>CM075779.1:22187347-22812347 GCA_037974665.1 Ehretia macrophylla
CAGCCATGGATTAACGAGATTCCTACGGTCCATGTTTACTATCCACCGAAACCACAGCCAAGGGAACAGGCTTGGCAGAATCAGCGGGGAAAGAAGACCCTGTTGAGCTTGACTCTAGTCCGACTTTGTGAAATGACTTGAGAGGTGTATGATAAATGGGAGCCGAAAGTCAAAAGTGAAATACTACTACATTTAACGTTATTTTACTTATTCCGTGAATCGGAGGCGGGGCACTACCCCTCTTTTTGGACCCAAGGCTCGCTCTGCCAGCTGATCCGGGCGAAAGACATTGTCAGGTGGAGAGTTTGGCTGGGGCGGCACATTAGTTAAAAGATAACGCAGGTGTCCTAAGATGAGCTCAACGAGAATAGAGATCTCGTGTGGAACAGAAGGGTAAAAGCTCGTTTGATTCTGATTTCCAATACGAATATGAGCCGTGAAAGTGTAGCCTAACGATCCTTTAGACCTTCGGAATTTGAAGCTAGAGGTGTCAGAAAAATTACCACAGGGATAACTAGCTTGTGGCAGCCAATCGTTCATAGCGACGTTGCTTTTTGATCCTTCATTGTCGGCTTTTCCTATCACTGTGAAGAGGAATTCACCAAGTGTTGGATTGTTCACCTACCAATAGGGAATGTGAGATGGGTTTAGATCGTCGTGAGACCAGTTAGTTCTACCCTACTGCTGACAGTGTTGCAATAATAATTCAACCTAGTACGAAAGGAACTGTTGATTCGCCCAATTGGTCATCGCGCTTGTTTGAAAAGCCAGTGACGCGAAGCTACCGTGCACTGGATTATGACTGAACGCCTCTAAGTTAGAATCTGGGCTAGAAGCGATGCGCTTGCCCGCCGCCTGATCATTGACCCGTAGTAGGGGCCTCCGGTCTCCAAGGGCACGTGTCGTTGGCCAAGCCGTCACGACGGAAGCGTCACGCCGGCTGCCTTGAAGTACAATTCCCATCGTGCGGCGGGCAGAATCCTTTGTTGACGGCTTAAATACGTGACGGGGTATTATAAGTGGCAGAGTAGCCTTGCTGCCATGATCCACTAAGATTCAACCCTTTGTCGCTCCGATTCGTCCCTTCCCTTCATCGCCTATCTCCGCCCTATCCACAATCTAATCCCATCCCATCCCATCAACCGACACTATTTCCTCTGAACGGGCCAAGAGGTTCGACGTCCTATGCCGCTCCCCAAGTGTGTCTCCAAGTGCCTAAGTAAGTCATAAGTTGTAACCCAAGTGTCGACGCGCGAATGCCTAAGTGTTGCCAAGTGCTCTGCGCCCAAGTCCAAAAAACATTAGCCTAAGTTAGTTTGCCACGCTCACTGCCTGCTATAGTGCCGCCGCAAGTATCGTGGGGTTTCGAGGCAACAATGCTACCCAATTATGCCAAATTATGCCCAAGTGCTAAGTGTTATGCCCAAGGATGCCCAAGTGCTATATGTTATGCCAAAGGATGCCCAACTGCTAAGTGCTATACCCAAGTGTTATACCCAAGTGCTATGCCCAATAATGCCCATGTGTGGACGTCATAAGTTTTAATTGTCGACGTTCGAATGCCCAAAGTGCTATACCCAAGTGCTATGTGCTATGCCCAATGATGCCCAAGTGCTATATGCTATGCCCATTGATGCCCAAGTGCTATGTGCACCCAAGCTCTATGCCCAAGTGCTATGTGCACCCAAGTGCTATGCCCAAAGATGCCTAAGTGCTGTCCAAGCGCTAAGGGCCCACTGCCAGCCAACCTCACGCATCACTTCAAGTGCCCAAGTATTAGATAGCCTATGCTTGCTTCATAAGAGATGGCAAAAAATTTGAATCCGACCTTGTGTGCTGCCAGACTGCATAGGTGCCTAACGTTCTTCCCTCAGCATTAACAGTGACTGAGGTTATGTTGCCCCTATCTTCGGCATGGCTGGCCACCTTGGTAAACGATTGTGGCACGGCTGCCCACGGTGTTGCACGACGATGCACGATTGGGCCTCGGATGAGGCATTTACTTGGGGCCTTGGACGGGGTACGCACTTCGCCTCAAATGAGCTACAGCTTGGTAAGCAGTTGGCGCACGACTTAGCAAGGTTGTCGCGTAGAAGGGTCACGCATCGAGCACGATAGGGCAAGCACTTGGGCGACGATGCTGCACAGTAGTGTGTGCATGGGACACCCTTGCAGCACGATGGTGCGCGCATGGGGCGCCCGTGCCACACGATAGTACACACATGTGGCCTACATGCGGCACGAAGGTGCATGCATGGGGCGCCCATGATGCACGATGGTGCGCGCGTGTGGCTCGCATGCCGCGCGAAAGTGCGCGTATGGGTCTGCTATGCCACACGATGGTGCGCATGCCGCACGAAGGTGCTGCACGAGGGTGTGCGGATGGGGTGCCCATGCCACATGATGGTGGGCGCATGCCGCTCGAAGGCGCGCTAATGGGGCACCTATGCCGTAGGATGGTGCGCGCATCGGGCCTGCATGCCGCACGATGGCGCACGCATCGGGCACGCATTCCACACGATGGTTCGCGCATGTGGCCCGCATGCCGCACGAAGTTGCGCCCATGGGGTGCCCATGCCGTACGATGGTGAGTGTATAAGGCACCCATACCGCACGATGGTGCAGGCATGGGGATCGTATGCCTCACGATGGTGCCATCATGTGGCCCGCATACCGCACGAAGGTGTGCGCATGGGTCGCCTAGACTGCACGATGGTGCACGCATGTGGCCCGCATGCCGCAAGATAGTGTGTGCAAGGGGCGCCGATGTCGCACGAAGGTATGCGCATGGGGCTCCTATGCCGCACGATGGTGCACGCATGCCGCATGAAGGGGTGCGCATGGGGGGCCCATGCCGCACGATGGTGCATGCATACCGCACGATGGTGCGCGCATGTGTCCCGCATGCGGCACGAAGGTGCGCGCATGGGGAGCCTATGCCGCATGATGGTGTATGCATCATGCGCGCATGCCACACAATGATGTGTGCATGTGGCCCGCATACGACACGAAGGTACGCGCATGGGGCGCCTGTGCCACACGAGGTTACGCACATGGGGCGCGCATACTGCACGATGGTATGCGGAAGTGGCGTGCGTGTGGCGCTCAATGGGCGCTGTTGGGGCACAACTGGGGCACTATTGGGGCACGATGGGGGTATGCTTAAGGGACGATGGGGGATGTTGTAGGACGGCTTTGGTACTACTAGGGGACGTTGGGCACGACGGGCAATGTTAAGCATTCGTGGGTATTGGGCATGCGGAATGTATTATGACACAAATGTGGACATTGATGTCCTTTTACAAGTGGTTTCCGAATCTATGAAGTGGTCTTAACCTTTCCCTTGTCCGAATAACAGTTCGTCACATTTTTTAGGCGAATTAGATTAATCGGGTTCCCAATCTTTCCAAAAAAAAATTTAACATGAAATATCATGTAAACAAATTAATTTTTGAATTAATATAACTTTTCTTAAATTTTTTAGTATTTTTTCTGATTTTTCCCTATTTTTCATAATTTATAAATATTAAAAATTAATTTTTCAAAAAAAATATTTTTGAACATCATTTAACAAATTAATGTATGAATTAATATAATTTTTTTTGAATTTTCTAATATTTTTTTAGTAATTCACAATTTTTTGTAATTTATAATTATTAAAAATTACTTTTCTGAAAAAAATATTTTTGAATATCAATTAACAAATTAATGTATGAATTAATATAAATTTTCTCTGAATTTTCTACTAATTTTTTTTATTTTCCCTATTTTTCACAATTATTAAATATTAAAAAATATTTTTTTGACAAAAATAATCTTGAAGCATTTGGATATCATATGCTATCAATAAGGAGCAAGTTGGGTACGAAGATCATGCCATATGGGGCCTTTTATAGTGTAAAACACCCATTATGAATCTCTGGCAAAATGTACGCTACTGCTGCCACTTGGGTTTTTGCATCTAAATGTACTATAGGGGGTATGTGGTGTCAAGCCCCATGGTTGAGGTCCATGCAGGGGACGTTGTGGGCACTTCGTGGCACATTGTGGGCTATATCGTGGGCTATATTATGGGCGGGAATGCCTACCGAGTGAATCACGCCGAGGAATTGCATTGCATACACATGCGTTGGGGCCGTGCAACCCTCGCCTCGCATCCCCCAGCATGTCCCTCGGCACGGCACCAGGATGGTTAATGAGGAACATGGTGGCTTCCTTAGTCCCTCATTATCCATCTTGGTACCGCAACACTGTCGACATCACTTGGATGGTTAATGAGGGGGCAAGTAGCTGCCCAAGCAAAAACTAGCCATCCCCGTGCCGCCGGCTAGGTACCCGTTGGAGGACGGTGGGGGCAAGCGTGATGCGCGAATCGCCTAGCACACGTGGCATTGGCTTTTGTTAAGCAACGACGCTAGCGTTGCGATGAGACAATTGTTGATGCTTCAATGTCGTGGATCCAAGCACCACGTGGGCAGGAAGGTAGTTTGCTTGTCCCGTTCCGTGCATACGGGTGCACACAGGGGGACGGTGGGGGGCATGTGTGATGCGCGAATTGTCTAGCACACGTGGTATTGGCTTTCGTTAAGCAACGACGCGAGCGTTGCGATGAGACGATTATAGATGCTTCAATGTCGTGGCGATCCAAGCAGCATGCGGCCTTGAAGCTGTCCCCCAGTTGGTTCCGACAGGCCTGTGCGATGCGCGAATTGCCTAGCACACGATGCCATGGTCCTCGCTGAGTCATAAAGTGACGGACGTGGTCTAGTGTCGTGGCGATCCAAGCACAGCGTGGGTAGGAAGTTTGCTTGTCCTATTCCGTGCATATGGATGCATATAGGGGGATGGTGGGGGACTACGCGATGCACGAATCTCCTAGCACACAGCCTTGGCTTTTGCTAAGTGACGACGTGAGCGTTGCGATGCGATGGAGCCTAAAGTTTCAATGTTGTGGTGATCCAAGCACCGTGCTGCCACGAAGCCGTCCCACGGTGTGCTCCCACGGGCTTGCTTGATGCGCGAATCACCTAGCACACGATGCCATGGTCCTCACTGAGTCGTAATGCGACGGAAGTAGTCTAGTGTCGTGGCGATCCAAGCACCGCGTGGGCGAAAAGTCCGCTTTTGGTTGGTATCTCAAGTGCGTACACTCGGTGCCTGGTCGGGCACCATGAAGTAGGCTCCTAAGCTTGCGATGTGTGGCCTAGTTATGCACCATGTGTTGTTCCTATCCCTTGTCCCTAAGAAATTCTTCGTGCCTAGTGGTGCATTCTCGGGCCATCTCGCTGGTTCTGTCTGCCTAAAGGGATTCCTTTTCCTAGATGGTGGGGCGGTTACCGGCTTGGTGGTCTGGGAATAGCGAATGTGATAGCGCATGAGTGGTGGTCGGCTTGTATGGGTCGGTTGGATCCCTGCTTCAGCAGCGACGTCCGCCCCTGTTTGCCTCTTCATTCGCTAGCCAAATGCTTACGTTGCCTCGGTCGGTAGGTCGGTTTCCAGTGTTGCGTACCTACAAAGAAGGCAGTCTAAAGTCACATCGTCCATCTTTTGCCTTGTGTCTGCCTCCGTGGACGACGTGGGGTAAACCTCTAAGCACGTCCCGTGTTCTACGCTGCTCACTCCAACAAGTGTGGCACACTTGGCCCGTGAGGCATCGCTCGATCTCTCGGATGCAGCACACCATGACGGTATGGGGTCCTTGGCCTCTTTTTACCCAAAATCAGCGTTCATCGCTAATTGCGTACGATGGTCGTGCACTCGTCTCTTGCCATTGACCCTTTGGGGACGATGTGCCTCGTGTGACGCCAGTGTCGGTGAGGAATACTACCTGGTTGATCCTGCCAGTAATCATATGCTTGTCTCAAAGATTAAGCCATGCATGTGTAAGTATGAACTAATTCAGATTGTGAAACTGCGAATGGCTCATTAAATCAGTTATAGTTTGTTTGCTGGTATCTACTACTCGGATAACCGTAGTAATTCTAGAACTAATACGTGTATCAAACCCCAACTTTTGGAAGGGATGCATTTATTAGATAAAAGGTTGACGCGGGCTCTGCCCGTTGCTGCGATGATTCATGATAACTCAACAGATCGCATGACCCTTGTGCTGGCGACGCATTATTCAAATTTCTGCCCTATCAACTTTTGATGGTAGGATAGTGGCCTACCATGGTGGTGACGGGTGACAGAGAATTAAGGTTCGATTCCGAAGAGGGAGCCTGAGAAACGGCTACCACATCCAAGGATGGCAGCAGGCGCGCAAATTACCCAATCCTAACACGGGGAGGTAGTGACAATAAATAACAATACCGGGCTCAAAGAGTTTGGTAAATGGAATGAGTACAATCTAAATCCCTTAACGAGGATGCAGCAGTCACGGTAATTCCAACTCCGATAGCGTATATTTAAGTTGTTGCAGTTAAAAAGCTCGTAGTTGGACTTTGGGATGGGTCGGCCGGTCCGCCTCAGGTGAGCACCGGTCGTCTCGTCCCTTCTGCCGGTGATGCGCTCCTGGCCTTAACTGGCCTGGTCATGCCTCTGGTGCTATTACTTTGAAGAAATTAGAGTGCTCAAAGCAAGTCTACGCTCTGTATATATTAGTATGAGATAACATTATAGGATTTCGATCCTATAGAGTTGGCCTGTGGGATCGGAGTAATGATTAACAGGAAAAGTTGGAGGCATTCGTATTTCAGCATTGTGAGACCTCAGCAATAGGCTGGTATAGCTACTTTTTCAGCTTCTGGGTCTTCTAGGGGCAGTGTTAGTGTTTCACCACCACAGTGTGCTTACTGTAAACGTCAGGGCCATTTGGTGGTCGACTATAGGGTGAAAGCAAGAACATGTTTAGGTTGCGGTAGCAACCAACACATGGCAAGAGATTATCCTAGATTTCAGAGGTCTGAGGGTCGGTCAGCGACTCAGGGTTATCAGGGTCGACCTACCGGTGGTGCACCTCAGTAGCAGCGGGTTCAGGCTCGGGCCTACGCAATAGATTTGGAGGAAGCACCTGATGCAGCGGCAGTTGTGGAAGGTAACTTCCTTATACACGACCAACTTGTTAAAGTGTTGATTGATTCTGGTGCTATGCATTCTTTCATTATACCTACTTGTGTGCAACGTGTTAACATGCAACCTGAAAGATTGTCTTATGTGGTTGAGATTAGTACTTCTTTGACTGATAAATATGTGACTGACTTAGTATGTAAAGACTGTAAAATACATGTTAAGGGTCAGGATTTTCCTTCAGACCTTATCTTATTTTCTATCCGGGGGTATGATGTTATACTAGCTTTCTAAGTATGATGCCTAGTTAAACTGTAGAACCAAGGTAGTACGGTTTCGGTTGCCAGAACAGCCAGTGGTTGAGGTAGCGGGGAATCGGGATGCTAAGATGAGTTTTATTATCTCATCAACTAAAGCTATTAAGTTGGTGAGTCAGGGGTGTTCGGGTTATCTAGCTTATTTGATCAACAAACCATCTGATAAGCTTAAGTTGGAGGAAGTTCCTATAATTCGGGAATATCCCAATGTATTTCCCGAGGAGTTGCCAGGATTGCCGCCAGAGAGAGATGTTGAGTTTGTGATTAATCTGATTCCCGGTACTCAACCTATATCTAAATCAGTGTACCGGATGGCACCAGCTAAGCTTAAGGAGCTGAAAACTCAGTTGCATGAGTTATTGGAGAAGGGTTTTGTAGCGCCCTAATCCCGCACGAGACCGAGACTTCTATCGATCTCTCTAATCTCAACCCGGTCATAATTTTCAGGCAAAAACGGACAGAATCTCCTCTGTACCGGGGACATTCAGAGATCTGTAAACATGCATAATTCAAGCATTCTAACATTCAACAACACAAAGCCAATATTTCAGGCTACCACCAACATACATTCGTCCCTTCCACCGATTCAATAGCAATCAACAATTCCAAACAACTCCACTTCCTGTTTTATGCACTCCTATTCAACATACTTGGTTGTAATCAAATTGTCATGCATACCATACAGGTATCGATGCCACCAAGCAATTAACATATTAGCATGCTATACATTTTAGTCACGAGCTTACAATACTTGACAACCTTGCTACATAAAGACATACTAGACTACACGGTCTCGAAATATATACAAGAATGGCTTCAAGAGCCTCAATTACAAGAGTAATCAAATAGACACGGGGGAATCTATATACAATATGTACAAGCACCACACGATGGCAATTCATGGCCTTTCTCGAGAAATGCACCTGAAGTCCCTACAAAATGTTAAAGCGAGGACTGAGCATACATAACACATATGCCCAGTGAGGGATAGTCTAAGAAAGGGACATGTAATGCAACAATTATAGCAATTAAGCAATGAAAGCAAGTAAAGTACAACTAAAATAGCAAGTAACCACACATATCAAATGATACGATACACTTAACCCCAACATTCCAGAATTCTCTTATCTTCAATCACGAACCTCGAGCCACGAACCACGAACCATATGTCGGCATAATCCCCAATCACTCCAATGGGTACTCCGGATGTACCCAATCCTATGACCCAACACCCCCTGGCATACTCCATACTAGGCGAGTGAGGGAATAGGGCGCGGAGCTAGAGCAACTAACACCGGCAAGCCCAATGCCGCCCGGAGAGGCCCATCGCATCCGTCCCGAACAATGAGGTTGCACAACCACGATGCAATGCAAGTATGATGACAATGACAATATAATCAATAAACACATTTAAGGACAACAAAGTAGGTTGTCCTCGTACATGAATTTCCATTATCAAGCATTTGTAACCTAGATAACAATAATACTTCCTAGTTGACATATAAACGAGCACATAACAATACAACTAAAGTAATTAAACAATAACTCATAATCTACACAATAACCATCATAATGAAAATCAATAAATCAATTAAGATGCCAACTATGATGTAACCCTCACCTTTACCGAGCTCCAAGATATGAGAAATAGCTCAATGGATCAACCATATCATGCAATAGAATATATATTTATCAAGAGGATTCACATAGTTAACATTTATAACCAATATAACCAAGTTCACATCATATAAGCATTTAACAATGTCCAGTCTATTTATCATTCAACTAAGCAATATAGCCATGAAATGCAATGACAATCAATATAGGAAGCATATGGTGCGACATTACAAGCTAACACAAGTCTAATTCTCAATTTCAACTATTATGCTTAAAGTCAAAAGAAATTATGCGCCTATGAACTCATATGATAACCAAAATCGAAACTGACTTCACACCCCCATTCAAGGACATTTTATGACCCATTTAAAAGCTATGAAACCCCGGTTCCACTCACGTTTACCTAAAAACTCCGATTTCCCTCTTATGGTTTTACAAAGGAGCTATATCACCCGAAACCCCAACCGACGCCATAAATGCACAAAAAGTGCCTCCATGACCTACTAAGACAAAGCCCTAAATAAAAATGAGCAAACAAACAACTCCATTTTTTGGCCCCAACTTAAATTAGATCCGTTTTCATGATTTTCTCAAAGAGCACCTCAATTTTATTCCACATTATGTCAATATAACATGCCAAGGACCTACACGAGTGAGGAATTCAAAATCCGAGACAAAAATATTTTCTAGGTCATTTTCATGGCAAAAGTACTATTCAATCATCTTCCCCAAGTGTCATTTTCATTTTCAAGCATTCAACAAGCATTTTAAACCATCAAATATATTCTATGAAGTCATTAGAACATATAAGAAGCAACGGAACAAGCATTAAACTACTACAATATTAGATCACAAAAATAATAGCACAAACTTTAATTGAATTTAATACAAGAATGGAATGCACCCTCACCTCTTTTGAAGATCAAAGAATGGTCTTAAGGTCCTAACGATGAAGCACAACCAATTTGGGAAGCAATGGAAGCAATAATGAAGCAAGGAACAATTTTTTTTTTGGAGAAGTTACTATTCCCGTAACTATTTTTTGGCCATTTTTTTGACCTTTTTTTTTTAGTTTCTTAGCTTATAATGTTCTTATGAGATGGTCAAAGGGTGAGTCAAGCAATTAGGGAATTTTAGTAAGGATAAATGGGTCACTTGGGTCATTAAATTTTAGCAAAACAAAATGCCAAAATCTAAAAAATCTGGAAAAAATCCCGCTAGTACTATTCATTAGACATATCGTGAATTTTTTTCCATTGATCCCGATATGCAATGCACGCACAGTCAGGGGCTATAGTCCCATAAAAATATGTAGTATTTTATAAAAATATAAAATGCATGAAAAGAAATAGTTGAATTTATGGGAATATAAAAAAAAAATTGAAGTAATTAGCTAAGTTATATCTAAGTTAACCATTTAACGAATGCAATTAATGAAGTGCTGGGTTCGGGGTGTCACAGGTTTTATTTAGCAGAGTTCTTTACCATGGGGAGCACCTGTTTTATTTGTGAAGAAGAAGGATGGTACCTTGAGATTATGTATCGATTATCGTGGTTTGAATCAGGTGACTTTCAAGAACAAGTATCCTTTACCACTGATTGACGAGTTGTTTGATCAACTTCAGGGAGCCAAAGTCTACTCTAAATTTGACTTGAGGCAGGGGTATAATTAGCTTCGGATTCGTATGGAGGATGTTCCAAAGTCTTCCTTCAGGACTCGGTACGGGCATTATGAATTTGTAGTTATGCCCTTTGGACTAACTAATGCACCGACAGTATTCATGGATCTTATGCATTGGTTTTTTCAGCCGTACTTGGACCAGTTCGTGGTAATCTTTATTGATGATATCTTGGTTTATTCTAAGACTGAATCGGAGCACGAGCTTCATCTACGACTTGTCCTACAAAAGCTGCAGGAGCATCAGTTGTTTGCGAAGTTAAGCAAATGTGAATTTTGGCTACAACGAATATCTTTTCTTGGCCATGTGATTACTCAGAGCGGTATTTCAGTAGATCCCACTAAGATTGAAGTAGTGATGTCTTGGAAAAGGCCGGAGAATGTTTCGGAGGTTCATAGCTTCCTTGGCTTGGTGGGTTATTACCGTAGGTTTGTGAAGGACTTTTCTAAGATTGTAGGGCCACTTTCTAAGTTAACTCAGAAACGGGCCAGCTTTACGTGGGATGAGAAATGTGAGAGGGGGTTTCAGGAGTTTAAAAAGAGGTAGACTACCGCTCCAGTGTTTGCTTTACCAGAGGGAACCGATAATATGGTTATCTACAGCGATGCATCCAAGGAGGGCTTGGGTTGTGTACTTATGCAGAATGGCCGGGTTATTGCCTATGCTTCTAGAAAGTTAAAGCCGTATGAGGTGAATTATCCGACTCATGATCTTGAGTTGGCAGCAGTTGTTTTTGCACTTAAAAAGTGGCGACATTATCTATGGTGCAGTAAGTTCGAGGTTTTCACTGATCATAAAAGTTTGAAGTACTTGTTCTCACAAAAGGAGTTAAATATGCGTCAACGGAGGTTGATGGAACTTCTTGGAGATTATAATTGTTCTATCAATTATCTACCTGGGAAGACAAATGTTGTAGTAGATGCTCTTAGCCGTAAGGCGAGTATTGCTTGTTTGGCTGTTAAAAAGTGGGAGGTTCTTGAGGAAGTCAGTTATTGGAGACCGGAATTGACTCAGGTTAGGGTGATGTGTTCACATCTCCATATTCAACCTTTATTGCTGTCTTAAATCAGAGAAGCTCAGCAACTTGATGCAAAACTTCAAAAGATCAAGGATCAGATCACGGATGATCAGTCTGACTTCAAATTACATGAAGATGGTATTCTTCGATTTTGGAACAGGGTTTGTGTTCCCGATGAACCGGGTTTAAGGAGAGGTATTCTGGAAGAGGCTCATAATTCTAAGTACACAATTCATCCTGGTGGAAACTAGATGTATCGGGATTTGAAACAACATTATTGGTGGAATAACATGAAAAGGGAGGTTGCTCAGTATGTATCCAGATGTTTGACTTGTTAGCGGGTGAAAGCAGAACATCAACAACCCGCAGGGTTACTTCAGCCGTTGGAAATACCGGAGTGGAAATGGGAACATATTACGATGGACTTCGTCACTAGTTTACCTAGAACACTGAGAGGTAACGATGCAATTTGGGTTGTTGTGGACCGTTTGACGAAGACAGCTCATTTTATTCCAATGAGGACGGGAGATGAAGTTGCAAAGTTGACTGACCTTTATTTGGATCAGATTGTTAAACTTCACGGAATTCCATCTAGTATTGTCTCAGATCGAGATCCTCAGTTTACTTCTCGACTTTGGGAGAAACTTTAGAAGACTTTGGGTACTCAGTTAAACTTCAGTACAACGTATCATCCACAGACCGACGGTCAGTCTGAGATGACTATTCAGATTCTGGAGGATATGCTCAGGGCTTGTGTTCTAGACTACAGAAAGAACTGGGAGAAACATCTGCCACTTGCCAAGTTTGCCTATAACAATAGTTATCAAGCGACTATTGGAATGACACCTTTTGCAACTCTCTACGGCCATAAGTGCCGATCACCTTTGTATTGGGATGAAGTAGGGGAGATGAAGGCTATTGATCCGACTATCATGCCAGAGCTTCTAGAAAAGATTGAGAATATTCAGTTGATCAGGCAAAGAATGCTGACAGTGCAGAGCAGATACAAGAGTTATGCTGATAAGTGCCGTCGGGATTTGGAGTTTGCGGTCGGGGACCGAGTTGTCTTGAAATTATCTCCTCTAAAGGGGTTTGCTCGCTATGGTAAAGGTGGTAAGTTGAGTCCGAGGTTTGTAGGGCCATTTGAGATTACCGGCAGAGTTGGCAAGTTAGCGTATCAGTGGGCTTTATCGGAGAACTTCTCTAATATTCACGATGTCTTTCACGTGTCTAATTTGTGAAAATATAATCCGGATCCTTCTCATATTCTAGAGTCAGAGCCGTTGCAGCTTCGTGAGAATCTGACTTATGATGAGCGGCCGATTCGTATTCTAGACCAGATGGAACGAGAGTTGAGATCGAAGAAGATTCCAATGGTCAAGGTGTTGTGGAAGCATCACGGGATTGAGGAAGCTACTTGGGAGAAGAGAGATCAGATGCAGCGACAGTATCCAGATTTGTTCCATTCAGCAAGTAAGAATTTCGAGGACGAAATTTCTTTACGGGAGGGAGAATGTGAAACCCCAGTTTTTACCCTTTGCATAGCATTGCGTGTTTTGACTTGTTTATGTGTTATATGAATTAGAATGCGCTAATTGTGAGGCCCAACCCCGATTTGCGTGCGAAACCCAACTTCGTTTGCCCTAACCTAGATTTGCGTGCCATGACCTAGGTTTGAGAATTGTGTTTAGTTTTGTGTGCCTTGCATTGAATTACGTGCATTCATATAGTATTGCGTGCGTTTACTTGAAAAACGTGCGTTCGTCTCGTAGTTCATGTCCTACCTCGTAGTGCTTGCCCTAGACCTAGGAAAGCGTGCCTTCACTCTAACCGAGAAAGCATCTTACACGGAGCACTAAACTATAAAATAATCCTAAAACAATCCTACAAAATCCACTATCAATATAATAATCCTAATTCAAATCACTAGAAGACAAAAAATGCACCAAACACAAAACATTCCTTATTCTTTATTCATTATTCCTTTTGCACTTTCAAAATACAATTAAAATAACACTCAACAAGACAAAAAAAATTCAGAATTGGCACATGCAATAGCCGGCCATGCTTTGTTCTTGAGCAAGAAATTTGAACAACATAGTTTATTATGCATGCTTAGACAACCACTTAGCACAAGGCATTCAAAAATTGCTCAATTCCCCTCAATTCCTCACCATACTCGACCAGCCCTTGCATGCCCATGCTAGCATTTCAAAAAATAACATTTTGAAGACACAAAATCAGATTTTTGGCTGCCCAAGGCCGAGCATGCTTCAACAAGTTGCAAGGCTTTGTCTTTTTTTCATTTTCACTCATTTTCCTCTCAACATCTCTCTCTCATTCTCATTTCCTCTCTCCATTTCGGTCCTTGGCTGAGCTCTCACCATCTTTGCTCCTCTTTATCATACCTTAGTCGAACAAGGCAAGCAAATCACCCAAGCAACTCAAGCAAACAAGCTAGAGTTCAAAAATCACTCATGCATGTGCATTGAAGCTTCATTTCGGCCCAAGGTAAGCTTCTTGACAACCATTTCTTTTCTTCATGGTTTAACCTCATGCATGTGCTAAGAGATTGATCATTAAGCTAGGAAAAATAGAGAAAACCTAGTAGGATTTCTGTAACACCCCGATCCCTCTCGAGACCGGGAGTTCTAACGATCCATCTAATCACAACCTAAACCAAACCCGGGCATAAATTTTCAGGGAAAACAGACGGAGTCTCCCCTATTTCTAGGCGAAATGTAAAAACCTACGACAGCATATAAGTGGACCAATACCATGTCCAAACATTCAACCACCTCAAGGCCATCCGAGCCTTGGTTCTCAACAACTAACACAACATATAATATACATTTTCAGTTCAAAACTAACCTATCTCTTTACATCTTTTACAAGAACATTCAAGCTTGACACTTAATCCATACTAATCTACAGCACAAAATATACTATCATACCATTCTCACTCTTTTCTTTAGACAATTACAATATCCATCGAGTTTAACTACACTACTGAATACATATCTAACTTATCAATCTACCTCAACTACTTAGCTAGATTAAATTACATTTCTTTTAACAATAATTACATACAACATATGAACATACACATTTACATCTTTGACAGCTCAAGCCACAAAGCACACAAGACAACTCTTCAGGCCTTAACACAGCCCTTTAAAGGTATACCACACTATGAAGGCTGTGGTTCACTCATACGAGCAATGTACCATTTCACGAGCGATACATCAACCTCGAGCTTGATGTTGACAACGATGACAATAAGCGCGCATCCACCTTATAACACCAGTTTGGAATACCTCGGAAGTATCCATCAATCTACGACCCAAATCTCCCTAGGAGGCAACCCAAGCGAGAAAGGGAATAGCAGCGGAGCTAGAGCAACCAACACTGGCAACCCGAGGCTACCCAGAGAGGCCCATCACTCACGCACGAGACACTATGCAATGCAAGACTCGATACAAGGCAATACACGAGCGATAGCACAACAATACAAACTAGTGACAACAAACGAGATAACAAGCAATCACAATCCATACTAGCATTCAACTAACTTTTCAAGCATAACAAGCAATAATAAGCAACAATAACAACATTTAAACAAGTAACGGCAGTTCAAACACGAAAACAACAAATATCACTATTCAACCCCAACTTCCAAGGACAATTACGAGCAAACGAGCTACGGGATTAGGAAACCGATTTCACTACATTTACTCAGGCACTACAAGGCACGTTTCTATGTCTCTAAACTTCACTTTCTCACCCGAGACCCGAAAGTCCACCTACTGCGTTTAAACTACAGCTATGCTAACCGGTCATTCAATCAACGCCACAACAGTGCCAAAAGTACTTCCATGCCCTCAATTACGAAACCCCCAACTCAATTCGAGCTCGGTCAACTTTTGGTCAAACGGCCCCTTTACGTATCTTTGTCTAATTTTCAATTTTAACAAAGGCCGATCCGTTTTTATTTCACATTTTATCTTTCTATCACTAATGGCACCTATCCAAATCAATCAATCGCAATTCGGATCGAAATCCGAAATTCTAGGATTTACTATTCATAATTCACTATTCATGTTTTTCCCCAATTTCAAATACGCGTTTTCAACCGTAAAAATTGCTAAATAACTATCAAATAATGCTCTACGAACCTTAAGCAAGCTATTTCAAGCAACAACAGGCATTATAACGCGATAAATATCGTATCTGAAAAATTGACTCAAAAATCAAATTCGTAATAAAATGCACAAAAGCGTGAAAACCTTCACAGAGATTGAAGACCAAGACCTGCAAGGACCCGAGCCACGACCCCCGAGCAATTCCACTCGCAATTGTAGACGAAAATGCAAGAAAATCTTTTTCTTTTTCTCCCCTTGAAGCTTCGGCCATGGCTAGGACAAAATGGTCATTTGGCATTTTGTTTTGTTTGATTTTTGCATTGTTTGATTATTTATTAGGTGACAAGGGGCATTTTGATCTTTTACAAAATCAAACTTTAATTAAAAATAGTCAAATAAGCTTATTTTGATGCCATTAATTCCAATTCATGTTAAAACAATGCAATTAAATGAAAAACAACTAAAACTAGTTAAATTAACCTAAAAACATTTTTCACTAAATCCGAAAAATATTTCTCTAACTCTTATTTTGAAATTCTACAATCGAACGGTCACTAATCGATCGCTAATAAAGTGATGAATAATAATATAAAACTCTAATTCTTTGAAAAGTAGAATAGTTTAAAATTAACTCCGGCTCGGAGTTACTTTTCTCATTAAATTGAAAATCGAGTAATTTAATGCAAGAAAATTAAAACCGATTTTTAAAATAATCAAAATAGTCAAAGTAATCAATATTCATTTAAAATCAATTAATTTAACTATTCTTAGAATATTTTAATAAATTATGAAGTTAATGTTAAGTTACAAATGAACAAATAGATATAAACATGTAATCAAGTGCAATTAAATATTAACATTGAAGACGACACTTAATTAATCGCAAGAGAATAAATTCAATTACTACAATTATTAGAAATAGGTAATAATCCTTTAATCAATTAATATAAATCATTTTCGAATTCTTCTAAAAGAAATAGCAAAACAGTGAAAATCAGATGATTTAACTAATTAAACATTTAATCAAATGCAGTCAAGTGCTAATAAATGCATGCCGGGTTCGGGTTATCACATCCTTCCCTCCTTAAAACAATTGCGTCCTCGCAATTCTTCTTCCAATAGGACTCTGCATCATCTAAAATCCAACTCTGATAAATCTTCATCGGTTGCTGAGCAGGATAATATATAAGAATGCTCGTAGGAAATCCCGAATAGAAATTCCAATCAAGAATGCTGAGGAAATACCAACTAAAGACTGAAGCAAAGATACTGTAGATATTATCAATACCACATACTAATGGCAGGACGAGTACCGAAGGAATACCCTATTTAAGATTCTTCAATAGAAGTCTAACAAGTACCAAATAAGAAAGTTAAGAGATAGCCAGAGTAGATGCACCTCATGCAGTACTGACTACCATAAATAGACCCAGCTGAAAATTCTGTAAAGGAATATAGAGAAGAATACCAAAGGCCAACCTCTAAATGAAATCTTCCAATCACTGTGTTCCTACCGCAACATCTTAGTCAAACAGCAAATATAGATTTCCCCTGAGTGGAAAGGCCGAAGGAGAAGCCGTAAACAGTACAAGATAATATGTCCAAACAGAATTCCAAGTGTAGGATCTTCCAATAAATGCCAATAAGGAAAATACTAGTAGAATGCCCACCGAACAATGCTCCGGTAAGAATGTAGCCAAGTTTACCCAATAAGTAAATGCTAAATAAATGGCCACTAAGGATCCTAGAGAATGCCATAATAGAATCCCAACTAAAAGTACCAAGAACATACCAATAAACAATCTGAGGCAGAGTCTAACCAAGAATCCCAAGTACCACTCAGGAAGACTCCAAACAAGAAACCCAGTCAATCATATTACAAGAAGTTTCAAGTCTTTCAATATATAGCTCCAGAAGCATCTGATTAGGAAATCAAAAATGTACGCCAACATATATATACTTATCAAAAGTCCATGAATGAACACCAAGCTGAATAACCAAGTAGATTCCCAAAATAATATTGCTATCGAATATTGGGTAAAATACCAGAGGAAATGTCGTGCAGGTACACCATATGCTATTGAAGATTTCCAATCACGATTGCCAATAAAATATCAAGAAGGACCAGAACAAAGATATTGTAGACAATATTATGCAGCAAGTCCAATAAGAACTCCAAAGAAAGTCATTTTTTATTAAGCATAGGAGATAATCATAGAGGAACCCCAACAGCCAAGTCTACCAAGAAGTGCCAACATAAGTTCCAAAGAATACCCAATAACGAAGCCAAAGAATGCTACCAAGAGCCATCATACCGAAACCCCAAAGAAAGTTATCTTTTTCACAACTGTTAAGCATAGAAAAGGACCATAGAGATTTGCCAATAACCGAGCTCCAAAAGCAAACACCAACTTCCAAATCAAGGCTAGTTAAATGCCATTCATTTCTTGCCAATCCATACACCTTGGAAGGCCAGCTGTGAACCACTTCTTCAGGGGAGGAAGAAGTCTTTCTTACCATTTCCACGGGACATGTATGAATGCCAAGATATCACATTTATACACATGCCTTAAACTATTATGTAAGCAAGTTTACACAAAAGTTCACAAAACCATTTAATCATCAAGGTCATTCAAACATGACAATCAATTCAAGCACAACATAATCAATTCAAATCATGGCATAGCTAATTCAAGACATTCTATACACACATTACAAGTAATACTTCAAGCAATTAACAATTCACAAGATCAATTCAATTCACGACGCCAATTCAATAAGTCAATTCGATAGACAACTAGACATTTCACCTTTCTTGAGAAACATTTAACACATAACACATAACTTTATCATATAAGTGCATACATTCAAGTCAAGACACACATTCTCACATTCAAGCATACACTTTCAAAACACACTTAACAAGCACACATTCAAGGGTCACTACCCACTAGACCGAGGACCCTGTCCCGACTTATGAGCTAAACAAGCTCTGATACCACCTGTAATACCCCGATCCCTCTCGAGACCGGGAGTTCTAACGATCCATCTAATCACAACCCAAACCAAACCCAGGCATAAATTTTCAGGAAAAACGGACGGAGTCTCCCTTGTTTCTAGGCGAAATGTAAAAACCTGCGACAGCAAATAAGTGGACCAATACCATGTCCAAACATTTAACCACCTCAAGGCCATCCGAGCCTTGGTTCTCAACAACTAACACAACATATAATATACATTTTCAGTTCAAAACTAACCTATCTCTTTACATCTTTTACAAGAACATTCAAGCTTGACACTTAATCCATACTAATCTACTGCACAAAATATACTATCATACCATTCTCACTCTTTTCTTTAGACAATTACAACATGCATCGAGGTTAACTACACTACTGAATACATATCTAACTTATCAATCTACCTCAACTACTTAGCTAGATTAAATTACATTTCTTTTAACAATAATTACATACAACATATGAACATACACATTTACATCTTTGACAGCTCAAGCCACAAAGCACACAAGACAACTCTTCAGGCCCGAACTAATACATAATCACGAACTTTCCAGCTAACATGGCATTTCCTGAAATGTGGTGGTGAGGAGTGAGTATACACAACACGTATACTCAGTGAGGGCGAGACAGATATCGAGTTGGAGAGAAAGAAAATCGTGCAATGCAAATAAACACAGTTAAGCAATAAAGACAATAAGGAAACATTCAATACAAACAACAATACTAAAAACACCCAACACAGCTTTAACACAGTCCTTTAAAGGTATCCCCCACTATGAAGGCTGTGGTTCACTCATACGAGCAATGTACCATTTCACGAGCGATACATCAACCTCGAGCTTGATGTTGACAACGATGACAATAAGCGCGCATCCACCTTATAACACCAGTTTGGAGTACCCCGGAAGTATCCATCAATCTATGACCCAAATATCCCTGAGAGGCAACCCAAGCGAGAAAGAGACTAGCAGGGGAGCTCGAGCACCCACCACTGGCAGCCCGAGGCTACCCAGAGAGGCCCATCACTCACGCGCAAGACACTATGCAATGCAAGACTCGATACAAGGCAATAAACGAGCGATAACACAACAATACAAACTAGTGACAACAAACGAGATAACAAGCAATCACAATCCATACTAGCATTCAACTAACTTTTCAAGCATAACAATCAATAATAAGCAACAATAACAACATTTAAACAAGTAACGGTAGTTCAAACACGAAAACAACAAATATCACTATTCAACCCCAACTTCCAAGGACAATTACGAGCAAACGAGCTACGGGATTAGGAAACCGATTTCACTACATTTACTCAGGCACTACAAGGCACGTTTCTATGTCTCTAAACTTCACTTTCTCACCCGAGACCCGAAAGTCCACCTACTGCGTTTGAACTACAGCTATGCTAACCGGTCATTCAATCAACGCTGCAACAGCACCAAAAGTACTTCCATGCCCTCAATTACGAAACCCCCAACTCAATTCGAGCTCGGTCAACTTTTGGTCAAACGGCCCCTTTACGTATCTTTGTCTAATTTCCAATTTTAACAAAGGCCGATCCGTTTTTATTTCACATTTTATCTTTCTATCACTAATGGCACCTATCCAAATCAATCAATCGCAATTCGGATTGAAATCCAAAATTCTAGGATTTACTATTCATAATTCACTATTCATGTTTTTCCCCAATTTTAAATACGCGTTTTCAACCGTAAAATTTGCTAAATAACTATCAAACAATGCTCTACGAACCTTAAGCAAGCTATTTCAAGCAACAACAGGCATTATAACGTGATAAATATCGTATTTGAAAAATTGACTCAAAAATCAAATTTGTAATAAAATGCACAAAAGCGTGAAAACCCTCACAGAGATTGAAGACCAAGACCCGCAAGGACCCGAGCCAGGACCCCCGAGCAATTCCACGCGCAATTGTAGAAGAAAATGCAAGAAAATATTTTTCTTTTTCTCCCCTTGAAGCTTCGGCCATGGCTAGGACAAAATGGTCATTTGGCATTTTGTTTTGTTTGATTTTTGCATTGTTTTATTATTTATTAGGTGACAAGGGGCATTTTGGTCTTTTACAAAATCAAACTTTAATTAAAAATAGTCAAATAAGCTTATTTTGATGCCATTAATTCCAATTCATGTTAAAACAATGCAATTAAATGAAAAACAACTAAAACTAGTTAAATTAAGCTAAAAACATTTTTCACTAAATCCGAAAAATATTTCTCTAACTCTTTTTTTGAAATTCTACGATCGAACGGTCACTAATCGATCGCTAATAAAGTGATGAACAATAATATAAAACTCTAATTCTTTGAAAAGTAGAATAGTTTAAAATTAACTCCGGCTTGGAGTTACTTTTCTCATTAAATTGAAAACCGAGTAATTTAATGCAAGAAAATTAAAACCGATTTTTAAAATAATCAAAATAGTCAAAGTAATCAATATTCATTTAAAATCAATTAATTTAACTATTCCTAGAATATTTTAAAGAATTATGAAGTTAATGTTAAGTTACAAATGAACAAATAGATATAAACATGTAATCAAGTGCAATTAAATATTAACATTTAAGACGACACTTAATTAATCGCAAGAGAATAAATTCAATTACTACAATTATTAGAAATAGGTAATAATCTTTTAATCAATTAATATAAATCCTTTTCGAATTCTTCTAAAAGAAATAGCAAAACAGTGAAAATTAGATGATTTAACTAATTAAACATTTAATCAAATGCAGTCAAGTGCTAATAAATGCATGCCGGGTTCGGGTTATCACAATTTCGGCTAGGCAAAGGAAATGAGAAGATTTGAGCTTCAACAAGGTTTTTGAGCATCTTTTGGTTGATTTCAAAGGTGAGGGTTAAAACCTTTTGAAAACTCTTTAAAAACTCACATGCATGCTCATAAATGTGTGTATTTGCTTCTGTACTTGAGCTATATGGTCGTTCATAAGCTTAAACAACCATGCATGGCAAGATCTTGGCTTGAAAATGATGCTAGGTGAAGTCGAAATGGATGACAGCTCTCTGTCCAGTCTGTTCGAGGTAAGTTTAGCTAAGAAAATGATATTTAAAATGCTTGAAAATTAGTAGGTGACTAGATTGGACAGTTTTGGACATTTTTCCCAGAAATAGGCCGAAGCTAATTTTGAATCTAAAGTCCTCAAAATGGCAAATCTTTAAAATGTGACCAAATCTGGAAATCTGGAGAAATGAAGCAGGTTTTGGCAGATGCACTGACCTTGTGGAGCGAACCATATTTGGCTTAGTAAATGTTGTCCAAAATGCATGAAATTTGGTGTGCTGCTATATTTTTCAGTGCTAGACAATTTTGTCGGAAATGGACCAAAGCTAAAACTGACCCTAAGGACCTCAAAAACGTCAATTTGTGAAAAGTGTGCAAATCTGGACAGTTTTGTGTTACCTCACTGTTTCGGCCATAACTAATGATTCTGAACTCCAATTGATGCAAGATTTATTTCTGATTTTAGTTAACTTCTTAAGCTTTAATTTGACATCTTATTCACTGAATTTGGAGATTGTTTGCTTATCCTATTGATTGTGGGAAACCAGCCTATTGCAGTAAAGGTTACATTTAGCTACATGCTTGGAAAATTGTTGTAACCCCTTTTGTGGTTATTGTGTGGAAATTATATGCTTAGTGGGCTGCCCGTAAATGTCTTATAACTTCAAATGTGATTTTGACCATTGCATGTTGTCATATAAGCTTTTCTTGCAACCGAACCCACGTAAATGTTGTTGCATGTTGAATATTCGTATCACTTGAATACGTGAACTTTGAAATGAGTTATATGGCTTGACTTGCATGTGTTACATGGCTGCCCGTTTAATGTTCATATGGCTCTATATGCTTTTCAAGTGAAATTATTTGTCTTATCGTGCCTTGTTTGATTACTTGACAACGTGCGATCTTATAACTGCTCGGAGGCGACCTACTTTGTTGTCCTCCTAATGTGATATGTTAAATGTTATAAATGTGCATTGCATACGAGGTTGCAACCTTTCATTGTGGCATGGTAGCGTTTCACGAACGCCGGGCGGCATAGGGCTTGCCGGTGCTCCCGTGACTACCATGGTCCAATTCCCTCTCTCGCTTGGCATTCCACCCTCGGAGAGTTGGGTCGTAGGTTTCGGGGTACATCCGGAGTACCCCCAATTGGGAGCGATAAGGGGATTATTGAAGCCGGCCGCAACAATTGTATCGAAATTGAAATTGAGAGCAACTGCTCACCGTATCCTTGAAATGATTGGTAAATGTATCTGTTGCTCGATTTGTTTCATATATTTGCGTACTTTGTTATTTGTAATACGTGACATGTTTCAAAAAGGAGTTTTCATAATTGAACCGGAAAATGAGTTTCAAAACGTATTTCTCGTTTCCCCCTCGCTGAGTTCATAAGGACTCACCCTCTTTTTCATCACAGGTGAAGAAGAATAGGTACAGGTATCCGAGGACAATGAACCTAATGATGAACCCCTAGAGTGATTGCCTATCATTGTTGTTTTGCTTGAACTTGACTACTTGTGAACTTTTTGTTACTTGAAGACTATTTCCTTTTGTGTTATTCGATGTCATGATGTAAAAGACCCTCGTTGTAATTTGGGATCTAATTTTGGTTTGTACTTGTATTAAGTAGACTGATGCTAGACATTGCTATTATCGTTTTGCTTTTATTACCGCTAGTATTATCATAGGTTATGATGCATTAGTAAGAACTAAGTGAATGAATTTACCCAATCTTAAACAGGTATATTTTGAAACAAGGTCAAATAAACAAACGAGACATAGTTTCATGCTAGGTTATAAATCAAACGGTAGTCGAAATAACCAATAGGCAATTCAATTGATGGTAAAATGGTAATCTTAGTTGGAAATGGAATCGAGATGGTAAATTTTGAGGTGTTTAGAAACTGGGTCAAAACAAAGAGCCCAATTACAGCCGTTATGCTGCCGGTTTTCCGGAAAAACTTTGGAGTCTAGGTTAAAACGTTAAGTGCTAAACCTCCTTGAACGATTAAGTACTTGAAGGGACTTGAATGTTTAGATCACACCCTAGTCTAACCTTTATAGGCCGGGTTAGGGCGTGACACTAATTCTATGATTTGTATTCCTATTACATGCTATGTGTGCATTCATAAATTTTTTATCAAAATTGGCATCATAAATTTTATCGACGGTTTTTGTGAATAGTATTTTGAACACACGTCCGCTTAAATTTTTACACGGGTGTTTTAAACGCCTTAAAACTTAGTCCTTGGATATAAATAGACCCGTGTTTGATTAAAATGGATTTCAAATCGGATTAGGAATTTTAAAGGTTTTTACACCTTCTTTTGTAAAAAAATTGAGTTTTTAACCGAGTCGGGTGTAAATGTATGCATGTGAAACTCCTTGTCAACTAAAAATATGCTACTTAAAATAGTTGAAGTGTTAAATGCATATATGTGAGCAAAAATAGTCTATAAGACAATTAAAAGACTAAAAATACTAAAAAATTAACTAAATGTTCAACTTTGACTTTTTCATATTTTGTTGACTTATGTATATAAAATCTCTACACACATTAAAAACAAAGCAAACACCACAAACACACACACACACACACACCCATTTCCATGAGTTCCTTGAGCATTTTGGAGAGTTTTTCATTTTATTTTACAAAGCAAATTTTGCCTAGAAAACTTAGTTTTTGTCCGAATCTTTTCAAACCGAGCTAGATTCCGCTTGTTGGGCACCTATTGCATGCATTCCTAGCTTTGTTTTGGATCAAAGGTGAGAGAAAAATTCTAGATCTTAAAATACTATTTTTATGTCAATTCATATAATTGAATTTTTATCCGATGAAATGCTAAATTGTTGTTAGATTATTGCTCAATAGATGCCAAGGATTGTTTATATGAGTTTATAGCTATTTTGAACAGTAGTAGCATGTATTTCTATTTTTTGGGTATTAAAGTTGAGAATTTGGCTTCTTGTTGAATATTTGTTGTTGTAGTGGTTGGAATTGATTGATTATAGCTTCTAAAAGTTTGTTAATTGCGGGGTAGTAATGTTGTAATGCAGAATTTTTAATTGGACTGTTGTAGCAAAATCTTGAAAAAATCAGCCAAGAGCATTGCCAAAATTAGGGTTGTTGGGCTTGTTTTGGATGGCTTTTGGTTGGTCTCTAGTGTGGTTAGTGTAGTTACATGAGTGGGTGAGTGATAGTAAGTGGTTTAGAGGTTATTGGATTAGTAGATTGTAAGTTATGATTGTTGGAAGTTTGTTTAGTCTTTCTTTAAATGTTGAAGTATTGTCTTTTGTTGATTGGGTAGTGTTTGAGTGATTGAATCTTGGGTTGTTGTTGGTTAGTTTCGGGTTTGGTTGTGTGTCTTAGTGCATGTTAAGTTGGGTGGCCTACTTTGTCATCTAACTTAGTTGTTTAGTTGTTAATTGAAGTTATGTTATTGAAATGTTGTTAAATGATCGATGATTTATGATGCCGGAGATAGACAACCTACTTTTGTTGTCCTTCCGTGATGTGAATGTTTATTATTATTGTCATGAGTCTTGATAGTGTGTGCCACCTCTCAGACAGTATTGGACTGTCGGGTTGATAATGGCATGACTATCATAGACTACTCCCAGCTCGCATGGGCGGAGGTGCTATGGAGGGAAGGGCTAGATGAGGTACCTCAGGTGTGTGAGTAATGGGGAGTTACAAGAAGATGGTTGAGAGCGTGATGGCGTATGGAGATACACCAACTAGAGTATCCTTATTGTTTGGTTATTGTATTTGTTGTACTTATATTGATGTTGATGTTCATTGTGTGTTTACTGCTCAAAGGATGATTTCCAAGGGGTATAGTAAATGATTTTAAAGGATCTATTGAATCCTCACTGGGCTTGTTTTATATAAGCTCACTCTCATTCGTTATTTGCAAGCAGGTCTGACTGAACCGGATTATGGGTACGTGCCTCAAGAAGCTGAGAATGTACCATACGTGGACGAGTGTTATGTGCTAGAGTCGTTTCCATGAGTTTGTTCTAGTTTTTGTAATATATTGTATTGTTTAACTTATCTAAAGATAATGACTTATGCAATGCTAGTTTAGTAGTCTTTCTTTCGGAATATGAATAGGATTGCTAGACTAGTCTATAATCTATTTTGCAAATGTATAATATAGTTTATGTATGGTTGGCTTATAGTTGATGTTGGAATGGAGGCGTATAACTTATGAATGAACTGATGAATGGTTGTTTAATAAATGGCCATGGTTGTGTTTATGTTGTTGAAACGGTTGTGGAGTTATTGTTGATCTTTGGAGTTGGTTGTATGAAGTTATAAAGGGTTGGTTTAGAGTCCTGATGTCCGTGTTACTTTCGTTATATTGTCGAAATTCTGTTGCGTCCTAACTGATCGTAGGTGGGGTCGAGTTGGGGCATTACAATTCCATTTCTTCTGCATCAGGGGAAAAATTAAGGGTTAAATATAAGTTACCCCAAGCATTTATATGTTATAAAAAAGTATGTATATCTACTAGTTTTCTTTTAATTGAAAACATGACTTGTCCTATAATTTTAGGTACTCCTTTTATAAATGAAATTATGCCTATATTAGATACAGATAATCATGGTATAAAAGGCACTTGTAATAAAGAACCTGTGATATTTCGTTTTATTACTGAACCTAGAGAGAAAATCTTAGGTCAAATAGCTAATCTAATGAAAGCTAAAGAATCACATCTGAATTTTTTAAAACAGGAAATGAGTATCAATAATATTGATAGTATGCTAAAAAATCCTAAATTGCAGGATAAGATTAAACATCTTAATCATGAATTCTCTTTACATATTTGTAATGATCACCCTAATGCTTTTTGGGATAGAAAGAAGCACATTGTTTCTTTACCTTATGAAAATGATTTTGAAGAAAAAATGATTCCTACCAAGGCTAGGCCTTGTCAAATGAATCAAGAATATCTTGATTTATGTAAAAAAGAAAAAGCTAATTTATTCTAGATAAGAATACTTATCATTTTAATTACTGGGATTATGTGGAAGCATTTTTCAAAGTATTCTTATATGAAAACGCCCAGCATAAACACTCTTGGCTTATAAAATTCAATTCTAAAATTTTTCAAAACCACAGGTATCCTCCCTGGATCCATCAATGGTAGAAAAGTTTTGGACCTTCGGTCAAAATTTTCCCTGATCCTTATAAAGGACTTTTTACTGAATGGTTAGCAATATGCCTACATATAGGAAATGATCTTTATATTGAAGGATCTAGTTCTTTATTTTTCTTTATGGAATTTGGAATCCCGTGGATATGGAAATGGATCCCTGTCGCGAAAATGAATAAAGAAAAAATGTTTTGTTTAAAAAGAAAATTTATTTCAAAATTTTGGGCAAAACTCTTGCAAAATGATCCGGAGGCAAAGAAACCTTATGCTCAACGTAATACCAATGAAATTTCCCAAATGATAGCTCTTTATCAGGACCAGCTGGAAGAAACAAAGAAGAAGGTCGAAGAAAAGGAATCTCATTTCTCACATATTTTAAGAAAAATCCAAATGAGAAAAAAAAATCAGTTCTTATAAAGATGTCATGGCTTCTTATTTGGATGAAGTCAAGGAAGATTTCCTCAGACATTTTAAAAGTGCTGTCGATACTGATTCTACATCAGAAGACACCTCTATGAGGTCTACTAATGCCTATAGGTGTTTAGCAGGAGAATCCCAAGATCCTAATGAGGACATCCCATCCGCTCAAGATGTGCTGGCAGAGGATCTGTTTGACAGCTTGAAGGATGAGTTAATTCAAAAAGCCAAAAAAAGGAAAAGCAAAAGTAGTTTGAAGGAGTTTGATGACACCTTTGGATGATTGTGCAAAAAGCCAAACTTTGCGAGAAAGCAAATTTTCTTTTGGAAAAGTTGTCTACCGACAGTCAGTGGAATGTCACTGTTGCTTCTTTTTAGGACTATTCCTATTTACTTTTTATAAAGTTTATGTCTTATATGACACGTGATGTAAAAGGACCCCGGATTTCAAAGTTTTCAAATCTAGAATGAGTTATTTTTAATTTCTTTTGAGTTCTGGCCAGTGGTATAAATTGAGGGCTTTAGGACTTCATTAGGCAGATCTCTGGAGAGCAGCCTACGTTTTCCTTTCAAGTTTTCATATTTTGTAAACACTTTGTACATTTGGCAATCAATTAGAAGAAACTCTTTTCTTCAGGTATATTCTTTTTTATTTTTCAGTTTTGATTAATTTATTTTTGTACTTTACTGCCGCCTAATATGGTTGGCTAGTTGCCAAACTGTCTGCAACCTCCATGGATCTCTAGACATGTCCCTCTATATTATGAGATAGACACAGTCGTGGTTGGAATTGATGTTATGGTAAGACAACTCTCAAGGCAGGCATTTTGTCACCATAAATCGCACTGTTGGCTCTTTGTTTTGTGAGCTATTTTGTGTTGACTCGGTTCATTGCTTTGGCAGAGAGATTTTGTTTGTAAAACCATTAACTTGAACCCCATGCCTGGGCCTCCTTGTGGTATCAGAGCCATGGAACCTCTTTTGAGGTCACTTAGAGTAAACATGGTTGGGAGCAGACAGTACGGCATTCTCTTAATATGCTTTCTACATTTAGAAAGAAGAATAATATAAAAATGCTAAGAAGGAAGAATATGATCTTCCTAAACAACTTGATTTATTAAATAAATGGACCATTCCTTATGTTCAACCAAATATTATATACCAATATGGTATGTTTGAAAATATGAGTCTTAAGCATATTGTTAAGACAGTTGAACAATTAATCCCTATGGTTGATGATGAATTAACAATAAAATTGTTACCTAATGATGATATTCTGCGTCATGATTCTACGCATAATTATTTACATATAGGTTTAATTCAAATAGCCTTTAAACCTCTTACATTAGGAGGATTAATTGAAAGTTTTCTTGCAGTTCTTAGGGATGCTAAGAACTTAGATTGGAGACAATCTTTAATGGGAATAACTCAATCCAGTCTGGCTTATGTACCAGTCTATTTTAATGTTAAACCCAATTTACAGCTTTCCTTATCTGATAGGAATATACACAAAGCTATTACATTATATGTTAAAACTAAAGGTTATAATTATATGCCTCATTCTGAGACTCTAAATATATGTTATCGAATTTATTATAAGGTTCTGCATACTTTGAACCCTAACTGTAGACTACAGGTTGAAGTTGGGGTAACGCCCGAGAATTTCATCACATCTTTTTAAATAACTGTTACATATCTTTTTGAGCATTTTTATGTGCATTTCTTTTCTTGCTTAATTATTTTATTTAGAGGGCACTATTCACAAGAAATTTAAATGTTTTAAACGCTCGATTTAATATTTTTGCTAGACCACATAACATATAAAAAGAGTCGAAAAATGGTAGTTTTGAGCTTTTGGGGTCGGGAGTATGCGTTTGAAAAATATTTTTCGTGTCACTTGAATAGTGTTACGTATGTAAAAATACTAGTTTTGAATTAGTTAACAAACAATTGGAGTTAAGCTCATTTGCCCAAGGTTTTATTAGCATTTGACTTCACATAATGTAACTTACTCATATAATTATCCAATATATTACCATATAAGCTAATTACTCAACAAAATAAAAAGCAAAAATCGCAAAAATAACCCCCCCAAACCTGTGAACCCTAAGAGGCAAGAAGGAAAAAATTTCTTCAAATGTGAGCAAGAATTTAGTCCTTTGGCTTGGTCTAGGAGGATATTGGAGCACTAGGGAGCATCAACCACTTGTCTACAACATCATTGTGAGGGAATTTTTTCATTTTCATGGAGTTTTAAAGTTTATGTTCAATTTTGTAATTTTCGGATTTTGCCATTAATGTGCCATAACATGCTTGATTCTTGTTCTATATAGTATTATTACATACTAGAGACCTTGTATATGCATTGGTATAGCTTGAAACTAAGTTTTTGACAAGATTTCACTTGAGGAAGATGATGAATAGTAAATTCCTGTGTTCTAGCTTAATTTATTGCTTCTAATATGCTTAAATAAGTATGTAGAGCAAACTTTTGAAGTTAATTAGCTTCTTGATTGGCTAGAAAATGCAAAATGCAACTTGGAAAAGATGATGCTAGAAATGCAAAATGCAACTTGGAAAAGATGATGAATAGTGTCAAACTAGGGTTTTGAAAAAAAGTTACAATTTAATTCGATTCGAGGCTTCTAGTAGTTGCTAATTAGGTCCTTGGCGTGAGAAAAATGTTAGTTGCGCTTGCCATGTACAAAATTTGAATAATTTGATCAAATTAGATTACATTAATAAGGGGTTTCGGGGTTAACTCGAATCCGGGTACGTTTCGAGATTATGGCTAGTCTTTATTAAGTATTGAAGCCTTATAAGTGCCTTCGTTTCGCTTGTTTGGGTTCCGAAATTGGTACTTGTAGTGTAAATCCACAAGAGGCATTTTCGGTGTTTTCATGTACTTGTACTCTAGGTTATGATTTGAAGGATCTAAATGATGTATTTAGGTATCCTTAGATTGGTAGGATAGTTAGCTAGCTTAACTTGATCCTTGAATTCTGGTAGGAAGCTAAATAGCCTAGTTGAACAAAGGAGAAAATGTGAGATTTGGTTGCTTTAGTGCTTGTATGAGCTTGTAGTTGCCTGTTATGTGTCTATATGCATGTCTAATGTAGATTTAAGCTATTTGTAGAGTTTTGTGAAAAATGTGTTGATGACCCCTTTGTGTACATATATAGTTATTCTGATGTTTAATGCTTATATCTTGTTAAGATGTTCATCTTGCTTGCATTTAATGTTGCATGATTAAAGTTATGCTTAAGGCTTGTACACTAGACTACTAGAATGGTTGTTTGGAACATATGTTAAGTTTAAGCGTATAAGGTGGCATCTTGTTAAGGATAGACTTTTTAATAGGTATTGTATGCTAAATGTGTGAGACTATAAGTTAGCTAACCTGGAGGAATAATTAATAAATGTTATAGTTAAAGAATAATTAAAGTAATGCTTGGTATTAGGTACAAGGCGATTAAGAGTGATGTGAATACAATCTTGTATCTTGGAGCTCGGTAAAGGTAAGGGAGTCTTTAACTCTTTTGTGCATCTTAGTTTATTTCATTGTTTTTAGATTATATGATTTAGCTAATTGATAAAGTTTACATGTACCATTTATTTGTTATCTCGTGTTTACTCGTGTTTGTTTGATATTATCTCATGAATTCTTGAATTCGTGTCGGGTTGCACAACCTTTTCGGACATGGTAGTGTCGAGAAACACGAGTGGCATCGGGCTTGCCGTGCTCCCTCGGCTACTATGGTGCCTATTCCTTTTCTCTCGCTGAGTATACTCCACTACCCTAGAGGCATGGTTCACCTGCTGGACATATAGACCTGCCTCAAGAGAAAGGGTCAGAGGATCGAGGTACATCCGAAGTACCCCATTTTGAAGGAATAAGGGTTTTGCCAACACTTGCTTGAAGATCTTGGCTCGTGGCTCGTGATTGAAGATAAACATGGAATTGTATCCTTTTTATACGTGGTTAAATACTTGTCTAATTAACTTTTTTATTTTGTGTTGCATATGTTATTATTCTTGTTGTATCTCATGAAAGCATTCCTCAGTTTGCTGCATTACCTCGCTTACTAAGTGTACATGTTGTATACTCACCCTCATTTCTAACACCTTTCAGGATAAGTGCTATAAGCTAGAAATGGGATTGCCTCCTGTGTGGCCTGCCTGCTCTATCAATGTGTAGAACAAGGAAGAATGTGTACATTATATGCCTGTATACTATTTGAGACCTTATGGTCATGTATGTATTTGTGTTATCTTAAGAAATGTAATATTAAAGTTTTAGTCTTGGGTGATAGTTAGGTGCTAGTGGTTTGTAATAATTTCAATTATTTACTCTTCTGTTTAGTTGACTTGCATGCTGATAGGGATGAAACATATTGAAGTTGTGGATTATGGTCTTGTGGTTGTATGTTGTAGTTTACAGGTTTCCAAATAGTCCTATAAATAGGTGAAACTCCGTCCGTTTTTCCTAAGTTTTGCGACCGGGTTGAAATTAGGTTGTGATTAGCATGGCTATTAAAGCCTCCAGTCTCGTGAGGGATCAGGGCGTTACAGAAGTGGTATCAGAGCTTTGTAGCTCACAGCCGGGATAGGGTCCTCAGTCTATTGGGTAATGGCTTTGAATGCGTGCATGTGAAATGTGTTTTGGATGGTCATGTGCTTGAATGTGGGATTGTAATTGCATGAATGAAAAATGTGTTCTCATGTGTTATCTTTGTGGGAAATATGAAGATGATGTGATATGTGATTCTGCGTGCACCTATATGTCCTACTTGCATAATATGTAAAGATTGTGTGATAGGTGCCTCTATGTGATTCATTGTGTATCTAAGTGATCTTTGGAGTGTTTACTTGCCCTTTTCTTGTAAAGATATATATTAAATGTTTATCTTATGTGAATCCACCGCATACATGCATTACGCTTCTAATTGTTAAGCAAACACGCTCCTCTATAAAGTGATGGCCTACTTGAAGATGTGGATCAGTGAAAGAGAGGATTATGAACCTGCTGGCTATCGATGATCAATGAAAAGGATTTAGTACTCGGAGGTTTTATTCAGCAAATAGCCGTTGGTATTCATCTTCCATAATCTTTCTGGGTATTCTTTTTTTCCTTTGGATCTTGATAATTGGAATTCTTATAAAGTATTATCTCGGAATTCTAGTACTACGCTCGGATATTCTACTTAATATTTGGTATTCTCATATGGGATTTCAGCTGGACTTCTTATAATAAATCCTGATTGGAATTCTTCTTCGAGTCTTCGTAAATGGTAACCTCCACGGCATTTTATTGGGAATTTTTGGTGGTATACTTATCCAACATCCATATTTCATGTGCTTATTGGAATTCTATTGGGAATTCTTATATGGAGCATCCCCTTGATATTCATCTTGACATTTGTATGTGATAGTAACATTATCTATAGCAGTTGTAATCGGATCTCGTATTGGAGTACTTATTCGGGATTATTTATGAAGATTTCTCTAGTATTCTTATTGGAAATTTTATTGGTAATCTCGCTCGGCGTATGTATTGATTTTCTCATTTGGGGTATCGTGCTTCTTTGGCTCAGAACCGAATAGAACTGTTGCAGCTATCGAGGAATCTTTTGAGCTTAAGAAATTGCAAGGACGTAATTTGTTGAAGGAGGGGAGAGTGTAACGCCTAGGAATTTCATCACATCTTTTTAAATAACTGTTGCATATTTTTTTGAGCATTTTTATGTGCATTTCTTTTTTTGCTTAATTGTTTTATTTAGAAAGCACTATTGATAAAAAATTTGAATGTTTTAAATGCTCGATTTAATATTTTTTCTAGACCACATAACATATAAAAAGAGTCGAGAAATGGTAGTTTTGAACTTTTTGGGTTGGGAGTATGCTTTTGAAAAATATTTTTCGTGTCACTTAAATAGTGTTACATATGTAAAAACACTAGTTTTGAATTAGTTAACAAACAATTGGAGTTAAGCTCATTTGACCAAGGTTTTATTAGCATTTGACTTCACATAATGTAACCTACTCATATAATTATCCAATATATTACCATATAAGCCAATTACTCAACAAAATAACCCCCCCCCCAAACCCGTGAACCCTAAGAGGCAAGAAGGAAAAAATTTCTTCAACTGTGAGCAAGAATTTAGTCATTTGGCTTGGTCTAGGAGGATATTGGAGTACTAGGGAGCATCAACCACTTGTCTACAACATCATTGTGAGGGAATTTTTGCATTTTCATGGAGTTTTAAAGTTTATGTTCAATTTTACAATTTTTAGATTTTGCCATTAATGTGCCATAACATGCTTGATTCTTGTTCTATATAGTATTATTACATGTTAGAGACCTTGTATATGCATTGGTATAGCTTGAAACTAAGTTTTTGACAAGATTTCACTTGAGGAAGATGATGAATAGTAAAAAATGTGAATAGTAAATTCTTGTATTCTAACTTAATTTATTGCTTCTAATATGCTTAAATAAGTATATAGAGCAAACTTTTGAAGTTAGTTAGCTTTTTGATTGGCTAGAAATGCAAAATGCAACTTGGAGAAGATGATGAATAGTGTCAAACTAGGGTTCCAAAAAAAAGTTGCAATTTAATTCGATTCGAGGCTTCTAGTAGTTGCTAATTAGGTCCTTGAGTGTGGAAAAAATGTTAGTTGCGCTTGCCATGTACAAAATTTGAATAATTTGATCAAATTAGGCTACTTTAATAAGGGGTTTCAGGGTTAACTCGAATCTGGAGACATTTCGAGGTTGTGGCTAGTCTTTATTAAGTATTGAAGACTTAGAAATGCCTTTGTTTCACTTGTTTGGATTCCGGAATTGGTACTTGTAGTGTAAACCCACAAAGTGGCATTTTCGGTGTTTTCATGTACTTGTACTCTAGGTTATGATTTAGAGGCTCTAAATGAGGTATTTAGGTATCCTTAGATTAGTAGGATGGTTAGCTAGCTTAACTTGATCCTTAAATTATGGTAGGAAGCTAAATAGCCTAGTTGAACAAATGAGAAAATGTGATATTTGGTTGCTTTAGTGCTTGTATGAGCTTGTAGTTGCTTGTTATGTGTCTATGGTCTAATGTAGATTTAAGCTATTTGTAGAGTTTCGTGAAAAATGTGCTGATGACCCCTTTGTGCACATATATAGTTATTCTGATGTTTAATGCTTATATCTTGTTAAGATGTTCATATTGCTTGTATTTAATGTTGCATGATTAAAGTTATGCTTAAGACTTGTACACTAGACTACTAGAATGGTTGCTTGGAACATATGTTAAGTTTAAGCATATAAGGTAGCATCTTGTTAAGGATAGACTTTTTAATAGGTATTGTATGATAAATGTGTGAGATATAAGTTAGCTAACTTGGAGGAATAATTAATAAATGTTGTAGTTAAAGAATAATTAAAGTAATGCTTGTTATTAGGTACAAGGCAATTGAGAGTGATGTGAATACAATCTTGTATCTTGGAGCTCGGAAAAGATGAGGGAGTCTTTAACCCTTTTGTGCATCTTAGTTTATTTCATTGTTTTTAGATTATATGATTTAGCTAATTGATAAAGTTTACATGTACCATTTATTTGTTATCTCGTGGTTACTCGTGTTTGTTTGATATTATCTCGTGAATTCTTAAATTCGTGTCGGGTTGCGCAACCTTTTCGGACATGGTAGTGTAAAGAAACACGGTCAGGATTGGGCTTGTCGTGCTCTCTCGACTACCATGGTGCCTATTCCCTTTCTCTCGCTGAGTATACTCCACTATCCCAGAGGCGTGGTTCACCTGCTGGGCATATGGACCTACCTCAGGAGAAAGGGTCGTAGGATCGGGGTACATCTGGAGTACCCCATTTTGGAGGAATAAGGGTTTTGCCGGCACTTGCTTGAAGATCTTGGCTCGTGGCTCGTGATTAAAGACAAACATGGAACCGTATCATTTTTATACGTGGTTAAATACTTGTCTAATTAACTTTGTTATTTTGTGTTGTATATGTTATTATTCTTGTAGCATCTAATGAAAACATTCCTCGATTTGCTGCATCACCTCCCTCACTAAGTATACATGTTGTATACTCACCCTCGTTTCTAACACCTTTCAGGATCAGCGCTATAAACTAGAAATAGGATTGCCTCCTGTGTGGCCTGCCTGCTCTACCAGTGTGTAAAACAAGGAAGAATGTGTACATTATATGCCTGTATACTATTTGAGACATTATGGTCATGTATGTATTTGTGTTATCTTAAGAAATGTAATATTAAAGTTTTAGTCTTGGGTGATAGTTAGGTGCTAGTGGTTTGTAATAACTTCAATTCTTTACTCTTCTGTTTAGTTGACTTGCGTGCTGATAGGAATTAAACAAATTGAAGTTGTGGATTATGGTCTTGTGGTTATATGTTGTAGTTTACAGGTTTCCAAATAGTCCTATAAATAGGGAAAACTCCGTCCGTTTTTCCTAAATTTTGTGACCGGGTTGAAATTGGGTTATAATTAGCATGGCTATTAGAGCCTCTGGTCTCGTGTAGGAACGGGTCGTTACAGCTAGTACAACAGTTATGATTGAAACTAATTTTTCCAAATCTAAGATTACTACTAGGAGAATGATAAAATGGGAAGAAATAGATTTTCCTGAGAATAGGAAATTAGAAAAGGTGACTCCTAGTCAACCAAGAATCCAATCAGACTTATCTGAAGTTGTTCAAACAACAGAAGGCGATGTCTTTCTTAGATTTAAACAGGAAACTATATTAACTAAGTCTTTTTCTTCAAATTATTCTTATATTTTCCCTATTGTGGAATTTCCTCAATCATCACGAGTTTTTACTTCTTATATTAGAGAAGATCCTAATAAGGAAATAAACAAGTTTAAACCCCCATCTGAAGAAGGTGAAATTTTGCACCCAGAAAAAATAGATGCGGTTAGAATTTCGCATAATCAGATTCCTCTTGGAATTAATAAGGAAAATATGACTCCATTTGAAATGAGTTTTAATATATGATGACAACTACACTCACTTTTAGCCCAGGAAGCTGGGAAAAAACTTATGTTAATAACGAATGTTGAAATGCTCATTGGCAACCAATTCGAGAACGGATTTCTTCAACTTTTGACAAAACCCAATGGAAAAATATTAAAAATCAGTATTATGATTTAATGAGAAATGAGCAAAAAATCTATCAATTTGTTCCTTGGTTTTATAGACCATTATGTTGCTTTTACTATTAATACAATAGAAAGAGAATGAACTGATGTCCAAGGTAAAAAAGAAAAATCTATTTTTCCCCCTACCAAACAATTAATTTTTGGAAAAGATAATTTTCAAATACAATCTAAAGCATTCCTTAAATTATTTGAGGATGGTAATGTTGTTGTCATGTTAGAGCATATTAATTCTCTTGCTCAATAAGGTAATTATACTAATTGTACCTTATAGATTGTAGGTGAACAATTAATTCTTTTAGATAAAAAGGTTAATCATATATTAGATTGCTTAAAGCCAAAACCTCTAATAGTAAAACTTCAGGATATAGGAAAATTGAAGTTGGGAGAAACATCTTCTTCTTAGATTAAGAAAATAGGTTTTCAACCTGCCCCTAAGGTGGAAGGATTTAAAGTAGATCCTGAGTCAAAAATTGACAATTTGATTAATAAGAATTTAGTTCATTTAAATATTGGATTATTATCTGATCTTGGATTTGATAGATCTACGAATGTTAATTCTGATAGTTTTAAGTCAGAAGATGAATTCATTCCTCAAAATATTAAATCCATAATGAATATTTCAAAGGAAGTAAATAAATTTGAAAAAGGACAGTCCAGTAAATTTGCTAGTAAACCTAAATAATAGGTTTTATTACCCTCGTCCTACTCCTCAAGATATTTTATATGAGGAAGATACTACTAATTTTAGTAAAACTGCTAGCTTTGATCATCGTACCATTTATGAATGGAACATAGATGGAATGTCTGATAAGCAAATCAAACGAGTTGTTGAACGTATGCTTATGTATGCCCAAATTTGTAAACAAGCTGGTAATCAAGGATTAGTTATTTGTGATATTATTTTATCTGGATTTTCTGGTCAATTAAAAGGCTAGTTCGATAATTGTGTTACTATGGAAATGAGACAAGAAATTGCTCAAGCAACCAGAGTGGAAAATGGTGTTGAAGTATCTAATGCTGTTTACACAATATGTGCTACTATTCTTGAACATTTTTGTAGTCAATTTTCAACAAGTTATGATAGAACTAGAACTTTTTTACGTAATTTACATTGTCCTACTCTCAAATCTTTTAGATGGTATAAAGATGTCTTTCTCACTAGAGTCTTCGAACTTCCCGAAGCTAATGATAATCAATGGAAAGCCCAATTTGTTGACGGCTTATGTCACGCCTCAACTCGACCCCACCTATAATCAGTCAGGACGCAACGAAATTTCGGCAGTATAATGATAGTAATTAAGACACCGAGGCTCTAAACCAACCTTTTCAGAATATCATACAACCAACTCCACAAACCATTCAACAACAAACTCCTCAATTAAATTAACAACATACAATATAACCATATTATACAATTATCATTCCTTCAACAATCCGTTCATAGTTATACTCCTCCGTTCCAACTTCATACATAAACTGTACATACATTTCAAAATAGATTATAAACCAACTTAGTAATCTAAACATGATCAAAAGAAAGACTACTAAACCATCATACATAAGTCTTATAATTGAGTAAGCTATACAATATAACATATTACAACAACTAAGACAAATTCATGGTAATGATCTGGCACACAAGACTCATCCACATAAAGCACATTCTCAGCTTCCTAAGGCACGTATCCATAATCTTGCTCAAGTACACCTGTAAGCATGCAATAATAGAGAGTGAGCTTATATAAAATAAGCCCAGTGAGGATCCGATAGATCTCTAACAGTATTCATTATACTCCTTGGAAATAATCCTTTGAGCAAGTAAACACACAATAACATCAATAATACTATCATTACATAATCTATAATGACCATTCCATAAAGGATACACTAGTTGGTGTAGCTCCAAACGCCATCATGATCATAACAGTCTTCTTGTGACTCCCATAAACTCATGCACCCGAGGTACCTCAATAACCTCTCCCTCCATGACACCTCCGTCATGCGAGCTGGAGGTAGTCTCTGGTAGTCATGCCGTTCTCACCCCGACAGCCCGATGCTGCCCGAGATGTGGCACACACATACCAAAGACTCAACAATAATAATAAACATCATTCACAGGAGGACAGTCTAGCAGAACTGCCTATCTCCCGGCATCAATCATCAATCAATAATCAAACATCATTCACAGGAGGACAATCTAGCAGAATTGCCTATCTCCCCGTTCATCAATCAATAATCATCAATAATCATCAATTTCATCAATGTAACATCAATATAACATCAATATAACATCAAGTAATTAATTAAACAGCAAACAACTAAGTTAGATGACAAAGTAGGCCATCCAACTTATCATGCATGAAACACGTAATCTAACCCTAGTCTAACCATTAACAACTCACAATTCAATCACTCAAATACCACTTAGTCAACTAAGGCTCAATTCAACAATTTAAAGAAAGATAATCTAAACTTCAAATAATCATATCTTACATTCTACTAATCCAAACAACTCCAAATCAGTTTCAAACACTCACCCATTCAATCAACTACATTAGCCCTCTCGGAAACCAACCAAGACACATCAAAATCAAGCCCAACAACCCTAAAACCTCAATGCACCTAGGCTGAAATTTTTGGATTTTCACCCAAACATCGCAATCAAAAATTCGGCATTATAACGGCGTTACCACGTAATTAACAAACTTTTAGAAATCGACGGCAATCGATTCCAACAACAACAACTCAAGATAATCCTCAAATAGCCATTCTATCAACTTTAAATACCCGAAAATAAATAATTTTGCTACAATGGCTCAAATCTCGTAGTAATACACATAAATGATCCCTAGCACGCACTGATCAATAATATAACTTCAAATTAACATTCTAACGGTTCAAAATGCAGTTATGAGCAAAAACATAAAAATGAGTTTTGAGATCTAGAATTTTTCTCTCACCTTTGATGTGTTTTGATGCAAGAAATGTGTAGAATGGATGCCCAACAAGTGAAATCAAGCTTTGAATGAAGTGATTTGGACTTGAATTGCAAAATCTATGTGAAAAATGCTTGAAAACCTTTGAAAAATGTCTTCTTTCTTCTCCCTCATAGAATTTCGGTAATGTGTGTGTAAAATGAGTGTGTTTTGTGTTGTTTTAATGTGTATTGGTGATATATTAAGCAGAGGTGAACAAATAAAAGAAAGTCAAAGGTGGAAACTAATTATTTTTAGTGTTTTCTTGTCTTTTAATTCATTTTCTTGACTACTCTTGCTCAAATTAATTATGCAACACCTAAAATATCTCAAGTAGTTTATTTTTAGGTGACAAGAAGTTTTACATTCAAACAATTTCACCCGAGTCGGCTTAAAACGCGAGTTTTGTAAAAGAAGGTAAAAAGTCATATTATTTATCTTCAAATGTCTTTTGAATGCACAATTAATCTAAAATAATTTAATACCACATATAAATACATTTATAATAATATATACTAGGGCAATGAAAGACAATGCAAGAATCAGGTTTAGAAGAAATCACTATTTGGCTCAAAAACGCTACTTTTCGCCTGAAAAGTCTATTTAAACTACTATGCAGTTTCAAAATCAATTTTTATCACATATGGGTCTATTAATAATAGAGGACTAGGTTTTAAGACGTTTAAAACACCCTTGTAAAAATTTTAGCGTACAGGTGTTTAAAATACTATTCACAAAAATCGTCGATAAAATTTATGATGCCGATTTTGATAAAAATTTCATGAATGCACACATAGCATGTATTAGGAGTATTAATCACACATTTAACACATTCTAAGTCATATAACACATAAACAAGTCAATTCATGCAAAACGAGGTAAAGACACTCAAATCGAGATAAAGACAAAAACTGGGGTTTCACAGCTTACCTGCATCATTTGCAGAAAAAAATTAGAAAAGTTTTAATAAAGGATACAAACAATAATATTATTTATAATATGTACACTTATGGTGAATTGATTGGCATATGTGTCAAAGAAGGATTAGATCTTTGTAATCAAATAAAATTGAATTATCAAATAAAAAAATAAGGTCGAACTGATAGACAGACGTTAGGTATAAGCATAAAGCCTAAAGAATATTGTACATCTCCAAGATTTAAGCATAAAGCTAAGAAAATGAGAGAAAGAAATCAGAGAAAGGGATATGCCCCTAAACCTAAGCCTATACCCACGTGTTATTGATGTGGTAAAAAAGGTCATTATGCAAATAAGTGTCAGCAATTCCAAAAAAAGATAAATGCTTTGGATCTTGATGAGGATACCAAAAATCAATTGGCAAAATTATTCATTGATATTGATAATTTGTCTAGTTCTAGCTCAGATAGCTCAGATATAGAAGAAACTTCTTCTGATGAAGTTAACAACGTTTCTTCTAAGGAGGATTCTCCTCCATGTGATTGTAAAGTCATTACTATTGATGAAGAATATTATAAAATATTATCTCAATTTGATGATTTACGTGTTAATATGATTACTGCAGATAAATGGTTAGAAGTTCTTAAATTGTTAGAAGATATTAAAGATAATTCTTTAAAATCAAAAATTTTGGAACATTATTCCAAAGAAAATTCTGTTGAAAAACCCATTGAAAAAATTTTGAGTTCAAAACAAGGTTATAATATTAAAGATATTATAAATCAATTGAGTGATAAAAAAACGAAGAAATATTCCAATCACTCATCACGAATTAAAACAGGAAGTTAATAAACTTCAAAGTCATATCAATGATCTTAGATAAGAAAATCAATTAATTAAAGAACAAATTGATATGTTTGTATGTCAAGAACCTAGTTCTTCTAATACTTTACCAGATGCTATGGTAGATCTAAATATTCTTAATATTTTGAAGGTTATTACAATGCAAAAGTGACTGGTTAGAATTAATTTACTAATTCAACCAAATCATATGATTAAAAATATGATTGCTCTAATTGATTATGGTGCTAATCTTAATTGTATTCAGGAAGGATTGATTCCTACTCAATATTTTGAGAAAACTGCTCATTCCATTTCTTCTGCATCAGGAGAAAAATTAAGGGTTTAATATAAGTTACCCCAAGCATTTATATGTTATGAAAAAATATGTATATCTACTAGTTTTCTTTTAATTGAAAACATGACTTGTCCTATAATTTTAAGTACTCCTTTTATAAATGAAATTATGCCTATATTAGGTATAGATAATCATGGTATAACAGACACTTATAATAAAGAACCTATGATATTTCGTTTTATTACTGAACCTATATAGAAAATCTTAGGTCAAATAGCTAATCTAATGAAAGCTAAAAAATCACATCTGAATTTTTTAAAACAAGAAATGAGTATCAATAATATTGATAGTATGCTAAAAAATCTTAAATTGCAGGATAAGATTAAACATCTTAATCATGAATTCTCTTTACATATTTGTAATGATCACTCTAATGCCTTTTGGGATAAAAAGAAGCACATTGTTTCTTTACCTTATGAATATGATTTTGAAGAAAAAATGATTCCTACCAAGGCTAAGCCTTGTCAAATGAATCAAGAATATCTTGATTTATGTAAAAAAGAAATAGCTAATCTGCTAGATAAGAGTCTTATTCAAAAATCTTACTCCTCATGGAGTTGTACTACTTTTTATGTTAATAAACATGCAGAACTAGAACGAGGTAATCCCAGACTTGTTATTAATTATAAACCACCTAATAAAGTGCTAAAATGGATTAGATATCCTATTCCCAATAAGAAGGATCTTTTAGATCGTTTGCATAACGCATTAATATTTTCAAGGTTTGATCTTAAATCTGGATATTGGCAAATACAGGTCAATGAAAAAGACAGATATAAAACTGCTTTTGTTGTCCCGATTGGACATTATGAATGGAATGTTATGCCATTTGGATTAAAAAATGCTCCTTCTGAATTTCAAAATATTATGAATGATATTTTTATCCCTTATAGTGATTTTATAATTGTTTATATTGATGATATCTTAGTCTTTTCTAAAGATATCCAACAACATTTTAAACATCTTGAAATATTCAAGAAAATTGTTATACAAAATGGTCTTGTAATTTCAAAACCAAAAATGGTTCTTTTTCAGACTAAGGTAAGATTTCTTGGTCATAATATTGAAAATGGAAAAATAATTCCTATAAATAGAAGTATTGAATTTGCTTCTAAATTTCCTGATCAAATTACTGATAGAACTCAGTTACAAAGATTTCTTGGCAGCTTGAATTATATTTTGCCATATTACAAGAATCTTGCTACAGATACAACTATCTTATATGATAGGCTTAAGAAAAAACCAGGACCATGGACAGATGTTCATACAGAAAAAATCAAGTTAATTAAATCTAAAGTCAAGAATTTGCCTTGTTTAATGCTTGCAAATCCCACTTGGGAAAAGATTGTGGAAACTGATGCTTCAGATATTGGATTTGGAGGAATTCTGAAACAAATTAATCCGTAAACAAAACAAGAATATCTTGTAAGATTTCATTAAGAAAAATAGAATTCTACTCAACAAAAATATGGGACTGTTGCTAAAGAAATTCTTTCAATTGTAAAATGTGTTTTAAAATTTCAAGATGATTTATATTGTCAAATTTTTTTAATTAAAACAGATTGTCAGGCAGCCAAATACATGTTTGACAAAGATTTTAAACATGATGTTTATAAGAAAATGTTTTCTAGATGGCAAACTAATCTTGCACCTTTTGATTTTGATATTGATTATATCAAAGGGAATAATAATTCTCTTCCTGATTTTTTAACCCATGAATTTTTGTAGGATGAACCCCTCTAGGGGAGGTTACTCTTACCCTGATAGGGGAAGATGAAGGGGCAGAGCACAGAGCCTTGATCCTAATAGGGTCAATGCAGGAAAAAAACTAGTTAATCTAGGAGGTATCACTATTGATCCATCACATCCTGATTTTGATAAAATCAAGAAAGTTATTGAAAGTAGCGGTAATACTGCTACCCCTTCATCATCATATGCTCATGCAGTTGAACATAAGGAGTCTGATGGCTCTTTTGAAATATCTAATTATGAAGAAGTTATTTTACTTCTCGATAATGCTGATAAGCAATGGATTAATGATCCTTGGTAACTTATGGAACGATATTTAACTAATTATATGTTTCCTGTACTTTATTATAAGTCTAGGGTTTATTTTGAATCAATTTTGCAAGTCACAAATTCATGTGATATTGAACATTTCAGGAAGAATAATACTATTCCAATTTATACTTATAGTAAAATTTATATTAAGAAAATTATTTCTCCAAATGAATGGAGAATTAGTACATTAAATGAAAGGCAATTTATTCTAGATAAGAATACTTATCATTTTAATTATTGGGATTATGTGGAAGCATTTTCCAAACCTTTCTTATATGAAAACCTCCAACATAAGCATTCTTGGTTTATTAAATTCAATCCTGAAATTTTTCAAAACCAGAGGTATCCTCCTTGGCTCCATCAATGGTGGAAAATTTTTGGACCTTCGGTCAAAATTCTACCTGATCCTTATAAAGGACTTTTTACTGAATGGTTAGCAATATGCCCACATATAGGAAATGATCCTGATCTTTATATTGAAGGATCAAGCTCTTTATTTTTCTTTATGGAATTTGGTATCCCGTGGATATGGAAATGGATCCCTATCGCGGAAATAAATAAAGAAAAAATGTTTTGTTTAAAAAGAAATTTTTTTCAAAATTTTGGTCAAAACTCTTGCAAAATGATCCGGAGACAAAGAAACCTTATGGTCAACCTAATATTAATGAAATTTCCTAGACGATAGCTCACTATCAGGACCAGCTGGAAGAAACAAAGAAGAAGGTCCAAGAAAAGGAATCTATTTTCTCATATATTTTAAGAAAAATCCAAATGAGAAAACAAATCAGTTCTCATGAAGATATCATGGCTTCTTATTTGGATGAAGTCAAGGAAGATTTCCTCAGACATTTTAAAAGTGCAGTCGATACTGATTCTACATCATAAGACACCTCTATGAGGTCTACTAATGCCTATGGGTGTTTAGCAGGAGAATCCCAAGATCCTAATGAGGACATCCCATCCGCTCAAGATGTGCTAGCAGAAGATCTGTTTGACAGCTTGAAGGATGAGTTAATTCAAAAAGCCAAAGATAAAGGAAAAGCAAAAGCTGTTTGAAGGAGTTTGATGACACCTTTGGATGATTGTGCAAAAAGCCGAACTTTGCGGGAAAACAAATTTGCTTTTGGAAAAGCTGTCTACCGACAGTTAGTGGAATGTCACTGTTGTTTCTTTTTAGGACTATTCCTATTTACTTTTTATAAAGTTTTTTTCTTATATGACACGTGATGTAAAGGGACTCCGGATTTCAAAGTTTTCAAATCCGGATTGAGTTGTTTTTAATTTCTTTTGAGTTCCGCCCAGTGGTATAAATTGAGAGCTTTAGGACTTCATTAGGTAGAGCTCTAGAGAGCAGCCTATGATTTTTCTTTTAGTGTTCTAAATTTTGTAAACACTTGTATATTTTTAGAATCAATCAGAAGAAACTCTTTTCTTCAGGTATTCTCTTTTTATTTTTAAGTCTTGTTTATTTTATATTATTTCTATACTGCCACCTAATATGGCTGGCTAGTTGCCACACTGTCTGTAACTGCCATGGATCTCTAGACATGTCCTTCTATATTATGAGATAGACACAGTTGTGGGTGGAATTGATGTTATGGTAAGACAACTCTTTAGCCAGGCAATTTTGTCGCCATAAGTCGCACTGTTGGCCCTTCTTCATGTTTTTGGGCTGTTTTGTGTTGACTCGGTTGACCGCTTTTCCAGAGAGATTTTGTCTGTAAAACCATTAACTTGAACCCCAAACCTGGGCCTCCTTGTGGTATTAGAGCCATAGAACCTCTTTTGAGGTCACTTAGAGTAAACATGGTTGGGAGCAGACAGTACGACATTCTCTTAATATGCTTTCTACATTTAGAAAGAAGAATAATATAAAAAATGCTAAGAAGGAAGAATATGATCTTCCTAAACAACTTGATTTATTAAATAAATGGACCATTCCTTATGTTCAACCAAATACTATCTACCAATATGGTATGTTTGAAAATATGGGTCTTAAGCATGTTGTTAAGACTGTTGAACAATCGATCCCTATGGTTGATGATGAATTAACAATTAAATTTTTATCTAATGATGATATTTTGCGTCATGATTCTACGCATAATTATTTACATATAGGTTTAATAAAAATAGCCTTTAAACCTCTTACATTAGGAGGATTAAATGAGAGTTTTCTTGCAGTTGTTGGGGATGCTAGGAACTTAGATTGGAGACAATCTTTAATGGGAATAACTCAATCCAGTCTGGCTTATGGACCAGTCTATTTTAATGTTAAACCAAATTTATAGCTTTCCTTATCTGATAGGAATATACGATAAGTTGTTACATTATATGTTAAAACTAAAGGTTATAATTATATGCCTCATTCTGAAACTTTGAATATATGTTTTCAAATTTATTATAAGGTTCTGCATACTTTGAACCCTAACAGTAGATTACAGGATGAAACTGGTACAACAGTTATGATTTAGACTAATTTGTCCAAATCTAAGACTACTACTCGAAGAATGATAAAATGGGAAGAAATAGACTTTCCTGAGAATTGAAAATTAGAAAAGGTGACTCCTAGTCAACCGAGAATCCAATCAGATTTATCTGAAGTTTTTTAAACAACTGAAGGCGATGTCTTTCTTAGATTTAAACAAGAACGTACATTAGCTAGGTCTTTTTCTTCAAATTATTCTTATATTTCCCCAATTGTGGAATTTTCCCAATCAACAAGAGCTTCTACTTCTTTTATTAGAGAATATCCTAATAAGGAAATAGATAGGTTTAAACCTCTGTCTGAAGAAGGTGAAATAATGCACCCGAAAAAAATAGATGCGGTTAGAATTTCGCATAATCAAGTTCCTCATGGAATTAATAGGGAGGATATGACTTCATCTGAAATGTGTTTTTATATATGATGACAACCACACTCACTTTTAGCCCAGGAAACTGGGAAAAAACTTATGTTAATAATGAATTTTTAAATGCTCATTGGCAACCAATTCGTGAGTGGATTTCTTCAACTTTTCATAAAACCCAATGGCAAAATATTAAAAATCAGTATTATGATTTTATGAGAAAAGAGCAAAAAATCTATAAATTTGTTCCTTGGTTTATAGACCATTATGTTCCTTTTGCTATTAATACAATAGAAAGAGAATGGACTGATGTCCAAGGTAAAAAGGAAAAATCTATTTTTCCCTCTACTAAACCATTAATTTTTGAAAAAGATTATTTTCAAAATCAATCTAAAGTTTTCCTTACATTATTTGAGGATGGAAATGTAGTTGTTATGCTACAGCATATTAACTCTCTTGCTCAACAAGGTAATTGTACTAATTGTACCTTACAAATTGTAGGTGAAAAAATAATTCTTTTAGATAAAAAGGTTAATCAGATATTAGATTGCTTAAAGCAAAAACCTCCAATAGTAAAACTTCAGGATACAGGAAAATTGAAGTTGGGAGAAACATCTTCCTCTCATATTAAGAAAATAGGTTTTCAACCTGCCCCTAAGGTGGAAGGATTTAAAGTAGATCCTAAGTCAAAAATTGACAATTTGATTAATATGAATTTAGTTCATTTACATATTGGATTATTATCTGATCTTGGATCTGACAGATCTACGAATGTTAATTCTGATAGTTCTAAGTCAGTAGATGAATTCATTCCTCAAAATATTAAATCCATAATGAATATTTCAGAGGAAGTAAATAAATTTGAAAAAGGACAGTCTAGTAAATTTGCTAGTAACCCTAAAAACAATAGGTTTTATTACCCTCGTCCTACTCCTCAAGATATTTTATATGAGGAAGATACTACTAATTTTAGTAAAACTGCTAGTTTTGATCATCGTACCATTTATGAATAGAACATAGATGGAATGTCTGATAAGAAAATCAAACGAGTTGTTGAACGTATGCTTATGTGTGCCCAAATTTGTAGACAAGTTGGTAATCAAGAACCAGTTATTTGTGATATTATTTTATCTGGATTTTCTGGTCAATTAAAAGGCTGGTTCGATAATTGTGTTACTATGGAAATGAGACAAGAAATTGCTCAAGCCACCAGAGTGGAAAATGGTGTTGAAGTATCTAATGTTGTTTACACAATGTGTGCTACTATTCTTGAATATTTTTGTAGTCAATTTTCTACAAGTTATGATAGAACTAGGATTTTATTACGTAATTTACGTTGTCCTACTCTTACATCTTTTAGATGGTATAAAGATGTCTTTCTCACTAGAGTCTTCGAACTTCCCGAAGCTAATGATAATCAATGGAAAGCCCGATTTGTTGACGGCTTACCTGCATCATTTGCAGAAAAAATTAGAAAAGTTTTAATAAATGATACAAACAATAATATTGTTTATAATATGTACACCTTTGGTGAATTGATTGGTGTATGTGTCAAAGAAAGATTAGATCTTTGAAATCAAATAAAATTAAATTATCAAATAAAAAAACAAGGTCTAACTGATAGACAGACGTTAGGTCAATTCTGTGAACAATTTGCAATGGAACTTCTATCTACTCGTAGACTTACTAAGTCTAAAGGGCCTAAAAAACCTAAAGAATATTATACATCTCCTAGATATGAGCATAAAGCTAAGAAAAGGAAAGAAAGAAAACAGAGAAAGGGATATACCCCTAAACCTAAACCTATACCCACGTGTTATCGATGTGGTAAAAAAGGTCATTATGCTAATAAGTGTCGGCAATTCCGAAAAAAAGATAAATGCTCTGGATTTAGATGAGCATGTGACAGCCCAGACCTAACATGTAGTGATTAATGCTTAATTGCATGCACCTATGTGTTTATTCGAAATGAAAGTGCATAATGGTGTGATTTTATTAGTTAGTAACATATATTTCTTAGTATGAACTTTCTTATTTTTAGAAATGTGCAAAACGTGTTTAATTAATTTAAGTGAGATAATTAAATTAGCATTCTATTTATTTGGAAATTATTCTTTTACATTTAATTGGTAGTTTTCGTTAGTGATATTAATTGAATAGGTAGCCCTGAGCCCGGAGTGACAATTGAAGTGTTTATTTTTGTGACTCTCATATTTTTCTCATGTCATATATTTGTTTCTTAGCATATGTTCATAAAAATATCTTGCATTGCATGTCGGGTGGATAAGTAGGAAAATTGTTAAACATAACGAATAAATAGTAACAACACTAGTGTAGGAATTTTATTTTGGGCTAATAGGAAGACTTAGCTAGCTTTGGGCCTTTGTCTACCACCTAAATTAAACTAAATAAAGCCCAACCCAAGCCTATTCTTGCATTTAAATGACTAGAAGCTTCTCTTTGGAAGCTTATTTCTATTAGCCAAAAAAAAAAGAGAAAAGAGAGGGAGAGAAATGACTAGAAGAAAGAGGTGGAGAAGAGAGAAAAGGAAAAGCAATAGGGGGAAATCAAGAGGAAAAGAAGAGATTTTTGGCTCAATCTTGCATATTTTAGCTTCTTGGAGGTGAGGGTTTCATCCTTTGTGCATTTTTACTTGGTTTTAATGCTATGATAGTGAATGCTATGATGTAGATGTGTATGTAAAGTACTTAGAAATGTATGATTTGATAAAGGTAAATCATGTTAATGATACTAGTAGTTCTGTAGTACCTATGGATCAAGCTTTATATGCTAACTCTAGTTGTAGCGATTGTTGTTGTAAATGTTCAAAGGTGTAGATTAAGCAGTTTAGATAAAATGTTGATTTCTAGGGCTAAGGCTAATTCTAACGTTTTAGGCCTCCGATTTTGTCATTTCCGAAATGTGTCTGGTTTCTCGCGCTGGTGTAGGGCAGATTGCGCGATGATCTTGTAGAGGCCATATCTCATTGAATATAACTCCGAATTGAGATCTGTTTGATGCTAAACCTATCTACATTCGATGAAATACATTTATGAGGAGTTTCAGAGTTTTTGGAGAACAATTAGGCTGGTAACCGAACTAGCAAAGTCAAGCCAATGTAGACTAGAATTTCAACTTTTCTTGCTACAGGTTTAAGATGCCTTGATGGTTGGTTCTAGTGAATAATGAGCAATTTTAGGTAGTAGGAAGCTTAATGGTGATGAATGGTGGTTATGTGTGAATGCTCAATTGAGTTGGAGATAGTTACTTGCCATCTAGTGAATCAAAAGAAAGAGTAGTTCCATGAATGCTAGTATTAGCTTTGAAAGAGAGTAATTGCAAGTTAGGAAACTCAAGAATGTGGTCATGTCTTGTAAATTAAGTTAAGTGATTTTAGTGCTTTGGATGGTTTAGCTTGGTAATCTTACTTTAATGAATGTAAATAATGCTCCTAGTGAAGTTTTTTGCTTTAGAACCCCGTATGTGCTTAATGAGATGTTTGAGAAGGAATGCAAGATTCATGAATTAAGAAGTGTCATAATAGTTATTTATGTAGTTTAAATTAGTTAGTCTTTTAATTAGAATTTGACTTACATTTGACTACATTTTTGCAAGCATTTGACCCCAACTTAAACCATATACATATACTATATACACAATACATCACATATACATGCAATAGAGCTAAAAAACAATTGAATTAATTCCCCTTTTGTTCCCCCCCCCCCCCCCCCATCCCCCCCCCAAATCCGATGGCCATAGGAGAAGAAAATGAGAGATTTTCCTCTTCACTCTTTCCATCACAAGCTTGCCCAAGCTAATTGAGGGTCGTTTCAAGGTTCCTAGGTCTTTTACAAGCTACTACATACCTAGGTGATGGAGTTTTTGCATGTTTTTGTTATTACAAGCTTATGATCATATTATCTCATTTCTTGATTTGTTAATTTAGGCTTATGTATTCCTTTAATCTTGTATTGTACACCTTCTACATGATATTTAAATCTTGTTTGAGTGGTTTATTAGCATGTTCCATGGTTAAAAGCTTGAGATCATAAAGGAGATGATAAATAGTACTTGAACTTAGGGTTTTGCTTTAACTTGTTATTTAGAGTGAATTGATGCTTCTTTTAGGTGCCCTAGACATTATTGAATCTAGTTAGAAGCTGACATGTAGATAAATTTCCTAAAATTGAGTAAAAATGCAAATAAACTAACTTTTTAGAAGGGGATTTTTCACAAAATGTAATTCAGGCATGTTTGGGCTTTAGATTAGGTATCCTTGGGGCATGGAAGCACTTTTGGTGCTTTCGTTGCGTTAAATTGGGGTCCGGATGTGATAGTTGTAGTTAAAACCCGCTCGGGGCCTTCCCGAGCTTTTGTCTCCAAAGCGGGTTTTCAAGACTTTGATAGGTGTCTTTTGGCCTTCCTAGGAATGTAGATTGATTAGATTGTGGTTTTAGGATCTTGAACTTTGTGTGGGAGAAGAATTGGCAAGTTGACAAAAGGGGAAAATGTGAGTTTTGGTTGCTATAGTGCTGGTATAAGCTTGTAGTTGCTTGTTGTGTGTCTTTATGCATGTCTAATGTAGATCCAAGTTATTTGTAGAGTTTCGTGAAGAAAATGTGTTGATGACCCCTTTGTGCACATATATAGTTACTCTCTTGTTTAATGCTTATATCTTGTTATGAAGTTCATATTGCTTGTATTTAGTGTTGTATGAATAAAGCTATGCTTAAGACTTATACATTAAACTACTAAAATGGTTACTTGGCATATATGTTAAGTTAAAGCATATAAGGTGGCATCTTGATTAAAGATAGAATTTTAATAGGAATTGCATGCTAAATGGGTGACACTATAAGTTAGCTAATATGGAGGAATAATTGATAAATGTTGTAGTTAAAGAATAATTGAAGTAATATTTGGTATTAGGTACAAAACGATTGAGAGTGATGTGAATACAATCTTGTATCTTGGAGCTCGGTAAATGTGAGGGAGTCTTTAACCCTTTTGTGCATCTTAGTTTATTTCATTGTTTTTAGATTATATGATTTAGCTAAATGATAAAGTCACATGTTCCATTTATTAGTTATCTTGTGGTTACTCGTGTTTGTTTGATATTATCTCGTGAATTCTTGAATTCGTGTCGGGTTGCGCAACCTTTTTGAACATGGTAGCGTCGAGAAACACGGGCGGCATCGGGCTTGTCGTGCTCCCTCGACTACCATGGTACCTATTGCCTTTCTCGTTGAGTATGCTCCACTACCCCAGATGCGTGGTTCACATGCTGGGCATATGGACCTACCTCAGGAGAAAGGGTCGTAGGATCATGGTACATCCGGAGTACCCCAATTTGGAGGAGTAAGGGTTTGCCGGCACTTGCATGAAGTTCGTGGTTCGTGGTACGAGATTGAAGACTTGAAGTAGAACCGTATCCTTTTAATATGTGGTTAGTTACCTGTTTACTTGGTTGTGTTATTTGGTGTTGGAAATGCTATTATTCTGTTGCATATCATGTTGCATCACCTCCCTTACTGCGTAACTTTGGTTACTCATTCCTCATTTTAACATGTTATAGGTGTAGTTAGAATATCTACCTTGAGTGTTGTGTTGCTGGTTGCTTATCTTGCTGAGGTTGAATCCCTTTGAAGATGTGTGTTATAATATTATGTCTTATTTTGAGACCTTTGAGGCCTTGTATGTATTAATGATAAATTTTGTGGGTTGTAATTAAAGTTGTAGTCTTGAATGTTTAGTGGCTTAGTTGGCATGTAATAGCTAAAGATAGACTTTATTGTCTTTTGATTGCATGCTCGTGTGGTTATATTTTTTTGTCTAAGGCTCGGATGGCCTTGGGACTGGGAAAAGTGGGACAGTTGGAGTTGGGGTGTTGTATTGTGGTTATACTTGCTGTTTGCAGGTTTTTTATTAGTCCTATAAATAGGGAAAACTCCGTCCGTTCTTCCTAAATTTTTTGACCGGGTTGGAATTGGGTTACGTTTAGCTTGGCTATTAGAGTCCTAGTTCCGTGAGGGATCGGGGCGTTACAGAGCATACTAAAAATCAATTGGCAAAATTATTTGTTGATATTGATAATTTGTCCGGTTCTAGCTCAGACAGCTATGATATAGAAGAATCTTCTTCTGATGAAGTTAACAACGTTTCTTCTAAGGAGGATTCTCCTCCATGTGAATGTAAAGTCAATACTATTGATGAAGAATATTATAAGATTTTATCTCAATTTGATGGTTTGCATGTTAATATGATTACTGCTGATAAGTGGTTAGATGTCTTAAAATTATTAGAAGATATCAAAGATGATTCGTTAAAATCAAAAATATTGGAACATTATTCCAAAGAAAATTCTATTGAAAAACCCATTGAAAAAATTTTAAGTTCAAAACAGGGTTATAATATTAAAGATGTTATTAGTCAATTAAGTGATAAAAAAGGAAAAAATATTCCTCTCACCCATCATGAATTAAAACAAGAGGTTAATAAACTTCAAAGTCAGATTAATAATCGTAAACAAGAAAATCAATTGATTAAAGAACATATTGATATGTTTGTTCATCAGGAACCTAGTTCTTCTAATACTTTACCAGATGCTATGGTAGATTTAAATCTTCTTAATATATTGAAGGTTATTATGAGATAGACACAATTGTGGGTGGAATTGATGTTATGGTGAGACAACTCTCAAGGCAGGCAATTTTGTCGCCATAAGTCGCATTGTTGGCCCTTCTTCATGTTTTGTGGGCTGTTTTGTGTTGACTCAGCTGACCGTTTTGCCAGAGAGATTTTGTCTGTAAAACCATTAACTTAATTTGTCTGTAAAATCATTAACTTGAACCCCATACCTAGGCCTCCTTATGGTATCAGAGCCATGGAACCTCTTTTGAGGTCACTTAGAGTAAACATGGTTGGGAGTAGATAGTACGGCATTCTCTTAATATCCTTTCTACATTTAGAAAGAAGAATAATATAAAAAATGCTAAGAAGGAAGAATATGATCTTCCTAAAAAACTTGATTTATTAAATAAATGGATCATTCCTTATGTTCAACCAAATACTATCTACCAATATGGTATGTTTGAAAATATAGGTCTTAAGCATGTTGTTAAGACTGTTGAACAATCGATCCCTATGGTTGATGATAAATTAACAATTAAATTGTTATTCTAATGATGATATTTTGCGTCATGATTCTACGCATAATTATTTACATAGAGGTTTATTACAAATAGCCTTTACACCTCTTACATTAGGAGGATTACATAAAAGTTTTCTTGCAGTTCTTAGGGATACTAGGAACTTGGCTCCATCTGATATGAGTTTTCATATATGATGCCAACCACACTCACTTTTAGCCCAGGAAGCTGGGAAAAAAATTATGTTAATAAGGAATTTTTAAATGCTCATTGGCAACCAATTCGTGAATGGATTTCTTCAACTTTTGATAAAACCCAATGGCAAAATATTAAAAATCAGTATTATGATTTTATGAGAAAAGAGCAAAAAATCTAAAATTTTGTTCCTTGGTTTATAGACCATTATGTTGCTTTTGCTATTAATACAATAGAAAGAGAATGAACTGATGCCCAAGGTAAAAAAGAAAAATATATTTTTCCCCCTACCAAACCATTAATTTTTGGAAAAGATAATTTTCAAATACAATCTAAAGCATTCCTTAAATTATTTGAGGATGGTAATGTTGCTGTCAAGTTAGAGCACATTAACTCTCCGGTTCAGCAGGAAAATTATACTAATTGTACCTTACAGATTGTAGGTGAACAATTATTGATTTTAGATTAAAAAAAAGGTTAATTAGATATTAGATTGCTTAAAGCAAAAACCTCCAATAGTAAAACTTCAAGATACATGAAAATTGAAGATAGGAGAAACATCCTCTTCTCAGATAAAGAAGACAGGTTTTCAACCTGCCCCTAAGGTGGAAGGATTTAAATTAGATCCTGAGTCAAAAATTGACAACCTGATTAATAAAAATTTAGGTCATTTACATATTGGATTATTATCTGATCTTGGATTTGATAGATCTACGAATGATAATTCTGATAGTTCTAAGTCAGAAGATGAATTCATTCCTCAAAATATTAAATTCATAATGAATATTTCAGAGGAAGTAAATAAAATTGAAAAAGGACAGTCTAGTAAACCTAAAAATAATAGGTTTTATTATTCTCGTCCTACTTCTCAAGATATTTTATATGAGGAAGATACTACTAATTTTAGTAAAAATGCTAGTTTTGATCATCCTACCATTTATGAATGGAATATAGATGGAATATCTGATAAGCAAATTAAGAGAGTTGTTGAATGTATGCTTATGTATGCTCAAATTTGTAAACAAGCCGGTAATCAAGAACCAATTATATGTGATATAATTTTATATGGATTTACTAGTTAATTAAAAGGCTGGTTTGATAATTGTGTTACTATGGAAATGAGACAAAAAATTGCTCAAGCTACCAAAATGGAAAATGGTGTTGAAGCATCTAATGCTGTTTACACAATGTGTGCTACTATTCTTGAACATTTTTGTAGTCAATTTTCTACAAGTTATGATAAAACTAGGACTTTAGTACGTAATTTACGTTGTCATACTCTCAGATCTTTTAGATGGTTTAAATATGTTTTCCTCACTAGAATCTTCGAACTTCCCGGAGGTAATGATAATCAATTGAAAGCCCAATTTGTTGATGGCTTACCTGCATCATTTATAGAAAAAATTAGAAAAGTTTTGATAAAGGATACAAACAATAATATTGTTTATAATATGTACACTTATGGTTAATTGATTGGCGTATGTGTCAAAGAAGGATTATATCTTTGTAATCAAATAAAATTGAATTATCAAATAAAAAAACAAGGTCTAACTGATAGACAGACGTTAGGTCAATTTTGTGAACAATTTGCGATGGAACTTCCATCTACTCGTAGACTTACTAGTCTAAAGGCCCTAAAAAGCCTAAAGAATATTATACATCTCCTAGATATAAGCATAAAGCTAAGAAAATGAGAGAAAGAAATCAGAGAAAGGGATATACCCCTAAACCTAAGCCTATACCCACGAGTTATCGATGTGGTAAAACAAGGTCATTATGCTAATAAGTGTCGGCAATTCCGAAAAAAGATAAATGCTCTGGATTTAGATGAGCATACTAAAAATCAATTGGAAAAATTATTTGTTGATATTGATAATTTGTCTGGTTCTAGCTCAGACAGTTTTGATATAGAAGAATCTTATTTTGATGAAGTAAACAAGGTTTCTTCTAAGGAGGATTCTCCTCCATGTGAATGTAAAGTCAATACTATTGATGAAGAATATTATAAGATTTTATCTCAATTTGATGATTTGCGTGTTAATATGATTACTGCTGATAAGTGGTTAGATGTCTTAAAATTATTAGAAGATATCAAAGATAATTCGTTAAAATCAAAAAATTTGGAACATTATTCCAAAGAAAATTCTGTTGAAAAACCCATTGAAAAAATTTTAAGTTCAAAACAGGGTTATAATATTAAAGATGTTAGTAGTCAATTAAGTAATAAAAAAGGAAAAAATATTCCTCTCACCCATCATGAATTAAAACAAGAGGTTAATAAACTTCAAAGTCAAATTAATAATCTTAAACAAGAAAATCAATTGATTAAAGAACATATTGATATGTTTGTTCATCAAGAACCTAGTTCTTCTAATACTTTACCATATGCTATGGTAGATTTAAATCTTCTTAATATATTGAAGGTTATTACAACACAAAAATGGCATGTTAGAATAAATTTACTTATTCAGCCAAATCATATGATTAAAAATATGATTGCCCTGATTGATTTTGGTGCTGACCTTAATTGTATCCAGGAAGGATTGCTTCCTACTCAGTATTTTGAGAAAACTGCTCATTCCATTTCTTATGCATCAGGAGAAAAATTAAGGGTTAAATATAAGTTACCCCAATCATTTATATGTTATGAAAAAGTATGTATATCTACTAGTTTTCTTTTAATTGAAAACATGACTTGTCCTATAATTTTAGGTAATCCTTTTATAAATGAAATTATGCATATATTAGGTATAGATAATCATGGTATAACAGGCACTTACAATAAAGAACCTGTGATATTTCGTTTTATTACTGAACCTATAGAGAAAATCTTAGGTCAAATAGCTAATCTAATGAAAGCTAAAGAATCACATCAGAATTTTTTAAAACAGGAAATGAGTATCAATAATATTGATAGTATGCTAAAAACTCCTAAATTGCAGGATAAGATTAAACATCTTAGTCATGAATTATCTTTACATATCTGTAATGATCACCCTACTGCTTTTTGGGATAGAAAGAAGCATATTGTTTCTTTACCTTATGAAAATAATTTTGATAAAAAAATTATTCCTGCTAAGGCTAGACCTTGTCAAATGAATCTAGAATATCTTGATTTATGTAAGAAGGAAATAACTAGTCTCATAGACAAGCATTTAATTAAAAAATCATACTCCAATGGAGTTGTAATGCTTTTTTTGTTAATAAGCATGCAGAACAAGAACGAGGTAATCCCAGACTTGTTATTAATTATAAACCACTTAATAAAGTGCTAAAATGGATTAGATATCCTATTCCCAATCAGAAGGATCTTTTAGATCGTTTGCATAATGCATTAATATTTTCAAAGTTTGATCTTAAATCTGGATATTAGCAAATACAGGTCAATGAAAAAGAGAGATATAAAATTGCTTTTGTTGTCCCTATTGGACATTATGAATGAAATGTTATGCCATTTGAATTAAAAAATGCTCCTTCTGAATTTCAGAATATTATGAATGATATTTTTATCCCTTATAGTGATTTTATAATTGTTTATATTGATGATATCTTAGTTTTTTCAAAAGATATTCAACAACATTTTTAAGCATCTTGAAATATTCAAGAAAATTGTGATCCAAAATGGTCTTGTGATTTCAAAACCAAAAATGATTTTGTTCCAGACTAAAGTTTGATTTCTTGGTCATAATATTGAAAAAGGAAAAATTATTCCTATAAATAGAAGTATTGAATTTGCTTATAAATTTCCTGATCAAATTATTGATAGAACTTAGTTACAAAGATTTCTTGGTAGTTTGAATTATATTTTGCTATATTACAAGAATCTTGCTACAGATACAGCTATCTTATATGATAGACTCAAGTAGAAGCCAGGACCATGGACCGATGTTCATACTGAAAAAATCAAACCGATAAAATCTAAAGTGAAACATTTGTCTTGTTTGATGCTTACAAATCCCTCTTGGAAAAAAATTGTTGAGACTGAAGCTTTATATATAGGATTTGGAGGAATTCTAAAACAAATTAATCCTCAAACAAAACAAGAATATCATGTTAGATTTCATTCAGGAAAATGGAATACTAGTCAACAAAAATATGCAACTGTTGCGAAAGAAATTCTTTTAGTTGTGAAATGTGTTTTAAAATGTCAAGATGATTTATATTGTCAGAAATTTTTAATTAAAACAGATTGTCAGGCAACCAAATATATGTTTAATAAAGATTTTAAACATGATGTTTCTAAGAAAATGTTTGCTAAATGGCAAACTAATCTTGCACCTTTTGATTTTGATATTGATTATATCAAAGGGAATAATAATTATCTTCCTGATTTTTTAACCCATGAATTTTTGCAGGATAAACCCCTCTAAGGGAGGTTACTCTTACCCTAATAGGGGAAGAGGAAGAGGCAGAGCACGAAGCCTTGATCCTAGTAGGGTCATTGCAGGGGGAAATCTAGTCAATCTAGGAGGCATCACTATTGATCGATCACATCCTGATTTTGATAAAATCAAGAAAGTTATTGAAAGTAGCGGTAATACTGCTACCCCCCCATCATCATATGCTCATGCAGTTGAACATGAGGAGTCTGATGGCTCTTTTGAAATATCTAATTATGAAGAAGTTAGTTTACTTCTTGATAATGTTGATAAGCAATGGATTAATGATCTTTGGTACCTTATGGAATGATATTTAACTAATTATATGTTTCCTGTACTTTATTATAAGTCCAGGGTTTATTTTGAATCAATTTTGCAAGTCACAAATTCATGTGATATTGAACATTTCAGGAAGAATAATACTCTTCCAATTTATACTTATAATAAAATTTATATTAAGAAAATTCTTTCTCCAAATGAATGGGAAATTAGTACTTTAAATGAAAGGCAATTTATTTTAGATAAGAATATTTATCATTTTAATTACTGGGATTATGTGGAAGCATTTTTCAAAGTTTTCTTATATGAAAACCCCCAACATAAACACTCTTGGTTGATAAAATTCAATCCTGAAATTTTTCAAAACCACAGGTATCCTCCCTGGATCCATCAATGGTGGAAAAGTTTTGGACCTTCGGTCAAAATTCTCCCTGATCCTTATAAAGGACTTTTTACTGAATGGTTAGCAATATGCCTACATATAGGAAATGATCCTAATCTTTATATTGAATGATCTAGTTCTTTATTTTTATTTATGCAATTTGGAATCCCGTGGATATAGAAATGGATCCCTGTCGCGGAAATGAATAAAGAAAAAATGTTTTGTTTAAGAAGAAAATTTCTTTCAAACTTTTGGGAAAAACTTTTGCAAAATGATATAGCACTCTATCAAGACCAGCTGGAAGAAACAAAAAAAGAAGGCTCAAGAAAAGGAATCTCATTTCTCTCATGTCTTACGAAAAATCCAAATGAGGAAACAAATTAGTTCACATGAAGAAGTTATGGCTTCATATCTGGATGAAGTTAAGGAAGATTTCCTCATACATTTTAAAAGTGCAGTTAATACTAATTCTACATCAGAAGACACCTATATGAGGTCTACTAATGCCTATGGGTGTTTAGCAGGAGAATCCCAAGATCCTAATGAGGACATCACATCCGCTCAAGATATGCTGGCAGAAGATCTGTTTGATAGCTTGAAGGATGAGTTAATTTGAAAAGCCAAAGATAAAGGAAAAACAAAAGTTGTCTGAAAGAGTTTGATGACACCTTTGGATGATTGTGCAAAAAGCCAAACTTTGCGGGAAAACAAACTTGTTTTTGGAAAAGCTATCTATCGACAATCGGTGAAATGTCACTGTTGTTTCTTTTTAGGACTATTCCTATTCACTTTTTATAAAGCTTTTGTCTTATATGACACGTGATGTATAGGGACCCCGAATTTCAAAGTTTTCAAATTCAGATTGAGTTGTTTTTAATTTAGTTTTTAGTTCCGCCCAGCTGTATAAATTCAGGGCTTTAGGACTTCATTAGGGAGAGCTCTAGAGAGCAGCCTACAATTTTTCTTTCAGTTTTCTAAATTTGTAAACATTTGTATATTTTTACAATCAATTAGAAGAAACTATTTTCTACCAGTATTCTTTTTTTTTAAGTCTTGTTTATTTTATATTCTTTCTGTACTGTCGCCTAATATGGCTGGCTAATTGCCACACTGTCTGTAACTGCCATGGATCTCTAGACATGTCCCTCTATATTATGAGATAGACACAATTGTGGGTGGAATTGATGTTATGGTAAGACAACTCTCAAGGCAAGCAATTTTGTCGCCATAAGTTGCATTGTTGGCCTATAACGCCCCGAACCCAACCCCACGCTATAGGTCAAGTCTGAACCCGTCACTCGGACAGAGTCTCCTCTGTACCGTGGACTAAACTGTTACCTGCAAATAGCCACGTACAAACTTTGATCCACAAACAACGACACATACAAACTATCCTGCAAGCTATCCATAATAAAGCGAAGATCTAAAGGCCATTCGAGCCTTAGAGTAATAAAACCTACTTATAGCACACAAGCATGCAATGCAAGGCTAACTTTAACTATAAGTAGTTGGGTACAACTATCACCAAGTTCTACTACCGAGTTAATAAACACACAAGCATGCAATAAGAGAAGTAATCTAGAATCTATTATTACATGCCATCTAACTTCATATCCAACATACAAGATTACAACTCCCAAACATATATACAAGACCCCAAGGTTTAGACCCCAAGGTTTCAAAACACAACAACTAACAACAACTCCACGCAAACTACACATATGATCAACCTTATCACACAGGAATCAAGGAATCTGATCTACTTGCACTTCTTCTTCTTCCTCTACTGCTACTAGCTGGGGATTCACCTCAGCTTCTCTTGAAACATGTTAAATGAGGAGTGAACAACAAGGTTGCCCAGTGATAGAGGTAATGCAGCATACCGGGGCGTGCAATATGATATGAAATCACAGAAAGTCATAAATATAACACAAAGTAACAAGATTAAATAGTCAATTGAATAACCACATTTTAAAAAGGATACGGTTCCACTTCAAGTCTTCAATCACGTACCACGAGCCACGAACTTCACGCAAGTGCCGGCAACCCTTACTCCTCCAAATGTGGGATACTCTGGATGTATCCCGATCCTACGACCCTTTCTCCCGAGGTAGGTCCATATGCCCAGCAAGTGAATCACGCTTCTGGGGTAGTAGAGTATACTCAGCGAGAAAGGGAATAGGTACCGTGGTAGTCGAGGGAGCACGGCAAGCCCGATGCCGCCTGTGTTTCTCGACACTTCCATGTCCGAAAAGGTTGCGCAACCCCGAAACCAATCCACAAGATTCAAGAACAACAATTAACAGGTAAGAGGGTCGACAAAGTAGACTGCCCTCGCATAATCACATTATAAACCAACATGTGCATGAGATAGCTATATAGTCTCAAAAGAGGCAAACAACATAACTTTTTTCACAATCTACTCAAATAGCTCAATTACACTTTAGATAATCATATAAGCACATGATAACACATCTACAAGCACTAGATGCATCAAAATAGCCAAAACACTACTTTTTCCCTTTCTTTAACCAAGCTTTTCTTCTCCTATGTGCATTTCAAAGTTATAAAACCACATTCTAATCATACTACATTCCTAATTAAACCAAAAGATACCTATCAAGATCATGAAGACCCATTTTAGAAGCAAAAGCTCGGGAAGACCCCGAGCGGGTTTTAACTACAACTACCCTATCCAAACCCCAATTTCATGCAACGAAAGCACCAAAAGTGCTTCCTTGCCCTAAGGATACCTAATCCAAAGTCCAAACAAGCCCAAATTACGTTTTGTGAAAAATCCCCTTTTTAAAGTTAACTAATTTCGCAATCTAGCTTATTTTAGGGCAATTCAAACTCATGTGAGCTTTTGTCTAGTTCCACTAATGTCTAAAGGACCTAAAGGAGGCCTCAATTCAAACTAATTAACAAGTTTTAGCAAAACCCTATCTTTGAGTGCTATTCATCATCTCTTTTATTCAAACTAAGCATTCGACCATAGACTTTGATAACAAGATATAAAAGAGAGTTCTATAGGCTCTAAAGAACATGTAATAAGTATCCATAGTAAGCAATATAGATATATTCAACAATACAAGAAAATCAATTTATATGCAACAACTTTAAACTCAAAAAAAAAATGCAACTCCTTCACTTGCAAGAGGTCTAGAAGGTTTGTAGGAGCTTTGAGAAGCTTGGAACAAGATGTGAGATGCTAGCCAAAGATCAAACCACCAAGAATTGAAGAATTTTTTTTCTCTTTTCTCCCTTGTAGGCCACGGTTTTGGGAAAGAACAAAAGGGGAATTATTTCAATTGTTTTTTAGCATGTTTGCAATATATGTGTTAATATGTGATATATAGTTAAGTATGTATTAATATCCTAAGTCAATTGTTAACATATCTTAGTCAAACAAAGTTAAAAACTCCAATTAATTGATATCTAATGCAAACTATTGCTTTTACATAAGTAACACTATTCAAATGATGCGGAAAATATTTTCCAAATGCATGCTTCCGAGCTCAAAAGTCCAAAATGGCAAGTTCCCGATTCCTTTTATGTGCCATATGACTTAGGAAAAATATTGGATTGCACTTTTAAAACAGTCAATTTCCCTAAGAATAGTAGCCTCAAAATAAAACAGTTAATCAAGAAAAATAATGCACATAAGAATGCTCAAGTAAGTATGCAATAGTGATTTAAAAATATGTGTGATGAAATTCTCGGGCATCACACCCTCTCCCTCTTAAACTAATTGCGTCCTCGCAATTCTTACATGATTCGGCAAACAACTGTGGATACTTTTCTCTTATCTGATCTTCTCGTTCCCAAGTGGCATCCTCAACCCCGTTATGATCCCAAAGAACCTTTACCATAGGGATATTCTTGGTTCGAAGTTCCTGAATCTTTCTGTCAACCACTCGAATAGGTTTCTCAACATATGCCAAAGACTCATCAATCTCCAATGGTTCTAGCTCAATAACATGTGAAGTATCAGGATTATACTTCCTCAACAGCGACACATGGAATACATCATGAATCCTACCTAAACTCGGAGGTAATGCCAATCTATAAGCTAAATCTCCAACCTTCTCAATGATTTCAAACGGCCCCACGTATCGAGGACTGAGTTTACGTCCCTTTCCATGTCGAATCAAACCCTTACGCGGAGAGACTTTCAAGAATACACAATCACCCACTGAAAAGACCAAGTCTCGTCAGCATCTATCAGCATCATTCTTCGGTCGACTCTGTGCTATAAGCATTCTCTTCTTTATAAGTTTCATATTATCCACCATCTTGATCATCTCAGGTAATATAGCTGGGTCAACAGTTTTCATTTCATCTACCTCATCCCAATACAATGGAGACCTACATTTCCGCTCGTAAAGTGCCTTGTAGAGTGCCATACCAATGGTAGCCTGGTACCTGTTATTATAAGCAAACTCTACAATAGGCAAATACTTCTCCCAACTCTTACCGAAATCCAAAATGTAGGCTCGCAACATGTCTTCTAAAATCCTGATAGTCCTCTCTGACTGACCATCCGTCTACGGGTGATTTGCAGTACTAAAACTCATATTAGTCCCCAAAGCCTTTTCTAGTTTCTGCCAGAACTGTGATATAAACCTAGGATCCCTATCCGACACTATCTGAGATAGAACTCCATGCAATCTCACAATATTTTCAACATAAAGCTCGACTAATTTATCAAGGGAATCTTCCTTCTTTGTAGCAATAAAATGGGAAGTCTTTGTCAATCTATCAACTACAACCTATATAGAATCATTACCCCGCGGTGATCTCGGCAAATCAGACACAAGATCCATAGTCACCTGGTCCCATTTCCATATTGAAATCTCCAATGGTTGTAACAATCCTACCGGTCTCTGATGCTCTACTTTAACCTTCTGACAAATCAAACACTTAGCCACATACTCAGCTATCTCCCTTTTCATGTTGTTCCATCAGAAACTTTGCTTCAAATCCCTGTACATCTTAGTGCTACCGGGATGAATCGTGTATTTAGAACCATGAGGCTCAGCAAGAATCTCATCTTTCACAGTTGAATCATTAGGAATGCAGATTCCGTTCTTGTACCTAAGTAGTCCATGATCCTTCAACTTGAAGTCGGACTCTCCCCCTTTTGACTTCTCTAGAATCTTCAACAACTGAGGATCTGACTATTGCGCTTCCCTGATTCTAGACAATAATAGAGACTGGATTTGTAAGCTAGCAAATTGGATACCTGTTCTAGAAGCCTTCGGTTTCCACAAGTACAACTCCTCTATAGACTTCCAATCCTTGATTATCAAACTAGCTACAGCAGCTTTTCAGCTTAGTGCATCTGCAATAGTGTTAACTTTTCTAGGCAAGTAGCTAATAGTACAATTATAATCATTTAACAATTCTAACCAACACCTTTGCCTCATATTCAAATCCTTTTGAAAAAATATATATTTTAGACTTTTATGATCAATAAATATCTCAAATTGATTACCCCACAAGTAATGACGCCATTTCTTCAAAGCAAAGACAACAGCAGCAAGTTCAAGTTCATGTGTAGGATAATTGAGTTCGTATGGTTTCAATTTCCTAGAGGCATAGTCTATCGCCTTACAATTTTGCATAAGAACGCAGCCCAAACCTTCTTTTGAAGCATCACTGTATATCACCAAATTATCAGTCCCCTCAAGTAATGCAAGAATAAGAGCGGTGATAAGTCTTTTCTTCAATTCCTGAAAACTGGCTTCGCATTTATCATCCCAGTTAAATACAGTTTTCTTCTGAGTTAATGAAGTAAATGGCCTTGCAATTTTTGAAAAGTCCTTAAAAAACCGCCTATAATAACCAGCCAATCCCAAAAAACTACGAACTTATATGACAGTCTCGGGTCTTTTCGAGGACATGACTACCTCGATTTTCATAGGATCAACAGTTATTCCCTCCTGTGAAATGATATGGCATAGAAAGGCTACCTGTTTCAACCAGAATTCGCATTTGATAATTTTGGCAAACAATTTATGTTCTTGCAATATTCGCAGCACAATTCTCAAGTGTTCTTCATGCTCTGCCTCAGATTTAGAGTACACCAATATATCATCAATAAAAATTATAACAAACTAATCCAAGTATGGTCTAAACACTTTCTGCATCAAATCCATAAAGGCGGCTGGAGCATTTGTCAACCCAAATGGTAATACAACAAACTCAGTGGTCGTACCTGGTTCTGAAAGCAGTCTTGGGTACATCCTCTTTTCGAATTCTCAACTGATAATAGCCCTGTCTCAAATCAAATTTAGAGAATATAACAACACCCTGTAGTTAATCAAACAATTCCTCAATCAAGGGTAAATGATTAAGACCCCGATAATCAATGGACAAATGCAGAGTTCTGTCTTTCTTCTTTACAAATAACACAGGAGCCCCCCAAGGTGATGAACTAGGCTGAATAAAACCCTTTTCAAGTAAACCATGTAGCTGAATTTTCAACTCCTGCAACTCAGGGGAAGCTATTCGATATGGGGTTCTAAAAATAGGATTAGTCCCTGGCAACAAGTCAATCACAAACTCTATCTCTCGGTCAGGTGGTAACCCCGACAACTCCTCAGGAAATACCCCCAGAAAATCTTTTACAACGGGTACCTCATTCAGTTTCAATTTATCCCCAGGTTGATTAATTAAATAAGCTAAAAATGCATCACAACTTAACTCAACATTTTAGTAGCTTTAATAGAAGATATGATACGAGTCCCAGTAGATTTTCGACTCCCAATAATCTTAATAATAGGTTGATCAGGTACTTCTAAAGTTAAAATTTTCCTTCTACAATCCAAACATGCATAATGCCAACCCAACCAATCCATTCCCAAGATAACTTCAAAGTCCCGAAATGGCATAATTATCAAATCAATAGGATACATATGGCCCTCAATGCATATACTACAATCCTTATACACAGACTTTGTAACAAATTTAGTACCCATAGGATTACCTACTTCAATCATATATGACAGTTTATCAATTTTTAAAGCAATAGATTGTGCACATGCAAGAGTGATAAATGAATGTGTAGCCCCGATGTCAACCAAAACTACTATCGACTGACTATTAATAAGAAAAGTACCTTCTACTACCACCGTCGTGTCTGAAAGCTTCTCCTGATTGAGTACAAATACCCATGCCTGGCCTCGCGGTACAGTAGCTACTCTTGAAACTCTAGTCTAAGCACCCTGGATGGAAGTCTGTCCCGACCCTGTTTAAACCTGGGGCAATCTCTAGCTCTATGATGATCACTGCTACAACCCACGCATCGGCCCAATTTCTTCCAACACTCTGCCTCTGTGTGGCCCTTGCGATTGCAATGATTGCACTGTAGGTTCTTTTTGGCAGCAGCACCTCCTGTAGGAGTCCTGTAAGTAGATGTATCAGAACTACCCTGCTGAGATCTAGCGGTCACTGGTCGGGTCTGTGATTGTCCCTGTTGTTGGCTCTGAGCTGGTCTCGGCTGTGACTGTGCCTGAACTGGTCTTGGGTAGCTTTGGGTATGCCTCGGCTGCTGAATCTGAACAAATTGTTGATACTGTCTCTGGTAGCCCTGACTCTGGGACTGATACTGACGTTTACATTTCTGCCTTACGTTTCTCGTACCTCGATGCGGCCCTGACTACTGCAGCATAACTCGGATAATCCTGCGAAGACAGATTAAGCATAATATCACTCCTCAACCCTGTGATAAACCTCTTAATCTTCATGTCCTCCAGTTGTACTAAAGCTGGCACGTATTGAGAAAGTCTAGTGAAAGTAGCCTCATACTGATCTACAATCATGTTTCCCTGCCTCAAAGCTATGAATTCCACTTGATGTATCTCGCGAGCTACCATAGACACATACTTATCCTTGAACTCACGAACAAAGTCAGCCCACAAATGTTGGACCTTCTCAGCATCCTATTTCTCTCTAACAGTACGCCACCACTCCTCGACGTCACCCTCCAATAAGAATGCAACATAAGTAATCTTTCTCTCATCATTGCACTCGAGTATCGCAAAGACTTTCTCAAACTTGCTCAACCACATCTTAGCTTTCATGTCATCTAGCTCACCATAGAAACTATATGCCCCGTGGTGCAAGAATTTGTCATACAAATTACCCCCAACAGTACCACTACCCTCTGCTCTAGCAACCTGATTACCTTTGCCAACACCTGCTAGACCCTGTGACACCTAAGAACATCACCGTACACCTTATTAACTGTTGCATCCACTATTTGTGCATTTCTTCTGTGCTTTACTTGTTGTCTTCTTTGGTTACTATTCATTCCATTTTTCAACTACTTAATTACCTTGAATTAGCATTTTTCATAAATCATATTAATTGTTTTGGGAATGAGAAAAATGTGTGTTTGAGCTAAATTCATTAGGAGCCTTCGTTAGGAAATGATTTGTTGAAACTAAGGAATAGTGTTACGTAACAAAACTATGTGTTTCAATTAGCTATCATTAAATGGCACATTAGGACTTGGTTCTAGCTAGCTAAACTCATCTTGGTAATCAACTTATGTACCCAAAGATAACCCCAACTTAATATATACTCACATAACACTTTATAACTCAAAAAAACACACAAAAAAGAGTGCAAAAGCTTGAAACACTATGGCAGGGCCGAAAATCAGCATAAGAGGAGGAGGAGAGATTTTTGCTCAACAAATCCTCATTCCAAGCCAAGCCAAGCTAAGCTAGGTGCAAGTGGTTTAGGGTGTTTACTAGCCTCCTAGGAGCTTTTACGTGCAATAGGTGAGAGATTTCGTACCTATTTTTGCATTTGAAAAATGTTGCTCTTTTCTTGAATTCGTTCGTTGATCGTATGGCATGAATAGTGACATTTTTCTAGGGTTTTATGGAATTATACGATATGGCTTGATTCATTGCTTCTAGTAGGTGCCTTAGATGTTAATAAAGATAATTTAATAGCCACATGACGTTGAATTGCTCAAAAATTGGCTAACACATGAAATAGGCGACTTTTAAAAAGGGAGTTCAGGGTTAATGCAAATTCGGGTTAATTTGGCCATTACATCTAGTGTTCTTAGGCTATATAGGTGCTTTACATGTTTTTCTAAACCTCGGTTGAGTCCGGGTTAGGGTCCTTGTAGTATCAACTCACAAGGGAAAGATTGAGACTTTTGTGCTAAATGAGGGTAATTGGGTAGTTTCTAGGGTCCTAGGAGTGCCATAAGGGATAATTAAAAGTATGGAATATCCCGCTCGCTTAACTAGAACATTAACTTGTGTTTGGAAGAAAAATGGGTTGTGTTACAAAGGGGTTTTGGGTCAAACGTAAATCCGGGTGAATTTGGTTGATATATTTGGTGTTCTTAAGATAAGTAGGGACTAAATGTGCTTTTCTAACTCTTAGTTGAGCTTTGGTTAAGATACTTGTAGTACAAACGCACAAAGGAATAATCGGGGCTTTTGTGGTTAATTCGGGTTAATGAATGATTTCAAGGGTTCTAAGTGTGCCTTAATATGTAACTAGAAGATTAGAATAATTAGTTAGTGAATCTTGAGTCTTAGCCTTCGGTTTGGAGTTAAATGACTTAGGATAACAAAAGGAAAACTCGGGGTTTTCATGCTTAGCCTTTGAATTAGCTTTGGTGCTTGTATATCTTGCCTTTACGTGTTATTATATGGCATTTGTAAGCATTTCGTGAAGTTTCGTGATCATCGGTCATTGACCCCTTTGTGTTGGCATAGTTATTTTCATATTTAATGATTATATCTTGTTATAATGTTTATATTACTTGTACTTTATTAAGATCAAACTCTAATGAACATTGTATGCTAAGTGAGTAGGACTATAAGGATAACTTATCTAGTTATATGATTATTGATTATTGTAATTAAAAGTAATTGGAATTTATAACTTATGATCTTAACTTAATGGTATTTGATGCTTCTAATATATCTTATGTTGTCTAATGATATGGTAAGGTGAACATTGTAGCTTAATTGTGTGTGGGTTATGAACTTGTATGAATAAGTGATTATAAATCTAGCTTCTAAGGTTGTAGGGTTGAGTTAAGTAAGAGTTGAGTTGGAATTGATATAGTTAATTGCTAAACTTATATGAATACCCTAGGGTTGCATATTCGAGCTAATTTGAGGAAGTTTGGAGTAAATCAGAGCTATCTTCTTGCGTATTTAGCCAGACCCAAGGTGAGTGAGTTGCATCTTATTTGCATTTCTCTGTTGTCTATAAATTAAGTTGGATAATTCAATGCTATAAAAGTTAGTTATTTAGTTTATATTGTTATCTTGCTTATATTGCTTGTAAATTATCATGTATATGTTACTTTGCTCTCGTGATCTTGACTCGGGGTTGCGCAATGTCACGCCCCAACTCGACCCCACCTACAATCAGTCAGGACGCAACGGGATTTCGGCAGTATAACGACAGTAAATAGAATACCGAGGTTCTAAACCAGCCTCATTAATAACATCAAACATCCAATTCCATAACCATACAAACGACAACTCCTCAACAGCATAGCAACACACAACATAACCGTAATATACAATAACCAGTCCTCGTTATCTGCCTCCGTTCCAACATAACATACAATACCTCAACCTTATCATACATTTCAAAAATAAGTTGAGACCTATCTAACAACTTAACCATAGACAAAAGAAGCTGCTAGAATAGTAAGAACTAATTCATATTCTTTTCAGCATCCTATACAACAAGAACTATAAAGCATAGAAAAGGCTACTAAACTAATATACATGATAAATAACAGCACAGAATCACGGATAAGACTCTGGGACATATGACTCGTCCACGTAAAGCATATTTTCCTCCTCAGGAGGCACGTACCCGTAATCCGGCTCTGCAACACCTAGAAGCATGCAATAATAGAGAGTGAGCTTATATAAATAAGCCCAGTGAGGATCCGATAGATCTCGAGTGAGGTCTACTAAACTCCTTGGAATAATCCTTTGAGTCAGTAAACACACAATAACATAAATAATACTATCATCACATAACTATATAACCATTCAATAAAGGATACTCTATTTGGTGTAGCTCCAAACGCCATCATGATCTCAACCGTTCTTCTTATAACTCCCCATTACTCACGCACCCGAGGTACCTCACTAGCCCCTCCCTCCATGATACCTTCGTCATGCGAGCTGGGGGTAGCCTCTAGCAGTCATGCCGTTATCAACCCGATAGCCCAACGCTTCCCAAGAGGTGGCACACACATACCAAGACTCCATAATCATCATCAATCATCAAGCAATTATCATTTATTCATCATTGATAGCATCAATTATCATTTAAACAACAATAACTTAGTTAGATGACAAAGTAGGCCATCTAACCGGACATGCATTATATACACAATTAAACCCTAAATTACTCATCAACAACTCGCCATTCGACACTCAAACACCACCCAATCATCTAAAGGCATCGTTCAAGAAATTAAGAATGACAACCTAAACTTCAAAAATTCATAACTTACATTCTACTAACCCAAACATTGCCAAATCACTTTCTATCACTCACCCATTCAACCTACTACATTAGCCCTCTCGGAAATCCACCATAACACCTCCAAATCATGCCCGATAACCCTAAAACCCTAGGATGTCTTGGCTGAATTTTTTGGACTTTCCCACGAGCAATGTAATCGAAAATTCGGCACTACAACAGCGCTAACACGTAATTATCAAGTATTTAGAAATCGACGGCAATTGATTTCGATCATCACAACTCAATTAATTCAACATTAAACGATTTAATCAAAATTTAATACCCGAAAAATAAAAATTATGCTACATCCGACAGAAACTCGTAGTATTACCACTAAACGATCCCTAGCATGCAAGGAGCAATAATCTAACATCAGATTACAATTCTAACAGTTCAATCTTCATTTATACGCAAAAATGCAAAAGACAAGTTTTGAGATCTAGAATTTTTCTCTCACCTTTGATGCGATAAAAGCCTACGGATGTGTGAAGTGCGTGCCCAACAAGCGGAATCCAAGTCGGTGCGAAGTTTTACGGACAAAAACTAGGTTTTTCTTTGAAAATTTGATTGAAAAACCTTGAAATTCTCTTTGGCTTTTTCTCCCACAACCTCTCGGCCCTTTGTGTGTGTGTGGAGTGTGTTTTTTGCTTTTCTTAGTGTGTGTTGATGACTATATGCAATTAAAAGCTTGGTCAAATAAATAAAATGCAAAGTCAAAGTAGTATTTTAGTCCTTTAATTCATTTTATTGTCTTTTAAATGCATTTTAGCTATCTCCTTGCTCAAAACAAAAATGCAACTCCTAAGATAGCTCAAGTAGATTATTTTTAGGTGACAAGAAGTTTTACAATCAAACAATTCTACCCGAGTCGGCTTAAAACTCGATTTTTGCAAAAGTCGGTGTAAAAATCCTAATAAATTCTTAAGCCGATTTTAAAACTGTTTTCATCAAACACAGGTCTATTAAAGTCCGTGGACTAGGTCTAGAAGGGTTAAAAAGACCAGTTTCAAAATTTTAGCGGACGTGTTTCGAAAATACTATTCACTAAAAATCGACAATAAAATTTCTGATCCCGTTTTTTATGAAAATTTCATGAATGCACATTTAGCACTTATTAGGAGTATTAACATCAAAATTATAACTTTCTAGGTCCTATAGCACATAAACAGGTCATATGCACGCAAAACGAGGTATAACACGTAAAACGAGATAACCAGAAAAGTAGGGTTTCACATTCTCCCCCCCTTATAGAAATTTCGTCCTCGAAATTCTTACTTGATGTACGGAATAGATCTGGGTATTGCTACTGCATCTGATCTCGTCTCTCCCACATAGCTTCCTCAATGCCGTGATGCTTCCACAACACCTTAACCATCGGAATCCTGTTCGACCTCAACTCTCGGTCCATCTGATCTAGAATACGAATCGAACGCTCTTCATAAGTCAAATTCTCTCGTAGCTCTAACCGTTCTGTCTCAAGAATATGAGAAGGATCCGAATTGTATTTCCGTAAATTAGACACGTGAAATACATCGTGGACATTAGAGAAATTCTCTGGTAAAGCCAACCGATATGCCAACTTACCAACCCTGCTAGTAATCACAAACGGCCCAACAAATCTCGGACTCAGCTTACCACCTTTACCATAACGAGCAAACCCCTTTCGATGAGACAATCTCAAGAAAACCCGATCTCCGACTGCAAACTCTAAGTCTCGACGACGCTTATCAGCATAACTCTTGAACCTACTCTGCGCCGTAAGCATTCTCTGCCTGATCAACTGAACATTTTCAATCTTCTCAAGAAGTTCTAGCATAATAGTCGGATCAACAGTCTTCATCTCTCCTACCTCGTCCCAATATAAAGGTGAACGGTACTTACGACCGTAAAGAGCTGCAAAAGGTGTCATTCCAATAGTAGCTTGATAACTATTGTTATAGGCAAACTCGGCAAGCGATAGATGTTTCTCCCAGTTCTTTCCGAAGTCCAGAACACAAGCTCTAAGCATATCTTCCAGAATCTGAATAGTCCGTTTAGACTGACCGTTGGTCTGTGGATGATACGCGGTACTAAAGTTCAACTGAGTACCCAAAGTCTCCCGAAGTTTCTCCCACAAACGAGAAGTAAATCGAGGATCTCGATCAGAGACAATACTAGACGGAATCCCATGAAGTCTAACAATCTGATCCAGATAGAGACCCGTCAACTTTGTAACCTCATCTCCCATCCTCATTGCAATAAAATGGGCAATCTTCGTCAAACGATCCACGACAACCCAAACTGCATCATTACCCCTTGGTGTTCTAGGCAAACCAGAGACAAAGTCCCTCATAATATGCTCCCATTTCCACTGTGGTGTAGCCAACGGCTAAAGCAAACCTACTGGTCGTTGATGCTCGGCTTTCACCCTCTGACAAGTCAAACATCTAGACACAAATTGAGCAACCTCCCTCTTCATGTTGTTCCACCAGTAATGTTGCTTCAAATCCCGATACATCTTGGTTCCACCAGGATGAATAGTATATTTAGAATTATGAGCTTCCTCCAAAATACCTCGCCTCAAACTCGGCTCATCGGGAACACAAACCCTATTCCGAAATCGAAGAATACCGTCCTCATGTACTTTGCAGTTAGACTGATCATCAGTGATCTGATCCTTGATTTTCTGAAGTTTAACATCAAGTTACTGAGCTTCCCTAATCTGAGACAATAATAAAGGCTGAATACGGAGATGTGAACACATCACCCCAACCTGAGTCAACTCTGGTCTCCAATAACTAAACTCCTCAAGAACCTCCCACTTCTTGACAGCCAAACAAGAAATACTAGCCTTCCGGCTGAGAGCATCTGCTACAACATTTGCCTTTCCAGGCAGATAATTGATAGAACAATTATAATCTCCACGAAGCTCCATCCATCTCCTCTGGCGCATATTTAACTCCTTCTGTGAGAATAAGTACTTAAGACTCTTATGATCAGTGAAAATCTCAAACTTACTGCCCCACAGATAATGACTCCACTTCTTGAGTGCAAAGACAACTGCTGCCAACTCAAGATCATGAGTCGGATAGTTTTCTTCATAAGGCTTCAACTTTCGAGAAGCATAGGCAATAACTCGGCCATTCTGCATAAGAACACATCCCAAGCCCTCCTTGGATGCATCACTGTAAATAACCATATTATCGGTCCTCTCTGGTAGAGCAAGTACTGGAGCGGTAGTTAACCTCTTTTTCAACTCCTGAAACCTACTCTCACACTTCTCATCCTAATTAAAGATAGTCCGTTTATGAGTCAACTTAGATAGTGGCCCCGTAATCTTCGAGAAGTCCTTGATAAACCTACGGTAATAACCTGCCAAGCCAAGAAAGCTACGGACATCAGAAACACTCTCTGGCCGTTTCTAAGACATCACCGATTCAATCTTAGTGGGATCTATAGAAATACCGCTCTGTGTAATAACATGGCCAAGAAAAGATATGCGTTGCAGCCAAAATTCACATTTGCTGAACTTGGCAAACAACTGATGCTCCTGCAGCTTCTGTAAGACAAGTCGTAGATGTTGCTCGTGCTCCGATTCAGATTTAGAATAGACCAAGATATCATCAATAAAAATCACCACGAACTGGTCCAAGTACGACTGAAAGACTCGATGCATCAAATCCATGAATACTGCCGGTGCATTAGTCAATCCAAAGGGCATAACAACAAACTCATAATGCCCGTACTGAGTCCTGAAGGCAGACTTCGGAACATCCTCCGTACGAATCCGAAGCTGATAATACCCCTGCCTTAAATCAAATTTAGAATAGACTTTGGCTCCCTGAAGTTGATCAAACAACTCGTCAATTAGTGGCAAAGGATATTTATTCTTGATAATCACCTGATTCAACCCACGATAATCTATATATAACCTCAAGGTACCATCCTTCTTTTTCACGAATAAAATAGGAGCTCCCCAAGGTGAAGAACTCTGCTAAATGAATCCTTTCTTCAATAACTCCTGCAACTGAGTCTTTAACTCCTTCAACTCAGCTGGTGCCATCCGGTACGCTGATTTAGAAATAGGTTGAGTACCGAGAACAAGATTAATCACAAATTCTATATCCCTCTCAGGCGGCAACCCTGGCAACTCCTCGGGAAATACATTAGGATATTCCCGAATAATAGGGACTTCCTCTAGCTATAGCTTATCTGATGGCTTGTTGATCAAATAAGCTAGATAACCCGAACACCCCTTACTCACCAACTTAACGGCTTTAGTTGCTGAGATAACAAAACTTGTCTTAGCACCCCGGTTACCCGCTACCTCTACTACTGGCTGATCCGGCAATCGAAACTGTACTACTTTGGTTCTACAGTTTAACTGGGCATCATACTTAGAAAGCCAATCCATACCCAGAATAACATCATACCCCCGGATAGGAAATAAGATAAGGTCTTAAGGTAAATTATGCCCCTTAACATTTATTATACAATCCTTGCATACTAAGCCAGTAACATACTTATCAGTCAAAGAGGTACTAATCTCAACCACATAAGACAATCTTTCAAGTTGCAAATTAACACGTTGAACACAAGCAGGAGTAATGAAAGAATGCGTAGCACCAGAATCAATCAACACTTTAACAAGTTGATCAAGTATAAGGAAGTTACATTCCACCACTGCAGTCTCCTCAGGCATCTCCTCCATATCAACTGCATAAGCCCAAGCCTGAACCCGCTGCTGCTGTGATACACTGCCCGTAGGCCTACCCTGGTAACCCTGAGTCGCTGCCCGACCCTCAGTCCTTGTATATCTAGGGCAATCCTTCGCCCTATGCTCGCTGCTACCACAACCCAAACATGTCCCTGCCTTTACCCTGCAGTCGGACTCCACATGCCTTGGGCGCTTGCAGTAATTACACTGCGATGATGTGGCACTAACACTGCCCCTAGAAGAACCAGAAGCTGATGAAGCAGCTGATACAGCCTGCTACTGAGGTCTCACCACACTAGGCCTGTACTGACCCTGAGACTGGGCTGGCCTATACTGAGTCTGAACCTGATATGGCCCCTGCTGAAACTGAGACCGATAGTAACTCTGCTGACCCTGTGGCCTATAAGAACCCTGCTGGGCTGGTGGCCTGTAGACAACCTGCTGTACTGGAGGCCTATATATAACCTGTTGGCCCTGTGGCTGATACGGCCTCTTACTAGGCTGACTGGAGACAATCTGATCCCCTTTCCTCTTCTCTAACCTAGAAGCTGCATCAAAAGCCTCAGTGAAGATATCATAGCGATTCAGAGCCATTGCATCCTGAATCTCGGGCCTCAATCCCAACATAAACCTACGGGTCTTCCTCTCCTCCATAGCTACAAACTCTGGTGCATACCAGGACAACCTAGTGAATGTAGCCTCATACTGAGCCACAGAAGAATCCCCCTGTACCAAAGACAAGAACTCAGCCTCTCTCCTCTCCCGTGCAACCCTCGGGACATACTTATCCCTAAAAGCAGTCATAAAGGATCCCAAACATACGGAACACCCCGGGTCTCCCAACTGGCTCTCAGAGTGCGCCACCACTCCTCTGCCTCATCATCAAGCAAATAGACAGCAGAAGTCACCTTCCTCTCATCAGTGTACCCGAGAGGATCAAAAATTTTCTCTAACTTACTAATCCACGACTCGGCCTTCCTATTATCAGGCTCTCCCTGAAATCTAGGAGGATAGTACCCCAGAAACTCCTTCATAGTACCTCGTCAGTGATTACCACCTTGTACATTCTGTATCTGGGCCTGCAATGCCTGAGTCTGAGCAGCCTGACCCGCTATCAACTGGGCCTGTCCAGCCATCAAATCTGCAATCCGATCCATTGCTGCCCCTAACCTGTCATCACCCCTATCACGACCCTGTGCCACATTACTAGGAACCTCATCTACTATCTCGGGCCTACCACGAGTCCTCGGTCTACCGGCCATCGTACTAATCAAAGAGTCAGCACAGGTTATAGCACCTAAACAGGTTATACACAACTTTTAACACATAAACAACAAACTCATATAAAGCACATAGATCACATAAGTTTCAATCACATAAGCAAATTGATCACATAATCACATAAGCACTTAAATCACATAATCACTTAATCATTTAGTCATATCAATACATAATTCACTTTTCTTTCTTTTCATACATATTTCATGCTAAGACCATTACCCACATTCCGAGAATACCCCGGCTAACAACTAACATGCGCTCTGATACCACTTAAATGTCACGCCCCAACTCGACCCCACCTACAATCAGTCAGGACGCAACGGGATTTCGGCAGTATAACGACAGTAAATAGAATACCGAGGTTCTAAACCAGCCTCATTAATAACATCAAACATCCAATTCCATAACCATACAAACAACAACTCCTCAACAGCATAGCAACACACAACATAACCGTAATATACAATAATCAGCCCTCGTTATCTGCCGCCGTTCCAACATAACATACAATACCTCAACCTTATCATACATTTCAAAAATAAGTTGAGACCTATCTAACAACTTAACCATAGACAAAAGAAGCTGCTAGAATAGTAAGAACTAACTCATATTCTTTTCAGCATCCTATACAACAAGAACTATAAAGCATAGAAAAGGCTACTAAACTAATATACATGATAAATAACAACACATAATCACGGATAAGACTCTGGGACATATGACTCGTCCACGTAAAGCACATTTTCCTCCTCAGGAGGCACGTACCCGTAATCCGGCTCTGCAACACCTGTAAGCATGCAATAATAGAGAATGAGCTTATATAAATAAGCCCAGTGAGGATCCGATAGATCTCGAGCGAGGTCTACTAAACTCCTTGGAATAATCCTTTGAGTCAGTAAACACACAATAATATAAATAATACTATCATCACATAACTATATAACCATTCAATAAAGGATACTTTATTTGGTGTAGCTCCAAATGCCATCACGATCTGAACCGTTCTTCTTATAACTCCCCATTACTCACGCACCCGAGGTACCTCACTAGCCCCTCCCTCCATGACACCTCCGTCATGCGAGCTGGGGGTAGCCTCTAGCAGTTATGCCGTTATCAACCCGACAGCCCAACGCCGCCCGAGAGGTGGCACACACATACCAAGACTCCATAATCATCATCAATCATCAATCAATCATCATTTATTCATCATTGATAGCATCAATTATCATTTAAACAACAATAACTTAGTTAGATGACAAAGTAGGCCATCTAACCGGACATGCATTATATACACAATTAAACCCTAAATTACTCATCAACAACTCACCATTCAACACTCAAACACCACCCAATCATCTAAAGGCATCGTTCAAGAAATTAAAGAATGACAACCTAAACTTCAAAAATTCATAACTTACATTCTACTAACCCAAACATTGCCAAATCAGTTTCTATCACTCACCCATTCAACCTACTACATTAGCCCTCTCGGAAATCCACCATAACACCTCCAAATCATGCCCGATAGCCCTAAAACCCTAGGATGTCTTGGCTGAATTTTTCAGACTTTCCCACGAGCAATGTAATCGAAAATTCGGCATTACAACAGCGCTAACACGTAATTATCAAGTATTTAGAAATCGACGGCAATCGATTTCGATTATCACAACTCAATTAATTCAACATTAAACATTTTAATCAAAATTTAATACCCGAAAAATAAAAATTATTCTACATCCGATAGAAACTCGTAGTATTACCACTAAACGATCCCTAGCATGCAAGGAGCAATAATCTAACATCATATTACAATTCTAACGGTTCAATCTTCATTTATACGCAAAAAATGCAAAAGATAAGTTTTGAGATCTAGAATTTTTCTCTTACCTTTGATGCGATAAAAGCCTAGGGATGCGTGAAGTGCGTGCCTAACAAGCAGAATCCAAGTCGGTGCGAAGTTTTACGGACAAAAACTAGGTTTTTCTTTGAAAATTTGATTGAAAAACCTTGAAATTCTCTTTGGCTTTTTCTCCCTCAACCTCTCGGCCCTTTGTATGTGTGTGGAGTATGTTTTTTGCTTTGCTTAGTGTGTGTTGATGACTATATGCAATTAAAAGCTTGGTCAAATAATTAAAATGCAAAGTCAAATTAGTATTTTAGTCCTTTAATTCATTTTCTTGTCTTTTAAATGCATTTTAGCTATCTCCTTTCTCAAAACAAAAATGCAACTCCTAAGATAGCTCAAGTAGATTATTTTTAGGTGACAAGAAGTTTTACAATCAAACAATTCTACCCGAGTCGGCTTAAAACTCGATTTTTGTAAAAGTCGGTGTAAAAATCCTAATAAATTCTTAAGCCGATTCTAAAACCGTTTTCATCAAACACAGGTCTATTAAAGTCCGTGGACTAGGTCTAGAAGGGTTAAAAAGACCAGTTTCAAAATTTTAGCGGACGTGTTTCGAAAACACTATTTATTAAAAATCGACGATAAAATTTCTGATCCCGTTTTTGATAAAAATTTCATGAATGCACATTTAGCACGTATTAGGAGTATTAACATCAAAATTATAACTTTCTAGGTCCTATAGCACATAAACAAGTCATATGCACACAAAACGAGGTATAGCACGTAAAACGAGATAAGCAGAAAAGTGGGGTTTCACACGCAACCTTTTCAGACATGGTAGCGTCTAGAAACACGGGCGGCGGCGCGCTTGCCCTGTGCTCCCTTGACTACCATGGTGCCTATTCTCTTTCTCGCTGAGTATACTCTACTACCCCAAAGGCGTGGTTCACTTGCTGGGCATATGGACCTACCTCAAGATATAGGGTCGTAGGATCGGGACACATCCGGAGTATCCCAACTTGGTGGAGTAAGGGTTTGCTGGTACTTGCGTGAAGTTCGTGGCTCGTGGTTCGAGATTGAAGACTTGAAGTGGAACTGTATCCTTTTTAATGTGGTTAATTACTTGGTTATTTGATCTTGTTGTTTTATGTTATATATATATGACTTCTTGTTATTGCATATCATATTGCACGCCTTGGTATGCTGCATCACCTCCCTCACTGAGTGTACACGTTGTATACTCACCCTCGTTTCTAACACCCTTCAGGATCGATGCTATAAGCTGGAAATGGTATTGCCTCTTGTGTGGCCTGCCTGCTCTATCAGTGTGTAGAACAAGGAAGAATGTGTACATTATATGCCTGTATACTATTTGAGACCTTATGGTCATATATGTATTTGTGTTATCTTAAGAAATGTAATATTAAAGTTTTAGTCTTGGGTGATAATTAGGTGCTAGTAGTTTGTAATAACTTCAATTGTTTACTTTTCGGTTTAGTTGACTTGTATGCTGATAGGGATGAAACAAATTGAAGTTGTGGATTATGGTCTTATGGTTGTATGTTGTTGTTTGCAGGTTTCCAAATAGTCATATATATAGGGGAAACTCCGTCCATATTCCCCTAAATTTTGTGCCCGGGGTTTGGAATTGGGTGAGAATAGCATGATAAATAGGAGTCCCGGTCTCGTGAGGGATCGGAGCATTACAGAAGTGGTATCAGAGCTTAGTTAGCTCTCAGTCGGGACAGGGTCCTCGGCCTGTCGGGTAGTAACCCTTGCGTGTATGCTTGTTAAGTATGTCTTGAAAGTGTACACCAGTATGTGTGATTGTATGTCTTGAATTGAATGTGTGCACCTATGTGATATAGTTATGTGTTATGTGGTAAACGTGTGCTAAGTGAATTGAAGTTGCATCGAATTGACCTCGTGAATCGTTATCTGCTTGAATTATTGATTGTAATGTATGTACTTGAACATTTTGAATTAAGTTTTGTTGTGAATTGAATTGGTTTTGTTATGATTCGCACTTGAATGACTTTGTTGCTTACATTGTTTTTATAAGTTCTTTTATAATCATGCTTGCATAATAGCTTAAAGAATGTTTATACATATGCAATATTTTGGCATTCATACATAGCCCATCGATTGGTAAGAAAGACTTCTTCCTCCCCTTGAAGAGAGGTGATTAGTGGCAGGCCTTCCGAGTCATGTGGACTAGCGGGAATGAGAGTCATTTAATCAGCTCTTAATTGGGGGTTGGTATTTATAGTTGGAGCTTGATTATTGGCATTCTATTAAGGTGTTCTTTTATGCTCAGCGGTCATGAATGAGTAGCTTCTTTTTGGGATTCTGTATGATGGTTCTCTGAAGCCTTCCCTTGGTATTTTCTTGTTGGACATTCTCCTGGTATTTTCTTATTGGCATTTCTCAGAAGACTTGGTATATGGGACTCTATTTAGCTTTATTATATGACATTGCCTATAGTGTTCATGCTTCGGTCTTTTATTGGTATTTCTCGGCACTTCTACTTGAGAGTTCTCCTATGGCCTTCGTAATATTTAGCGGGATTCTTATTCAGATTTTTAAATGGTGTTTTCATTTGAGCCACTAATTGGCCTCTTCATTTGAGAGTTCTCAGATGGGTATAATGGATTCTTCTAGAGTTCTTACTGGCATTTTTATTTAATACTCTTGCTTAGCAGTTGTTAAAGAATATCAGAATTTGACTTCAGTTAATGCTGAGTTCTCTTGGAAGAAGAATTGCGTGGACGCAATTTATTTAAGGGGGAGAGGATGTGACGCCTGAGAACATCACTGTACACCTTATTAACTGTTGTATCCACTATTTGCGCATTTCTTCTGTGCTTTACTTGTTGTCTTCTTTGGTTACTATTCATTCCATTTTTCAACTACTTAATTACCTTGAATTAGCATTTTTCATAAATCATATGTCTTGGGCTATCGCCATTGACCGTCGCTACTTCAACCCCGTCCTTCGGGCTATTGCCCTCAGTCCTAGGTTTTTTCTTAACTACAAGAACAACTTCCTCCGGCTATTACGAACTTCTTTAGTAGGGTGGTTTGTTTGGAGGTCCCATTCCTCACGTTTACCGTTGTCCCCAGACTTCACTCTTTCAACACTTGTATAAGTTTAGTAATGAGCATAACAGCCCTATTATTCCGATGGAGAGAAGAACCTATGATTAGCTTTTTGGGAAATTTCCAAATGAACAATTTCAAAATATAACCAAGGTATATCATTTTTATCAGAGGTTGAATAGATCATCAGAAGAAGAATTAGGCCAAAAATTAGGATACATTCTAGGAAAATCAAACTTCCATCGAGCTCGAACGGTGGAAGAGCCCGGGGAGGCCAGGTCATTTGACGGAAATGGAAGGTTTTTCCCTATTAGAGAATGCCCTATGGAGTAAAGGAAATGGCCTATTCCAAATAGGGATATCAGTTCGGTGTACGTTTTGTCCAAAAATTTTAGGCTTGACTTTGTTAACTAGTAATTTAACTAATTACTGCTTTTTTTGGGGGACAGGCATTAGATGCTTTAACATTCACTTTGTCCGGTCTTAATATTTAGGCTTCCTACTTCAATAGAAATTCAACATTAATTGTTTTAGGAATGAGAAAAATGTGCGTTTGAGCTAAATGGATTAGGAGCTTTCGTTAGGAAATGATTTGTTGAAACTAAGGAATAGTGTTACGTAACAAAACTATGTGTTTCAATTAGCTATCATTAAATGGCACATTAGGACTTGGTTCTAGCTAGCTAAACTCATCTTGGTAGTGAACTTATGCACCCAAACATAACCCCAACTTAATATATACTCACATAACACTTTATAACTCAAAAAAAACACACACAAAAAGAGTGCAAAAGCTGAAAACACTGTAGCAGGGCCGAAAATCAGCATAGGAGGAGGATGAGAGATTTTTGCTCAACAAATCCTCATTCCAAGCCAAGCCAAGCTAGGTGCAAGTGGTTTAGAGTGTTTACTAGCCTCCTAGGAGCTCCTACGCGTAATAGGTGAGAGATTTCATACCTGTTTTTGCATTTGAAAATTGTTGCTCTTTTCTTGAATTCATGGATTTGCTATCAAATGCTTATGTAATGCTTAAAGTGCTTATGTATGTTGTATATAAGTAGTAAAGACCTTATTTATGCTATTGTTTCATAGTTTAAATGGTTGAATTCGTTCGTGGATCGTATGGCATGAATAGTGATGTTTTTCTAAGGTTTCATGGAATTGTTTGATATGGCCTGATTCATTGCTTCTTGTAGGTGCCTTAGATGTTAATAAAGATAATTTAATAGCCACATGACGTTGAATTTCTCAAAAATTGGCTAACACATGAAATAGGCGACTTTTAAAAAGGGATTTTGGGGTTAATGCAAATCCGGGTTAATTTGGCTATTACATCTAGTGCTCTTAGGCTATATAGGTGCTATACATGCTTTGTTAAACCTCGGTTGAGTCTCGGTTAGGGTACTTGTAGTACAAACTCACAAGGAAAAAATTCGGACTTTTGTGCTAAACGCGGGTAATTGGGTAGTTTCTAGGGTCCTAGGGGTGCCATAAGGGATAATTAAAAGAATGGAATAGCCCGCTCGCTTAACTAGAACATTAACTTGTGTTTGGAAGAAAAATGGCTTGTGTTACAAAGGGGTTTTGGATCAAACGTAAATCCGAGTGAATTTGATTGATATATTTGGTGTTCTGAGGATAAGTAAGGACTAAATATGTTTTTCTAACTCTTAGTTGAGCTTTGGTTAAGATACTTGTAGTACAAACGCACAAAGGGTAATCGGGGCTTTTGTGGCTAATTCGGGTTAATGAATGATTTCAAGGGTTCTAAGTGTGCCATAATGTGTAACTAGAAGATTAGAATAGTTAGTTGGTGAATCTTGAGTCTTAGCCTTTGGTTTGGAGTTAAATGATTTAAGACAACAAAAGGGAAACTCGGGGTTTTCATGCTTAGCCTTTGAATTAGCTTTGGTGCTTGTATATCTTGCATTTACATGTTATTATATGGCATTTGTGAGAATTTCGTGAAGTTTCGTAATCATCGGTCATTGACCCCTTTGTGTTGGTATAGTTATTTTCATATTTAATTATTATATCTTGTTATAATGTTTATATTACTTGTACTTTGTTAAGATCAAACTCTAATAAACATTGTGTGCTAAGTGAGTAGGACTATAAGGATAACTCATCTAGTTATATGATTATTGATTATTGTAATTAAAAGTAATTGGAATTTATAACTTATGATCTTAACTTAATGGTATTTGATGCTTCGAATATATCTTATGTTGTCTAATAATATGGTAAGGTGAACATTGTAGCTTAATTGTGTGTGGGTTATGAACTCGTGTGAATAAGTGATTATAAATTTAGCTTATAATGGTGTAGGGTTGAGTTAAGTAAGAGTTGAGTTGGAATTGATATAGTTAATTGCTAAACTTATATGAACACCCTAGGGTTGCATATTCGAGCTAATTTGAGGAAGTTTGGAGTAAATCGGAGCTATCTTCTTGCGTATTTAGCCAGAACCAAGGTGAGGGTATGACGACTCGGACCTACCATATAGACATTTTATTAGTTTGCATTTAATTTATTTTATTAAATTGCACCATTCTTGAAAAACGTGTCACGATAACTGTTGCATTCACTTAAATTATATTCAATTGGCTTTCCCAAAATAATTATTTTATTATTTTATTTATTAAAATTTATTTTGCTAACAATTTAAAAAGATTTAATTTCACTATTTGAATGTGAAGCCTCGAACCCGAGAATAATTATTTTTATTGTTATCTCATTTTGTATTTATTTAAATTATATTTAATTGATTTACATATAGTAGTTAATTTATTATTTTCATTATTTGTATTTGTTTAGTTATATTTAAATGACTTTCCCGGGACAGTTACTTTCTTATTTTATTTATTAAAATTATCTTACATATTTTTTTAATTAATTCGTTTTACTGTTCAAACAGGAAACTAGGCTCGAACCCGAACGAGCTGGACTATTTTCAATATTAATTACAATTATTCAAATTGAATTTAAAACAGTTATTAGAAATGATTATCTTATGTTTACTATTTATTTACATTTAATTGATCCAAACTACCTAAGCGTAGAGAGACTTTTAATTTATTATATTTAATTATTCTGTGTGCATATTTGACTTATTTTCTATTTTTTTTGATTTTATTGCTTTTATATGTTTTATTTATTAAGTTTAACTTGAGCCCGGGTAAAATTTTAAACTGCCTTATTTTCAGAATTTGATATTATTCCCCCTAGCGTTACTGTATTTAATATATTCATTCATTATTGAAATGCGCATTTCATGTCCCAAGCATGAGGAAAATAAATTAGTGTCCCCGAATGCATAGTAAAATTTAGTTATTTTGGCCATTTAGCTTTCTAAATAATTTCTATTAAGTTAAACTAGTTATTAGTATTTTTTTATAAGCCGAATCCATCAGCTAGGCCATTTATTTACTTAACTTGTATATAATTGTAACTATAATAGTTAGTAGAAAAAAAAAAAAAAAAAAAAAATAGCAAAAGAAAAAGAATAGAATCGATCAGCATAACAAAATAGAAAGAAAGTGAACCAAGTTAGATTTTTTGCCAAGTAGATACATATATTATATTTTATGTTAACAAAGTAAAACATTAGCAAAACTTAGCAAAAGAAAGGGAAAGAAATGGAAAGCAACAGCAACGAGCCGTGAAGGCCTTTTGAGCTTAGGGCTTGGGGTTTTTCTTTTCTTCTTCAATTTTAGCTTAGATTAAAGGTGCTTCTAGCCAATTCCTTCCATTTCCTAGCTATATTAAGGTGAGGGTTTTGGGAAATTTTGCATTTTTAGTTCAAATTTTCGTTATGTCAAATTTTGAATATGTTATATATGCTTCATATGACTCTTATAATTGCTATATATGGTACCTATAGATGTAGTAGAACAAGCTTTTGAGGTTGTTTCATGTGTTTAGATAGCCTATGTATGAAATCATTTTTTAAAAGTTTCGAACGGGACACTATTTACGCAGACCCGAGAAATAATGCTCCAAATTTAATTTTAATGTTAGATATGAGTTGTTGGGTGGATGAAATGGCCCCACGTTAAAAATTATTGAATTCCGAGACTATTGATTTTAACGACCCTTTGCATGCGCACCTTAGAATTAATACATTTAGAGCCCTAAACACTAGTTTAGTGCTTGAATTAGGTCTCATATTTGTAGTTGGGGTTATCTAGATGCTTAGGTTAAATAAAACTTGGCTAAAACTAGTATTGCCTTATTGAATTCAAAAGGAAAAAAAAATGAAGTTAGAGCCTCAATTCTTAGTTTTAGCTTGGTTATTGAATTATATGTGTTGTAGTGTCTTGTTATTATGTTGTATATGATATATATGAGGATTCATGTGTAGTAGAGCTTTGAAATTAGTTTTATAGTGAAATAATTAGAAGAAAAAAAAAACATGAGTTACGAAATCTGGAAAAATTGGACAAATTTGCATGTCTGCATTGTAGGACCAATTTGACCTAGTAAATGTTGACGAAATTAGCTGAATTTCGGATAATTTGTAGTAGACTCATAGTAGAACAAAAGTGTATTTCTAAGACTTTCCGAAATTCTATCTCTAAGTACTCATTTTTGGATGGTTTCCGAGAAGCATATGAAATGGGCGTGAGCTGGACAATCCTGCTAGTGTTTTTTTTTTCTTTACCTTGTCCTCGTGTGTATTGGTTACAAGTTAGCTAGATAGTGTAGTTCTAAATTTAGTTTGTGTATATATGTCTAGGTTAGTTGGTAGTTAATTGAGGTGATTAATGAGGAGATTATAACTATATTAAGTTGTCACTAACCAAGTGTTAAAATAAGTTATGAGTTAGTTCAAGATAAGTTAAAAGCTAGATCGTAATTGGATTGTTTGACCTTGAACTAGTATAGGATTTAATGAGCTTAAGGATAAGAGATATAGTTGACATGGAATTGAGTTTCAATTGTCTAGCTTGATTAGAATGGTTTAATTTAAACCAATTAATGAAAAGTTGTTGGAATGGAAATGTATTACTAGCTTTAATTTTGAAAAGGAAAATGTGTGAAGATAAGAATAACAAGAAGTTATAAGAAGCTTTTACTTTAATGTGTTGCTGATTCTAAGCTAACCATTGTTAAATCTATGTTAATTTGTCTTACGATTGACGCTAATTGCTTTCATTACTTATATTCTATTGAATCATTCTTATCTTATGTGGGTTAACTTTTATGTAAACTAAAGGCTATGGTGATAGATTAAGTTATAATGAAATAAAGTATATAATATAGATTCTTGGATGTGAAAGATAGTTGTTAAACATTCTATAGTCAATTATTAAAGTGTTACACTTATATGATCAAAGCTAGGGTTTGCATATTTGAGCTACTTCGAGGAAGTTTGGAGTGAATCGGAGCTATTTTCTTGCATATTTAACCTAACCCAAGTTGAGGGAGTTACATTCTTTTGTACATCTTAATTGGAGTTACGGCTCATAAAATTGTATAGTTTGATATGTTTACTTATAATTATGTGTACTTTGATATGAATTGAATAAATATACAATTGTCTCTAGTTTATATTGTTATATTTCTTATTTATTGTAACCTACTTGCGAGGGTGGCCTACTTTGTCGTCCCTCATATGTGTTAATTGTTATACTTGGTTCTCGTGATTATGTTTTGGGTTGCGCAACCTTTTCGAACATAGTAGCATCAAGAAACACGGGCAGCATCGGGCTTGCCGTGCTCCCTCGACTACCATGGTGCCTATTCTCTTCTCGCTGAGGCATACTCCACTACCCTAGAGGTGTGGTTCACCTGCTGGGCATGGACCTACCTCAGGAGAAAGGGTCGTAGGATCGGGATACATTCGTAGTATCCCAACTTGTTGGAGTAAGGGGTTTGCTGGCACTTGCATGAAGTTCATGGCTCGTAGCTCGTGATTGAAGACTTGAAGTGGAACCGTATCGTTTCTAATGTGGTTAACTACTTGCTATTTAATCTTGTTGTTTATGTTATATATATGATTTCTTGCATCTGCATATCACAATGCATGCCCGGTATATTGCATCACCTCCCTCACTGAGTAACTTGGTTACTCATTCCTCTTTTCAACATATTTCAGGAAAAGCTGAAGATTGGATTGCCTTTTGTGTGACCCACTTGCTCTATCAGTGTGTAAAACATGGAATAATGTGATCATGATATGCTTGTATTGTATTTGAGACTTTGTGCCCATGTATGTATTTATGTTATATCAAGGAATGTAATATTAAAGTTTTAGTTTTGTTTGATGATTAGGTACTAGTGGTTTGTAATAACTTCAATTGTTTACTCTTCTGTTTAGTTGACTTGCATGCTGATAGAGATAAAACAAATTGAAGTTGTGGATTATAGTATTGTGGATGTATGTTGTAGTTTACAGGTTTCCAAATAGTCCTATAAATAGGGGAAACTCCATCTGTTTTTCCCTAAATTTCGTGCCCAGAGTTTGGAATTGGGTTGAGAATAGCATGATAAATAGAAGTCCCAGTTCCGTGAGGGATCAGGGCGTTACAGTTTTGGTATCAGAGCTTAGATAGCTCTCAGCCAGGAAAGGGTCTTCGGCCTATTTGGTAGTGACCTCTTATCGTGTGCTTGTAAAGTGTGTTACGTGGACAAAGTGTTATGTATGGTTTGTATGTCTTGAATGTATGTGTGTCTTATGTGAGTTATTTGTGTAATGAATGAGGATTGCGTGATATGTATGTTGTGGTATGTGATTTGGTGTGCACCTATGTGATCTCTTTGTGATGTAAGTGAAACTTATATGATATGTCTGCTTATATGATTATGTGTACATCTAAGTGATTTCATGAATAACTACTTGCTTCAACTATTAGTAGCAATACGTGTGTTTGAATTCTGTGAACTAAGTTATTGTGAGTAATAGGATAACTAGCTAATCAAAACTAAGTGTTATTAGTTTTTAGTACTATTTATAATTGCATAAGTAATCTAAAGTATTCATTGTGCATATGTGATAGTTGTATAACCTGTGAAATTTTATCACATAATATGTACATGCTATAAGAAGTTCATCTTGTATAATCTCAATTGCATGCATCCACTACCCGTTGAATTGGTAAGTAAACTCTCCCCTATAAAGATGGCCAGAATTGGGTTTTCTGAAAATGTAGACCAGCAGAGTTGATTGTAGTACATATCTGAGATCAACAAGAAGTACTTTGAAAAGTAGGCTTTGGATTTTCTTTGGGGATTTTCTTTGGTAATCTCTCTCGACATTCTACCTGTGAGTTCTTATTCAATAATATTTGGTATTTTCTTTGGTATTCGCATTTGGACTACTTCTCTGGAGCTCTTATACAACAATCACATTGTAAATTCTTATGTGGTGTTCCTAGTCGGAAGGATTCTTACTCAATCTTTTAGATTGGTATTCTTATTCGAAGCCTTTATTTGGCACCCTTATTGCAAGATTTCTTGCCTGGTATTTCCTTTGATAGCCTACTGAAGTTTTCATCGGTATTTCTTTGGCACATGTGTGGGTATTCTTCTTGGCACATTACTTTGAAGTTCTTATTTGAGATGCTTATTTGATAAACTTCCTTGTCGTAATTGGTGGTTTTTGCGTTCGAGCTTCTTATCCAAATTGTTCAAGATGCATACGAGGAGTTCACTTAAAATGAGAAATTGCGAGGATGCAATTTTTGTAAGGAGGGGAGAGTGTGACGACCCGGACCTACCATATAGACATTTCATTAGTTTGTATTTAATTTATTTTATTAAATTGCGCCATTCTTGAAAAACGTGTCACGATAACTGTTGTATTCACTTAAATTATATTCAAATGGCTTTCCCAAAATTATTATTTTATTATTTTATTTATTAGAATTTATTTTACAAACAATTTAAAATGATTTAATTTCACTATTTGAATGTGAAGCCTCGAACCCGAGAATAATTATTTTTATTGTTATCGCCCTTTGTATTTATTTAAATTATATTTAATTGATTCACATATAGTAGTTAATTTATTATTTTCATTATTTGTATTTGTTTAGTTATATTTAAATGACTTGCCCGGGATAATTACTTTATTATTTTATTTATTAAAATTATCTTACATATTTTTTTTTAATTAATTCATTTTATTGTTCAAACAGGAAACTCGGCCCGACCCCGAACGAGCTGAACTATTTTCAATATTAATTACAATTATTCAAATTGAATTTAAAATAGTTATTAGAAATGATTATCTTATGTTTACTATTTATTTACATTTAATTGATCTAAACTGCCTGAGCCTAGAGAGACTTTTAATTTATTATATTTAATTATTCTGTGTGCATATTTGACTTATTTACCATTTTGTTTGATTTTATTTTCTTTTATATGTTTTATTTATTAAGTTTAACTTGAGCCCGGATAAAATTTTAAACTACCTTATTTTCAGAATTTGATTTTTTTCCCTAGCATTACTGTATTTAATATATTCGTTCATTGTTGGAATGCGCATTTCATTTCCCGAGTGTGAGGAAAATAAATATTTTTAGTGTCCCCGAATGAATAGTAAAATTTAGTTATTTTGGCCATTTTGCTTTCTAAATAATTTCTATTAAGTTAAACTAGTTATTAGTATTTTTTTTTATAAGTTGAATCCATAAGCCAGGCCATTTATTTACTTAACTTGTATATAATTGCACCTATAATAGTTAGTAGGAAAAAACAAAAAAAACAAAAAAAAAAAAAGCAAAAGAAAAAGAATAGAATCGACGAGCATAACAAAATAGAAAGAAAGTGAACCAAGTTAGACTTTTTTGCCAAGTAGATACATATATTATATTTTATGTTAACAAAGTAAAACATTAGCAAAACTTAGCAAAAGAAAGGGAAAGAAATGGAAAGCAACAGCAACGAGCCGTGAAGGCCTTTTGAGCTTAGGGCTTGGGGTTTTTCTTTTCTTCTTCAATTTTAGCTTAGATTAAAGGTGCTTCTAGCCAATTCCTTCCATTTTCTAGCTATATTAAGGTGAGGGTTTTGGGAAATTTTGCATTTTTAGTTCAAATTTTCGTTATGTCAAATTTTGAATATGTTATATATGCTTCATATGACTCTTATAATTGCTATATATGGTACCTATAGATGTAGTAGAACAAGCTTTTGAGGTTGTTTCATGTGTTTAGATAGCCTATGTATGAAATCATTTTTTAAAAGTTTTGAACGGGACACTATTCACGTAGACCCAAGAAATAATGCTCCAAATTTAATTTTAATGCTAGATATGAGTTGTTGGGTGGATGAAATGGCCCCACGTTAAAAATTATCGAATTTCAAGACTATTGATTTTAACGACCCTTTGTGTGCACACCTTAGAATTAATACATTTAGAGCCTTAAACACAAGTTTAGTGCTTGAATTAGGTCTCATAATTGTAGTTGGGGTTATCTAGATGCTTAGGTTAAATAAAACTTGGCTAAAACTAGTATTGCCTTATTGAATTCAAAAGGAAAAAAAAAATGAAGTTAGAGCCTTAATGCTTAGTTTTAGCTTGGTTATTGAATTATATGTGTTGTAGTGTCTTGTTATTATGTTGTATATGATATATATGAGGATTCATGTGTAGTAGAGCTTTGAAATTAGTTTTATAGTGAAATAATTAGAAGAAAAAAAAAACATGAGTTACGAAATCTGGAAAAATTGGACAGATTTGCATGTCTGCATTGTAGGACCAATTTGACCTAGTAAACATTGATTAAATTAGCTGAATTTCGGATATATTGTAGTAGACTCATAGTAGAACAAAAAGTATTTCTAAGACTTGGCGAAATTCTAGCTCTAAGTACTCGTTTTTGGATGGTTTCCGAGAAGCATATGAAATGGGCGTGAGCTGGATAGTCCTGCCAGCGTGTTTTTTTCTTTACCTTGTCCTCGTTTGTATTGGTTACAAGTTAGCTAGATAGTGTAGTTCTAAATTTAGTTTGTGTATATATGACTAGGTTAATTTGTAGTTAATTGAGGTCATTAATGAGGAGATTATAAATATATTAAGTTGTCACTAACCAAGTGTTAAAATAAGTTATGAGTTAGTTCAAGATAAGTTAAAAGCTAGATCGTAATTGGATTGTTTGACCTTGAACTAGTATAGGATTTAATGAGCTTAAGGATAAGAGATATAATTGACATAGAATTGAGTTTCAATTGTCTAGTTTGATTAGAATGGTTTAATTTAAACCAATTAATGAAAAGTTTTTGGAATGGAAATGTATTACTAGCTTTAATTTTTAAAAGGAAAAGTGTGAAGATAAGAATAACAAGAAGTTATAAGAAGCTTTTACTTTAATGTGTTGCTGATTCTAAGCTAACCATTGTTAAATCTATGTTAATTTGTCTTACGATTGACGCTAATTGCTTTCATTACTTATATTCTATTGAATCATTCTTATCTTATGTGGGTAAACTTTTATGTAAACTAAAAGCTATGGTGATGGATTAAGTTATAATGAAATAAAGTATGTAATATAGATTCTTGGATGTGAAAGATAGCTGTTAAACATTCTATAGTCAATTGTTAAAGTGTTACACTTATATGATCAAAGCTAGGGTTTGCATATTTGAGCTACTTCGAGAAAGTTTGGAGTGAATCGGAGCTATTTTCCTGCATATTTAACCTAACCCAAGGTGAGGGAGTTACATTCTTTTGTACATCTTAATTGGAGTTACGGCTCATAAAATTGTATAGTTTGATATGTTTACTTATAATTATATGTACCTTGATATGAATTGAATAAATATACAATTGTCTCTAGTTTATATTGTTATATTTCTTATTTACTGTAACCTACTTGTGAGGGCAGCCTACTTTGTCGTCCCTCATATGTGATATTTGATATACTTGGTTCTCGTGATCATGTTTTGGGTTGCGCAACTTTTTTGGACATGGTAGCGTCGAGAAACACGGGCAGCATTGGGCTTGCCGTGCTCCCTCGACTACCATGATGCGTATTCCCTTCTCGCTGAGGCATACTCCACTACCCCAGAGGCGTGGTTCACCTGCTGAGCATGGACCTACCTCAGGAGAAAGGGTCGTAGGATCGGGATACATCCGGAGTATCCCAACTTGTTAGAATAAGGGGTTTGCCGGCACTTGCGTGAAGTTCGTGGCTCGTAGCTCGTGATTGAAGACTTGATGTGGAACCGTATCCTTTTTAATGTGGTTAACTACTTGCTATTTAATCTTGTTGTTTATGTTATATATATGATTTCTTGCATCTGCATATCATAATGCACGCCCGGTATATTGAATCATCTCCCTCACTGAGTAACTTGGTTACTCATTCCTCTTTTCAACATATTTCAGGAAAAGCTGGATTGGATTGCCTCCTGTGTGACCCACTTGCTCTATCAGTGTGTAAAACATGGAATAATGTGATCATGATATGCATGTATTGTATTTGAGATTTTGTGTCCATGTATATATTTATGTTATATCAAGGAATGTAATATTAAAGTTTTAGTTTTGTTTGATGATTAGGTACTAGTGGTTTGTAATAACTTCAATTGTTTACTCTTCTGTTTAGTTGACTTGCATGCTGATAGAGATGAAATAAATTGAAGTTGTGGATTATAGTATTGTGGATGTATGTTGTAGTTTACAGGTTTCCAAATAGTCCTATAAATAGGGAAAACTCCGTCTGTTTTTTCCTAAATTTCGTGCCCAGGGTTTGGAATTGGGTTGAGAATAACGTGATCAATAGAAGTCCTAGTTCCGTAAGGGATCGGGGCGTTACAGAGGGAGTTGCATCTTATTTGCATTTTTTTGTTGTATATAAATTTTGTTGGATAATGCCATGCTATAAATGTTAGTTATTTAGTTTATATTGTTATCTTGCTTGTAAATTATCATGTATATGTTACTTGGCTCTCGTGCTCTTGACTCGGGGTTGCGCAAACTTTTCGGAGATGGTAGCATCGAGAAACACGTGCAGCGTCGGGCTTGCCGTGTTCCCTCGACTACCATGGTGCCTATGCCCTTTCTCGCTGAGTATACTCCACTACCCCAAAGGCGTGGTTCACCTGCTGGGCATATGGACCTACCTTAAGAGAAAAGGTCGTAGGATCGGAATACATCCGGAATATCCTAACTTGGTGGAGTAAGGGTTTGCCGGCACTTGTGTGAAGTTCGTGGCTCGTGGTTCGAGATTGAAGACTTGAAGTGGAACTGTATCCTTTTTAATGTGGTTAATTACTTGGCTATTTGATCTTGTTGTTTTATGTTATATATATATGACTTCTTGTGATTGCATATCATATTGCACACCTCGGTATACTGCATCACCTCCCTCACTGAGTATACATGTTGTATACTCACCCTCGTTTCTAACACCTTTCAGGATCAGTGCTATAAGTTGGAAATGGGATTGTCTCATGTGTGGCATGTCTGCTCTATCCGTGTGTAGAACAAGGAAGAATGTGTACATTATATGCCTGTATACTATTTGAGACCTTATGGTCATATATGTATTTGTGTTATCTTAAGAAATGTAATATTACAGTTTTAGTATTGGGTGATAGTTAGGTGCTAGTGGTTTGTAATAACTTCAATTGTTTACTCTTCGGTTTAGTTGACTTGTATGCTGATAGGGATGAAATAGATTGAAGTTGTGGATTATGGTCTTGTGGTTGTAAGTTGTTATTTGCAGGTTTCTAGATAATCCTATATATAGGAGAAACTCCGTCCATTTTCCCCTAAATTCCGTGCCCGGTGTTTGGATTTGCGTGAGAATAGCATGATAAATAGGAGTTCCGGTCTCGTGAGGGATCGGGGCGTTACAAATCTTGCTGAGTCACAAACTGAGCTATAGTATTCATGGAGGTGGCCATTGTGGCCAAAATCTGTGCATTGCTCGGTTCCAGACCCTGCGGTACATTCCCTGCTACCCCTGCACCTTGCCCAGGTACATCCTGTCTAGGAGCCTCTGCCGGTTCCCTTCTCGGTCTTCCCCTTCTCCTCATCTCGATGCTAGAATAATATAATATTATAATAGACAAATAAATAATGCAAAGATAATATGCACATTGTTTTCAAAACATCTTATACACAAAAGACAACATGGGGAGCACTTAACAAGCATTAAATACTAAACTTTTCATATTCTTATCATATCGTGCTTTACCATTCCTTTTACATGCTAGCATGTCTTTTACCCAAGTACTTAGACAATTAAACAATCACATATTCACGTAATTCAACTTTCACATATAGACCTCTACCCACATGCCGAGGAAATTAACCTGGATTCATGCATTCAAGTAGCTCTAATACCACTAAATGTAACGCCCCCACGCTATAGGTCAAGCCCGGACCTGTCAGTCGGACAGAGTCTTCTCTGTACCATGGACTAAACTGTTACCTGCAAATAGCCACATACAAACTTTGATCCACAAACAACAACACATATAACCTATCCTGCAAGCTATCCATAGTCAAGCCAAGATCTCAAGGCCATCCGAGCCTTAGAGCAACAAAACCTACTTATAGCACACAAGCATGCAATGCAATGCTAACTTTAACTATAAGTAGTTGGGTACAACTATCACCAAGTTCTACTACCAAGTTAATAAACACACAAGCATGCAATAAGAGAAGTAATCTAGAATCCATTATTACATGTCATCTAACTTCATATCTAACATACAAGATTACAACTCCCAAACATATATATAAGATCCCAAGGTCTCAAAACACAACAACTAATAACAACTCCACGCAAACTGCACATATGATCAACCTTATCACATAGGAATCAAGGAATCTGATCTACTTGCACTTCTTCTTCTTCTTCCTCTACTGCTACTAGTTGGGGATTCACCTCAGCTTATCCTAAAACATGTTAAACAAGGAGTGAGCAATAAGGTTGCCCAGCGAGGGAGGTGATACAGCATACCGGGGTGTGCAATATAATATGCAATCACAGAAAGTCATAAATATAACACAAAGTAACAAGATTAAATAGTCAATTAAATTACCACATTTTAAAAAGGATATGGTTCCACTTGAAGTCTTTAATCATGTACCACGAGCCACGAACTTCACGCAAGTGCTGGCAACCCTTACTCCTCGAAGTGTGGGATACTCCGGATGTATCCCAATCCTACGACCCTTTCTCCTGAGGTAGGTCCATATGCCCAGCAGGTGAACCACGCCTCTGGGGTAGTGGAGTATACTCAGCAAGAAAGCGAATAGGCACCATGGTAGTCGAGAAAGCACGGCAAGCCCGACGCCGCCCGTGTTTTTTGACACTACCATGTCTGAAAAGGTTGTGTAACCCCGAAACCAATCCACAAGATTCAAGAACAACAACTAACAAGTAAGAGCGTCGACAAAGTAGCCTGCACTCGTATAATCACATTATAAACCAACATGTGCACGAGATAGCTTTATAGTTTCAAAAGAGGAAAACAACATAACTTTTTCCACAATCTACTCAAATAGCTCAATTACAGTTTAGATAATCACATAAGCACATGATAACACATCTACAAGCACTAGATGCATCAAAATAGCCAAAACACTACTTTTTCTCTTTCTTTAGCCAAGCTTTTCTTCTCCTATGTGCATTTCAAAGTTACAAAACCACATTCTAATCATACTACATTCCTAATTAAGCCAAAAAACACCTATCAAGATCATGAAGACCCATTTTAGAAGCAAAAGCTCGGGAAGACCTCAAGCGGGTTTTAACTACAACTATCCTATCCGAACCCCAATTTTATGCAACGAAAGCACCAAAAGTGCTTCCTTTCCCTAAGGATACCTAATCCAAAGTCCAAACGAGCCCGGATTACGTTTTGTGAAAAACTCCTTTTTTAAAGTTAACTAATTTCGCAATCTAGCTTATTTTTGGGCAATTCAAACTCACATGAGCTTTTGTCTAGTTCCACTAATGTCTAAAGCACCTAAAGGAAGCCTCAATTCAAACTAATTAGCAAGTTTTAGCAAAACCCTAACTTTGACCACTATTCATCATCTCTTTAATTCAAACTAAGCATTCAACCATAAACTTTGATAACAAGTTATAAAAGAGAGTTCTATAGGCTCTAAAGAACATGTAATAAGCATCCATAGCAAGAAATATATCTATATTCAACAATTCAAGAAAATCAATTTATATGCAACAACTTTAAACTCAAAAAAAAATGCAACTCCCTCACTTGCAAGAGGTCTAGGAGGCTTGTAGGAGCTTTGAGAAGCTTGGAACAAGATGTGAGATGCTAGCCAAAGATCAAACCACCAAGAATTGAAGATTTTTTTTTTCTCTTTTCTCCCTTGTAGGCCACGGTTTTGGGGAGGACAAAATGGAAATTATTTCAATTTTTTTTAGCATGTTTACAATATATGAGTTAATATGTGATATATAGTTAAGTATGTATTAATATCCTAATTCAATTGTTAACATATCTTAGTCAAAGAAAGTTAAAAACTCCAATTAATTGATATCTAATGCAAACTATTGCTTTTACATACGTAACACTATTCAAATGATGCGGAAAACATTTTCCAAATGCATCTTCCCGAGCTCGAAAGTCCAAAATGACAAGTTCCCGATTCCTTTTATGTTCCATATGACTTAGGAAAAATATTAGATCGCACTTTTAAAACAGTCAATTTCCTTATGGATAGTAGCCTCAAAATAAAACAATTAAGCAAGAAAAATAATGCACATAAGAATGCTCAAGTAAGTATGCAACAGTGATTTAAAAATATGTGTGATGAAATTCTCGAGCGTCACATGACCCTTCTTCATGTTTTGCGGTCAACCGAGTCAACACAAAACAGCCCACAAAACATGAAGAAGGGCCAACAGTGTGACTTATGGTGAAAAAATTGTCTGCCTTGAGAGTTGTCTTACCATAACATCAATTCCACCCATAATTGTGTCTATCTCATTATATAGAGGGACATGTCCAGAGATCCATGGAGGTTACAAACAGTTTGGTAACTAGCCTGCCATATTAGGCGGCAGTAAAGAAAGAAAATAAATTAATCAAAACCGAAAAATAAAAGAGAGTATACCTGAAGAAAAAAGTTTATTCTGATTGATTGTAAAGATATACAAGTGTTTACAAATTTAGAAAATTGAAAGAAAAATCGTAGGCTGCTCTCTAGAGCTCTGGCTAATGAAGTCCTAAAGCCCTCAATTTATACCACTGGGCGGAACTCAAAAGAAATTAAAAACAACTCAATTCGGATTTGAAAACTTTGAAATCCGGGGTACCTTTACATCACGTGTCATATAAGACAAAAACTTTATAAAAAGTAAATAGGAATAGTCCTAAAAAGAAGCAACAGTGACATTCCACTGACTGTCGGTAGACAGCTTTTCCAAAAACAAATTTGTTTTCCCGCAAAGTTCGGCTTTTTGTACAATCATCCAAAGGTGTCATCAAACTCATCCTTCAAGCTGTCAAACAGATCTTCTGCCAGCACATCTTGAGCGGATGGGATGTCCTCATTAGGATATTGGGATTCTCCAACTAAACACCCATAGGCATTAGTAGACCTCATAGAGGTGTCTTCTGATGTAGAATCAGTATCGACTGCACTTTTAAAATGTTTGAGGAAATCTTCCTTAACTTCATCCAAATATGAAGGCATAACTTCTTCATGGGAACTTATTTGTTTATTAAGAGCTTGATCCTTCAATATAAAGAGCGGATGGGATGTCCACATTTTTTTTTATTTATCTCCGCGACAGGGATCCATTTCCATATCCACGGGATACCAAATTCTATAAAGAAAAATAAATAGCTTGATCCTTCAATATAAAGATCAGGATCATTTCCTATATGTGGGCATATTGCTAACCATTCAGTAAAAAGTCATTTATAAGGATCAGGTAGAATTTTGACCGAAGGTCCAAAACTTTTCCACCATTGATGGAGCCAAGGAGGATACCTCTGGTTTTGAAAAATTTCAGGATTGAATTTAATAAACCAAGAATGATTATGCTGGGGGTTTTCATATAAGTAAGCTTTCGAAAATGCTTCCACATAATCCCAATAATTGAAATGATAAGTATTCTTATCCAGAATAAATCGCCTTTCATTTAAAGTACTTATTCCCCATTCATTTGGAGAGAGAATTTTCTTAATATAAATTTTACTATAAGTATAAATTGGAAGAGTATTATTCTTCCTGAAATGTTCAATATCACATGAATTTGTGACTTGCAAAATTGATTCAAAATAAACCCTGGACTTGTAATAAAGTACAGGAAACATATAATTAGTTAAATATCGTTCCATAAGGTACCAAAGATCATTAATCCATTGCCTATCAGCATTAGCAAGAAGTAGAATTACTTCTTCATGATTAGATATTTCAAAAGAGCCATCAGACTCCTCATGTTCAATCGCATGAGCATATGATGATGAGGAGGTAGCAGTATTACTGCTGCTTTCAATAACCTTTTTGATTTTATCAAAATCAGGATGTGATGGATCAATAGTGATCCCGCCTAGATTTACTAGTTTTTTCCCTGCCATGACCCTATTAGGATCAAGGTTGCGAGCTCTGCCTCTTCCTCTTCCCCGATCAGGGTAAGAGTAACCTCCCCTAGTTCGGATCATCCTGCAAATATTCACGGGTTAAGAAATCAGGAAGAGAATTATTATTCCCTTTAATATTATCAATATGAAAATCAAAAGGTGCAAGATTAGCTTGCCATCTAGTAAACATTTGCTTAGAAACATCATGTAACACCCCGACCCGTGCATATAATTATTTTATTGATGTGCATATATTTATATGTCTACTTTAATTATTTACATATATATTCGTTTGCATAAAATATCATATTTTTGGGTTATGTGCATCTATTTTGTTTAACGTGCATTTATATCAAACTATGTGCATACATCTAATTTAACAAGAAATTTCATCTATTAACATATATTGCATCAATATAAATGCCTTCTTATATAAGTAGGCACGTTTAATTGGTTAATGTGTATAATTCTCATTTTACATGCAATTTTGGGACTTCACGGACACTTTGGAAAATTGTAGGAATCATAGAAAATAATTAACGTAGACAATTAGGAATTTGAACAACTAAATTAGTTAGAATTAAACTAGAATGGTAAACTAGTTAATAGCATTTAGTTGAAGGGCATGTTGGTCATTTGTTTTTTTTTCTTTTATTATTTTCACCTATTAATATACTACAACACACACAAACACATAAAACACATACAAAAATCAGACCTTTACACATACACACACATATCAGACACACACACACACGTTGAATACACACACATACAAGAAAGGAAGAAGAAAAAGAGTAATCCAAGCAATTTTGAAGCCAATCTTGCATGATTCTTCAAGCTAGGTAAGGGATTGATGCTTAAATTGCATTTCTTTTGCTTATTAGGGTTTCTTTAATGTTAGCATAGATGTAGTTATGTAATCAATGAACTTATAAATTCATAAAATGGTATTCTCTAGCTTGATACATGTTGTGTGAGTCCTCTTTTGGATGTTTGGTTAGAGCTGGTAGTAGACTTGGTTGTATTGTTATCTTGCTAGTTGAAGTGCAAGAGTAAAGATTACATGCTTGATAAATGGCCTCAATGAAGTGTATGAATATAGTATATGCTAAAAACAAGAGAAAACCAAGTAGAAATGCTAGAAAACAAGCTAAATAGACATTAGTGCAAAAGTGAGAAAGTTGGACAGTTTGCGCAGAGAATTTGTAGAGATGATTTGAGGGAGTAAACGATGTCGAATTGGTTGAAATTTTTTTTATATTGTAGCTAAGAACTTGAGGAAAAATTTCTCTTTTGGGGGAAAGATCTAATTCTATCATTAAGGGGTTGTTTTGGAGCCAAAATAGTAGGATGATTGATTCTCGCGTAATTCAGGGCTGACTGCGCAATGATTTTCTAAAGGGCATAACTTGATGAGTTTAACTCTGAATTAGGAACCGTTTAAGGCTAAACCTATCTAAACTTGATGAACTACATGTCTGTACAATTTTTATAAGTTTTAGAGGACATTAAGGCTGCTAAGTAAACAAGTAAATTTAAGCAAATGCAGTTAAAAATTTTAGCTTATATAGCTAAGTGATTAATGTTGCACTAAAGGTTAATTTGAGTTGAATAATGATGAATTATGTGTAGTGACTTGCTATTTAGATAATCAAGAGTAATTAAAGTCATGCACATGCTAGTGTTAGTTGTCAAAGAGAGTTTGCAAGTTATAGGAAGTAAAATATGTTTTCAATCATGTTTATGAGTTTAGCTTAATGTATGTGTTAAAGTTAGTTGAATTGCTTGAGTACTTGGTTATTGGTTTGGTAAATTCTTGAGTTGATTTAAGTTAATCCATGCTTAAAGTATGGTTAATTAATTAGTTAACTAGTTGGATAAATTGGAGTGTTTAGTTATTATGTATGATAGCTTGATATAGTTTCATTGTTTGGTCATCTATTTAGAAGTTAAATGTGAACATTTATTGTTTATATGAATAGATTGCTTGAAGTTACATGTTTAGTTACTGAGTAGATAGCTGTTAAATGCTTAACTTGATGTTTCCTTGTGATCTAGTTAAAGTTGAACTAGTTATGAAGTTAACTTGTTAAATGCTAATATAGTTAATGTCATACATGCTCATGTTATAGTTGAATTATGTTAAGTATTAACTGTAATCATCTTGATTGAATGTATAATTGGATACTCCTTTGCAAGATAAATGAAGTTGAATTGGGTATGAAGTTTAACTACTTAAATGTTGATGTAGTAGTGTCCTTCGTAAGATTAAAGAAATGTTTTAGAGATATTTGTATGACTTTTAAGTTATGTGGCAATATGATATACATGAGTGATTATATATAACTGTTATCATTGTGGATGGAGTTAAGAAATAGTTAAGTTAGAATTGATATAGTTAATAACTAAGTTAACTACTGCTGCTAGTTTTCATGGGTTCACTTCATGACTAATATGTGGTTACTTGGGATTACGTGCTAATGTGGAAATAACATAGTTAATTGCTAAGGTGTTGTACTTATATGAATATAATAGGGATTTGCATATTCGAGCTAAAGGAGGTTTTGGAGTAAATTTAAACTACTTTATGGCATCTTGGAGCTTGGTAGAGGTGAGGGAGTTGCATTTTTTATAACTATCAAGTCTACGTTCATATACTAAAAATTTTGATTTGTTGATTATTGTTATTATACTTGTTATAAATGCTTAATATTTAGTTATTAGAGCCTATAGAGTATACTTTTAAAGTTTGTTAGCAAATTCTATGGTAGAATGTACCAATTGAATGAAAGAGATAATGAATAGTGCTCATTTTAGGGTTTTGAATAAAATTTTCTAATTAGCATGAATTGAGACTTCAAATAAATACTATAGGCCCTAGTGAAGCTAGTAGGGAGGCCACGTGAGGTTGAATCACTCAAATTCAAACTAAATTGCAAAATTAGTTGACTTAAAAAAAAAAGGACTTTTCTCATTGTGCAATCCGGGTGCATTTGGGCTATGGTTTGGGTATCCTTGGGGTAAGGAAGCATTTTTGGTGCTTTTGTTACGCGAAAATGTGGTTCGGTTAGTATAGTTGTAGTTCAAACCCGCTCGGGGTATTCCCGAACTTTTGCTTCTAAAATGAGTTTTTATGATCTTAATAGGTGTCTTTGGGCTTAATTAAGAATAAAGTATGATTATGATATGGTTTGGTAACCTTGAAACACGCATAGGAGAAAGAAATCTCGGTTAAAGAAAGGGGAAAAGTAGTTTTTAGCCATTTTTGTTGCATTTGGAACTTGTTGTTGAGTTGTCTTGTATTGTATTGACTATCTATTGTATAATAAAGCTATTTGAGTTGATTGTGAGGAAAAGTTATATTGATTGCTACTTCTGATACTATAAAGATATTTCGTGCTTATATGTGAGGGCGGCCTACTTTGTCATCCCTCTTATGTGTTATTTGTTATCTTGAAATCTTGTGGACTTGTCTTGGGTCGTGCAACCTTTTCGGACATGGTAGCGTCGAGAACACGGGCGGCATCGAGCTTGCCGTGCTCCCTCGACTACAATGGTGCCTATTCCCTTTCTCGCTGAGCATACTCTACTACCCCAGAGACGTGGTTCACCTGTTGGGCATATGGTGCTACCTCAGGAGAAAGGGTCGTAGGATCATGATACATCCGGAGTATCCCAACTTGTTGGAGTAAGGGTTTGCCGGCAATTGAGTGAAGTTCGTGGTTCGTGGCTCGTGATTGAAGACAAAGTGGAACCGTATCCTTTTTAATGTGGTTAACTACTTGCTATTTGATCTTGTTGTTTATGTTATATATATATATATATATATATGATTTCTTGTATCTGCATATCATTTTGCACGCCCCGGTATGTTGCATCACCTCCCTCACTGGGCAACATTGTTGCTCACTCCTCATTTAAACATGTTTCAGGAGAAGCTGAGGAGAATCCCCAGCTGATAGCAGTAGAGGAAGAAGAAGAAGTATACGTAGATCAGAATCTTTGATTCCTGTGTGATAAGGTTGATTATGTGTGCAGTTTGTTTGAAGTTGTTGGTTGTTGTGCTTTTGAGACCTTGTGGTCTTATGTATAGTTGGTGAATGTAGTATCTTGTAATCTTATGTGATGGATGACTAAGTTAGATGGCATGTAATAATGAATCCTAGTTTACTTTTCTTATTGCATGCTTGGGTGTTTGTTAACTTGATAAGAAACCTTGGTTATAGTTATATCCAACTACTTATAGTTAAAATTAATTTTGTCTTGCATGCTTGTGTGCTATAAGTAGATTTTGTTGTTCCAAGGCTAGGATGGCCTTGAGGAGCTGGTTGACTTTATGAATCTTGAAAGCTAGGTTGTATGAATGGTTGATTGTGATTCAGGACTTGTATATGACTGTTGGCAGGTTTCTAGATAGACCTATATATAGGGGAAACTCCATTCGTTTTCCCCTAAATTTTGTGCCAGGGTTTGGAATTGGGTTGAGAATAGTGTGATAAATAGAAGTCCCGGTTCCATGAGGGATTGGGGGCATTACACATCATGTTTAAAATCTTTGTCAAACATGTATTTGGCTGCCTGACAATCTGTTTTAATTAAAAATTTCTGACAATATAGATCACCTTGAAATTTTAAAACACATTTTACAATTGAAAGAATTTCTTTAGCTACAGTCACATATTTTTGTTGACTAGAATTCCATTTTCCAGAATGAAATCTTACAAGATATTCTTGTTTTGTTTGTGGATTAATTTGTTTCAGAATTCCTCCAAATCATATATCTGAAGCATCAGTTTCCACAATCTTTTCCCAAGTGGGATTTGCAAGCATTAAACAAGGCAAATTCTTGACTTTAGATTTAATTAACTTGATTTTTTCTGTATAAACATCTGTCCATGGTCCTGGTTTTTTCTTAAGCCTATCATATAACATAGTTGTATTTGTAGCAAGATTCTTGTAATATGGCAAAATATAATTCAAGCTGCCAAGAAATCTTTGTAACTGAGTTCTATCAGTAATTTAATCAGGAAATTTAGAAGCAAATTCAATACTTCTATTTATATGAATTATTTTTTCATTTTCAATATTATGACCAAGAAATCTTACCTTAGTCTGAAAAATAACCATTTTTGGTTTTGAAATTACAAGACCATTTTCTATAATAATTTTCTTGAATATTTCAAGATGTTTAAAATGTTGTTGGATATCTTTAGAAAAGACTAAGATATCATCAATATAAACAATTATAAAATCACTATAAGGGATAAAAATATCATTCATAATATTTTAAAATTCAGAATGAGCATTTTTTAATCCAAATGGCATAACATTTCATTCATAATGTCCAATCAGGACAGCAAAAGCAGCTTTATATCTGTCTTTTTCATCGACCTGTATTTGCCAATATCCAGATTTAAGATCAGACTTTGAAAATATTATGCATTATGCAAACGATCTAAAAGATCCTTCTTCTTGGGAATAGGATATCTAATCCATTTTTGCACTTTATTAAGTGATTTATAATTAATAACAATTCTGTGATTACCTCGTTCTTGTTCTGCATGTTTATTAACATAAAAAGCAGTACAACTCCATGAGGAGTAAGATTTTTGAATAAGACTCTTATCTAGCAGATTAGCTATTTCTTTTTACATAAATCAAGATATTCTTGATTCATTTGACAAGGCCTAGCCTTGGTAGGAATCATTTTTTCTTCAAAATCATTTTCATAAGGTAAAGAAACAATGTGCTTCTTTCTATCCCAAAAAGCATTAGGGTGATCATTACAAATATGTAAAGAGAATTCATGATTAAGATGTTTAATCTTATCCTGCAATTTAGGATTTTTTAGCATACTATCAATATTATTGATACTTATTTCCTGTTTTAAAAAATTTAGATGTGATTCTTTAGCTTTCATTAGATTAGCTATTTGACATAAGATTTCCTCTCTAAGTTCAGTAATAAAACGAAATATCACAGGTTCTTTATTATAAGTGCCTGTTATACCATGATTATCTATACCTAATATAGGCATAATTTCATTTATAAAAGGAGTACCTAAAATTATAGGACAAGTCATGTTTTCAATTAAAAGAAAACTAGTAGATATACATATTTTTTCATAACATATAAATGCTTTGGGTAACTTATATTTAACCCTTAATTTTTCTCCGAATCCACAAGAAATAGAATGAGCAGTTTTCTCAAAATACTGAGTAGGAATCAATCCTTCCTGAATACAATTAAGATCAGTACCAGAATCAATCAGGGCAATCATATTTTTAATCATATGATTTGGCTGAATAAGTAAATTTATTCTAACAAGCCATTTTTACATTGTAACAACCTTCAATATATTAAGAAGATTTAAATCTACCATAGCATCTGGTAAAGTATTAAAAGAACTAGGTTCTTGATGAACAAACATATCAATATGTTCTTTAATCAATTGATTTTCTTGTTTAAGATTATTAATTTGACTTTGAAGTTTATTAACCTCTTGTTTTAATTCATGATGGGTGATAGGAGTATTTTTCCTTTTTTTATCACTTAATTGACTAATAACATCTTTAATATTATAACCCTGTTTTGAACTTAAAATTTTTTCAATGGGTTTTTCAACATAATTTTCTTTGGAATAATGTTCCAAAATTTTTGATTTTAACGAATCATCTTTGATATCTTCTAATAATTTTAAGACATCTAACCACTTATCAACAGTAATTATATTAACATGCAAATCATCAAATTGAGATAAAATCTTATAATATTCTTCATCAATAGTGTTGACTTTACATTCACATGGAGGAGAATCCTCCTTAGAAGAAACCTTGTTTACTTCATCAGAAGAAGATTCTTCTATATCAAAACTGTCTGAGCTAGAACCAGACAAATTATCAATATAAAAAAATAATTTTGCCAATTGGTTTTTAGTATGCTCATCTAAATCCAGAGCATTTATCTTTTTTCAGAGTTGTCGACACTTATTAGCATAATGACCTTTTTTACCACATCGATTACACGTGGGTATAGGCTTAGGTTTAGGGGTATATCCCTTTCTCTGATTTCTTTATCTCCTTTTCTTAGTTTTATGCTTATATTTAGGAGATGTGTAATATTCTTTAGGCTTTTTAGGCCCTTTAGACCCTTTAGACTTAGTAAGTCTATGAGTAGATGGAAGTTCCATCGCAAATTATTCACAGAATTGACCTAACGTTTGTCTATCAGTTAGACCTTGTTTTTTTATTTGATAATTTAATTTTATTTGATTTCAAAGATCTAATCCTTCTTTGACACATACACCAATCAATTCACGATAGGTGTACCTATTATAAACAATATTACTGTTTGTATCCTTTATTAAAACTTTTCTTATTTTTTCTGCAAATGATGCAAGTAAGCCGTCAACAAATTGGGCTTTCCATTGATTATCATTAGCTTCGGGAAGTTCGAAGACTCTAGTGAGAAAGACATCTTATACCATCTAAAAGATGTGAGAGTAGGACAACGTAAATTACGTAATAAAGTCCTAGTTCTATCATAACTTGTAGAAAATTGACTCATTCTGGTGGCTTGAGCAATTTTTTGTCTCATTTCCATAGTAACACAATTATAAAACCAGCCTTTTAATTGACCAGTAAATCTAGATAAAATTATATCACATATAATTTTTTCTTGATTACCAGCTTGTCTACAAATTTGAGCATACATAAGCATATGTTCAACAACTCTCTTAATTTGCTTATTCGAAAATCTTACTTCTCATGGAGTTGTACTGCTTTTTATGTTAATAAACATGCAGAACAATAACGAGGTAATTCCAGACTTGTTATTAATTATAAACCACTTAATAAAGTGCTAAAATGGATTAGATATCCTATTCCCAATAAGAAGGATCTTTTAGATCGTTTGTATAATGCATTAATATTTTCAAAGTTTGATCTTAAATCTAGATATTGGCATATACAGGTCGATGAAAAAGACATATATAAAACTGCTTTTGCTGTCCCGATTGGACATTATGAATAGAATGTTATGTCATTTGGATTAAAAAATGCTCCTTTTGAATTTCAAAATATTTTGAATGATATTTTTATCCCTTATAGTGATTTTATAATTGTTTATATTGATGATATCTTAGTCTTTTCTAAAGATATCCAATGTAACGGCCCAACTCAACCCCACCTACAATCAGTCAGGACGCAACGGAATTTCAGTAGTATAACGACAGTAACACCCTGATCTCTCATGAAAACGGAGCCCCGATCCAATACCCGAGGTCACAAAAAACGAGGAGAAACGGACAGACTCTCACCTGTTTATAGGACTATCTGATACGTGCGCGCAAGCTATTATACCCCAAAACAACTCCTTCACAATTCCCGACCTCCGGCATCAACACAACCAACAATTCCTCAAGGCCATCCGAGCCTTGAAACTCAACAAAGGCTCACAACAAGCATATAGTCGACAATTATCAAGTTCAATTCACACATGCATTTAAGCTATCTAGACAATAAGGTAATTGTTATAGTTATTGCATGTCCGTAATATTAGAAGACTAAAACACACTTCTCTACAATACCACATAATTACATACAAAACTTCTTCTGACATAGACTTTATTACAAGATAAACTTCACATTTAATTTATATATGCTACCGATAACACGCCAGCTAACTCAACTTCATAGCCAATCTTGGAACTCATGCCACCAATCTTTGTTATGCCTGAAACATGTTAGGGTGAGGAATGAGCATACTAACCACGTATGCCTAGTGAGGGAGAGGTCACATAACGAGGAGTCTCCAAAAGGTCTCGTGCATTGCAGATAACATCAAAATCACACACAAGCACACAGGACTAGATAACACGCATACACACAAGTCTAGACATCATGCAAGCACACAAACTATAAAGCACACAAGTACACAAAATAAGATAATACACAAGTACCCGAACTATAGCACCCAAATATAACTAACACACAGGTGTCATGTACAATATATAATCATATTTCACGTAACAAGAGACCGAATAACACTTAATAATCGAGTATCACATTTTTAAAAAGGATACGGTTCCATGAAGTCTCGATCCACGAACCACGAACCATGATCTTCAAGCAAGTGTCAGCAAACCCCTTATTCCTCCTCCGGATATACCCCGATCCTACGATCCTTTCTCCTGAGGTAGGTCCATATGCCCAGCAGGTGAACCACGCCTCTGGGGTAGTGGAGTATACTCAGTGAGAAAGGGAATAGGCACCATGGTAGTCGAGGGAGGACGGCAAGCCCGACGCCGCCCGTGTTTCTCGAAGCTACCATGTCCGAAAAGGTTGCGCAATTCTGAGACAAGTCCACAAGAATCAAGATTATCATACAACACACAAGAGGGACGACAAAGTAGGCCACCCTCGCAATTAGTCACATATAATAAGAAAAGACACAAGATAGCAAGTAATTAAAACATATATACTTTATCAATTACCAAATATTATAATATAGAAACAATAAAATAAGTTAAAATGCACAAAAAAGATGAAGACTCCCTCACCTGGAATTAAGCCAAGCATGCAAGAAAATAGCTCCGACTCACTTCAAACTTTCTCGAATTAGCTCGAATACGTAGCCCTAGTGTGTTCATATAAGTTTAACACTTTAGCAATTGACTATAGAAGGTTTAACAACTATCTTCCACATCCAAGAATCTATATCACATGCTTTATTTCATTGTAACTTAATTAAACACCATAGCTTTGTAACGACATAGAAGCATTTACTAATATATAAAGTTAAGCTAACTACAACTAACCAAAATTGTACTTAACATATAAACTAAATGCCAACTGTACAAGTGGACTCAACTAACATGCATTGGTTAACAACTTTACAACTTACATTCTAATTAATTCTTCAAACATTCAATACAAGTTTCCAAGTGCAAAATTAATACTGCAAGCTCAACTAAGAGATTTTCCAATTCCTCTAACATAAGCTCAACTTAATCAATTCGGCTACCCAGGCTATTGACCTCCAAACTATCTGATTTTTACGTATAATCATATCTCTTCAAGTGTAGTTAATTTTAGGTTCAAACGGTGCTCAATTCCGAGTTAAATTCCAAAAGTTATAACCCTTACCGCGCAACCACGCATAGCTGGGCAGAACCAGTGATTTTTTAGCTACATTTTGGAAATGATGTGATCAGAGGGTTAAAACGTTAGAATTAGCCTTAGCCCTGGAAATCAACATTTGCTCTAAACTTTCTAATCTAGCTGCTGTACAAATTTTGTTAAGTTTCGAGCACGTTTACTAGGTCAAAAGAGCTTTGAAAGACAGGGGCAGTAAGCGATCCGAATATAACATTAACTTATATTATCAAGTAACAATTCATAACTAGGTAATTTGTGTTAGATAAACTTCTTTCAAGCAATTTCACAAATAATAGAGCTACCACACACTAACATCTTCATCATCAAGACAATACAACAACCAACACACCACCAATTCCAAGTTAGCTAACCTCAACCCTTCAAATTCACACAATTCATACAATAAACAAGTTAACTAGCTAAAACTAAGCTTAGATCATCTTATTTCAACATTTTCCGTGTATCTTAAAGACAACTCAACCATATAAACAAGTTACTTCACAATTAATTCACTTCAACTTGATCACAAGGTTTCATTAAGCTAAGCATCCAATTAGAATACTACATTTTAACCCAAAACATACCCACTATAAAGCATGCTCTAAGAATCATTTCCATATTCCACACTTCACTTACATAAGTTACCTACCACATGCTTTGACAATCTATTTACTTTATGATTTACAGGTCTCCTTGATTATTGATCATTAACATGTATACATTCTCCATTAATTACTTAGCAAAACACCCATTTCAACTTACATGTTCAACAAGCTAACCACTTTGTCTAAACTCAACTCTAGCTAATTACAAGATAATTCAAGTTATCATACTCATTTTCCCAATTTACATTTTATAACTCAATCAATAGACAAAATATAGCAATTATAGCAAGTATAGCAATTCAAATAGCTACTTATGCAATAAGCTTAACTAATTCACATAAGCTTCAATTAGACACTTTTCACATACTTGATATTTAGGTCATAAACTTCACACTTATATAACATATAACTCTATCATGATCAATTAGAGCAAATATAACAATATAATAACTACTAATGCAACTAATTCAAGTAATTCACAAGAAATCCAACAAATCTCCTTCTAAATGTTTACAAAACAAGCTCTAAACTTCACACAAGATATCAAACCTCAAATCTAACTATACTACATCTCTAATGATACTTTATGGCACCATTTAAGCCCTTGAAATCTCACTTTAAAGTACAATTACCCGAAAAGTCTGAATTTACCTCTTTATGCATTACACTACAAGTACTCTAATCAGAGCTCAACTAAGCGAAGTGAATACATTTATAGCATTTCCTCACTTACTAGACACTAGCTCTAATGCCCGAACGCACCCGGATTCACTTTCAACCCGAAACTCCTTTGTCAATCTTTGCTATTAAGCTCCAAACCGAAAGGCAATGTTCAAGATTCCCAAACGAGTTATCCTATCCTTCAAACCACACCTTATGGCACCCCAAGAACCCTCGAGTTCACCTGTTAAACCTCGTTTACCATTAAATCCCCGATTTCCTCTTTATGCGTTTACACTACAAGTACCAATTTCGGAACCCAAACAAGAGAAACGAAGGCACTTCTAAGGCTTCAATAGTCCATAACCTCAAAACATGTCCGGATTCGAGTTAACCTCGAAATCTCCAATTAAAGTAGCCTATTTTGATCAAAATTCCCAAATTTTTCACATGGCAAGTATAACGATTTTTTTTCCATGCTCAAGGACCTAATTAGCAACTACTAGAAGTCTCGAATCGAATTAAATTGTAACTTTTTTTTGGGAACCCTAGTTTCGATGCTATTCATCATATTCCTCAAGTTATTCATGCTAAAAAACTTGATTCTAAGCTATACCAATGCATAAGGATGTTCTCTAGCATATAATAACACTATATATAGCAAGAATCAAGCAATTTATAGCACAAAAACTCAAAATCCAAAAATATGAAATAATGGCAAGAAACTTTAATTAGCTAAAATTGTGCATCTCCTTCACCTAGAGGCCTTGAGGAGGGTGGAGACCTTTGGAGAGGTGGAATGAGGTGTAGGATGATGATTCTTGAGCCAAATGGAAAATTTTGCTTGCAAAAGTTCCTCTTTTTTTTTTCTCTCGATCGACGGGTTTGGGGGGTCTTTGGGGAGTTTTGTTTTGTTTTGTTTTTTTTTTTTGATGAGCATATGCATGTATGTGTAGTGTATTAAGTATATGTATAGATATAAGTTATTTTTTATGAGTCAAATACTAACAAGGACTTAGTCAAACTACACTAAAATTGTCAATTAAAAGACTAATCAACTAAACTATTATTCACACTAATGTAACACTATTCAACGAAGCACAAATCATTCTTCAAATGCATGTTCCCGGCCTCCAAAGTCCAAAACTACAAGTTCCTCATTCCTTTTATAAGTTATACTATCTAGGAAAAATACTAAACCGAGCAATTTAGACAGTAAATTTTTTTATGAATAGTGACCATCAAGTAAATATATTTAAACTATAAATAAAACACATTAAAATGCACAAAAGATATGCTACAGTTATTTATGACTATGATGCAAATTCTCGGGCGTCACAAACCCTTTATAACTTCATACTACCAACTCCAAAGATCAACAACAACTCCACAACCGTTTCAACAACATAAACACAACCATGGCCATATATTAAACAACCATTCATCGGTTTATTCATGAGTTATACGCCTCCGTTCCAACATCATACATAGGCTAAATCATACATTCGCGAAATAGATTACAAGCCAGTTCAGTAACCTAATCACGTTCAAAAGGAAGACTATTAAACCAGATTTATATAAGCCTTTATCTTTAAGTAAGTTATACACTACAACATATTACAAAAACTAAGACAAACTCATGGAAACGACTCTGGCACATAAGACTCGCCCACATAAAGCACATTCTCAGCCTCCTGAGGCACGTACCTGTAATCCAGTTCAGTAACACCTGCTTGCAGATAACGAATGAGAGTGAGCTTATATAAAACAAGCCCAGTAAGGATTCGATAAATCTTTTAAAAACATTTACTATATCCCTTGGAAATCATCATTTGAGCAGTAAACACACAATGAACATCAATATCAATATAAGTACAACAAATACAATAACCAAACAATAAGGATACTCTAGTTGGTGTAGCTCCATACGCCATCCCGATCTCAGCCATCTTCTTGTAACTCCCCATTACTCAGACACCTGAGGTACCCCATCTAGCTCCTCCCTCCATGACACCTCCGCCCATGCGAGCTGGGGGTAGTCTATGATAGTCATGCCGTTATCAACCTGACATCCCAATGCTGCCCGAGAGGTGGCACACACTATCAAGACTCATGACAATAATAATAAACATTCATATCACAGGAGGATAACAAAAGTAGGTTGCCTATCTCCCGACATCATCAATAACCAATAAGTTAACATCATTTCAATAACATAACATCAATTAATTAATTAACAACTCAACAACTAAGTTGGATGACAAAGTAGGCCACCCAACTTAACATGCATTAAACCACACAATCAAACCCGAATCTATCCAACAACAACTCAAGATTCAACCACTCAAACACTACCCAAACAACCAAAGATAATATTTCAACATTTAAAGAAAGACTACACAAACTTCCAACAATCATAACTTATATTCTACTAATCCAATAACCTCCAAACCACTTTCTACCACTCACCCATTCATGCATCTACATTAGCCCTGTCACGCCCCAACTCGACCCTACCTACGATCAGTCAGGACGCAATGGAATTTCGGCAGTATAACAACAGTAATTAGGACATCGAGGCTCTAAACCAACCTCTTCAGAACCATACAACCAAACTCCACAAGCATACAAAAATCAACCCATCAAATAAGTTAACAACATACAACATAACCATATTACACAATTATCATTCATTCAACAATCCGTTCATAGTTATACGCTTCCGTTCCAACTTCATACATAGACTATACATATATTTCAAAATAGATTATAAACCAACTTAGTAATCTAGACATAATCAAAAGAAAGACTACTAAACCATCATACATAAGTCTTTAAGTTAAAGTAGGCTTATAATACATCATAATACACCAACTATAAATGATCTCATGGCAAAGACTCCTGCACATAAGACTCATCCACGATAGGCACATTTTCTTCTTCAAGAGGCACGCACCTGTAGTCTTGCTCAACAAAACATGTAAGCATGCAATAATTGAGAGTGAGCTTATATAAAACAAGCTCAGTGAGGATCCGATAGATCTCTAACAGTATTTACTATACTCCTTGGAAATAATCCTCTGAGCAGTAAACACATAACATTCATCAACAACAATTTAACACATAGACTATAATGACCAATCAATAAAGGATACTTTAGTTGGTGTAGCTCCAAATGCCATCACGATCTCATCCAACTTCTTATCACCCCCATGACACACACACCCAAGGTACCTCACTATCCCTGCCCTCCATGGCATCTCCGCCCATGCGAGATGAGGGTAGCCTCTGGTAGTCATGCCGTTATCAACCCGGCAGCCCGATGCTACCCGAGAGGTGGCATACACATACCAAGACTCAGCAATAAAATAAACATTCACATCACAGGAGGACAACCTTTTCCGTTGACTATCTCTCGGTTCATCAATAATCATATTTTCATCAATATAACATCAAGTAATCAATTAAACAACAAACAACTAAGTTAGATGACAAAGTAGGTCATCCAACATAACATGCATTAAACACATAATCTAACCCTAGTCTAACCATTTACAACTCACAATTCAATCACTCAAACACCACACAATCAACTAAGGGCATAATTCAATATTTTAAAGAAAGGCAACCTAAACATCAAATAATCATATCTTACATTCTACTAATCCAAACAACTCCAAACCAGTTTCTATCACTCACCCATTCAATCAACTACATTAGTCCTCTCAGAAACCAACCAAAACACATCCAAATCAAGCCCAACATCCCTAAAACCTCAATGCACCTAGGTTGAAATTTTTAGATTCTTGCACCAACATCTCAATCAAAATTTCGACAATACAACGACACTACCCCGTATTTTATAAACTTTTACAAATCGATGGCAATCGATTCCAACCACTAAAACTCAAAATAATCACCAAATAGCCAAACTATCAACTTTAAATACCCAAAAATAAAAATTTATGCTACAACGGTTCAAATCTCATAAGAATACATATAATCAATCCTTAGCATGCACTGAGCAATAATATAACTTCAAATTAACATTCTAACTGTTCAATATTCAATTATATGCAAAAACATAAAATATGACTTTTGAGATCTAGAATTTTTCTCTCACCTTTGCTCTGATACAAGCCTAGATATGCATGCCATGCATGCCCAACAAGCGGAATCCAACTCGGTACGAAAAACTATGGACAAAAACTAGCCTTTTCTATGAAATTTTGCCTTGAAAACCTTGAAAATCAACTTCTCTTTTCTCCCTTGAAGCTCTCGGCCTTGTAGGTGTAAAATGAGTATGTTTTGTGCTTTGAAAGTGTGTGTTGATGTTATATTATGCAAAGTCAAACAAATTAAATCAAGGTCAAAGGTGGAAACTAGTTATTTTTAGTATTTTCTTGTCTTTTAATTCATTTTAGCTATTTCTTTGCTCAGAACATTTATGCAACACCTAAACTATCTCAAGTAGTTTATTTTTAGGTGACAAGAAGTTTTACATTAAAACAGCTTTACCCGAGTCAGCTTAAAACTCGTTTTATTGAAAAAGAAAGTGTAAAAACCTTTAAAATTTCAAATCCATTTTAATCAAACACAGGTCTATTAATACCCGAGGACTAGGTTTTAAAACGTTTAAAATACCCCTGTAAAAATTTTAGCGGACAGGTGCTCAAAATACTATTTATTAAACCAACGATAAAATTTCTGATTCCGTTTTTGATAAAAATTTCATGAATGCACATTTAGCATGTATTAGGAGTATTAATCACATATTTAGCACATTCTAAGTCATATAGCATATAAACAGGTTAATTCACACAAAACGAGGTAAAACATGCAAATCGAGATAAGATAGAAAAGTGGGGTTTCACATTATCTCCCCCTTAAAGAAATTTCATCCTCAAAATTCTTACTTGATGTATGGAATAGATCTGAATGCTGCTGCTGCATCTGATCTCGCCTCTTACAAGTAGCCTCCTCAATACCATGATGCTTCCATAACACCTTAACCATCAGAATCTTCTTCAACCTCAACTCTCGTTCCATCTGATCAAGAATACGAATCGGCCGCTCGTCATAAGTCAGATTCTCACGAAGCTGTAACGGCTCTAGCTCGAGAATATGAGAAAGATCCGGATTATACTTCCGCAAATTCGACACGTGAAAGATATCATGGACATTAGAAAAATTCTCCGATAAAGCCAACTAATATGCTAACTTACCAACTCTGCCAGTAATCTCAAACGACCCTATAAACCTCGGACTCAACTTTCCGCCTTTACTATATCGAGCAAACCCCTTACGAGGAGACAATCTCAAGAAAACCCGATCCCCGACTGCAAACTCCAAATCCTGATGACGCTTATTAGCATAACTCTTGAATCTACTCTGCGCTGTAAGCATTCTCTGCCTGATCAACTGAACATTCTTAATCTTCTCTAGAAGCTCTGGCATAATAGTTAGATCAATCGTTTTCATCTCCCCTACGTCATCCCAATACAAAGGTGAACGACACTTACAGCCGTAAAGAGCTGCAAAAGGTGCCATCCCAATAATAACTTGATAACTATTATTATAGGCAAACAAGGCAAGTGGTAGATGTTTCTCCTAGTTCTTCCCGAAGCCCAGAACACAAGGCTTGAGCATATCTTCCAGAATTTGAATAGTCCTCTTAGATTGACCGTCGGTCTGTGAATGATACGCTGTACTAAAATTAAGCTGAGTACCCAAAGTCTCCTGAAGTTTCTCCCACAAGCGAGAAGTAAATCGAGGATCTCGATCTGAGACAATACTAGATGGAATTCCGTGAAGTCTAACAATCTGATCCAAATAAAGATCCGTCAACTTTGCAACTTCATCTCCCATCCTCATCGAAATAAAGTGAGTTGTCTTCGTCAAACTATCCACGACAACCCAAACGACATTATTACCTCTCGGTGTTCTAGGCAAACCACAAACGAAGTCCATCGTAATATGCTCCCATTTCCACTGTGGTATAGCCAATGGCTGAAGCAAACCTGCAGGTTGTTGATGCTCGGCTTTCACTCGCTAACAAGTCAAACATCTAGATACAAACTGAGCAACTTCCCTCTTCATATTATTCCACCAGTAATGTTGCTTCAAGTCCCGATACATCTTGTTTCCACCATGATGAATAGTATACTTAGAATTATGAGCCTCTTCTAGAATACCTCGCCTCAAACCCGGTTCATCGGGAACACAAACCCTGTTCCAAAACCGAAGAATACCATCCTCATGCAATTTGAAGTCAGTCTGATCATCTGTGATCTGATCCTTGATCTTCTGAAGTTTAACATCAAGTTGTTGAGCTTCTCTGATCTGAGACAGCAATAAAGGTTGAATACGGAGATGTGAACACATCACCCTAACCTGAGTTAACTCCGGTCTCCAATAAGTGAATTCCTCAAGAACCTCCCACTTTTTGACAACCAAACAAGAAACACTCGCCTTACGGCTAAGAGCATCTGCCACAACATTTGCCTTCCCTGGTAGATAACTGATAGAACAATTATAGTCTCCGAGAAGTTCCATCCACCTCCATTGACACATATTCAACTCCTTCTGTTGGAACAAATACTTAAGACTCTTATGATCAGTGAAAATCTCAAACTTACTACCCCACAGATAATGACGCCACTTTTTAAGTGAGAAAACAACAGCTGCCAACTCAAGATCATGAGTCAGATAGTTCACCTCATATGGTTTCAACTTCCTAGAAGCATAGGAAATAATCCGACCATTCTGCATAAGTACACATCCCAAGCCCTCCTTGGATGCATCACTGTAAATGACCATATTATCGGTCCCCTCTGGTAGAGCAAGTACTGGAGCGGTAGTCAATCTCTTTTTCAACTCCTGAAACCCACTCTCACATTTCTCATCCCAAACAAAGCCAGTCTATTTCTGAGTTAACTTAGAAAGTGGCCCTGCAATCTTAGAAAAGTCTTTCACAAACCTACGGTAATAACCCTTCAAGTCAAGAAAGCTATGAACCTCCAAAACATTCTCCGGACGTTGCCAAGACATCACCGCTTCAATCTTAGTGGGATCTACAGAAATACCGCTCTGTGTGATAACATGACTGAGAAAAGATATACGTTGCAGCCAAAATTCACATTTACTGAATTTCGCAAACAACTGATGCTCCTGTAACTTCTGTAAGACAAGTCGTAGATGTTGTTCGTGCTCCGATTCAGACTTAGAATAAACCAAGATATCATCAATAAAGATCACCACGAACTGGTCCAAGTACGGCTGAAAAACCCGATGCATAAGATCCATAAATGCTGTCGGTGCATTAGTTAATCCAAAGGGCATAAATACAAACTCATAATGCCCGTACCGAGTCCTGAAGGCAGACTTCGGAACATCCTCCGTGCGAATCCGAAGCTGATAATACCCCTACCTCAAGTCAAACTTAGAGTAGACTTTGGCTCCCTGAAGTTGATCAAACAATTCATCAATCAGTGGCAAAGGATACTTGTTCTTGATGGTCACTTGATTCAAACCACGATAGTCAATGCATAATCTCAAGGTACCATCTTTCTTCTTCACAAATAAAACAAGTGTTCCCCACGGTGAAGAACTCTGCTGAATGAAACCCTTCTCAATTAATTCCCGCAACTGAGTTTTCAGCTCCTTCAACTCAACTGGTGCCATCTAGTACACTGATTTAGAAATAGGTTGAGTACCGGGAACAAGATTGATCACAAACTCTACATCTCTCTCTGGCGGTAACCCTGGCAACTCCTCGGGAAATACATTGGGATATTCCCGAATAATAGGTACTTCCTCCAGCTGTAGCTTATCAGATGACTTGTTGATCAAATAAGCTAGAAACCCGAACACCCCTTACTCACCAACTTAATGACTTTAGTTGCTAAGATAACAAAATTCGTCTTAGTACCCCGGTTCCCTGTTATCTCTTCCACTGGCTGATCTAGCAACTGAAACCGTACTACCTTCGTTCTATAGTTTAATTGGGCATCATACTTAGAAAGCCAATCCATACACAAGATAACATCGTACCTCCAGATAGGAAATAAGATAAGGTCCAAAGGAAAATTATAGCCCTTACCATGTATTTTACAATCTTTACAAACTAGGCCAGTCACATACTTATCAGTCAAAGAGGTACTAATCTCAACCACATAAGGCAGTCTTTCAGGTTACACATTAACACGTTGCACACAAGTAGGAGTAATGAAAGAATGCGTAGCACCAAAATCAATCAACACTTTAACAAGTTGATCAAGTATAAGGAAGTTACCTTCCACAACTGCAGTCTCCTTAGGCATCTCTTCCAAGTCAACTGCATAGGCCCGAGCCTGAACCCGCTGCTGCTGAGGTGCACTGCCCGCAGGTCTACCCTGATAACTCTGAGTCACTACCCGACTCTCAGTCCTCAGATATCTAGGGCAATCCTTCGCCCTATGCTTATTGCTGCCGCAACCCAAACAAGTTTCGGCCTTTGCCCTACAATCGGCCTCCACATGGCCTTTACGCTTGTAGTAATTACACTGCGGTAATGAAAAACTGCTACTGCCCCTAGAAGATCCAAAACCCAAGAAAGCAGTTGTACCAGCCTGCTGCTAAGGTCTCACAACACTAGGCCTATATGGACCCTGAGACTGGGCCAGCCTAAACTGCGGCTGAGCCTGATAAGACCCCTGTTGAAACTGAGGTTGATAGTAGCCCTGCTGACCCTGCAGTCTGAAAGAACCCTGTTGCACTGCAGGCCTATAACCACCCTGCTGTACCGAAGGTCTATACATACCTTGCTGACCCTACGGCTGAAAGGGCCTCTTGCTAGGCTAACTAAGTCCGATCTGTTCCCCCTTTCTCTTCTTTAACCTAGAAGCTGTATCAAAGGCCTCAGTAAGTATATCATAATGATTCAGGGCCATCGCATCCTGAATCTCGGGCCTCAAACCCAACACAAACCTACGAGTCTTATGCTCCTTGTCAGCCACAAACTCCGATGCATACCGGGATAGTCTAGTAAATGTGGCCTCATACTAAGCCACTGAAGCATCCCCCTGAACTAGAGACAGAAACTCAGCCTCTCTCATTTCCCGTGCAATCCGAGGGATATACTTTGCCCGAAAAACTCTCAGAAAGGTATCCCAGACATACGGAATACCTTGGGTCTCCTAACTAGTTTTCACCATGCGCCACCACTCCTCTGCCTCATCATCAAACAAATAAATGGCAAAGGTGGCCTTTCTTTCATTAGTATAATCCATAGGGTCAAATATTTTCTCCATTTTACTAATCCATGCCTTGGCTTTCCAATCATCTGATTCACCTTGAAACCTCGGTGGATAGTACCCCAAGAACTCCTTCAGTGTACCACTCCCGTGGTTTTTACCCTGTACGTTAAGTAACTGTGCCTGCAAAGTCTGAGATTAGGCAGCTTGCCGTGCTAACAACTAGGCCTGACCGGACATACCCTCTGCGATCCTATCCATGGCTGATTCAAAACGATCATCACCCCTTTCTCAGCCCGGTGCCACATTTCCCGGAACCTCATCAACTGCCTCGGGCCTACCTCTCGTCCTCGGTCTACCAGCCATTCTACTAATCAAAGAGTTAGCACAGGTTATAGCACATAAACAAGCTATAAAAAATTATTAGCAAATAAACAACAACCCACCTAAAACACATAAATCACTTAAGTATCAATCATATAAACAAATTGATCACATAATCACATAAGCACTAAATCACATAATCACTTAATCATTTAATCATATTAACACATAGTTCACTTTTCTTTCACTTCATACATACTTTCATGCTAAGACCATTACCCACATTCCGAGAATACCCCGGCTGACAGCTAACATGTGCTCTGATACCAATTAATGTCACGCCCCAACTCGACCCCTCCTACGATCAGTCAGGATGCAACGGAATTTCGGCAGTATAATGACAGTAATTAGGACACCGAGGCTCTAAACCAACCTCTTCAAAACCATACAACCAAACTCCACAAGCATACAACAAACAACCCCTCAAATAAGTTAACAACATACAACATAATCATATTACACAATTATCATTCCTTCAACAATCCATTCATAGTTATACGTCTCTGTTCCAACTTCATACATAAACTATACATACATTTCAAAATAGATTATAAACCAACTTAGTAATCTAAACATGATCAAAAGAAAGACTACTAAACCATCATACATAATTCTTTAAGTTAAAGTAGGTTTATAATACATCATAATACAACAACTATAAACGATCTCATGGCAAAGACTCCTGCATATAAGACTCATCCACGATAGGCACATTTTCCTCTTCAAGAGGCACGTACCCATAGTCTTGCTCAACAAAACCTGTAAGCATGCAATAATTGAGAGTGTGCTTATATAAAACAAGCTCAGTGAGGATCCGATAGATCTCTAAACGTATTTACTATACTCCTTGGAAATAATCCTCTGAGCAGTAAACACATAACATTCATCAATAACAATATAACACATAGACTATAATGACCAATCAATAAAGGATACTCTAGTTGGTGTAGATCGAAACGCCATCACGATCTCATCCAACTTCTTATCAACCCCATGACACACACACCCAAGGTACCTCACTAGCCCTGCCCTCCATGGCATCTCCGCCCATGCGAGATGAGGGTAGCCTCTGGTAGTCATGCCGTTATCAACCCGACAGCCCGATGCTGCCCGAGAGGTGGCACACACATACCAAGACTCATCAATAAAATAAACATTCACATCACAGAAGGACAACCTTTTCCGTTGACTATCTCCCGGTTCATCAATAATCATATTTTCATCAATATAACATCAAGTAATCAATTAAACAATAAACAACTAAGTTAGATGACAAAGTAGGCCATCCAACTTAACATGCATTAAACACATAATCTAACCCTAGTCTAACCATTTACAACTCACAATTCAATCACTCAAACACCACCCAATGAACTAAGGGCATAATTCAATATTTTAAAGAAAGACAACCTAAACTTCAAATAATCATATCTTACATTCTACTAATCCAAACAACTCCAAACCAGTTTCTATCACTCACCCATTCAATCAACTATATTAGCCCTCTCGGAAACCAACCAAAACACATCCAAATCAAGCCCAACAGCCCTAAAACCTCAATGCACCTAGGCTGAAATTTTTGGATTTTCACACCAACATCTCAATCAAAATTTCGACATTACAACAGCACTACCCCGTATTTTACAAACTTTTACAAATCGATGACAATCGATTCCAACCACTACAACTCAAAATAATCACCAAATAGCCAAACTATCAACTTTAAATACCCAAAAATAAAAATTTATGCTACAACGGTTCAAATCTCATAAGAATGCATATAATTGATCCTTAGCATGCACTGAGCAATAATATAACTTCAAATTAACATTCTAACGGTTCAATATTCAATTATATGCAAAAACATAAAATATGACTTTTGAGATCTAGAATTTTTATCTCACCTTTGATCCAAAACAAGCCTAGATATGCATGCTATGCGTGCCCAACAAGCGGAATCCAACTCTGTATGAAAAAGTACGGACAAAAACTAGCCTTTTCATGAAATTTTGCTTTGAAAACCTTGAAAATCAACTTCTCTTTTCTCCCTCGAAGCTCTCGGCCATGTAGGTGTAAAATGATTGTGTTTTGTGCTTTGCAAGTGTATGTTGATGTTATATTATGCAAAGTCAAACAAATTAAATCAAGGTCAAAGGTGGAAACTAGTTATTTTTATTATTTTCTTGTCTTTTAATTCATTTTAGCTATTTCTTTGCTCAAAACATTTATGCAACACCTAAACTATCTCAAGTAGTTTATTTTTAGGTGACAAGAATTTTTACATTAAAACAGTTTTACCTGAGTCGGCTTAAAACTCGTTTTATTGCAAAAGAAAGTGTAAAAACTTTTAAAATTTCAAAACCGATTCTAAACCCATTTTAATAAAAAACGGGTCTATTAATACCTGAGGACTAGGTTTTAAAACGTTTAAAACACCCCTGTAACAATTTTAGCGGACAAGTGCTCAAAATATCATTCACTAAAACCGACGATAAAATTTCTAATTTCTTTTTTGATGAAAATTTCATGAATGTACACTTAGTATGTATTAGGAGTATTAATCACATATTTAGCACATTCTAAGTCATATAGCACATAAATAGGTCAATTCACTCAAAACGAGGTAAAACACGCAAATCGAGATAAGATAGAAAAGTGGGGTTTCACAAGCCCCCTCGGAAACCAACCATAACCTACCTAAATCAAGCCCGACAACCCTAATTTTGCCAAGCTCTAAGGCTGAAATTTTCGTACTTCCGCCACTACATCACAATCAAAATTTCGGCATTACAACATTATTACCCCGCAATTAACAAACTTTTAGAAGCTACAACCAACCAAATCCAACCACTACCACAACAACTAATCAACAATAAGCCAAATTCTCAACTTTAATACCTGAAAAATAGAAATACATGCTACTACCATTCAAAACTTATATAAACGCACATAAATGATCCTTGGCATCTACTGAGCAACAATCTAACAACAATTTAGCATTTCATCGGATAAAAATTCAATTATATGAAAATGACACAAAATAGCATTTTGAGATCTAGAATTTTTCTCTCACCTTTGATCTGAAACAAAGCTAGGAATGTGTGCAATAGGTACCCAACAAGCGGAATCTAGCTCAGTTTGAAAAGATTCGGACAAAAACTAAGTTTTCTAGGAAAAATTTGCTTTATAAAATAAAATGAAAAACTCTCCAAAATGCTCAAGGAACTCACGGCAATGTGTGTGTGTTTGTGGTGTTTGCTTTGTTTTTAATGTGTGTAGAGATTTTATATGCATAAGTCAACAAAATATGAAAAAGTCAAAGTTGAACATTTAGTTAATGTTTTTAGTATTTTAATTGTCTTTTAGACTATTTTTGCTCACATATATGCATTTAACACTTAAACTATTTTAAGTAGCATATATTTAGTTGACAAGGAGTTTCACATGCACACATTTACACCCGACTTGGTTAAAAACTCAGTTTTTGCAAAAGAAGTTGTAAAAACCCTTTTAAATTCCTAAGCCGATTCAAAATTCATTTTGATCAAACACGGGTCTAATAATATCCAAGAGCTAGGTTTTCAAGCACTAAAAAGACCAATTTCAAAATTATAGCGGACGTATTTCAAAAATACTATTCACAAAACTCGACGATAAAATTTCTGATGCCGTTTTCTTATGAGAATTTCATTATTGCACACATAGCATGTAATAGGAATATAAATCACAGAATTAGTGCATTCTAACTCATATAACACATAAACAGGTCAAAACACACAATTCTATGCAAATGTGAAATCTGGGGTTTCACATCTAACAACATTTTAAACATCTTGAAATATTCAAGAAAATTGTTATACAAAATGGTCTTGCAATTTCAAAACCAAAAATGGTTCTTTTTCAGACTAAGGTAAGATTTCTTGGTCATAATATTGAAAATGGAAAAATAATTCCTATAAATAGAAGTATTGAATTTGCTTCTAAATTTCCTGATCAATTTACTGATAAAACTCAATTATAAATATTTCTTGGCAGCTTGAATTATATTTTTCCATATTACAAGAATCTTGCTACAGATACAGCTATCTTATATGATAGGCTTAAGAAAAACCAGGACCATGGACAGATCTTTATACAGAAAAAATCAAGTTAATTAAATCTAAAGTCAAGAATTTGCCTTGTTTAATGCTTGCAAATCCCACTTGGGAAAAGATTGTGGAAACTGATGCTTCAGATATAGGATTTGGAGGAATTCTGAAATAGATTAATTCACAAACAAAACAAGAATATATTGTAAGATTTCATTCAGGAAAATGGAATTCTAGTCAACAAAAATATGCGACTGTTGCTAAAGAAATTTTTTCAATTGTAAAATGTGTTTTAAAATTTCAAGATGATTTATATTGTCAGAAATTTGTATTTAAAACAGATTGTCAGGCAACCAAATACATGTTTGACAAAGATTTTAAACATGATGTTTCTAAGAAAATGTTTGCTAGATGGCAAGCTAATCTTGCACCTTTTGATTTTCATATTGATTATATTAAAGGGAATAATAATTCTCTTCCTGATTTCTTAACCCGTGAATTTTTGCAGGATGATCCCCTCTAGGGGAGCTTACTCTTACCCTGATAGGGGAAGAGAAAGAGGTAGAGAACGCAACCTTGATCCTAATAGAGTCATTGTAAGGAAAAAACTAGTAAATCTAGGCGGGATCACTATTGATCCATCACATCCTGATTTTGATAAAATCAAAAAGGTTGTTGAAAGCAGCGGTAATACTGCTACCTCCTCATCATCATATGCTCATGTGATTGAACATGAGTCTGATGGCTCTTTTGAAATATCTAATCATGAAGAAGTAATTCTACTTCTTGCTAATGCTGATAGGCAATGGATTAATGATCCTTGGTACCTTATGGAACGATATTTAACTAATTATATGTTTCTTGTACTTTATTACAAGTCTAAGGTATATTTTGAATCAATTTTGCAAGTCACAAATTCATGTGATATTGAACATTTCAGGAAGAATAATACTCTTCCAATTTATACTTACAGTAAAATTTATATTAAGAAAATTCTCTCTCCAAATGAATGGGGAATAAGTACTTTAAATGAAAGGCAATTTATTCTGGATAAGAATACTTGTCATTTCAATTATTGGGATTATGTGGAAGCATTTTCCAAAGCTTTCTTATATGACAACTCCCAGCATAAACATTCTTGGTTTATTAAATTCAATCCTGAAATTTTTCAAAACCAGAGATATCCTCATTGGCTCCATCAATTGTGGAAAAGTTTTGGACCTTCGGTCCAAATTCTTCCTGATCCTTATAAAGGACTTTTTACTGAATGGTTAGCAATATGCCCACATATAGGAAATGATCCTGATCTTTATATTGAAGGGTCAAGCTCTTTATTTTTCTTTATGGAATTTGGTATCCCGTGGATATGGAAATGGATCCCTGTCACGGCGATTAATAAAGAAAAAATGCTTTGTTTAAAAAGAAAATTTCTTTCAAAATTTTGTGCAAAACATTTGCAAAATGATCCAGCGACAAAGAAACCTTATGGTCAACCTAATATCATTGAAATTTCCCAGACGATAACAGTCTATCAGGACCAGCTGGAAGAAACAAAAAAGAAGGCTCAAGAAAAGGAATCTTCTTTCTCTCATGTCTTACGAAAAATCCAAATAAGGAAACAAATTAGTTCCCATGAAGAAGTCATGGCTTCATATCTGGATGAAGTTAAGGAAGATTTCCTCAGACATTTTAAAAGTGCAATCGATACTGATTCTACATCAGAAGATACCTCTATAAGGTCTATTAATTCCTATGGGTGTTTAGTAGAAGAATCTCAAGATCCTAATGAGGACATCTCATCTGCTCAAGATATGCTAGCACAAGATCTGTTTGACAGCTTGAAGGATGAGTTAATTCGAAACGCCAAAGATAACAGAAAAGCAAAAGCTGTCTGAAGGAGTTTGATGACACCTTTGGATGATTGTGCAAAAAGCTGAACTTTACAGGAAAACAAATTTGTTTTTGGAAAGGCTATCTACCGACAGTCAGTGGAATGTCACTGTTGCTTCTTTTTAGGACTATTCCTATTTACTTTTTATAAAATTTTTGTCTTATTTCAAAGTTTTCAAATCCGGATTGAGTTGTTTTTAATTTCTTTTGAGTTCCGCCCAGTGGTATAAATTGAGGGCTTTAGGACTTCATTAGGCAGAGCTCTAGAGAACAGCCTATGTTTTCCTTTCAAGTTTTCATATTTTGTAAACACTTTGTACATTTGGCAATCAATCAGAAGAAACTTTTTTCTTCAGGTATATTCTCTTTTATTTTTCAGTTTTGATTAATTTATTTTCTTTCTTTACTGTCGCCTAATATGGCAGGCTAGTTGCCAAACTGTCTGTAACCTCCATGGATCTCTAAACATGTCCCTCTATATTATGAAATAGACACAGTCGTGGGTGGAATTGATGTCATGGTAAGACAACTCTCAAGGTAGGCATTTTGTCACCATAAGTCGCACTATTGGCTATTTTTTTGTGAGCTATTTTGTGTTGACTCGATTGACCGCTTTGCCAAAGAGATTAGAATTTTGCATAATCAAGTTCCTCATGGAATTAATAGGAAGGATATGACTCCTACTCAATATTTTGAGAAGACTGTTCATTCCATTTCTTCTGCATCAAGAGAAAAATTAAGAGTTAAATATAAATTAACCCAAGCATTTATATGTTATGAAAAAGTTTGTATATCTACTAGTTTTCTTTTGATCGAAAACATGACATGTCCTATAACTTTAGGAACTCCTTTTATTAATAAAATTATGTCTATATTAGGTATAGATAATCATGGTATAACAGGCACTTATAATAAAGAACCCGTAATGTTTCATTTTATTACCGAACCTAGAGAAAAAAATTTAGGCCAGTTAGCTAATCTAATGAAAGCTAAAGAATCATATCTCAATTTTCTCAAACAGGAAATAAGTATCAATAATATTGATAGTATGTTAAAAAAATCCTAAATTGGAGGATAACATTAAACATCTTAATCATGAATTCTCTTTACATATCTATAATGATCACCCTAATGCTTTTTGGGATAGAAATAAGCATATTGTTTCTTTACCTTATGAAAATAATTTTGATGAAAAAATTATTCCTACTAAGGCTAGGCCTTGTCAAATAAATCAAGAATATCTTGATTTATGTAAGAAGGAAATAGCTAGTCTCATAGACAGGCGTTTAATTAGAAAATCATACTCCCCATGGAGTTGTACTGCTTTTTATGTTAATAAGCATGCAGAACAAGAACGAGGTAATCTTAGACTTGTTATTAATTATAAACCACTTAATAAAGTGGTAAAATAGATTAGATATCATATTCCCAATAAGAAGATCTTTTAGATCGTTTGCATAATGCATTAATATTTTCAAAGTTTGATCTTAAATTTGGATATTGGCAAATACTGGTCAATGAAAAAGACAGATATAAAACTGCTGTGAAACCCCACTTTTCTGCTTTAACTCGATTTACGTGTTTTATCTCGTTTTACGTGCATTTGACCTGTTTATGTGCTATAGGACCTAGAAAGTTATAATTTTGATGTCAATACTTCTAACACGTGCTAAATGTGCATTCATGAAATTTTCATCAAAAACGGAGTCAGAAATTTTATCGTCGATTTTCAGTGAATAGTGTTTTCAAAACACGTCCGCTATAATTTTGAAACTGGTCTTTTTAACCCTTCTAGACCTAGTCCACGGACTTTAATAGACCTGTGTTTGATGAAAACGATTTTAAAATCGGCTTAAGAATTTATTAGGGTTTTTACACCGACTTTTGCGAAAATCGAGTTTTAAGCCGACTCGGGTGAAATTGTTGGATTGTAAAACTTCTTGTCACCTAAAAATAATCCACTTGAGATATCTTGGGGGTGGCATAATTATTTTTAACTTGGTGAGCACTAAAATGCAATTAAAGTCATTAAAAACACAAAAATACCTATTAAAACTAACTTTGACTTTGCATTTTTTTTATTGACCAAGCTTTTTATTATATAATGTCATCAACACACACTCACACAACACAAAACACACTCCAAAAACACACACAAAACCGTGGCTCCTTGGAGGAGAAAGATAAGGCATTTTCAAAGCATTTTTCTCACAGATTTTGCGTTTCAAAGCCGAATTGAGTGATTCAAAGCTTGAAATTGATTGTTTGGCATCCATTCTACACATTTCTTGCATCAAAACACATCAAAGGTGAGAGAAAAATTCTAGATCTCAAAATGTCATTTTTGTGTTTTTGCGTATAAATGAAGATTGAACCGTTAGAATTGAAATCTGATGTTAGATTATTGCTCCTTGCATGCTAGGGATCATTATATACTAATACTACGAGTTTCTGTCGGATGTAGCATAATTTTTATTTTCCGGGTATTTAATTTTGATTAAAATGTTCAAAGTTGATTTAATTGAGTTGCGTTGCTCGAAATCGATTGCCGTCGATTTCTAAATACTTGATAATTACTTGTTAGCGCTGTTGTAATGCCGAATTTTCGATTACATTGATTGTGTGAAAATCCGGAAAATCCAGCCATGACATCTTAGGGTTTTAGGGTTATCGGGCATGATTTAGAGGTGTTATGGTGGATTTCCGAGAGGGCTAATGTAGTAGGTTGAATGGGTGAGTGATAGGAACTGATTTGGCAATGTTTGGATTAGTAGATTGTAAGTTATGAATTTTAGAAGTTTAGGTTGTCATTCTTTAATTTCTTGAACGATGCCTTAGATGGTTGGGTAGTGTTCGAGTGATGAATGGTGAGTCGTTGTTGAGTAATTTAGAGTTTAATTATGTATATTATGCATGTCCGGTTAGATGGCCTACTTTGTCATCTAACTACGTTGTTTGTTGTTTAATTTAATATTGATGTTATATTGATGTTATTGATTGATTATTATTGAATGCGGGAATCGGGCACTCTTGTTGCTGATCTCCCAATTGATTGATTGATTTATGCTTGCATGATGATTGATGAATATGGAGTCTTGGTATGTGTGTGCCACCTCTCGGGCAGCGTCGGGCTGTCGGGTTGATAACGGCATGACTGCCATAGGCTACCCCCAGCTCGCATGACGGAGATGTCATAGAGGGAAGGGGCTAGTGAGGTACCTCGGGTGCGTGAGTAATGGGGAGTTATAAGAAGAACGGTTGAGATCGTGATGGCGTTTGGAGCTACACCAAATAGAGTATCCTTATTGATTGGTTATATAGTTATGTGATGATAGCATTATTTATGTTGTTATGTGATGATAGTATTATTATTGTTGTTGTGTGTTTACTTGCTCAAAGGACTAAATCCAAGGAGCGTAGTGAATACTGTCGAGATCTATCGGATCCTCACTGGGCTTATGTATATAAGCTCACTCTCTATTAATGCATGTTTCAGGTGTACTTTCACAAGATTACGGGTATGTGCCTCCTGAAGAGGAGAATGTGGAAAATGTGCTTTACGTGGACGAGTCATATGTTCCCGAGTCTTATCCATGACTTTATGTTGTTAAATGTCTTGTGTATTAGTTTAATAGACTTTTATATGCTTTGTGGTTCTTATTGTAATAGATGTTGGAAGATGATGATCCAAATGGTGTTAACTTAGTGGCTTTCTTTTGTCTACGGTTAAGTTGTAAATATGTCTCAACTTATTTTTGAAATGTATGATAAGGTTGAGGTATTGTATGTTATGTTGGAACGGAGGCGTATAACGAGGATGGTTTATTGTATATTATGATTGTGTTGTATGTTGTTGTTTGAATTAAGGAGTTGCTGGATGTATGATGTTTATTGAGGTTGGTTTGGAACCTCGGTGTCCTATTTACTGTCGTTATACTGCCGAAAATTCCGTTGCGTCCTGACTGATCATAGGAGGGGTCGTGTTGGGGCGTGACAGTTTAAGTGGTATCAGAGCTCATGTTAGCTGTCAGCCGGGGTATCCTCGGAATGTGGGTAGTGGTCCAAGCATGCAAGTATGTATTAAGTGAAAGAAAAGTGAAACATATGTTAATATGTTTATGTGATTAATTTACTTATGTGTCTAACTTTCTATGTGATCAATATGCCTTATGTGTTAAGTGAACTAATGTGGTCAATATGTTCTATGTGATAACGTGTATTACGTACTTAATGTGTTTTAATTAATGTGCATTATGTGATCAATGTGTATTATGTGACAATTGTGTTTTATGTGATTTTGTGCCTTGTGTGAAGTTAGTTGTTTATGTGCTTTTAATTGTTTATAACTAGCTTATGTGAAACAACGTGCTTTAGGTGGTCAATATACTTTAAGTGACCAATGTGAGTTACGTGATCAACTTGTCTTATGTGAAGTTTGTTGCTTATGTGACTTTAATTGTTTATAACTTACTTCTGTGATATAACCTGTTTATGTGATGTTGGCTTCTTATATGTTGAATTGTGTGTTATGTGATAATGTTGCATTGTATGATAATTGCGGATTACGTTGTATTTGTCTTTCATATGATATAGTTGCATACATGTTTTAACTCGTGAGTGACCTTTTAATGTCTAGGGTGGTTGTAAGAGCTTTCGGAAATAGAGATAGGCCATGATTTTGAATTATTATTATTCTAGAAGTTTATCAGTTAGATTTTAATTGTTATGTTTATGGATTTTAGTTTCGGCTTAGTGGAATGATCTTGATGTTCCTTTAGTGAGAATGAAGTTGTTCGAGGAAAATAGCAATGTATCTTGATGATTATAATTACTTTTGTTGCCATGTTTAACTTGTTATTACTTGGAGATGAATTATAAGTTGAGGTTTCCATGAGGTTGTGATTAGACATTTTTGGAGTCTCAACTCAGATTATACTTTCTTGATGTTATTTTAGAATAAATTTATTTGAGGAATTAGTGATGTATATTTGTGAATGGAATGACGTGTGGTATAACATGTGAATATGTCTACTATTTGGGATTGCTATATTATTAATGGGTAATTTGGAGTTTTGATCTTTAAACCTTGGAGACAATTAGAGTGATTCCTGACTAAAGTTACTTTATTCGAGGATGTAATTGTTGGGAGATAGAATTATTTGAGGAAATAAGAATGCATTTTGGTGACTGAACATTTACTTACCTACATCAAGCTTTTGAGTTCTAGGTGGTATGACTCTCTAAATTGTTGATTGGAGATTCTTTTGTGTTATAATGGGTTAGTATGAATCTGTATTGTGTTATCAGATTTTGGAGTCTTCATTAGTTAATCTTGTTGGGTAATCGGTGAATTATCTTGTTTAGTGATTGGTCTGGTACGGAATGTAAAATTTTGGAGTGATTTATCTTGTTTGGTGATTGTTATGACTCCTTAGGTTCTCTAGGTCTCCTTAGTGTCTTGTTTTGGAGGAAGATAGATTATAGGATTTGACTTGTTGGTGTTCAAATGTGTAGGTGGGACACCCTTCTTGTGCTTCATAATTCTATCAGTCTTATTATTATCTTTTACTCTATTCTCACTTAATTGAAAGAGAGTTACACTTTTCTAGCCTATCAATTGTTTCTTGAAAGTTTTGCTTATTGGATTAATGGATCCTATACTCATTTGACATTGTTTCTATTCTTAACATTCATATTTGCTTCTTATAGCAATGTCACTTATTGGAGTTAAGGTTTGAGACTTCTATATTTCATTCTATATCTCTAGCCATTCGTTTCAATATTTCATTTCATCCTATTACTATTCATTTGAAAGTAATTTTTCCTTTGGTATACCATTTTACTTATTCGAATTTCACTTGCTTAATGTACTCCCTACCTAAGTACATCATTGTCATTCTTGTTGATCCTTGTTAATCCTATTGTTTCATTATTAAATCTTGAGTCATTACTTTGCTTGTAATTGCTCATTCAATATACTCGGCATTGTCCTTCTTATTAATACTTCTTTGGTTATTGCATGCTGAGATACTCATTATCTTGACACTCATATTTTCTATTGAATTAATCATCTCTTATCTCTTAATTTCATTTCGCCTCAAGTACAACCTACTTGTTGGTTCCTTGAACAATCATTGAGAATTGAAATATCTACTTGTTCAGGAAATTTTGTTCAACATACTCAGCACTGTTTTGACTCGTCATCATCCTTTGTTCATACTTATTTAACTGATAGGTGCTGAGACATTTCTTATCTTAGTTATCATGCTTCCTTATTAAACTATTAGCCTCTTGATTCTCTAACTTGTTTGACCTCTTGCTCCCTTGATTGTTGGCTCAAATATGACTTTCCATATTCTTAATTCCTTGTAAATTTCATAAGAGCCATATTCTGACCAATGTCACTTTTGAGATATTTCCTTGATCAGTAATCATTCATGTTATCGTGATTGAGTTTTATTTTTTTTTTTTTTTTTTTAAACCCTCGGGGTGTTCATAGAGCTCTTTTGTGTAGTAGGGGATGATTGATAAGTAGTGGTGTCATGCTAAGCTTTGGAGTTGCAGTTTCTTTCATATGCAATATGATATTAGGTAGGAGAGAATTATGAATTGGAGATTGTCTTGGAACTATGATCATCAACTTGCAGTCAACAGAGGTTGTTCTTTTGAGGTCTTTGGTTAAGTGTCATCCTAAGAGATAAATGAGAACTAAGAGAAGTATTATTAAGTGTAACGATTGAGGATTTAATTGTCTATCAATTCGAGAATTGCGCGGACGCAATTGTTTTAAGGAGGGGAGAATGTGAAACCCCACTTTTCTGCTTTAACTCGATTTACGTGTTTTATCTCGTTTTACGTGCATTTGACCTGTTTATGTGCTATAGGACCTAGAAAGTTATAATTTTGATGTCAATACTTCTAACACGTGCTAAATGTGCATTCATGAAATTTTCATCAAAAACGGAGTCAGAAATTTTATCGTCGATTTTTAGTGAATAGTATTTTCAAAACACGTCCGCTATAATTTTGAAACTGGTCTTTTTAACCCTTCTAGACCTAGTCCACGGACTTTAATAGACCTGTGTTTGATGAAAACGATTTTAAAATCGGCTTAAGAATTTATTAGGGTTTTTACACCGACTTTTGCGAAAATCGAGTTTTAAGCCGACTCGGGTGAAATTGTTGGATTGTAAAACTTCTTGTCACCTAAAAATAATCCACTTGAGATATCTTGGGGGTGGCATAATTATTTTTAACTTGGTGAGCACTAAAATGCAATTAAAGTCATTAAAAACACAAAAATACCTATTAAAACTAACTTTGACTTTGCATTTTTTTTATTGACCAAGCTTTTTATTATATAATGTCATCAACACACACTCACACAACACAAAACACACTCCAAAAACACACACAAAACCGTGGCTCCTTGGAGGAGAAAGATAAGGCATTTTCAAAGCATTTTTCTCACAGATTTTGCGTTTCAAAGCCGAATTGAGTGATTCAAAGCTTGAAATTGATTGTTTGGCATCCATTCTACACATTTCTTGCATCAAAACACATCAAAGGTGAGAGAAAAATTCTAGATCTCAAAATGTCATTTTTGTGTTTTTGCGTATAAATGAAGATTGAACCGTTAGAATTGAAATCTGATGTTAGATTATTGCTCCTTGCATGCTAGGGATCATTATATACTAATACTACGAGTTTCTGTCGGATGTAGCATAATTTTTATTTTCCGGGTATTTAATTTTGATTAAAATGTTCAAAGTTGATTTAATTGAGTTGCGTTGCTCGAAATCGATTGCCGTCGATTTCTAAATACTTGATAATTACGTGTTAGCGCTGTTGTAATGCCGAATTTTCGATTACATTGATTGTGTGAAAATCCGGAAAATCCAGCCATGACATCTTAGGGTTTTAGGGTTATCGGGCATGATTTAGAGGTGTTATGGTGGATTTCCGATAGGGCTAATGTAGTAGGTTGAATGGGTGAGTGATAGGAACTGATTTGGCAATGTTTGGATTAGTAGATTGTAAGTTATGAATTTTAGAAGTTTAGGTTGTCATTCTTTAATTTCTTGAACGATGCCTTAGATGGTTGGGTAGTGTTCGAGTGATGAATGGTGAGTCGTTGTTGAGTAATTTAGAGTTTAATTATGTATATTATGCATGTCCGGTTAGATGGCCTACTTTGTCATCTAACTACGTTGTTTGTTGTTTAATTTAATATTGATGTTATATTGATGTTATTGATTGATTATTATTGAATGCGGGAATCGGGCACTCTTGTTGCTGATCTCCCAATTGATTGATTGATTTATGCTTGCATGATGATTGATGAATATGGAGTCTTGGTATGTGTGTGCCACCTCTCGGGCAGCGTCGGGCTGTCGGGTTGATAACGGCATGACTGCCATAGGCTACCCCCAGCTCGCATGACGGAGATGTCATGGAGGGAAGGGGCTAGTGAGGTACCTCGGGTGCGTGAGTAATGGGGAGTTATAAGAAGAACGGTTGAGATCGTGATGGCGTTTGGAGCTACACCAAATAGAGTATCCTTATTGATTGGTTATATAGTTATGTGATGATAGCATTATTTATGTTGTTATGTGATGATAGTATTATTATTGTTGTTGTGTGTTTACTTGCTCAAAGGACTAAATCCAAGGAGCGTAGTGAATACTGTCGAGATCTATCGGATCCTCACTGGGCTTATGTATATAAGCTCACTCTCTATTAATGCATGTTTCAGGTGTACTTTCACAAGATTTCGGGTACGTGCCTCCTGAAGAGGAGAATGTGGAAAATGTGCTTTACGTGGACGAGTCATATGTTCCCGAGTCTTATCCATGACTTTATGTTGTTAAATGTCTTGTGTATTAGTTTAATAGACTTTTATATGCTTTGTGGTTCTTATTGTAATAGATGTTGGAAGATGATGATCCAAATGGTGTTAACTTAGTGGCTTTCTTTTGTCTATGGTTAAGTTGTAGATATGTCTCAACTTATTTTTGAAATATATGATAAGGTTGAAGTATTGTATGTTATGTTGGAACGGAGGCGTATAACGAGGATGGTTTATTGTATATTATGTTTGTGTTGTATGTTGTTGTTTGAATTAAGGAGTTGCTGGATGTATGATGTTTATTGAGGTTGGTTTGGAACCTCGGTGTCCTATTTACTGTCGTTATACTGCCGAAAATTCCGTTGCGTCCTGACTGATCATAGGAGGGGTCGTGTTGGGGCGTGACAACTGCATTTGCAATCCCTATTGGACATTATGAATGAAATGTTATGCCATTTGGATTAAAAAAATGCTCCTTCTGAATTTTAGAATATTATGAATGATATTTTTATCCCTTATAGTGATTTCATAATTGTTTATATTGATGATATCTTAGTTTGTTCAAAAGATATTCAACAACATTTTAAGCATCTTGAAATATTCAAGAAAATTGTGATCCAAAATGGTCTTGTGATTTCAAAACCAAAAATGATTTTGTTCCAGTCTAAAGTTCGATTTCTTGGTCATAATATTGAAAAAGGAAAAATTATTCCTATAAATAGAAGTATTGAATGTGCTTCTAAATTTCCTGATCAAATTATTGATAGAACTCAGTTACAAAGATTTCTTGGCAATTTGAATTATATTTTTCCATACTACAAGAATTTTGCTACAGATACAGTTATCTTATATGATAGGCTTAAGAAAAAACTAGGACCATGGACAGATGTTCATACAGAAAAAATCAAGTTAATTAAATCTAAAGTCAAGAATTTTCCTTGTTTAATGCTTCCAAATCCCACTTGGGAAAAGATTGTGGAAACTGATGCTTCTGATATAGAATTTGGAGGAATTCTGAAACAAATTAATTCACAAACAAAACAAGAATATCTTGTAAGATTTCATTCAGGAAAATGGAATTCTAGTCAACAAAAATATGCGACTGTTGCTAAAGAAATTCTTTCAATTGTAAAATGTGTTTTAAAATTTCAAGATGATTTATATTGTCATAAATTTTTAATTAAAACAGATTGTCAGGCAGCCAAATATATGTTTAATAAAGATTTTAAACATGATGTTTCTAAGCAAATGTTTGCTAGATGGCAAGCTAATCTTGCACCTTTTGATTTTCATATTGATTATATCAAAGGGAATCATAATTCTCTTCCTGATTTTTTAACCCGTGAATTTTTGTAGGATGAACCACTCTAGGGGAGGTTACTCTTACCATAATAGGGGAAGAGGAAGAGGCAGAGCACGCAACCTTGATCCTAATAGGGTCATTGCAGGAAAAAAAAAACTAGTTAATCTAGGAGGGATCACTATTGATCCATCACATCCTAATTTTGATAAAATCAAAAAGGTTATTGAAAGCAACGGTAATACTGCTACCTCCTCATCATCATATGCTCATGCGATTGAACATGAGGAATCTGATGGCTCTTTTGAAATATCTAATCATGAAGAAGTAATTCTCCTTCTTGCTAATGCTGATAGGCAATGGATTAATGATCTTTGGTACCTTATGAAACGATATTTAACTAATTATATGTTTCCTGTACTTTATTACAAGTCCAGGGTTTATTTTGAATCAATTTTACAAGTCACAAATTCATGTGATATTGAACATTTCAGGAAGAATAATATTCTTCCAATTTATACGTATAGTAAAATTTATATTAAGAAAATTCTCTCTCCAAATGAATGAGGAATAAGTACTTTAAATGAAAGACAATTTATTTTGGATAAGAATACTTATCATTTCAATTATTGGGATTATGTGGAAGCATTTTTCAAAGCTTTCTTATATGAAAACCCCCAACATAAACATTCTTGGTTTATTAAATTCAATCTTGAAATTTTTCAAAACTAGAGGTATCCTCATTGGCTCCATCAATGGTGGAAAAGTTTTGGACCTTCGGTCAAAATTCTACCTGATCCTTATAAAGGACTTTTTACTGAATGGTTAGCAATATGCCCATATATAGGAAATGATCCTGATCTTTATATTGAAGGATCAAGCTCTTTATTTTTCTTTATGGAATTTGGTATCCTGTGAATATAAAAATGGATCCCTATCGCGGAGATGAATAAAGAAAAAATGTTTTGTTTAAAAAGAAAATTTCTTTCAAAATTTTGGGTAAAACTTTTGCAAAATGATCCAGCGACAAAGAAACCTTATGGTCAACCAAATATCAATTAAATTTCCCAGACGATAGCACTCTATCAGGACCAGTTAGAAGAAACAAAAAAGAAGGCTCAAGAATGAATCTCCTTTCTCTCATGTCTTACGAAAAAATCAAAATGAGGAAACAAATTAGTTCCCATGAAGAAGTTATGGTTTCATATCTGGATGAAGTTAAGGAAGATTTCCTCAGACATTTTAAAAGTGCAGTCGATACTGATTCTACATCAGAAGACACCTCTATGAGGTCTACGAATGCCTATGGGTCTTTAGCAAGAGAATCCCAAGATCCTAATGAGGACATCCCATCTGCTCAAGATGTGCTGGCAGAAGATCTGTTTGACAACTTGAAGGATGAGTTAATTCAAAAAGCCAAAGATAAAGGAAAAGCAAAAGTTGTCTGAAGGAGTTTGATGACACCTTTGGATGATTGTGCAAAAAGCCGAACTTTGCGGGAAAACAAATTTGCTTTTGGAAAAGCTGTCTACCGACAATCAATGGAATGTCACTGTTGCTTCTTTTTAGGACTATTCCTATTTACTTTTTATAAAGTTTTTGTCTTATATGACACGTGATGTAAAGGGACCGCGAATTTCAAAAGTTTTCAAATCCGGATTGAGTTGTTTTTAATTTATTTTGAGTTCTGCCCAGTGGTATAAATTGAGGGCTTTAGGACTTCATTAGGTAGAGCTCTAGAGAGCAGCTTACGTTTTCCTTTCAAGTTTTCGTATTTTGTAAACACTTTGCACATTTGGCAATCAATCAGAAGAAACTATTTTCTTCGGGTATATTCTCTTTTATTTTTCAGCTTTGATTAATTTATTTTCTTTCTTTATTGCCATCTAATATGGCAGGCTAGTTGTCAAACTGTCTGTAACCTCCATGGATCTCTAGAAATGTCCCTCTATATTATGAGATAGACACAATCGTGGGTGGAATTGATGTTATGGTAAGACAACTCTCAAGGCAGGCATTTTGTCGCCATAAGTTGCATTGTTGGCTCTTTGTTTTGTGAGTTGTTTTTTGTTGACTCGGTTGACCGCTTTGCTAGAGAGATTTTGTTTGTAAAACCATTAACTTGAACCCCATGCCTGGGCCTCCTTGTGGTATTAGAGCCATGGAACCTCTTTTGAGGTCACTTAGAGTAAACATGGTTAGGAGCAGACAGTACGACATTCTCTTGATATGCTTTCTACATTTAGAAAGAAGAATAATATAAAAAATGCTAAGAAGGAAGAATATGATCTTCTTAAACAACTTGATTTATTAAATAAATTGACCATTCCTTATGTTCAACCAAATACTATTTACCAATATGGTATGTTTGAAAATATGGGTCTTAAGCATGTTGTTCAGACAGTTGAACAATCAATCCTTATGGTTGATGATGAATTAACAATAAAATAATTATATAATGATGATATTCTGCATCATGATTCTACGTATAATTATTTACATATAGGTTTAATTCAAATAGCCTTTAAACCTCTTTCATTATGAGGATTAAATGAAAGTTTTCTTGCAGTTCTTAGGGATGCTAGGAACTTAGATTGGAGACAATCTATAATGAGAATAACTCAATCCAGTCTGGCTTATGGACCAGTCTATTTTAATGTTAAACCATATTTACAGCTTTCCTTATATGATAGGAATATACGCGAAGTTGTTACATTATATGTTAAAACTAAAGGTTATAATTATATGCCTCATTCTGAGACTCTGAATATATGTTATCGAATTTATTATAAGGTTTTGCATACTTTGAACCCTAATTGTAGATTACAAGATGAAGCTGGTACAACAGTTATGATTGAGACTAATTTGTCCAAATCTAAGATTACTACTAGGAGAATGATAAAATGGGAAGAAATAGATTTTCCTAAGAATTGGAAATTAGAAAAGGTGACTCTGTGTCAACCAAGAATCCAATCAGACTTATTTGAAGTTGTTCAAACAACAGAAGACGATGTCTTTCTTAGATTTAAACAGGAACCTATATTAACTAGGTCTTTTTCTTCAAATTATTCTTATATTTCCCCTATTGTGGAATTTCCTCAATCATCACGAGTTTCTACTTCTTATATTAGAGAAGATCCTAATTAGGGAATAGACAGGTTTAAACCCCCGTCTGAAGAAGGTGAAATTTTGCACCCAGAAAAAATAGTTGCGGTTAGAATTTTGCATAATCAAGTTCTTCATGGAATTAATAGGGAGGATATGACTCCATCTGAAATGAGTTTTTATATATGATGACAACCACACTCATTTTTAGCCCAGGAAGCTGGGAAAAAACTTATGTTAATAATGAATTTTTAAATGCTCATTGGCAACCTATTCGAGAATGGATTTCTTCAACTTTTGACAAAACCCAATGGCCAAATATTAAAAATTAGTATTATGATTATATGAGAAATGAGCAAAAAATCTATAAATTTGTTCCTTGGTTTATAGACCATTATGTTGCTTTTGCTATTAATACAATAGAAAGAGAATGGATTGATGTCCAAGGTAAAAAGGAAAAATCTATTTTTCCCCCTACCAAACCATTAATTTTTGGAAAATATAATTTTCAAATACAATCTAAAGCATTCCTTAAATTATTTGAGGATGGTAATGTTGCTGTCATGTTAGAGCACATTAACTCTCTGGTTCAGCAGGGAAATTATACTAATTGTACCTTACAGATTGTAGGTGAACAATTATTGATTTTAGATAAAAAAAGGTTAATCATATATTAGATTGCTTAAAGCAAAAACCCCCAATAGTAAAACTTCAAGATACAGGAAAATTGAAGATAGGATAAATATCTTCTTCTCAGATAAAGAAGACAGGATTTCAACCTGCCCTTAAGGTGGAATTGATGTTATGGTAAGACAACTCTCAGGGCAGGCAATTTTGTCGCCATAAGTCGCATTGTTGGCCCTTCTTCATGTTTTGTGGGCTGTTTTCTGTTGACTCGGTTGACCGCTTTGCCAGAGAGATTTTGTCTGTAAAACCATTAACTTGAACCCTATACCTGGGCCTCTTTGTGGTATCAGAGCCCAAAAGGAAGCCCAAGCATGGGGTTCAAGTTAATGGTTTTACAAACAAAATCTCTCTGGCAAAGTGGTCAACCGAGTCAACACAAAACAACTCACAAAACAAAGAGCCAACAGTGTGACTTATGGCGACAAAATTCCTGCCTTGAGAGTTGTCTTACCATAACATCAATTCCACCCACGACTATGTCTATCTCATAATATAGAGGGACATGTCTAGAGATCCATGAAGGTTACAGACAGTTTGGCAACTAGCCTGCCATATTAGGCAGCAGTAAAGAAAGAAAATAAATTAATCAAAACTGAAAAATAAAAGAGAATATACCTGAAGAAAAGTGTTTCTTCTGATTGATTGCCAAATGTACAGGTAGCAGTATTACCGCTACTTTCAACAACTTTCTCGATTTTATCAAAATCGGGATATGATGGATCAATAGTGATCCCTCATAGATTAACTAGTTTTTTTTCCTACAATAACCCTATTAGGATCAAGGCTTCGTGCTCTGCCTCTTCCTTTTCCCCTATCAGGGTAAGAGTAACCTCCCCTAGAGGGGTTCATCCTGTAACGCCCCGATCCCTCACGAGACCGGAGCCCCGTTCTAATACCCGAGGTCATGAAAAATGAGGGGAAACGAACAGAGTCTCACTTGTTTATAGGGCTATTAGTTTACCTGCAAACAGTAACTTAACCTCAAAACTATAAACCAACTCCAAGGTACAATCCCATGCACACAAGCATACAAACTAACTAGGCAATCAAGTAAATCATTGAAGTTATTACAACTCATCTACAATTATTAACTTATGCAAGAATGCAAGCTTTACTTTATATTACAACCTTTTAGACAATAGAAACATACACAAGGTTTCATAAACTCAAAACAAAACACATACAGCTAGCAACTTGCATTTCCTGCACATAGACCAGTACATAGCATCCAACCATAGCTTTTCCTAAAACATTTTAAAACAAGGAATGAGTAACCAAAGTTACTCAGTGAGGGAGGTGATGCAGTAAACCAGGGTGTGTTTTCATGAGATGCAACAAGATAAAAACATTAATAACACAAATAAACAAATTAATTAGACAAGTATTTAATCACGTATATAAAGGATACGGTTCCACTTGTCTTCTATCACGAGCCACGAGCCAAGATCTTCAAGCAAGTGCAGGCAAACCCCTTACTCCTCCAAAATGGGGTACTCCGGATGTACCACAATCCTATGACCCTTTCTCCTGAGGTAGGTCAATATGCCTAGCAGGTGAACCACGTCTCTGGGGTAGTGGAGTATACTCAGTGAAAGAAACGGAATAGGCACCATGGTAGTCGAGGAAGCACGGCAAGCCCGATGCCGCCTGTGTTTCTCGACGCTACCATGTCCGAAAAGGTTGCGCAACCCGATTCATGATCATGAAAACCAAGTAATCACAGGTGAGGGGCGACAAAGTAGGCCGCCCTCACAAGTAGGTTACAGTAAATAAGAAAAATAACAATGTAAAGAAGAGACAAGTATATATTTATTCAATTCATATCAAGGTACACATAATTATAAGTGAACATATCAACTATACAATTTTATGAGCAGTATCACAAATTAAGATGCACAAAAGAATGTAACTCCCTCACCTTCAGAAGCCACGAACTCTCCCAATCTTTTCCCCCATGCTCAAAACTAACAATCCACATAGGATTCGTAATTTAGTTCAACACAATTCAACTATACACTTTATAACAAGTAACAACATAACATTTGATAATCATGCAAAGTCACATACAAACAACCCGATAATCATTAGAACAACATGAAAAGTAGCATTCCAAGATATTTTCAACATTAGGCTTAATTTTGACACTTATTCCCCTTGTCTTTTGGTACAATTCGAAGCATATCCAACATATAACTTTAATCCATTTAAACTCGACATGCAAATAACTAACTAGTTTTACACATAGACTAAAGACAAGCTTGAAAATATTCATTAACATCATGAGGGGCAACTAGACTTGATTCAATGTTTATTAGCATGCAAAATACTTCAATTACTTTAACTACAACAAACATTAACTTTGATCTACTTAAGCTAACTCCAAAATTTATTACAATCCTATTCAATTATGGCACAACACCTACTGCAACATTTAGAGTTTAATCTAATTCAATGAATCAACTCAATTAACCACGGAGATGCTCACATATCAATTCAAACAAGGTTCTTATAAGACTAACACTAATAGCTCGTGGCAATTAAATCTCACAAATACTAATCAACTCATTCATTTAACACATTATATAACTCGATAGACACCTCATAACCATCAATTAATTCAAATAACCTCATACTCCAACAAATCAAGGTAGAACTTCACAAAAGCATATACTTTTTCTATTCCTCTAACAGAACCCTAAATTAATCAGTTCTGTTACCCATGCTAATGATCTCCAAAGTTTCTAATTTTTATGTATAAACGTATATCTTCGAGTGTAGATAATTTTAGCCTCAAACGGATCCTAATTCGGAGCTATATTCCTCGAGTTATAGCTATTTTTGTGCAACTGCGCATTGCTGTCCAGTTCTAGCGAGATTCAGGCTACATTTCAGAAGTTGCTTTGTCAGGGACTTAAAATGTTAGAATTAGCCTTAGACTTAGAAATCAACATTTTCTCTAAACATCCTAATATAGCTTCTATATAAATTTCGTTCAATTCTAAGCTCGTTTACTGCATCAAAAAGGTTCTAAAAGTCGTTGGTAGTTAACTGCCGCAACAATTTCAGCTTTATAAACTAACTTATCTTCAACTAGCTTACACCCAAACTCCAAACACCCAACCAAGCACCTAGGTTCATCCATAGACATCCATAGCACACTTTTACCACATCCACACACCCACGTTTCCACAACACACACACACGGGCAGACACACACACATACTAATGTTCATTTAGTTCATCTAGCTAGCATTTCATGATCATGCCAAACACTTAATGCATTCTTGTGTTCAAATAGACTTCTTTCAAACATTTTATCAAGCACACCAAATGCGTTAACATTCTTTTATCATTATTCAACAACAACAACTAAATCAAGAATCCTCCAAGTTTAGCTAGCAAACAACACATAAAATTCACATATTATCACCATAATCAAGATAACTAGTTAATTCATGGCATAAACCATATGATTACTCAATTATAAGCAATTATCATGAATTTAACTATACAAACATAAAGGGGTCAATATTATACCTTCCCCAACACTTTACCACAAGCTCACACATGCTCCAAAATGCATTTAAACACTCTAGAAGCAACTATGAGGCAATACAAGTACTAAAGCTATTAATTCATTCATTTCCCCTTTGTTCAACTAGGCTATTTAGCTTCCTACCGGAATTCAAGGATCAAGTTAGTCAAGATAGTTATTCTACCAATCCAAAGATACCTAAATACATCTTTTAGAGCCTCCAAATTATAACCTAGAGCACAAGTACACGAAAACATCGAAAATGCCTCTTTGTGGGTTTACACTACAAGTATCAATTTCGGAACCCAAACAAGCGAAATGAAGGCACTTCTAAGCCTTCAATACTTAATAAAGACTTGCTATAACCTCAAAACGTGCTCGGATTCGAGTTAACCCCGAAACCCCTTTCTAAAATGGCCTTTTTTGATCAAATTACCCATGTTTCGAGCCTAACAAGCGCAATTAACATTTTTCTCATGCTCAATGACCTATTTAACAACTACTAGAAGCCTCGAATCAAATTAAATTATAACTTTTTTCAGAAACCCTAGTTTGACACTATTCATCATCTTCTTTAATTCATCAACCACCATTTTCAACCATTCAAAAAGCTAACTAACTACAAAAGTTTGCTCTACATACATATTTAAGCATATTTGAAGCAATAAATTAAGCTAAAACACAAGGGTTACTATTCATATTTTTTACTATTCATTATCTTCTCCAACATACAATCTTCAATTTCAACCATGGAACTTGCCAAAAAACTATAGAAACATGTTCTACTATCATCATGGAAAGCCTTACAAGCAACAAAACGAACACAATAGCATTCTATCAACAATTGCTAAAAATTAAAGTTTAAACTAAAATTACTCAAATGCACAATTAAAGATGAAATCACTCACTTGAGCACTTGTAGAAGCTTGGAAGATGATGTTGGGTGGCTTGGAAATGATCTTAAACAAGCTCAAGCAAAGATTGGATGAATTGAAGTTGAAAATTTTATTTTTCTTTCTCTCTTGGTGCTCTTGGTTTTCTCCTCCCTTTTTGCTTGTTTTTTTGTGTTTTATTTTGCATATAAAATAGCTTAAATGATGACAACATTAAAAGGTCAAAGGTCAAAAATATTTAGTCTTGGTCAACTAAATTAAAACTCCAATTAAATGATAACTAGCTAAAACTCATGTTACACTTACGTAATACTATTCACACGAGGCACAAATCATTTTTCAAATGCAAGTTCCCGGCCTCTAAATTCTAAAATTACAAGTTTTTGATTCCTTTTATAAGTCATGTTGTCTAGAAAAAATATTAAATCGAGCATTTAAGATAGTCAAATTTCTTATGAATAATGCCCTCTAAATAAAACAATTAAGCAAGAAAAGAAATGCACATAAAAATGCTCAAGTAGATATGCAACAGTTATTTAAAAGATGTGATAAAATTCCCGGGCATCATACATCCTGCAAAATTCACGGGTTAAAAAATCAGGAAGAGAATTATTATTCCATTTGATATAATCAATATCAAAATCAAAAGGTGCAAGATTAGCTTGCCATCTAGCAAACGTTTGCTTAGAAACATCATGTTTAAAATCTTTATTAAACAAATATTTGGCTACCTGACAATCTGTTTTAATTAAAAATTTCTGACAATATAAATCATCTTGAAATTTAAAAACAAATTTCACAATTGAAAAAATTTGTTTCGCAACAGTTGCATATTTTTGTTGACTAATATTCCATTTTCCTGAATGAAATCTAACAAGATATTCTTGTTTTGTTTGAGGATTAATTTGTTTCAGAATTCCTCCAAATCCTATATTTGAAGCATCAGTTTCCGCAATCTTTTCCCAAGTGGGATTTTCAAGCATTAAACAAGGCAAATTCTTGACTTTAGATTTAATTAACTTGATTTTTTATGTTTGAACATCTGTCCATGGTCCTGGTTTTTTCTTAAGCCTATCATATAAGATAGTTGTATCTGTAGTAAGATTCTTGTAATATGACAAAATATAATTCAAGCTGCCAAGAAATTATTTTTTCATTTTCAATATTATGACCAAGAAATCTTACCTTAGTCTGAAAAAGAACCAATTTTGGTTTTGAAATTACAAGACCATTTTGTATAACAATTTTCTTGAATATTTCAAGATGTTTAAAATGTTGTTGGATATCTTTAGAAAAGACTAAGATATCATCAATATAAACAATTATAAAATCACTATAAGGGATACAAATATCATTCATAATATTTTGAAATTCAGAAGGAGCATTTTTTAATCCAAATGGCATAACATTCCATTCATAATGTCCAATCAGGATAGCAAAAGCAATTTTATATCTGTCTTTTTCATCTACCTGTATTTGCCAGTATCCAGATTTAAGATCAAACTTTCAAAATATTACTGCATTATGCAAACGATCTAAAAGATCCTTCTTATTGGGAATAGGATTTCTAATCCATTTTAGCACTTTATTAACTGGTTTATAATTAATAACAAGTCTGGTATTACCTCGTTCTTGTTCTGCATGTTTATTAACATAAAAAGTAGTACAACTCCATGAGGAGTATGATTTTTTAATTAAACGCTTGTCTATGAGACTAGCTATTTCCTTCTTACATAAATCAAGATATTCTTGATTCATTTGACAAGGCTTAGCCTTAGTAGGAATAATTTATTCATCAAAATTATTTTCATAAGGTAAAGAAACAATATGTTTCTTTCTAACCCAAAAAGCATTAGGGTGATCATTACAGATATGTAAAGAGAATTCATGATTAAGATGTTTAATCTTATCCTGCAATTTAGGATTTTTTAACATACTATCAATATTATTGGTACTTATTTCATGTTTGAGAAAAATTGAGATGTGATTCTTTAACTTTCATTAGATTAGCTAACTGACTTAAATTTTTTTCTCTAGGTTCAGTAATAAAACAAAACATTTCAGGTTCTTTATTATAAGTGCCTGTTATACCATGATTATCTATACCTAATATAGGCATAATTTCATTAATAAAAGGAGTTCCTAAAATTATAGGACATGTCATGTTTTCGATCAAAAGAAAACTAGTAGATATACAAACTTTTTCATAACATATAAATGCTTGGGGTAATTTATATTTAACCCTTAATTTTTCTCCTGATGCAGAAGAAATGGAATGAGCAGTCTTCTCAAAATATTGAGTAGGAATCAATCCTTCATGTATGCAATTAAGATCAGCACCAGAATCAATTAGAGCAATCATATTTTTAATCATATGATTTGGTTGAATTAGTAAATTAATTCTAACCAGCCATTTTTGCGTTGTAATAACCTTCAAAATATTAAGAAGATTTAGATCTACCATAGCATCTGGTAAAGTATTAGAAGAACTAGGTTCTTGATGTACAAACATATCAATTTGTTCTTTAATTAATTGATTTTCTTGTCTAAGATCATTGATCTGACTTTGAAGTTTATTAACTTCCTGTTTTAATTCATGATAAGTGATTGGAATATTTCTTCTGTTTTTATCACTCGATTAATTTATAATATCTTTAATATTATAACCCTGTTTTGAACTCAAAATTTTCTCAATATGTTTTTCAACAGAATTTTCTTTGAAATAATTTTCCAAAATTTTTAATTTTAAAGAATCATCTTTAATATCTTCTAACAATTGAAGAACTTCTAACCATTTGTCTACAGTAATCATATTAACAAGCAAATCATCAAATTGAGATAATATTTTATAATATTCTTCATCAATAATATTGACTTTACAATCACATGAAGGAGAATCCTTGTAACGCCCCGATCCCTCATGAGACCGGATGCTCTAATAACCATGCTATTCTCAACCCAATACCAAACCCGGTCACAAAATTTTAGGGAAAAACGGACAGAGTTTTCCCTGTACTGTGGACATTCTGAAAACCTGTAAACAATCAAATAAAACCACGAAGCAAACGGAATAACATCTGTAATTGAAATTCAAACTTCAAGGCCATCCAAGCCTTAAGCAACACAAGACAATATAAATACACACAAGCATGCAACAATAGTCCTAAAATCTTTGTCTTCATTTGCTTATCATATCATTCTATGTTAGCAATTAAACATTCTCATAAATTAATGCCAACCATACATCCGCTCATTCATACCCAAGCATACAACGTAGCTAGAAGCAGAAGCATAAGTTATTACATGCCACAATTCCATAACACTTGCTACATCCACTTAGCTTTCAAACTTATAACTACTCAAATATATATACATAAGCCCTTAGGCTCCCAAATAGAATAGATAGTAAAACAAGTAAGGTCTTCCACAGTTTAGCAGACAATCACTCAAATCTCAAGTAATAGCACACAGCAATCAGGTCAATTCCTCCAATTGCATCACCTGAAACATGTTTAGCGAGGTGTGAGCAATCACAATTGCCCATGAGGGATAAGGTCTACCGGGGACGTGCAATGCAGCAGTTAGTACAAATAAAGCATTTTACAACCAAAGAACAATTAACACAACAAGTTACCACACATTAAAAAGGATACGATACACTTTCACTTCTGTACCGTCCCGGCTAAGCGAATACCCCTAAGGGCAGAGGCACACCAGCGACACCAATAACTGAAATCTCGATGTAATAATGACACTAATATCGATAAGCCGGCATCCCCTTATAACTCCAAAATGGGTGTACTCCGGATGTACCTCGAAATCCTACGACCCAACTCTCCCTGAGCGGCATCCCAAGCGAGAGAAGGACTAGGCAACCATGGTAGCCGAGGTGGACCGGCAAACCCGATGCCGCCCGGTTTCCCTGACACTACCATGCCCAAATGGTTGTGCAACCACGATGCAATGCACTCAAAATGATAACAATAGTATAAATCAATAAACACATGGTTGAGGGACAATAAAGTAGGTTGCCCTCACACACAATATATAGACAATAAGTGCACATAATCTAAGTACAAGTAAATAAACTATTATGCACATAAGGATGAAGTCTCCCTCACCTCTACCAAGCTCCAAAATGCAAGATTGGATTCAAATCACCCTCAATCCCCTTGAACATAAAGTTTGTTTCAATTACTCTTTAACTACAACATTCATTAATTGACCAACTAGGTTAGCTAACTCATAGTTTACTTAGTTAACATACAACCAAGTAATCATTCAAGTAATATAATATACAAACGATATAACTAACAAGCAATAAAATCATGATATAAGCATGTTCTACAATCATTTAAAACAACATTTTAAGCATAGATAACCATATTTAATTCCATAATAGTACTATCAATTTATAAAGTCATTAATCCATACTTATTCTCATTATAATTAACTCAATATAAAACTCAAGAAAAACACTTAGAACTATGGCAATACAATTACTATAAACAAGAATTCACTTAGAATCTTCAATTCGGAAAACAATTATGCAAATTACAAAGGAGCATATTCAAGATTCACATAAAACTATACCAAAAGCTCCAAAACATCTTGAAACCACATTTAAACACATATGGAAACATGCCAAGGTCTTAGATGCGAGTGACAAACAAATTTACCCTTAAACCCCTTTGTTTCTCATCCGTTTTCCTTCCAAACTCATATCAATGATTCAAATTCAAGGGAAAGTTATACCAATCTTCTAATTAACCCTTAAGGTACCCTTACAACCCGCAAATACGTTCAATTACCTGCAATTACCCCAAAAGGCCCAATTTCCCTCTTATAGCTTTGAACTACACCTACCTTAACCGGGCTTCAAACAAGAGTTAACAAAGGTTCTATAGTACCTAGGTAGCCTAAGAACACTAAAAGTGAAGCCCGAATCCACCGGGATTGGCATTAACCCCGAAACCCTTTTTAAAAAGTCAACTAATTCACGTTTTATTCAAGTTTCGAGCAATTTGAGTGCACGGGGCTATTAGACTACCCTCATTAGCACCTAAGGCATCTATTAGAAGCATTGAATCAAGCTAATACGCACAATTACACAAAACCCTAGAAATCCCATCACTATTCACCCCTACGAATCAATCATTGATTTCTACCGTTTAAAATGTGAAACAATAGTATAAATGTGGTCTCTACTACACGTATACAACATATATAAGCTTATTTGAGCATTGCAATAGCATTAGACAACATTTCAAACAAATCAAGAAAATAGCAACATTTCTAAAATGCACAAATAAGCATTTAAAACCTCACCAATGCACGTAGGAACTCTCGGGAGGCTAGCAAACACCTTAAACTACTTGCTCCTTGCTTGGCTTGGCTTGGCTTGAAGATTTGATGAGCAAAATCATCTATTTCTCCTCCTATGTTGATTCTTGGATTTGCTACAGTAATTTTTGCATCTTCCTTTTTTTTTTTTTGTTTAGTTATGACTTGTTTGTGTTTGGTTGATTATATATTAGGGTGAGGCCTATTTGGGTGAGTGTATGGTCTAATAAAATGAGCCTAGTTAACTTAAAAACGAGTCTATGATTGCAATTTTGTGCTAGCTAACTAAAACATATTGTTCATACGTAACACTATTCACTAGTTCACTAAACTATTTTCTAAACGAAGGTTCCTATCGCTCCTAGCTCAAATGCATATTTTTCTCATTCCTAAAATAATTAATATGATTTAATAAAAATGCTAATTCATTAATATAATGCAGTTGAAAAATGAAATAAATAGTAACTAAGAAAGACAACAAGTAAAGCACAAAATTAAATGTGCAATTAATGGATGCAACAGTTAAAAATGTGTACGGTAGAATCTCGGGCGTCACAATCCTCCTTAGAAGAAACGTTGTTAACTTCATCAGAAGAAGTTTCTTCTATATATGAGCTATCTATGTGACGCCCGAGATTTCTCATCACGTTTATTTGTAACTGTTGCACGTCTCTTTGAGCATTTCAATATGCATTTCTTTTTCTTGATTGTCTGTTTTATTAGTGGCTACTATTCATAAGAAAATTCAACTGTCTGAATTGCTCGATTTAATATTTTTCATAGACAACATGACTTATAAAAGGAATCAAAAACTTGTAGTTTTGGACCTTAAGGGCCGGGAGCATGCATTTGAAAAATGTTTTACCGCTTCATATGAATAGTATTACGTATGTAGACATTAGTTTTGAACTAGTTAGCATTTTTCTTGATGTTTTAAGCCTATTTGACCAAGCATTACTAACAATTGACCTAGCATAACATAATATAATTATACTATAAACATAATATAACACATATACATGAAAACTAGCTCAAAAACAATTGATATAATCCCCATTTTGTCCCCCCTACCCATCGGCCAAAAGGAAAAGAAAAGGATAAATTTTTTCTTCAATTCTTGGTGGCTTGATCTTTGGATAGCATCCTACACCTAGTTCCAATCTTCTCCAAGTCTCCTAAACCTCTTGCAAGTAAGGGAGATAGCATTTTCATTGTTTAAAGATTATGTCAAGTTTTGAATTTTGTGATTTGTTGCTTATTGCTTTAGTAATGCTTATATATTGTGAAATGCATGTTACTTATGATCTCTAGACCATGATTGTGAGGTGTGATAGCTAATGACATGGTTGAAAGCTTGGTTGCACTGAAAGAGATGATGAATAGTGCTCAAAGTTAGGGTTTTGCTAAAACTTGCTAATTAGATCGAATTGAGGCTTCCTTTAGGTCCTCTAGACTTTAGTGAAGCTAGTTAGGAGGCCACTAGAAGTTGAAACACCCGAAACTATGCCAAATTACAAAATTTGTTAACTTTAAAAAGGGGTTTATTCACGTTAAGAAATCCAGGCACTTTTGGGCTTTGGATTAGGTATTCTTGGGGCATGAAAGCACTTTCGGTGCTTTCGTTGCATGAAATTGGGGTCTGGATAGGGTAGTTGTAGTTAAAACCTACTCGGGGCCTTCCCGAGCCTTTGTCTCCAAAGCGGGTTTTCAGAGCTTGAATGGGTGTCTTTTGGTATTCTTAGGAGCGTGGTAGGATTGGTTTATAGGATTGTGGCCTTGAATTTCGTATAGAAGAAAATTTGTATAGTTATCAAAGGGGAAAATGTGAGAAATAGATGCTTTTGTGCTTGCATGAGTTTGTAGGTTCTTGATATGTGTCAAAATGCATGTCTAAGGTATATTCAAGTAAGTTGAAGAGTTTCGTGGAAAAGTATGATAATTGCCTTTTGAGTTTATATTGTTACTTGGGACATATGATAAGTTAAAGCATATTTAGGTGGCATTTTGTTAAAGATGGAATTCCAATAGATATTGTATGCTAAATGAGTGGAACTATAAATTAACTAACCTGGTGGATAATTAATAAATGTGTAGTTAATGTTCTTAGTTAGATTAAAGAGATGTTTTAGAATTATTCATATATTCCTTAGGCTATATGACATTATGAAATACGTGAGTGATTATATATATATCCTCTATTGTTGTGGATTGAGTTAAGCAAAAGTTAAGTTAGAAATTAATATAGTTAATTACTAAAGTGCTAAACTTATATGAACACACTAGGGTGCATGTCCAAGCTAGTTCGAGGAGGTTGGGGTAATTAGAGCTATTTTCTTGCATTTTAGTTAGATCCAACGTGAGGGAGTCTTTAACCCTTTTGTGCATCTTAGTTTATTTCATTGTTTCTAGATTATATGATTTAGCTAATTGATAAAGTTTACATGTATCATTTACTTGTTATCTCGTGGTTACTCGTGTTTGTTTGATATCATCTCGTGAATTCTTGAATTCGTGTCGGGTTGCGCAACCGTTTCGGACATGTTAGCGTCGAGAAACATGGGCGGCGTCGGGCTTGCCGTGCTCCCTCGACTACCATGGTGCCTATTCCCTTTCTCACTGAGTATACTCCACTACCCTAGAGGCGTAGTTCACCTGTTGGGCATATGGACCTACCTCAAGAGAAAGGGTCGTAGGATCAGGGTACATCCGGAGTACCCCAATTTGGAGGAGTAAGGGTTTACCTGCACTTGCATGAAGTTTGTGGTTCATGGTATGAGATTGAAGACTTGAAGTGGAACCGTATCCTTTTAATATGTGGTTAATTACCTGTTTACTTGGTTGTGTTATTTGGTGTTAGAAATGCTATTATTCTGTTGCATATTATGTTGCACGCCCTGATTTGCTGCATCACCTCCCTCACTGAGTAACTTTGGTTACTCATTCTTCGTTTTAAAATGTAACAGGAGCAGTTAGAATAACTACCTTGAGTGTCATGTTGCTGGTTGCCTATCGCGCTGAGGTTGGATGCCTACATGTGAATTGCGTGAAGTTGTTATTATATGATCTACTTTGAGGCTTGGCCTTGTATGTATTTGTTAGGCTTGAAGGAGTTTGTGTTGTAATGTAAAGTTTAAGCTCGTGTTATTGGTAGTTGGGATATAATATTTGAAAATAGGCTCTACCGCTTTGAATGCATGCTTGTGTGTTAAAGAAGATTGAATGATTAACTTAATATATGAGTATAGCTTGTAGTTAATGTTAGAGTATTGTGAGAAGTGGTCTTATGACTCGAAGTTCTAAAGATATGTCTTGCATGCCTGTATGATATGCTTCTGTTGAGTTCCAAGGCTCGGATGGACTTAAGGAATTGTTGTTGTATTATGGTTATACTTGCTGCTTGCAGGTTTTTTTTATTAGTCCTATAAAGAGGGGAGACTCTGTCCGTTTTTCTTAAATTTTCGTGCCTTGGGTTTTGGGATCGGGACTCCGGTCTCGTGAGGGATCGGGGCATTACAATCTGAGCTAAAACTAGACAAATTATCAATATCAATGAATAATTTTGCCAATTGATTTTTGGTATGCTCATCAAGATCCAAAGCATTTATCTTTTGTCGTAATTGCCGACACTTATTAGCACAATGACCTTTTTTACCACATCGATAACACGTGGGTATAGGCTTAGGTTTAGGGGTATATCCCTTTCTCTGATTTATTTCTCTCATTTTCTTAGCTTTATTCTTATATCTAGGAGATGTATAATATTCTTTAGGCTTTTTAGGCCTTTTAGACTTAGTAAGTCTACGAGTAGATGGAAGTTCCATCGCAAATTGTTCACAGAATTAACCTAACGTCTGTCTATCAGTTAGACCTTGTTTTTTTATTTGATAATTCAATTTTATTTGATTACAAAGATCTAATCATTCTTTGACACATACGCCAATCAATTCACCATAAGTGTACATATTATAAACAATATTATTGTTTGTATCATTTATCAAAACTTTTCTAATTTTTTCTGCAAATGATGCAGGTATGCCATCAACAAATTGGGCTTTGCATTGATTATCATTAGCTTCGGGAAGTTCGAAGACTCTAGTGAGGAAAATATCTTTATACCATCTAAAAGATGTAAGAGTAGGACAACGTAAATTATGCAATAAAGTCCTAGTTCTATCATAACTTGTAGAGAATTGACTACAAAAATGTTCAAGAATAGTAGCACACATTGTGTAAACAGCATTAGACACTTCAACACCATTTTTCATTCTGGTGACTTGAGCAATTTCTTGTCTCATTTCCATAGTAACACAATTATCAAACCAGTCTTTTAATTGACCAGTAAATCCAGATAAAATTATATCACATATAACTGGTTCTTGATTACCAGCTTGTTTACAAATTTGAGAATACATAAGCATACGTTCAACAACTCTCTTAATTTGTTTATTAGACATTCCATCTATATTCCATTCATAAATGGTACGATGATCAAAACTAGCATTTTTACTAAAATTAGTAGTATCTTCCTCATATAAAATATCTTGAGGAGTAGGACGAGGGTAATAAAACCTATTATTTTTAGATTTACTAGCAAATTTACTAGACTGTCATTTTTCAATTTTATTTACTTCCTCTGAAATATTCATTATGGATTTAATATTTTGAGGAATGAATTCATCTTCTGACTTAGAACTATCAGAATTAACATCGTAGATCTATCAGATCCAAGATCAGATAATAATCCAATATGTAAATGAACTAAATTTTTATTAATCAGGTTGTCAATTTTTGACTTAGGATCTAATTTAAATCCTTCCACCTTAGGGGCAGGTTGAAAACCTGTCTTCTTTATCTGAGAAGAAGATGTTTCTCCTAACTTCAATTTTCCTGTATCTTGAAGTTTTACTATTGGAGGTTTTTGCTTTAAGCAATCTAATATCTGATTAACCTTTTTATCTAAAATCAATAATTGTTCACCTACAATCTGTAAGGTACGATTAGTATAATTTCCCTGATGAACCAGAGAGTTAATGTGCTCTAGCATGACAGCAACATTACCATCTTCAAATAATTTAAGGAATGCTTTAGATTGTATTTGAAAATTATCTTTTCCAAAAATTAATGGTTTGGTAGGGGGGAAAATAGATTTTTCTTTTTTACCTTGGACATCAGTCCATTCTCTTTCTATTGTATTAATAGCAAAAGCAACATAATGGTCTATAAACCAAGGAACAAATTTATAGATTTTTTGCTCATTTCTCATATAATCATAATACTGATTTTTTATATTTTGCCATTGGGTTTTGTCAAAAGTTGACAAAATCCATTCTCGAATGGGTTGCCAATGAGCATTTAAAAATTCATTATTAACATAAGTTTTTTCCCAGCTTCCTGGGCTAAAAGTAAGTGTAGCTGTCATCATATATGAAAACTCATTTCAGATGGAGTCATATTCTCCTTATTAATTCCAAGAGGAATCTGATTATGCGAAATTCTAACCGCATCTATTTTTTCTGGGTGCATTATTTCACCTTCTTCAGACGGAGGTTTAAACCTATCTATTTCCTTATTAGGATATTCTCTAATAAAAGAAGTAGAAGCTCTTGTTGATTGGGGAAATTCCACAATAGGGGAAATATAAGAATAATTTGAAGAAAAAGACCTAGCTAATGTAGGTTCTGTTTAAATCTAAGAAAGACATCGCCTTCAGTTGTTTGAACAACTTTAGATAAATCTGATTGGATTATCGGTTGACTAGGAGTCACCTCTTCTAATTTCCAATTCTCAGGAAAGTCTATTTCTTCCCATTTTATCATTCTTCGAGTAGTAATCTTAGATTTGGACAAATTAGTCTCAATCATAACGATTGTACCAGTTTCATCTTGTAATCTACAGTTAGGGTTCAAAGTATGCAGAACCTTATAATAAATTCGATAACATATATTCAAAGTTTCAGAATGAGGCATATAATTATAACCTTTAGTTTTAACATATAATGTAACAGCTTCTCGTATATTCCTATCAGATAAGGAAAGCTGTAATTTTGGTTTAACATTAAAATAGACTGGTCCATAAGCCAGACTGGATTGAGTTATTCCCACTAAAGATTGTCTCCAATCTAAGTTCCTAGCATCCCTAAGAACTGCAAGAAAACTTTCATTTAATCCTCCTAATGTAAGAGGTTTAAAGGCTATTTGTATTAAACCTATATGTAAATAATTATACATAGAAACATGATGCAAAATATCATCATTAGATAACAATTTAATTGTTAATTCATTATCAACCATAGGGATCGATTGTTCAACAGTCTTAACAACATGCTTAAGACCCATATTGTCAAACATACCATATTGGTAAATAGTATTTGGTTGAACATAAGGAATGGTCTATTTATTTAATAAATCAAGTTGTTTAGGAAGATCGTATTCTTCCTTCTTAGAATTTTTTATATTATTCTTCTTTCTAAATGTAGAAAACATATTAACAGAATGTCGTACTATCTGCTCCCAACCATGTTTACTCTAAGTGACCTCAAAAGAGGTTCCATGGCTCTGATACCACAAGGAGGCCCAGGCATGGGGTTCAAGTTAATGGTTTTACAAACAAAATCTCTCTGGCAAAGCGGTCAACCGAGTCAACACAAAACAGCTCACAAAACAAAGAGCCAACAATGCGACTTATGGCGACAAAATGCCTGCCTTGAGAGTTGTCTTACCATAACATCAATTCCACCCACGACTGTGTCTATCTCATAATATAGAGGGACATGCCTAGAAATCCATGGAGGTTACAGACAGTTTGGCAACTAGCCTGCCATATTAGGCGGCTGTAAATTAATCAAAACTGAAAAATAAAAGAGAATATACCTAAAGAAAAGAGTTTCTTCTAATTGATTGCCAAATGTACAAAGTGTTTACAAAATATGAAAACTTGAAAGGAAAACGTAGGCTGCTCTCTAGATCTCTACCTAATGAAGTCCTAAAGCCCTAAATTTATACAACTGGGCAGAACTCAAAACTAAATTAAAAACAACTCAATCCGGATTTGAAAACTTTGAAATCCGGGGTCTCTATACATCACGTGTTATATAAGACAAAAACTTTATAAAAAGTGAATAAGAATAGTCCTAAAAAGAAACAATAGTGACAATTCACCGACTGTCAGTAGACAGCTTTTCCAAAAGCAAGTTTGCTTTCCCGCAAAGTTCGGCTTTCTTTTTGCACAATTATCCAAAGGTATCATCAAACTCCTTCAAATAGCTTTTGCTTTTCCTTTATCTTTGGCTTTACGAATTAACTCAACCTTCAAGCTATCAAACAAATCTTCTGCCAACATATCTTGAACGGATAGGATATCCTCATTAGGATCTTGGGATTCTCCCGCGAAACACCCATAGGCATTAGTAGACCTCATAGAGGTGTCTTCTCATGTAGAATCAGCATCGACTGCACTTTTAAAATGTCTGAGGAAATCTTCCTTGACTTCATCCAAATAAGAAGCCATGACATCTTCATGAGAACTGGTTTGTTTTCTCATTTGGATTTTTCTTAAAATATGTGAGAAATGAGATTCTTTTTCTTGGGCCTTCTTCTTTGTTTCTTCCAGCTGGTCCTAATAGAGAGCTATCATCTGGGAAATTTCATTGATATTAGGTTGACCATAAGGTTTCTTTGTCTCCGGATCATTTTGCAAGAGTTTTGCCCAAAAATTTTGAAAGAAATTTTCTTTTTAAACAAAACATTTTTTCTTTATTCATTTCCGCGACAGGGATCCATTTCCATATCCACGGGATTCCAAATTCTATAAAGAAAAATAAAGAATTAGATCCTTCAATATAAAGATTAGGATCATTTCCTATATGTGGGCATATTGCTAACCATTCAGCAAAAAGTCTTTTATAAGGATCAAGGAGAATTTTGACCAAAGGTCCAAAACTTTTCCACCATTGATGGATCTAGGGAAGATACCTTGGGCTTTGAAAAATTTCAGGATTGAATTTTATAAAACAAGAGTGTTTATGCTGGGGGTTTTCATATAAGAAAACTATGGAAAATGCTTCCACATAATCCCAGTAATTAAAATGATAAGTATTCTTATCTAGAATAAATTGCCTTTCATTTAAAGTACTAATTCCCTATTCAATTGGATAAATAATTTTCTTAATATAAATTTTACTATAAGTATAAATTGGAAGACTATTATTCTTCCTGAAATGTCCAATATCACATGAATTTGTGACTTGCAAAATTGATTCAAAATAAACCTTGGACTTATAATAAATTACAGGAAACATATAATTAGTTAAATATCGTTCCATAAGGTACCAAGGATCATTAATCCATTACTTATCAGCATTATCGAGAAGTAAAATAACTTCTTCATAATTAGATATTTCAAAAGAGCCATCAGACTCCTCATGTTCAACTGCATGAGCATATGATGATGCGGGGGTAGTAGTATTACCGCTACTTTCAATAACTTTCTTGATTTTATCAAAATCAGGATGTGATGGATCAATAGTGATCCCTCCTAGATCGGTTAGTTTTTTTCCTGCAATGACCCTATTAGGATCAAGGCTTTGTGCTCTGCCTCTTCCTCTTCCCCTATCAGGGTAAGAGTAACCTCCCCTAGAGGGGTTCATCCTGCAAAAATTCAAGGGTCAAAAAATCAGGAAGAGAATTATTATTCCCTTTGATATAATCAATATCAAAATCAAAATGTGCAAGATTAGCTTGCCATCTAGCAAATGTTTCCTTAGAAACATCATGTTTAAAATCTTTATTAAACATATATTTGGATGCCTGACAATCTGTTTTAATTAAAAATTTCTAACAATATAAATCATCTTGAAATTTTAAAACAGATTTCACAATTGAAAGAATTTCTTTCGCAACAGTTGCATATTTTTGTTGACTAGTATTCCATTTTCCTGAACGAAATCTAATAAGATATTCTTGTTTTGTTTGAGGATTAATTTGTTTCAGAATTCAGCCAAATCTTATATCTGAAGCATCAGTCTCACAATCTTTTTCCAAGAGGGATTTGCAAGCATCAAACAAGGCAAATGTTTGACTTTAGATTTTATCAGCTTGATTTTTTTCAGTATGAACATCGGTCCATGGTCCTGGCTTCTTCTTGAGTCTATCATATAAGATAGCTGTATCTGTAGCAAGATTCTTGTAATATGGCAAAATATAATTCAAACTGCCAAGAAATCTTTGTAACTGAGTTCTATCCATAATTTGATTGGGAAATTTAGAAGCAAATTCAATACTTCTATCTATAGCAATAATTTTTCCTTTTTCAATATTATGACCAAGAAATCGAACTTTAGTCTGGAACAAAATCATTTTTGTTTTTGAAATAACAAGACCATTTTGGATCACAATTTTCTTGAATATTTCAATAAGCTTAAAATGTTGTTGAATATCTTTTGAAAAAACTAAGATATCATCAATATAAACAATTATAAAATCACTATAAGGGATAAAAATATCATTCATAATATTCTGAAATTCAGAAGGAGCATTTTTTAATCCAAATGGCATAACATTCCATTCATAATGTCCAATAGGGACAGTAAAAGCAGTTTTATATCTATCTTTTTCATTGACCTGTATTTGCCAATATCCAGATTTAAGATCAAACTTTGAAAATATTAATGCATTATGCAAACGATCTAAAAGATCCTTCTTATTGGGAATAGGATATCTAATCCATTTTAGCACTTTATTCAGTGGTTTATAATTAATAACAAGTCTAGGATTACCTCATTTTTGTTCTGCATGCTTACTGACATAAAAAGCAGTACAACTTCATGGGGAGTATGATTTTTTATTTAAACGCTTGTTTATGAGACTAGCTATTTCCTTCTTACATAAATCAAGATATTCTTGATTCATTTGACAAGGTCTAGCCTTAGTAGGAATAATTTTTTCATCAAAATTATTTTCATAAGGTAAAGAAACAATGTGCTTCTTTCTATCCCAAAAAGCATTAGGGTGATCATTACAAATACGTAAAGAGAATTCATGATTAAGATGTTTAATCTTATCCTGCAATTTAGGAATTTTTAACATACTATCAATATCATTGATACTTATTTTATGTTTGAGAAAATTGAGATGTGATTCTTTAGCTTTCATTAGATTAGCTAACTGACCTAAAAAAATTTCTCTAGGTTCAGTAATAAAACGAAACATTACAGGTTCTTTATTATAAGTGCCTGTTATACCATGATTATCTATACCTAATATAGGCATAATTTCATTGATAAAAGGAGTTCCTAAAATTATAGGACATGTCATGTTTTCGATCAAAAGAAAACTAGTAGATATACAAACTTTTTCATAACATATAAATGCTTTGGGCAAATTTATATTTAACCCTTAATTTTTCTCATGATGCAGGAGAAATGGAATGAGCAGTCTTCTCAAAATATTGAGTAGGAATCAATCCTTCAAGTATGCAATTAAGATCAGCACCAGAATCAATTAGAGCAATCATATTTTTAATCATATGATTTGGTTGAATTAGTAAATTAATTCTAACTAGCCATTTTTGCGTTGTAATAACCTTCAAAATATTAAGAAGATTTAGATCTACCATAGCATCTGGTAAAGTATTAGAAAGTCTGGGTTCTTGATGTACAAACATATCAATTTGTTCTTTAATTAATTGATTTTCTTGTCTAAGATCATTGATCTAACTTTGAAGTGTATTAACTTCCTATTTTAATTAGTGATTAGTGATTGGAATATTTCTTCCTTTTTTATCACTCAATTGATTTATAATATTTTTAATATTATAACCCTGTTTTGAACTCAAAATTTTCTCAATAGGTTTTTCAACATAATTTTCTTTGGAATAATGTTCCAAAATTTTTGATTTTAAATAATCATCTTTAATATCTTCTAACAATTTAAGAACTTCTAACCATTTATCTGCAGTAATCATATTAACACGCGAATCATCAAATTGAGATAATATTCTTCATCAATAGTATTGACTTTACAATCACATGGAGGAGAATCCTCCTTAGAAGAAACGTTGTTAACTTCATCAGAAGAAGTTTCTTCTGTATCTGAGCTATTTGAGCTAGAATTAGACAAATTATTAATATCAATGAATATTTTTGCCAATTGATTTTTTGTATGCTCATCAAGATCCAAAGCATTTATCTTTTTTCGGAATTGCCGACACTTAATTGCATAATGGCCTTTTTTTCCATATCGATAACACGTGGGTATAGGCTTAGGTTTAGGGGTATATCCCTTTCTCTGATTTCTTTCTCTCTTTTTCTTAACTTTATGCTTATATCTAGGAGATGCATGATATTCTTTAGGATTTTTAGACCCTTTAGATTTAGTAAGTCTACGAGTAGATGGAAGTTCCATCGCAAATTGTTCACAGAATTAACCTAACTTCTGTCTATCAGTTAGACCTTGTTTTTTTATTTGATAATTCAATTTTATTTGATTACAAAGATCTAATCCTTCTTTGACACATATGTCAATCAATTCACCATAAGTGTACATATTATAAACAATATTATTGTTTGTCTCCTTTATCAAACCTTTTCTAATCTTTTCTGCAAATGATGTAGGTAAGCCGTCAACAAATTTGGCCTTCCATTGATTATCATTAGCTTCGAGAAGTTCGAAGACTCTAGTGAGGAAAACATCTTTATACCATCTAAAAGATGTAAGAGTAGGACAACGTAAATTACGCAATAAAGTCCTAGTTCTATCATAACTTGTAGAGAATTGACTACAAAAATGTTCAAGAATAGTAGCACACATTGTTTAAACAACATTAGACACTTCAACTATATCGCCCCAACTCGACCCCCCTACAATCAGTCAGGACGCAATGGAATTTCGGCAATATAACGAATGTAAGACGTACATCAGGGCTCTAAACCAACCCTTTAGAACATTATACAACCAACTTCAAAGATCAACAACAACTCCACAACTATGTTAACAACATACAACGCAACCATATCCATATATTAAACATTCTTTCATCAATTCATCCATAAGTTATACGCCTCCGTTCCAACATCATATATAGGCTATATCATACATTCGCAAAATAGATTACAAGCCAGTTCAGTAATCTAATCATATTCAAAAGAAAGACTACTAAACCTGTGAGACCCTACTTTTCTGTTTTAACTCGATTTACGTATTTTATCTCGTTTTGCGTGTATTTGACCTGTTTATGTGCTATATGACCTAGAATGTTATAATTTTGATGTCAATACTCCTAATACATGCCAAATGTGCATTCATGAAATTTTCATCAAAAACGGAGTCAGAAATTTTATCGTCGATTTTCAGTGAATAGTGTTTTCGAAACACGTCCGCTAAAATTTTGAAACTGGTCTTTTTAACCCTTCTATACCTAGACTACGGGTTTTAATAGACCTGTGTTTGATTAAAACGGTTTTAAAATCGGCTTAAGAATTTATTAGGGATTTTACACCGACTTTTGCGAAAATCGAGTTTTAAGCCGACTCGGGTGAAATTGTTTGATTGTAAAACTTCTTATCACCTAAAAATAATTTACTTGAGCTAGCTTGGGTGTTGAATAAATTTTTTGAACTTTGGTGATCAAGAAAATGCATTTAAAGTCAAGAAAACACTAAAAATACTAAAGTTTCAACTTTGACTTTCATTTGACTTGTTGACTTTCATGCATATATCACCAACACACAATGAAACAAAGCAAAACACCACATTTTCACACACCTTGCAGCCGTGAAAGCTTAGGGAAAAAAGAGATTTTATTCAACTTATTTTCAAAGTAATTTTGCCTTAGAAAACTCATTTAAAGTCCGAATCTTTTCAAACCGAGCTAGATTCCGCTTGTTGGGCACCTATTGCACGCATTCCTAGCTTTACTTCGGATCAAAGGTGAGAGAAAAATTCTAGATCTCAAAATGTCATTTTTATGTTTTTGCGTATAATTAATTATTGAACCGTTAGAATGTTAATCTGATGTTAGATTATTGTTCCATGCATGCTAGGGATCATTTATATGCAATACTACGAGATTTGAACGGATGTAGCATATTTATTATTTTTCGGGTATTTAAAGTTGATTAATTTGTTAAATGTTGAATATTTTGAGTTGTGTTGATCGAAATCGATTGCCGTCGATTTCTAAATACTTGATAATTACGTGGTAGCGCCGTTGTAATGCCGAATTTTTGATTGTGATGTTCGTGCTAAAATTCAAAAATTTCAGCCTAGGTGCCTTGAGCTTTTAGGGTTGTTGGGCTTGATTTTGAGGTGTCTTGGTTGGTTTCCGAGAAGAATAATGTAGATGATCAAATGGGTGAGTGTTTGAAACTGATTTAGAGTTGTTTGGATTAGTAGAATGTAAGATGTGATTATTTGAAGTTTAGGTTATCTTTCTTTAAATTATTGAATTGAGCCTTAGTTGATCGGGTGTGGTTTGAGTGATTAAATTGTCAGGTGTTGATGGGTAAACTAAGGTTTGATTGTGTGTTTAATGCATGTTCGGTTGGATGGCCTACTTTGTCATCTAACTTAGTTATTTGTTGTTTAATTGATTATTGATGTTATTGATGATGATGATATGATTATTGATGATGATAAAATGATATTGATTGATTATTGAGTACGGGAATCGGGCACTTTTGTTGCTGATCTCCCCGATTATTGATTGATGATTGATGATGATTATGGAGTCTTGGTATGTGAAACCCCACTTTTCTGCTCTAACTTGATTTACGTGCTTTGTCTCGTTTTGCGTGCATATGATCTGTTTATGTGCTATAGGACCTAGAAAGTTATAATTTTGATGTCAATACTTCTAATACGTGCTAAATGTGCATTCATGAAATTTTCATCAAAAACGGAGTCAGAAATTTTATCGTCGATTTTCAGTGAATAGTGTTTTCGAAACACGTCCGCTATAATTTTGAAACTGGTCTTTTTAACCCTTCTAGACCTAGTCCACGGACTTTAATAGACCTGTGTTTGATGAAAACGGTTTTAAAATCGGCTTAAGAATTTATTAGGGTTTTTACACCGACTTTTGCGAAAATCGAGTTTTAAGCCGACTCGGGTGGAATTCTTTGAATGTAAAACTTCTTGTCACCTAAAAATAATCCACTTGTGATATTTTGGGGGTTGCATAATTATTTTTAACTTGGTGAGCACTAAAATGCAATTAAAGTCATTAAAAACACAAAAATACCTATTAAAACTAACTTTGACTTTGCATTTTTTTAATTGACCAAGCTTTTTATTATATAATGTCATCAACACACACTCACACAACACAAAACACACTCCAAAAACACACACAAAACCGTGGCTCCTTGGAGGAGAAAGATAAGGCATTTTCAAAGCATTTTTCTCACAGATTTTGCGTTTCAAAGCCGAATTGAGTGATTCAAAGCTTGAAATTGATTGTTTGGCATCCATTCTACACATTTCTTGCATCAAAACACATCAAAGGTGAGAGAAAAATTCTAGATCTCAAAATGTCATTTTTATGTTTTTGCGTATAAATGAAATTTGAACCGTTAGAATTGTAATATGATGTTAGATTATTGCTCCTTGCATGCTAGGGATCATTATATACTAATACTACGAGTTTCTGTCGGATATAGCATAATTTTTATTTTCCGGGTATTTAATTTTGATTAAAATGTTCAAAGTTGATTTAATTGAGTTGCGTTGCTCGAAATCGATTGCCGTCGATTTCTAAATACTTGATAATTACGTGTTAGCGCTGTTGTAATGCCGAATTTTCGATTACATTATTTGTGTGGAAATCCGGAAAATCCAGCCATGACATCTTAGGAATTTAGGGTTATCGGGCATGATTTGGAGGTGTTATGGTGGATTTCCGAGAGGGCTAATGTAGTAGGTTGAATGGGTGAGTGATAGGAACTGATTTGGCAATGTTTGGATTAGTAGATTGTAAGTTATGAATTTTAGAAGTTTAGGTTGTCATTCTTTAATTTCTTGAACGATGCCTTAGATGGTTGGGTAGTGTTCGAGTGATGAATGGTGAGTCGTTGTTGAGTAATTTAGGGTTAATTATGTATATTATGCATGTCCGGTTAGATGGCCTACTTTGTCATCTAACTACGTTGTTTGTTGTTTAATTTAATATTGATGTTATATTGATGTTATTGATTGATTATTATTGAATGCGGGAATCGGGCACTCTTGTTGCTGATCTCCCAATTGATTGATCGATTTATGCTTGCATGATGATTGATGAATATGGAGCCTTGGTATGTGTGTGCCACCTCTCGGGCAGCGTCGGGCTGTCGGGTTGAAACCGGCATGACTGCCATAGGCTACCCCCAGCTCGCATGACGGAGATGTCATGGAGGGAAGGGGATAGTGAGGTACTTCGGGTGCGTGAGTAATGGGGAGTTATAAGAAGAACGGTTGAGATCGTGATGGCGTTTGGAGCTACACCAAATAGAGTATCCTTATTGAATGGTCATATAGTTATGTGATGATAGCCTTATTTATGTTATTATTGTTGTTGTGTGTTTACTTGCTCAAAGGACTAAATCCAAGGAGCGTAGTGAATACTGTCGAGATCTATCGGATCCTCACTGGGCTTATGTATATAAGCTCACTCTCTATTAATGCATGCTTACAGGTGTTGCAGAGCCGGATTACGGGTATGTGCCTCCTGAAGAGGAGAATGTGGAAAATGTGCTTTACGTGGACGAGTCATATGTTCCCGAGTCTTATCCATGACTTTATGTTGTTAAATGTCTTGTGTATTAGTTTAATAGACTTTTATATGCTTTGCGGTTCTTAATGTAATAGATATTGAAAAGATGATGAACCAAATGATGTTAACTTAGCGGTTTCCTTTTGTCTATGGTTAAATTGTAGTTGTGTCTCAACTTACTTTTGAAATGTATGATAAAAGTTGAGGTATTGTATGTCATGTTGGAACGGAGGCGTATAACGAGGATGTTTTATTGTATATTATGATTGTGTTGTATGTTGTTGTTTGAATTAAGGAGTTGCTGGATGTATGATGTTTAATGAGGTTGGTTTGGAACCTCGGTGTCCTATTTACTGTCGTTATACTGCCGAAATTCCGTTGCGTCCTGACTGATCATAGGAGGGGTCGTGTTGGGGCGTGACAGTTTAAGTGGTATCAGAGCTTGATTAGCTGTCAGCCGGGGTATCCTCGGAATGTGGGTAGTGGTCTAAGCATGCAAGTATGTATTAAGTGAAAGAAAAGTGAAACATATGTTAATATGTTTATGTGATTAATTTACTTATGTGTCTAACTTTCTATGTGACCAATATGCCTTGTGTGTTAAGTGAATTAATGTGGTCAATATGTTTTATGTGATAATGTGTTATACGTACTCAATGTGTTGTAATTAATGTGCATTATGTGATTAATGTGTATTATGTGACAATTGTGTTTTATGTGATTTTGTGCCTTGTGTGAAGTTAGTTGTTTATGTGCTTTTAATTGTTTATAACTAGCTTATGTGAAACAACGTGCTTTAGGTGCTCAATGTACTTTAAGTGACCAATGTGAGTTACGTGATCAACTTGTCTTATGTGAAGCTTGTTGCTTATGTGACTTTAATTGTTTATAACTTACTTCTGTGATATAACTTGTTTATGTGATGTTGGCTTCTTATATGTTGAATTGTGTGTTATGTGATAATGTTGCATTGTATGATAATTGTGCATTACGTTATACTTGTCTTTCATATGATATAGTTGCATATATGTTTTAACTCGTGAGTGACCTTTTAATGTCTAGGATGATTGCAAGAGTTTTCGGAAATAGTGGTAGGCCATGATTTTGAATTATTATTATTCTAGAAGTTTATCAGTTAGATTTTAATTGTTATGCTTATGGATTTTAATTTCGGCTTAGTGGATTGATCTTGATATTCCTTTAGCGAGAATGAAGTTGTTCGAGGAAATAGCAACGTATCTTGATGATTATAATTACTTTTGTTGCCATGTTTAATTTATTATTACTTGGAGATGAATCATAAGTTGAGGTTTTTGTGAGGTTGTGATTAGACACTTTTGGAGTCTGAACTCAGATTATACTTTCTTGAGGTTATTTTAGAATGAATTTATTTGAGGAATTAGTGATGTATATTTGTGAATGGAATGAAGTGTGGTATAACATGTGAATATGTCTACTATTTGGGATTGCTATATTATTAATGGATATTTTGGAGTTTTGATCTTTAAACCTTGGAAATAATTGGAGTGATTCCTGACTAAAGTTACGTTATTCGAAGATGTAATTGTTGGGAGATAGAATTATTTGAGGAAATAAGAATGCATTTTGGTGACTGAACATTTACTTACCTACATCAAGCTTTTGAGTTCTAGGTGGTATGACTTTCTAAATTGTTGATTGAGGATTCACTAGTGTTATAATGGGTTAATATGAATATGTATTGTATTATCAGATTTTGGAGTCCTCATTAGTTAATCTTGTTGGGTAATCGGTGATTTATCTTGTTTAGTGATTGGTCTGGTACGGAATGTAAAATTTTGGAGTGATTTATCTTGTTTGGTGATTGTTATGACTCTTTAGGTTCTCTAGATCTCCTTAGTGTCTTGTTTTGGAGGAAGATAGATTGTAAGATTTGACTTGTTGGTGTTTAAGTGTGTAGGTGGGACACCCTTCTTGTGCTTCATAATTCTATCAGTCTTATTATTATCTTTTACTCTATTCTCACTTATTTGAGAGGGAGTTACACTTTTCTAGCATATCAATTGTTTCTTGAAAGTTTTGCTTATTGGATTAATGGATCCTATACTCATTTGACATTGTTTCCATTCTTAACATTCATATTTGCTTCTTATAGCAATGTCGCTTATTGGAGTTAAGGTTTGAGACTTCTATATTTCATTCTATATCTCTAGCCATTCGTTTCAATATTTCATTTCATTCTATTACTATTCATTTGAAAGTAATTTTTCCTTTGGTCTACCATTTTACTTATTCGAATTTCACTTGCTTGATGTACTCCCTACCTAAGTACATCATTGTCATTCTTGTTGATCCTTGTTAATCCTATTGTTTCATTATTAAATCTTGAGTCATTACTTTGCTTGTAATTGCTCATTCAATATACTCGGCATTGTCCTTCTTATTAATACTTCCTTGGTTATTGCGTGCTGAGATACTCATTATCTTGACACTCATATTTTCTATTGAATTAATCATCTTTTATCTCTTAATTTTATTTCACCTCAAGTACAACTTACTTGTTGGTTCCTTGAACAATCATCGAGAATTGAAATATCTACTTGTTCAGGAATTTTTGTTTAACATACTCAGCACTGTGTTGACTCGTCATCATCCTTTGTTCGTACTTATTTAACTGAAAGGTGCTGAGACATTTCTTATCTTAGTTATCATGCTTCCTTATTAAACTATTAACCTCTTGATTCTCTAACTTGTTTGACCTCTTGTTCCCTTGATTGTTGGCTCAAATATGACTTTCCATATTCTTAATTCCTTGTAAATTTCATAAGAGCCATATTCTGACCAATGTCACTTTTGAGATATTTCCTTGATCAATAATCATTCATGTTATCGTAAATGAGTTTTTAAACCCTCGGGGTATTCATAGAGCTCTTTTGTGTAGTAGGAGATAATTGATAATTAGTGGTGTCACGCTAAGACTTGGAGTTGCAATTTCTTTCATATGCAATAAGATATTAGGTAGGAGAGAATTATGAATTGGAGATTGTCTTGGAACTATGATCATCAACTTGCAGTCAACATAGTTTGTTCTTTTGAGGTCTTTAGTTAGGTATCATCCTAAGAGATAAATGGGAACTAAGAGAAGTATTGTTATGTGTAACGATTGAGGATTTAATTGTCTGTCAGTTCGAGAATTGCGCGGACGCAATTGTTTTAAGGAGGGGAGAATGTGAAACCCCACTTTTCTGCTCTAACTTGATTTACGTGCTTTGTCTCGTTTTGCGTGCATATGATCTGTTTATGTGCTATAGGACCTAGAAAGTTATAATTTTGATGTCAATACTTCTAATACGTGCTAAATGTGCATTCATGAAATTTTCATCAAAAACGGAGTCAGAAATTTTATCGTCGATTTTCAGTGAATAGTGTTTTCGAAACACGTCCGCTATAATTTTGAAACTGGTCTTTTTAACCCTTCTAGACCTAGTCCACGGACTTTAATAGACCTGTGTTTGATGAAAACGGTTTTAAAATCGGCTTAAGAATTTATTAGGGTTTTTACACCGACTTTTGCGAAAATCGAGTTTTAAGCCGACTCGGGTGGAATTCTTTGAATGTAAAACTTCTTGTCACCTAAAAATAATCCACTTGTGATATTTTGGGGGTTGCATAATTATTTTTAACTTGGTGAGCACTAAAATGCAATTAAAGTCATTAAAAACACAAAAATACCTATTAAAACTAACTTTGACTTTGCATTTTTTTAATTGACCAAGCTTTTTATTATATAATGTCATCAACACACACTCACACAACACAAAACACACTCCAAAAACACACACAAAACCGTGGCTCCTTGGAGGAGAAAGATAAGGCATTTTCAAAGCATTTTTCTCACAGATTTTGCGTTTCAAAGCCGAATTGAGTGATTCAAAGCTTGAAATTGATTGTTTGGCATCCATTCTACACATTTCTTGCATCAAAACACATCAAAGGTGAGAGAAAAATTCTAGATCTCAAAATGTCATTTTTATGTTTTTGCGTATAAATGAAATTTGAACCGTTAGAATTGTAATATGATGTTAGATTATTGCTCCTTGCATGCTAGGGATCATTATATACTAATACTACGAGTTTCTGTCGGATATAGCATAATTTTTATTTTCCGGGTATTTAATTTTGATTAAAATGTTCAAAGTTGATTTAATTGAGTTGCGTTGCTCGAAATCGATTGCCGTCGATTTCTAAATACTTGATAATTACGTGTTAGCGCTGTTGTAATGCCGAATTTTCAATTACATTGTTTGTGTGGAAATCCGGAAAATCCAGCCATGACATCTTAGGAATTTAGGGTTATCGGGCATGATTTGGAGGTGTTATGGTGGATTTCCGAGAGGGCTAATGTAGTAGGTTGAATGGGTGAGTGATAGGAACTGATTTGGCAATGTTTGGATTAGTAGATTGTAAGTTATGAATTTTAGAAGTTTAGGTTGTCATTCTTTAATTTCTTGAACGATGCCTTAGATGGTTGGGTAGTGTTCGAGTGATGAATGGTGAGTCGTTGTTGAGTAATTTAGGGTTAATTATGTATATTATGCATGTCCGGTTAGATGGCCTACTTTGTCATCTAACTACGTTGTTTGTTGTTTAATTTAATATTGATGTTATATTGATGTTATTGATTGATTATTATTGAATGCGGGAATCGGGCACTCTTGTTGCTGATCTCCCAATTGATTGATCGATTTATGCTTGCATGATGATTGATGAATATGGAGCCTTGGTATGTGTGTGCCACCTCTCGGGCAGCGTCGGGCTGTCGGGTTGAAACCGGCATGACTGCCATAGGCTACCCCCAGCTCGCATGACGGAGATGTCATGGAGGGAAGGGGATAGTGAGGTACCTCGGGTGCGTGAGTAATGGGGAGTTATAAGAAGAACGGTTGAGATCGTGATGGCGTTTGGAGCTACACCAAATAGAGTATCCTTATTGAATGGTCATATAGTTATGTGATGATAGCCTTATTTATGTTATTATTGTTGTTGTGTGTTTACTTGCTCAAAGGACTAAATCCAAGGAGCGTAGTGAATACTGTCGAGATCTATCGGATCCTCACTGGGCTTATGTATATAAGCTCACTCTCTATTAATGCATGCTTACAGGTGTTGCAGAGCCGGATTACGGGTATGTGCCTCCTGAAGAGGAGAATGTGGAAAATGTGCTTTACGTGGACGAGTCATATGTTCCCGAGTCTTATCCATGACTTTATGTTGTTAAATGTCTTGTGTATTAGTTTAATAGACTTTTATATGCTTTGCGGTTCTTAATGTAATAGATATTGAAAAGATGATGAACCAAATGATGTTAACTTAGCGGTTTCCTTTTGTCTATGGTTAAATTGTAGTTGTGTCTCAACTTACTTTTGAAATGTATGATAAAAGTTGAGGTATTGTATGTCATGTTGGAACGGAGGCGTATAACGAGGATGTTTTATTGTATATTATGATTGTGTTGTATGTTGTTGTTTGAATTAAGGAGTTGCTGGATGTATGATGTTTAATGAGGTTGGTTTGGAACCTCGGTGTCCTATTTACTGTCGTTATACTGCCGAAATTCCGTTGCGTCCTGACTGATCATAGGAGGGGTCGTGTTGGGGCGTGACATGGTATGTGTGTGCCACCTCTCGGGCAGCGTCGGGTTGTCGGGTTGATAACGGCATGACTGCCATAGGCTACCCCCAGCTCGCATGACGGAGGTGTCATGGAGGGAGGGGCTAGTGAGGTACCTCGGGTGCGTGAGTAATGGGGAGTTATAAGAAGAATGGTTGAGATCGTGATGGCGTTTGGAGCTACACCAACTAGAGAGAGTATCCTTTATTGAATGGTCATATAGTTATGTGATGATAGTATTATTTATGTTATTGTGTGTTTACTGACTCAAAGGATTATTTCCAAGGAGTTTAGTAAACCTTGCTCGAGATCTATCGGATCCTCACTGGGCTTATTTATATAAGCTCACTCTCTATTATTGCATGCATGCAGGTGTTACTGATTTTGACTACAGGTATATACCTCCTGAAAAGGGAAATGTGTCGTATGTGGATGAGTCTTATGTGCAGGAGTCATTGCCAGGAGATTATCTTAGTTGTTGTAAAATAATATTTTGTATAATCTATTTTGAAATGTATGTATAGCATATGTATTAAGTTGGAACGGAGGCGTATAACTATGATTGAAATGTTGAAGAATGATTATTGTATAATATGGTTATGATGTATGTTGTTATTTTATTGAGGAGTTGTTTGTTGTATGGTTTGTGAAGTTGATGTATGATGTTCTAAAGAGGTTGGTTTAGAGCCTCGGTATCCTATTCATTGTCGTTATACTGCCAAAATTCCGTTGCGTCCTGGCTGATTATAGGAGGGGTCGAGTTGGGGCGTGACAAAACCAGTTTTATATAAGCCTTTATCTTTAAGTAAGTTATACAATACAACATATTACAAAAACTAAGACAAACTCATGGAAATGACTCTGACACATATGACTCGTCCACGTAAATCACAATCTCAGCCTCTTGAGGCACATACCCGTAATCTGGTTCAGTAACACCTGCTTACAGATAACGAATGAGAGTGAACTTATACAAAACAAGCCAAGTGAGGATTCGATAGATCTTTTAAAAGCATTTACTATACCCCTTAGAAATCCTCCTTTGAGCAGTAAATACATAATGAACATCAATATCAATATAAGTACAAAAATAACAATAACCAGTCAATAAGGATACTCTAGTTGGTGTAGCTCTATATGTGAGACCCCGGTCCCAAATTTATGTGCAAATACTTGTTTAATTGTTATTTATGTGCATTTGATTATTTAGATTGTAAATTACATGCTTTTACTTGTTTAAATTGATTATTTGTCACATAATGTATAATTTCGTTCTTATTTCTTTTATTTCATTAAATATGTGCATTCATATTATTTTCATAAGGATTTTTTGTGAAAATTACATTTAAAGTATTTTAAGTTCCATTTATTGATCTTTCTCCTAAAATTTCTAAAATTAGTCTTTTAAACATTTTAAAAACTAGTCTACCATTATATTTTGACTATTGGTTTAGAAAAAAATTGAATTTGCAACAAAATATGAGATTAAAGTTGACTTTTAGTGTGTTAAAGTAACGTTTTTAGAGCAAATAGTGATTTTCCACTCACATATATCATTCTTTGACCCTTTGACTTCATTTTAACACCATACAAGTTCAAAATCAGTCAAAAAATACTCCAAATCAGCCACCAAACCCTTATTTCAGGAATAGTAAATTTTATGCAATTTTGGCTCTTTAAAGGTGTAAATGAAGGAGTTTGAAGCTCAAATCGCATATTTGGACTCATCTTGGCGTCCTCTATCTTTCTACCATTCGTTTTTTGCATTTCGGAACAAAAACTTTGTGAGGAATTTTTGCATTTTCATGGAGTTTTAAAGTTTATGTTCAATTTTGCAATTTTTGGATTTTGCCATTAATGTACCATAACATGCTTCATTCTTGTTCTATATAGTATTATTACATGCTAGAGACCTTGTATATGCATTGGTATAGCTTGAAACTAAGTTTTTGACAAGATTTCACTTGAGGAAAATGATGAATAGTGTCAAACTAGGGTTTCCAAAAAAAGTTATAATTTAATTCGATTCGAGGCTTCTAGTAGTTGCTAATTAGGTCCTTGAGCATGAAAAAAATATTGTTTATGCTTTCCATGTGAAAATTTTGGGAAATTTGATCAAAATAGGCTACTTTAATAAGGGGTTTCGGGGTTAACTCGAATCTGGGCACGTTTCGACATCATGACTAGTCTTTATTAAGTATTGAAGCCTTAGAAGTGCCTTCGTTTCGCTTGTTTGGGTTCCAGAATTAGTACTTGTAGTGTAAACCCACAAAGAGGCATTTTTGGTATTTTCGTGTACTTGTGCTCTAGGTTATGATTTGGAGGTTCTAAATGAGGTATTTAGATATCCTTAGATTGTTAGGATGGTTAGCTAGTTTAACTTGATCCTTGAATTCCAGTAGGAAGCTAAATAGCCTAGTTGATCAAAGGGAAAATGAATGAATTAATTGCTTTAGTACTTGTATTGCTTTGTAGTTGCTCCTAGCGTGTCTAAATTCACTTCTAAGGTATGTGTGAGCTTTAGGTTAAGTTTTGTGAAAAGTATAATATTGACCCCTTTGTGTTCGCATAGTTAATTTCATGATAATTGCTTTATAATTGAGTAATTAAATGTTTATATGCCTTTGTATAGTGTAGATATCATAGTAGTGAAGTCTCGTGAATTGAGTTACTTGGTTTACATGGCTTTGGTTGAGTATGAATTTAGAATGGACTAAAGGAACTAGTAATGAACGATGGTAATAATTGTTGTTAGTTGATTCTTGATTGATTGGATAAATGTTTGAATGTACTTGTGTAACAAGTTCATCTATTCGGAGAAGTTGTGAGTTAAGCTATATGGATACTAGTTAAAGATTGAGTAAACATGTTTATATTGCTTATTAATTGCATTATATGTGTAAAGATATGCTTATATAACTTATTGGTTAGATGTTATATAGTGCTTCTACTTATGTGAATTATCATGGCTATGTATATATTATTTATTATGCTATTATCTTTGTGTAATGCTTGGAAGAATGTTGCATATGTGATCACTTGAGTTTATGTATTGTTTAAATATTGATTAGCATGCTTGTTAAACCATGAAATATATTGTTAGTTATGTATGTGACGCCCGAGATTTCTTATCACGTTCGTTCGTAATTGTTGCATGTCTCTTTGAGCATTTTAATGTGCATTTCTTTTTATTGATTATATGTTTTATTAGTGGCTACTATTCATAAGAAAATCAACTATCTAATTTGCTCGAATTAATATTTTTTCTAGATAGTATAACTTATAAAAGGAATCGAAAACTTATAATTTTAGACCTTATAGGCCGGGAACACGCATTTGAAAAATGTTTTGCACATCGCTTGAATAGTGTTACATAAGTGTAACATGAGCTTTAGCTAGTTATCATTTAATTGGAGTTTTAACTTAGTTGACCAAGTTTAAGCTAGCATTTGGCTTAAAATAATACAAGAGACATATACTATATACATAATACATCACATATACATGCAATAGAGCTAAAAAACAATTGAATTAATTCCCCTTTTGTCCTCCCAAACCCGATAGCCATAGGAGAAGGAAAGGAGAATTTTTGCTCTTCAATCTTTGAATCACAAGCTTGTCCAAGCTAATTGAGGGTAGTTTCGAGGTTCCTAGGCCTTCTACAAGCTTCTACACATCTTGGTGAGGGGGTTTTTCTACATATTTTGTTATTAGAAGTTTATGCTCATGTTATCACATTTCTTGATTTTCTAGTTTAGGCTTAAGTATTGCTTAAATCTTGTATTGTATACCTTCTACATGATATTTAGACCTTGCTTGAGTAGTTTATTAGCATGCTCTATGGTTGAATGCTTGAAACACATGAAAGAGACAGTGAATAGTACTTTAATAAAAGGTTTTGCTTTAAGTGGTTAATTGGATCGATGTGATGCTACCTATAGGTGCTCTAGATGATATTGAAACAAGCTAGATGCTCACGTGTAGTTAATTTTCCCGAAATTGAGTTAAAATATGAATTAGCTAAAATTTCAAAAGTGTATTTTTTCACATAATGTAATCTAGACTCGTTTAGACTTGGCATTAGGTATCCTTGGGGCATGTCTATATGCATGTCTAATGTAGATTTAAGCTATTTATAGAGTTTCGTGGGAAATGTGTTGATAACCCCTTTGTGCACCTATATAGTTATTCTCATGTTTAATGCTTATATATTGTTAGGATGTTCATATTGCTTATATTTAGTGTTGCATGATTGAAATTATACTTAAGACTTGTACACTAGACTACTAGAATGGTTACTTGGAACATATGTTAAGTTAAAGCATTTAAAGGTGGCATTTGTTAAAGATGAAATTTTAATAGGTATTGCATGCTAAATAAGTGGGACTATAAGTTAGCTTGTCACGCCCTAACTCGACCCCACCTATGATCAGTCAGGACGCAACGGAATTTCGGTAGTATAACGACAGTAAATAGGATACCGAGACTCTAAACCAACCTCAATAGGACATCATACATCAACTCCATAAACCATACCACAAACAACTTCTCAATAACATAACAACATACATCATAACCATATTATACAATAAACATTCCTCATTATATGCCTCCATTCTAACATAATACATGAACCCTTAATATACATTACAAAAAAATATTGATCCAATCTAGCAACCTAATCATAAACAAAAGAAAGGCTACTAAGACAGCATCAACTAATTCATTAACTTTTCAACATCTTTTACACTATGAACTACAAAGCATATAAAAGTCTACTAAGTTAATTTACAAGATAATAAAACAGTACAACATCAAGGATAAGACTGTGGAACAAAAGACTCATCCACGTAAGGCACATTTTCCACATTCTCATCTTCAGGAGGCACGTACCCGTAATCTTGCGAAAGTCCACCTATAGGCATGCAATAATAGAGAGTGAGCTTATATAAAATAAGCCCAGTGAGGATCTGATAGATCTCTACAGTATTCACTATGCTCCTTGGAATTAATCCTTTGAGCAAGTAAACACACAATAACATCAATAATACTATCATCACATAATCTATAATGACCATTTAATAAACGATACACTAGTTGGCGTAGCTCCAATCACCATCACGATCATAACAGCCTTCTTGTGACTCCCATAAACTCACGCACCCGAGGTACCCCAATAACCTCTCCCTTCATGACACCTCCATCATGCGAGCTGGAGGCAATCTCTAGTAGTCATGCCGTTATCAACCCGACAGCCCGATGCTGCCCAAGAGGTGGCACACACATACCAAAGACTCAACAATAATAATAAACATCAATCATTCACAAGAGGACTGTCTAGCAGAACTGTCGACCTCCCGGCATCAATCATCAATCAATAATCATCAATCATCATCAATAATCATATTATCATCATCAATAATCATATTATCATCATAATAATCATATTATCATCATAATAACATCAATAATCAATTTAACAACAAATAACTAAGTTAGATGACAAAGTAGGTCATCCAACCGAACATGCATTAAACACACAATCAAACCCTACTTTACCCATCAACAACTGACAATTCAATCACTCAAACCACACCTTAAACAACTAAGGCTCAATTCAATAATTTAAAGAAAGATAACCTAAACTTCAAATAATCATCTCTTACATTCTACTAATCCAAACAACTCCAAATCAATTTCAAACACTCACCCATTCGATCAACTACATTAACCCTCTCGGAAACCAATCAAGACACCTCAAAATCAAGCACAACAACCCTAAAACCTCAAGGCACCTAGGCTGAAATTTCTCAATTTTCACCCAAACATCGTAATCGAAAATTCGGCATTATAACGGCGTTACCACGTAATTAACAAACTTTTAGAAATCGACGACAATCGATTCCAACCACAACAACTCAAAATAATCCTCAAAAAGCCATTCTATCAACTTTAAATACCCGAAAATAAATAATTTCGTTACAATGGCTCAAATCTTGTAATAATACACATGAACGATCCCTAGCATGCATGGAACAATAATCTAACATCAGATTAACATTCTAACGGTTCAAAATGCAGTTATGAGCAAAAACATAAAAATGAGTTTTGAGATCCAGAATTCTCTCATCTTTGATGTGATAAAAGCCTAGGAATGCGTGCAATACGTGCCCAACAAGCGGAATCCAACTCGGCATGAAGTACTACGGATAAAAACTAGGTTTTTCTTTGAAAATTTGCTTTGAAAACCTTGAAAACTCTTTTCTCTTTTCTCTCTTCTTCCTCTCGGCAATGTGTGTGAAATTGTAGGTGTTTTTGTGTTTTGTGAGTGTGTGTTGGTGATATAAGCTTGGAAGTCAACAAGTTAAATGAAAGTCAAAGTTGAAATTTTAGTATTTTTAGTGTTTTCTTGACTTTAAATGCATTTTATTGATCACCAAAGTTCAAAACAATTATTCAACACCCAAGATAGCTCAAGTAGGTTATTTTTAGGTGACAAGAGGTTCTACAATCGAACAATTTCACCCGAGTCGGCTTAAAACTCGATTTTTGCAAAAGTCGGTGTAAAAACCCTAATAAATTCTTAAGCCGATTTTAAAACCGTTTTAATCAAACACAGGTCTATTAAAGTCCGTGGACTAGGTCTAGAAGGATTAAAAAGACCAGTTTCAAAATTTTAGCGGACGTGTTTCGAAAATACTATTCACTAAAAATCGACGATAAAATTTCTGACTCCGTTTTTGATAAAAAATTTATGAATGCACATTTAGCATGTTCTAGGAGTATTGATACTAAAATTACCACATTCTAAGTCACATAGCACATAGACAGGTTAATTCACGCAAAACGAGATAAAGCACGCAAAACGAGATAAGATAGAAAAGTGGGGTTTCACATAGCTAACCTGGAGAAATAATTGATAAATGTTGTAGTTAAAGAATAATTGAAGTGATGTTTGGTCTTAGGTACAAGGTGATTGAGAGTGATGTGAATTCAATCTTGTATCTTGAAGCTCGGTAAAGGTGAGGGAGTCTTCATCTCTTATGTGCATTTTAACTTATTTTACTGTTTCTAGATTGTATTCGTTAGTAATTGATAAATTTTATATGCGTTATTTACTTGCTATCTTGGGTCTTTTCGTGTTATCTGTGATTAACTGCGAGAACGACCTACTTTGTTCTTTCTCCTTATGTGATATTTGATATACTTGGCTCTTGTGATCTCGACTCGGGGTTGCACAACCTTTTCTGACATGGTAGCGTTGAGAAATATGGGCGGCATCGGGCTTGCCGTGCTTCCTCGACTATCATGGTGCCTATTCACTTTCTCTCATTGAGTATACTCCACTACCCCAGAGGTGTGGTTCACCTACTGGGCATATGGACCTACCTCAGGAGAAAGGGTCGTAGGATCGGGGTACATCCGGAGTACCCAACTTTTGGAGGAATAAGGTTTTTGCTGGCACTCGCTTGAAGATCTTGGCTCGTGGCTCGTGATTGAAGATAATTTGAATTGTATCCTTTTTATATGTGGTTAATTACTTGTTTAACTAGTTGTGTTATTTGGTTGAATATGTTGTTATCTTGTTGCATATCATGTTGCACACCCTAGTATACTGTATCACATCCCTCACTGAGTAACTTTGGTTACTCATTCCTTGTTTGAACATGTCCCAGGAAAAGCTGGAGATTAGATTGCCTCCTGTGTGGCATGTCTGCTCTATCAATGTGTAGAACAAAGATAAATGAGTATATGATATGGTTGTATACTATTTGAGACCTTATGATCTTGCATGTATTTTGTATGGCTTGTTGGATTGTAAATTAACTTAAGAACTTATATGGTTTGGTAGAGTAGTTGGCATATAATAGCTAAAGATATGCTTTATTGTCTTTTGATTGCATGCTCGTGTGGTTATATTTTTGTCTAAGGCTTGGTTGGCTTTGAGACTGGGAAAAGTTGAACAGTTGGAGTTGGGGTGTTGTTAAGTGACTATATTTGATGCATGCAGGATTTTGATTGTCCTATAAATAGGGGAGACTCCGTCCATTTCCCCTAAATTTTGTGCCCGAGTTTGGATATGGGTTGAGAATAGCATGGTTAATGGAAGTCCCAGTTTCATGAGGGATCGGGGCGTTACAGTTGTGGTATCAAAGCTTAGCAGCTCACTGCTGGGATAGGGTCCTCGGCCTAGTGAGTAGCGACCCTTGAGTGCGTGCATGCAAAGTGTGTTTTGAATAGGAACGTGCTTGTATGTAAACCTTGTGTGTGTGCTTATACGAAAATGTGTACCTATGTGCCTTACTGTGTTAACCGGATGAATTTGTAATACGTGCAAATATGTGATTTTGTGTAGACCTATGTGACTTATTTGTGTAGTAATGAGAAATATGTGATATGTGTATTATGTGATCATGAGTGGACTTATGTGGTGTATAAGTGTAATATGTGAAGGTTACATGACATGAGCATTTGATATGATTAATTGTGTATTTTATTGATTCATTAAGTATCTACTTACTTTAATTATTTGTAATAATGTGCATTAAGAATTTATTTAAATAGAATTAACTGCATACACGTATTACTCTTCGAAATGGTAAGTAATTTCTTCCCCCTGAAAGAGTTGGCCAGTAGCGGACCTTCTAAGAGGTGGACCAATAGAAGAGGAGCAGCTAATCAGTAGTTTATGATGATCAGTGGATAATATTCATTACTCAGAGCGTGATATTTAATAATCAGCCACTGGTATCTTTCTCGGTATTTTCCTTTGGAATTCTTGTTGGAGCTCTTGTTGGCATTTTCCTTGGATTTCTTCTTCGGTAATCTTCTTCGGAGTTCTAAATTGGATTTCTTAATTGAAGCCTTTATTTGGCATTCATAGTTAGGATTTCTTTTGACTTCTCATTCTGGATTTCCTATCAGGTATTCTTCTAGTTTTCATACCAAGATTTTGTTGGAATTCTTATTGGCATTCATGAGTGATGGGGTTCTAGGGAGTTCCATAAGAAGGCTCTTATTGGTGTGTTCTCTTGGTACTTCTACTGGGAATTCTTTGTGATTTCGCATTCGAACTACTTGTTCAGGTTATTCAAAATGCTTATATGGATTTCTCTTGAAAAAAAAAATTGCGAGGATGCAATTTGTTTAAGGGGGAGAGAATGTGACGCCCGGGATTTCTTATCATGTTCGTTTGTAATTGTTGCATGTATCTTTGAGCATTTCAATGTGCATTTCTTTTTCTTGACTATATGTTTTATTAGTGGCTACTGTTCACAAGAAAATCAATTGTCTAATTTGCTCGAATTAATATTTTTCCTAGATAGTATAACTTATAAAAGGAATCGGAAACTTAAAAACAATAAATCAAATTAAGATACACATAAGAGATGAAGACTCCTGCACCTACAATTAAGCCAAACATGCAAGAAAATAGCTTACATGGACTCCAATTCTCCTTGCGTTAGCTCAACATGCACCCTAACTTGACCATACAATTATAACATTTCTTATTTTGCATGTCATTTATAACTCATAAGTAATTCATAGCATCTAATAAGTATTAACAAGCATGGAGCACACCATCTTCAATTCAACAAATGACAAGTAGTTATACACATTTACAAGGCATTTAACACTTCATTACTCAATTAATATACATATGAACTAGATAACATGCTTAAACTCAATTAAATAGAAGAAGAACTCTAACTAACCAATCAACTAAACAGTTACATATAAACATTAATAAAGATTAGCTAACGAACTAATTTCAGGCTTTAAGATCATTAAACACGCGCTAACTGCTTTAAATTACAAGACATGTTAGAATGATACTCTTATTTTAGCACTAAACACAATAAGTAGCGAATTCACATTCTTTAACTAAGTTACCATTCACCTTTTTTTCAATACATCTATATGTTCAAGCTCTCACTACACATGCAATCCAAGTTCAAAAGTCTACTCTATAACATCATTAGATAATATAGAAAGTCCTAGAAGCAAGAAACACAAGACTATAGGCAATAAACATGAAATTAACCATTGGTACACAAAGGGGATTAACAACATACTTTCACGAAACTTTACCAAACGCTCACGTATACTTTAGAAATGCAATTAAACATACTATAAGAAATTACAATGCAATACAAGTGCTAAAACGCCCAATTCCCACATTTCCCCTTTGTCATCTTATGCCATTTTGCTTCCAAACGAAACACGAAGTTCAAGATACACAATTAAGCTATTCTACCTTTCTAATGACATGTAATAACACCATTTAGGACCCTAAAATCACGCCTTAAAGCACATCTAACTAAAACGTTTGAAATTTATCCATTTATGCATTTACACTACAAGTATCCTAATCAAAGCTCAATTAAGCGAAACAAATGCATTTCTAGTACTTCCTCACCTATTAACCACTAGCCATAATGCCCAAACACACCCGGATTTACATTTGACCCGAAACCCCTTTGTAAACTCAAGCCAATTTTGCAATTTATGCAAGTTTATACCAAGTATATTCATTCTAATCCCTACACCAGGTTCAATAATCTCAAACAAACTATTCTACCCTTCTAATAACACTTTATGACACCAACTAGACTCATGAAACCACACTTGGTCCACATACTTAACTCACAAACACAAGTAAGCCACTTAGCATGTTCGGGACTCTAAAGTATTCGAAAACATTAAATATTTGACTAACCTTTCATAACTCAGTAGGAACATTAACTACTAGACTTTAAATCACATTATCTTGGACTAACACACAACACACAAGGTATTAGACAAAGCATTAACTCATTAACATGCGCTACTTTAACTAAGTTCATGAATATCGCTTAGCATACTTTAATAAACAAACATGGCATGTATGAACTACATGAAAAATGGTCATGTATATTTCACATATTAAACATTCACACAAAGTTCCACTACTAACACATGTATAGCACATAGCACACAAAATTACACCAAGACCTGCTCATTCTCTCAATTCTCTACTGTACTCTACCTTAATCAATTCAGTTACCTATGAGGATGGCCTCTAAATTCCCTTATTTTTATGTATGCACGTATCCCTTTGAGTGTAGAATAATTTAGGTTCAAACGTTGTCCAATTCCAATTTGAATTGTATTAGTTACGACCGTTACCGTGCAACTATGCTAAACTAGTAGAACCAGCTATTTTCCTGGCTACATTTCGGAAATGGCCAAATCAGAGGGTCAAAACGTTAAAATTAGGCTTAGCACTAGAAATACACATTTGCTCTAAACTGCCTAATCTAGCTGTTATATAAATTTCGTTAATTTTAGAGCACATTTACTATGTCAAAAGTTCTCTAGAAGTTGGGTGACATTTTCTGTCCAGACAGGGCATTAGCTATCTACTAACTTTTCTTGCATTTTAACTAGTTTATTGCATGAATATAGCTATCACATAACTTCTATACTTCACCTAGGACATTTAACAAACATGTAGTCTTCATTTATGAGTTTTAACTAGCAAGATAACAACACAATTAAAGCTCTAGCAACACTTATCAAATATACAAAAGAGAGCTTCTACAACACTTTACATACTAAGAATGTGAGACCCCAGATTTCGTCTTTGCCTAGATTTATGTGATTTGACATGTTTATGTGTTATATGAGTTAGAATGTGCTAATTCTGTGATTTATATTCCTATTTTATGCTAAGTGTGCATTCATGAAATTTTTATCAAAATCGGCATCAGAAATTTTATCGATGATTTTGTGAATAGTATTTTGATCACACGTCCGCTAAAATTTTTACAGAGGTATTTTAAACGTTTTAAAAACTTGTCCTCGGGTATTAATAGACCCGTGTTTGATTAAAATGAATTTTAAATCGGATTAGAAATTTTAAAGATTTTTACACCTTCTTTTGTGAAAATCGAGTTTTTAATCGAGTCAGGTATAAGTCTATGCATGTGAAACTTGTTGTCAACTAAAAATATGTTACTTAAAAATAGTCTAAGTGTTAATTGCTTTCTTGTGAGAAAAATAGTGAAGAAACTAATTAAAAGACTAAATAACTCAACTTTGACTTTTTCTTATTTGTTGACTTTAGCTTATAAGATCATAACACACAATTAAAACAACACAAAACACACTCATCAACACACACAAGGTGGCCAAAACTCCTTAGGAAAAAAATAGAGTTTTTCAACTAGTTTTCAAGGTAATTTTTCAATAGAACTTGCAATTGAAGGCCAAATCTTGTCAACCAAAGCTTGAATTCACTTGTTGGGCACTTATTGCACACCTTTCTAGCATCATATAACATCAAAGGTGAGAGAAAAATTCTAGATCTCAAAATGTTATTTTTATATTAATTCATATAATTAAATTTTTAGCCGTTGAAATGTTGAATTGATATTAGAATATTGCTCAGTAGATGCTAAGGATCGTTTATATGTGTTTATATAAGTTTTGAACGGTTGTAGAATGTTTTTCTATTTTTTAGGTATTAAAATTTAGTTATTGGCTTGTTGTTGAATTAATGGAGTTGTGGTGGTTGGAATTGATCGTTATTAGCTTCTAAAAGTTTGTTAAATACGTGGTAGTAATGTTGTAATGCCAAAATTTTGATTGTGATGTTGTGGTGAAAGTCCAGAAATTTCAGCCATGGTGCATTGAGGTTTTAGGGTTGTTGGGCTTTTTTTGGATGGATTGTGGTTGGTTTCCAAGGGGGCTCATGTAGTTGCTTGAGTGCGTGAGTGATAGAAACTGGTTTGGAGGTTATTGGATTAGTAGATTGTAAGTTATGACTTTTAGAAATTTGAGTAGTTTTTCTTTAAATGTTGAAATAATATCTTTAGTTGTTTGGATAGTGTTTGGGTGGTTGATTCTTGGATTGTTGTTGATTGAGATCGGGGTTGAATGTTGGTTTAAATGTATGTGGAGTTGGATGACGTACTTTGTCATCTAACTTAATTGTTTCATGAATGTATAGTTGTTGATTGTTAAATGTTGTTTATTTGGTTGCTAAAATATGGTTTAATTGATTATTGATTATTGATTGTGGAATGCGAGAGTCGGGCAACCCTCGTTGTTGGCTTATCGAATTGGAATTGTTATTGTTATTAAGAGTCGGACGTCAGGCAACCGTCATTGTTGACTTCTCAAATTAAGTCCCATTGTTGTGAGCTTTGATAATGTTATTAATTGGTCGAGTTGGGGCGTGATAAGGAATCATCCTTTCATGCATCTACAATTCATGGATCATGTAACTACATAATAACCAACATTATAGAAACAAGAATAAGCAATAGAAATGCACACACGGGTGAGTTTCCTCACCTAAACATGAAGAAGAGCATGAAAAATAGCTTGGAACCACTTGTTTTTCCTTCTTTTCTTCATTTTCCTCTTTTTTTTCCTCCTCTTCTTCTCTTTGTCGTGTGTTGTGTGTGTGCAGAATTTTGTGTGTGTGTATGTTGAATCTGATTTTTGTGTATGTTTTGTGTGCTTGTGGTGTTGTAGTATTTTAGTATGTGAAAATAATAAAAGACAAAATGCCCAAATGACCAACATGCCCTTCAACTAAAAGCTATTAACTGGTTTGCCATTCTAGTTTAATTCTAACTAATTTAGTTACTCTATTGTTTATCAATAATTTATTTATTTACTATAATTTCTAAATCACCTAAATATTCGTGAATGCACATAAATACACGTTAAACGAAATAGATGCACGTAAACCAAAAATATGATATTTTATGCAAACAAATATATGTAAATAATTAAAGTAGACATATAAATATATGCACATTAATAAAATAATTATATGCATGGGTCGGGGTGTCATAATTACATTGCATGCTTGTGTGCTATAAGTAGGTTTTGTTGCTCTAAGGCTCGGATGGCCTTGAGATCTTGGCTTGACTATGGATAGCTTGCAAGATAGTTTGTATGTGTTGTTTGTGGATCAAAGTTTGTATGTGGCTATTTACAGGTAAGAGTTTAGTCCACGGTACAGAGGAAACTCTGTCCGAGTGACGGGTCCGGACTTGATCTATAGCATGGGGTTGGGTTCGGGGTGTTACACAAGCCACTAGAATGGAAAATGGTATTGAAGTGTCTAATGCTGTTTATACAATGTGTGCTACTATTCTTGAACATTTTTGTAGTCAATTCTCTACAAGTTATGATAGAACTAGGACTTTATTGCGTAATTTACGTTGTCCTATTCTTACATCTTTTAGATGGTATAAAGATGTTTTCCTCACTAGAGTCTTCGAACTTCCCGAAGCTAATGATAATCAATGGAAAGCCCAATTTGTTGACAGCTTACCTGCATCATTTGCAGAAAAAATTAGAAAAGTTTTGATAAAGGAGACAAACAATAATATTGTCTATAATATGTTCACTTATGGTGAATTGATTGGCATATGTGTCAAAGAAGGATTAGATCTTTGTAATCAAATAAAATTGAATTATCAAATAAAAAAACAAGGTCTAACTGATAGACAGACGTTAGGTTAATTCTGTTAACAATTTGCGATGGAACTTTCATCTACTTGTAGACTTACTAAGTCTAAAGGGCCTAAAAAGCCTAAAGAATATTATACATCTCCTAGATATAAGCATAAAGCTAAGAAAAGGAGAGAAAGAAATTAGAGAAACGGATATACCCCTAAACCTAAGCCTATACCCACGTGTTATCGATGTGGTAAAAAAGTTCATTATGCTAATAAGTGTCGGCAATTCCAAAAAAAGATAAATGCTTTGGATCTTGATGAGCATACCAAAAATCCATTGGCAAATTATTCATTGATATTGATAATTTGTCTAGTTCTAGCTCAGATAGCTCAGATATAGAAGAAACTTCTTCTGATGAAGTTAACAACGTTTCTTCTAAGGAGGATTCTCCTCCATGTGATTGTAAAGTCATTACTATTGATGAAGAATATTATAAAATATTATCTCAATTTGATGATTTACGTGTTAATATGATTACTGCAGATAAATGGTTAGAAGTTCTTAAATTGTTAGAAGATATTAAAGATGATTCTTTAAAATCAAAAATTTTGGAACATTATTCCAAAGAAAATTCTATTGAAAAACTCATTAAGAAAATTTTGAGTTCAAAACAGGGTTATAATATTAAAGATATTATAAATCAATTGAGTGATAAAAAAAGAAGAAATATTCCAATCACTCATCACGAATTAAAACATGAAGTTAATAAATTTCAAAGTCAGATCAATGATCTTAGACAAGAAAGTCAATTAATTAAAGAACAAATTGATATGTTTGTACATCAAGAACCTAGTTCTTCTAATACTTTACCAGATGCTATGGTAGATCTAAATCTTCTTAATATTTTGAAGGTTATTACAACGCAAAAATGGCTGGTTAGAATTAATTTACTAATTCAACCAAATCATATGATTAAAAATATGATTGCTCTAATTGATTCAGGTGCTGATCTTAATTGCATACAGGAAGGATTGATTCCTACTCAATATTTTGAGAAGACTGCTCATTCCATTTCTTCTGCATAAGGAGAAAAATTAAGAGTTAAATATATATTACCCCAAGCATTTATATGTTATGAAAAAAGTTTGTATATCTACTAGTTTTCTTTTGATCGAAAATATGACATGTCCTATAATTTTAGGAACTCCTTTTATTAATGAAATTATGCCTATATTAGGTATAGATAATCATGGTATAACATGCACTTATAATAAAAAAACATGTAATGTTTCGTTTTATTACTGAACCTAGAGAAAATATTTTAGGTCAGTTAGCTAATCAAATGAAAGCTAAAGAATCACATCTCAATTTTCTCAAACAGGAAATAAGTATCAATAATATTGATAGTATGTTAAAAAATCCTAAATTGCAGGATAAGATTAAACATCTTAATCATGAATTCTTTTTACATATTTGTAATGATCACCCTAATGCTTTTTGGGATAGAAAGAAGCATATTGTTTATTTACCTTATGAAAATAATTTTGATGAAAAAATTATTCCAACTAAGGCTAGGCCTTGTCAAATGAATCAAGAATATCTTGATTTATGTAAGAAGGAAATAGCTAGTCTCATAGACAAGCGTTTAATTAAAAAATCATACTCCCCATGGAGTTGTACTGCTTTTTATGTTAATAAGCATGCAAAACAAGAACGAGATAATCCTAGACTTGTTATTAAATATAAACCACTTAATAAAGTGATAAAATGGATTAGATATCCTATTCCCAATAAGAAGGATCTTTTAGATCGTTTTCATAATGCATTAATATTTTCAAAGTTTGATCTTAAATCTAGATATTGGCAAATATAGGTCAATGAAAAAGACAGATATAAAACTGCTTTTGCTGTCCCTATTGGACATTATGAATGAAATGCTATGTCATTTGGATTAAAAAATGCTCCTTCTGAATTTCATAGTATTATGAATGATATTTTTATCCTTATAGTGATTTTATAATTGTTTATATTGATGATTTCTTTGTTTTTTCAAAAGATATTCAACAACATTTTAAGCATCTTGAAATATTCAAGAAAATTGTAATCCAAAATGGTCTTGTGATTTCAAAACCATAAATGATTTTGTTCCAGACTAAAGTTCGATTTCTTGGTCATAATATTGAAAAAGGAAAAATTCTTCCTATAAATAAAAGTATTGAATTTGCTTCTAAATTTCCTGATCAAATTATTGATAGAACTCAGTTACAATGATTTCTTGGCAATTTGAATTATATTTTGCCATATTACAAGAATCTTGCTACAGATACAACTATCTTATATGATAGACTCAAGAAGAAGCCAGGACCATGGACCGATGTTCATACTGAAAAAATCATGCTGATAAAATCTAAAGTCAAACATTTGCCTTGTTTGATGCTTGCAAATCCCTCTTGGGAAAAGATTGTTGAGACTGATGCTTCAGATATAGGATTTGGAGGAATTCTGAAACAAATTAATCCTCAAACAAAACAAGAATATCTTGTTAGATTTCATTCAGGAAAATGGAATACTAGTCAACAAAAATATGCAACTGTTGCGAAAGAAATTCTTTCAATTGTGAAATGTGTTTTAAAATTTCAAGATTATTTATATTGTCAGAAATTTTTAATTAAAACAGATTGTCAGGCAGCCAAATATATGTTTAATAAAGATTTTAAACATGATGTTTCTAAGCAATTGTTTGCTAGATGGCAAGCTAATCTTGCACCTTTTGATTTTGATATTGATTATATCAAAGGGAATAATAATTCTCTTCCTAATTTTTTAACCCGTGAATTTTTGCAGGATGAACCCCTCTAGGGGAGGTTACTCTTTCCCTGATAGGGGAAGAGAAAGAGGCAGAGCACAAAGCCTTGATCCTAATAGGGTCATTGCAGGAAAAAAAAACTAGTTAATCTAGGAGGGATCACTATTGATCCATCACATCCTGATTTTGATAAAATGAAGAAAGTTATTGAAAGTAGCGGTAATACTGCTACCTTCTCATCATCATATGCTCATGCAGTTGAACATGAGGAGTCTGATGGCTCTTTTGAAATATCTAATTATGAAGAAGTTATTTTACTTCTCGATAATGCTGATAAGCAATGGATTAATGATCTTTGGTACCTTATGGAGTGATATTTAACTAATTATATGTTTCTTGTACTTTATTATAAGTCCAGGGTTTATTTTGAATCAATTTTGCAAGTCACAAATTAATGTGATATTGAATATTTCAGGAAGAATAATACTCTTCCAATTTATACTTATAGTAAAATTCATATTAAGAAAATTCTTTCTCCAACTGAATGGGGAATTAGTACTTTAAATGAAAGGCAATTTATTCTAGATAAGAATACTTATCATTTTAATTACTGGGATTATGTGGAAGTATTTTTCAAAGTTTTCTTATATGAAAACCCCCAGCATAAACACTCTTGGTTTATAAAATTCAATGCTGAAATTTTTTAAAACCACAGGTATCCTCCCTAGATCCATCAATGGTGGAAAAGTTTTGGACCTTTGGTCAAAATTCTCCCTGATCCTTATAAAGGACTTTTTACTAAATGGTTAGCAATATGCCGACATATAGGAAATGATCTTGATCTTTATATTGAAGGATCTAGTTCTTTATTTTTCTTTATGGAATTTGGAATCCCGTGGATATGGAAATGGATCCCTGTCGCGAAAATGAATAAAGAAAAAATGTTTTGTTTTAAAAAAAATTATTTCAAAATTTTGGGCAAAACTCTTGCAAAATGATCCTGAGACAAAGAAACCTTATGGTCAACCTAATATCAATGAAATTTCTCAAACGATAGCTCTCTATCAAGACCAATTGGAATAAACAAAGAAGAAGGCCCAAGAAAAGGAATCTCATTTCTCACATATTTTAAGAAAAATCCAAATGAGAAAACAAATCAGTTCTCATGAAGATGTCATGACTTCTTATTTGGATAAAGTCAAGGAAGATTTCCTCAGACATTTTAAAAGTGTAGTCGATACTGATTCTATATCAGAAGACACCTCTATGAGGTCTACTAATGCCTATGGGTGTTTGGTGGGAGAATCCTAAGATCCTAATGAGGATATCCCATCTGCTCAAGATGTGTTGCCAGAAGATCTGTTTGACAGCTTGAAGGATGAGTTAATTCGTAAAGCCAAAGATAAAGGAAAAGCAAAAGCTATCTGAAGGAGTTTGATGACACCTTTGGATGATTGTGCAAAAAGAAAGCCGAACTTTGCGGGAAAGCAAACTTGCTTTTGGAAAAGCTGTTTATCGATAGTCGGTGAAATGTCACTGATGTTTCTTTTTAGGACTATTCCTATTCACTTTTTATAAGTTTTTGTCTTATATGACATGTGATGTATAGGGACCTTGTAACGCCCCGATCCCTCACGAGACCGGAGGCTCTAGTAACCAAGCTATTCTCAACCCAATTCCAACCCAGTCTCAAAATTTTAGAAAAAAACGGACAGAGTTTTCCCTGTATTGTGGACATTCTGGAAACCTGTAAACTCTCAAATAAAGCCTCAGCAAGATAAAACAAGCTTTTCATAACTAAAGATTTAAGATTCAAGGCCATCCGGGCCTCAAGACATATCCTAATCGTTTTCATACAAGCATGCATTCTTGACTTAGCTTCTTTACAAAAACCGCTTATCATGCCACTCCAAGATAGTGTTGAAACATTCTTAGGAAGTTAAAACCAATCAAAAAACCATAAGTTCACCCCAAGCATACAAGGAAACTGATAACAGGAATTTAAGTTATTACAGGCCAAAGTTTCAAATCTACAACTACAACTTTCTAACTTGATCTTACAGTTACATATCATAGCATAAACATAGCACTTAGGCTATAAAATAGAACATAAGATAAACAAGCGAGTTCTCTACACAACAACAAGAACATAACTACCTCAAGCCACTAAGCACAGCAACTAAGGCAAAGGATCAGTCTGAACTTCCTCCTCCTCCTCTACTATCACCTCAACTAGCTGGGGATCACCCTCAGCACATCTTGAAACATATATCGAGGTATGAGCAACCATTGTTGCCCAGTGAGGGATAAAGTCTCCCAGGGCGTGCAATGCAACAAGTAAAGCAATTGGACAATAAAGCAGTTAATCATTCAGAAATAACAAGCTCTAGTAACCACACAATAAAAGGATACGTTTCACTTAACCCCAACACCAAAACTTCAATCCTTGAACACGATCCACGAACCACGATCACAATCACGATAACGATAACGATAAGCCGGCATAATCCCAAATACTCCAGTGGGTGTACTCCGGATGTACCCCGATAATCCTACTACCCAACACCCCCTGGCAATCTCCAGACCAGGTGAGTGAGGGAATATAGCACGAAGTTTGAATATCCACTGGCAAGCCCTCTGTCGCCCAGCCGATATTCAACACATCCGCCCCTGACACTATGGTTGCGCAACCACTGTGCAATGCATTTTACAATAGCAATTTAATATCAATAATATAAGCAATAACACGTAGGAGGATCAACAAAGTAGGTTGACCTCGATGCAGTTAGAATAGAAGCAATTTATACAAACAAATAAGCAGTTTTACAAAGGAGTATATACAAGACAAGCATAGAATCATGCCAAGAGCTCTAAAACAACTTGAAGTAACATTTAAACACTTAAGAAGTCGTGCCAAGGTCTTAGAAGCACGAGACAACCGAATTTGCACCTAAACCCCTTTGTTTTCCAAACTATTTCTCTTCCAAACCAAAGTTAACGATTCAATTTCAAAGGAAAACTATACCAACCTTCTAACTAACCCTCAAGGAACCCTTTCAAGCCTCAAACACATTCAAAAGCCTGCAATTACCCCGAAAGTCCTAAATTTCCTCTTCTAGCTTCAAACTACACATGTCTCATCCGGGCTTCAAACAAGGGCTAGCAAAGCTTCTATAGCACCTAGGTAGTCTAAGAATACTAAAAATGAAGCCCGAATCCACCCGGATTCACCTTAACCCCGAAACCCCTTTGTTAAAGTCGGCTAATTCATGTTCTATGCGATATTAGAGCAATTCAAGCGCACGGGGCTATTAGACTACTTTCATTAACAACTAAGGCATCTATTAGAAGCATTGGATCAAGTTAAAACGCACAATTACACAAAACCCTAGAATTTCATCACTATTGATCTCATAAATCAAATTAATGATTCTAACCGTTTAAAAAGCGAAACAATGGCTCAAATATGTTCTCTAGCACTCATATACAAGGTATAATAGCATAGATAATCAATACAATAACATTTGGTTACATTTTTAACAAATCAAGAAATTGACAACTATTTTAAAATGCGAAAATAAGCCATGAAATCCCTCACCAGTGCGCGTAGGAGCACCTAGGAAGCTGGCACCCCCGCTATACTACTAGATCTAGGCTTGGATTGGCTTGGCTTGAAGAGTTGAAGAGCAAAATCACCTTTTTTCCTTCTCCTTGGTGTTTTCGGCCCTACTACGGTAATTCCTGCACATTTGTTTTCTTTTGTTTTGTGTTTTGGTGCTTATAAGGTTATATAGTGATGTTAAGTTGAGGTGGGGTCAAGTGGTTGCTTAAGTGGACTTTTAAAATGCACGTTGCTAACTTTAAAACGAGCCTAAGGTGTAAAACATAGGCTAGCTAATTAAAACACTAAGTTAGTTACGTAACATTATTCATTGAACTACGAAAATCATTTTCTAAATGAGCTCTCCTATCGCTTCTAGCTCAATTGCACATTTTTCCCACTCCTCTAACAATTAATATGATTTAATAAAAATGCTAATTCACTAATAGAATGTAGTTTGAAAATAGGATGAATAGTAACTAAAGAAGACTGTTAATAAAGCACAGAAGGAAATGCGCAAACAATGGATGCAACAGTAAATAAATATACGGCTAAAATCTCGGGCGTCACATCCTCTCCCCCTTAAACAAATTGCGTCCACGCAATTCTTCTTCACAAGAGAACTCTGCATCAACTGAAAACCAACTCCGATTATTTGTCATCAGTTGCTAAGCAAGAATACCATATACTAATTCTCGTGGGAGCTCATTAAGAAATTCCAGTAGTATTATCTGCGAACCTCACGTAATAAGGCCAAATAAAGGCTCCAATAGAGATGCTACTTCGAAATCCAAATAAGAATCCCGCTGGCACGAATACCATAGAAGAATAGAATCCCAACTAAGAGCGGAGAGAAAATACCAATAAAAGTTTCAAGCAGGAGTATTGTAAATAATACTAGATAATAAGGCTAAAAAGAATCCCATATACCAATTCTTCTGAGAGATGCCGACAAAAGAATACTAAAAGAATACCAAAAGAATACCTGATAAGAAAATACCAAGAATATGCTCCAGAGAACTGTCATATAGAAACCCCAAAAGAAGCTACTCATTTATGACCGCTAAGCACTGAAGAAGGCCTTAGAAGAATCCCAATAACTGAGCTCCAACTATATCCACCAATTCCCAAATAAAGGCTGATTAATTGCCTCTCATTTCTGCTAATCAACATAATTTGGAAGGCCTGCCACTAATCACCTCTCTTCAGGGGAGGAAGGAGTTTTTTTTACCATTCAACGGGCTATGTATGCATGCCAAACAATTGCATATGTATAATCATCCTTTAAACTATTACGCAAACATGTTAATAAAAGAGTTTGTGAAACAGTGTAATCATCAAAGTCATTCAAGCACTATAATCAAGTCAAGCATAATACAACTCAATCAAAGACATTCAAATACACATATTACAAGCAACAGTTCAAGCAATTAATAATTCACGAGGTCAATTTGATGCATAACTAGCCATTTTACTTCACTTAGCAAACATTTAGCACGTAACACATAATTATATCACATAGGTGCACACATTCAATACAAGACACACAATCAAACATGCAGGCATACACTTTCAAGACAAACACTTAACAAGCACACACGCAAGGGTTACTACCCGACAGGCCGAGGACCTTGTCCTGGCTTAGAGCTAACTAAGCTCTGATACCACCTGTAACGCCCCAATCCCTCACAAGACCAGAGGCTCTAGTAACCAAGCTATTCTCAACCCAATTCCAACCCAGTCTCAAAATATTAGGAAAAAACGGACAGAGTTTCCCCTGTACTGTGGACATTCTGGAAACTTGTAAACTCTCAAATAAAGCCTCAGCAAGATAAAACAAGTTTTTCATAACTAAAGATTTAAGATTCAAGGCCATCCGGGCCTCAAGACATATCCTACTCATTTTCATACAAGCATGCATTCTTGACTTAGCTTCTTTACAAAAATCACTTATCATGCCACTCCAAGATAGCGTTGAAACATTCTTAGGAAGTTAAAACCAATCAAACAACCATAAGTTCACCCCAAGTATACAAGGAAACTAAAAACAGGAATTTAAGTTATTACAGGCCAAAGTTTCAAATCTGCAACTACAACCTTCTAACTTGATCTTATAGTTACATATCATAGCATAAACATAGCACTTAGGCTACAAAATAGAATATAAGATAAACAAGCGAGTTCTCTACACAACAACAAGAACATAACCACCTCAAGCCACTAAGCACAACAACTAAGGCAAAGGATCAGTCTGAACTTCCTCCTTCTTCTCTACTATCACCTCAATTAGCTGGGGATCACCCTCAGCACATCCTGAAACATATATCGAGGTATGAGCAACCACTGTTGCCCAGTGAGGGATAAAGTCTCCCAGGGCGTGCAATGCAACAAGTAAATCAATTGGACAATAAAGCAGTTAATCATTCAGAAATAACAAGCTCTAGTAACCACATAATAAAAGGATACGTTTCACTTAACCTCAACACCAAAACTTCAATCCACGAACACGATTCACGAACCACGATCACGATCACGATAACGATAACGATAAGCCGGCATAATCCCAAACACTCCAGTGAGTGTACTCCAGATGGACCCCGATAATCCTACGACCCAACATCCCCTGGCAATCTCCGGACCAGGCGAGTGAGGGAATAGAGCACGAAGTTTGAATATCCACTGGCAAGCCCTCTGCCGCCCAACCGATATCCAACACATCCGCCCCTGACACTATGGTTGCGCAACCACTATGAAATGCACTTTACAATAAAAAGTTAATATTAATAATATAAGCAATAACACGTAGGAGGATCAACAAAGTAGGTTGGCCTCGATGCAGTTAGAATAGAAGCAATTTATACAAACAAATAAGCAGTTTTACAAAGGAGTATATACAAGACAAGCATAGAATCATGCCAAGAGCTCTAAAACAACTTGAAGTCACATTTAAACACTCAAGAAGTCGTGCCAAGGTCTTAGAAGCGCGAGACAACTGAATTTGCACCTAAACCCCTTTGTTTTCCAAACTATTTCTCTTCCAAACCAAAGTTAACGATTCAATTTCAAAGGAAAACTATACCAACCTTCTAACTAACCCTCAAGGAACCCTTTCAAGCCTCAAACACATTCAAAAGCCCGCAATTACCCCGAAAGTCCTAAATTTCCTCTTCTAGCTTCAAAGTACACATGCCTCATCCAGGCTTCAAACAAGGGCTAGCAAAGCTTCTATAGCACCTAGGTAGCCTAAGAATACTAAAAGTGAAGCCCGAATCCACCCGTATTCGCCTTAACCCCAAAACTCCTTTGTTAAAGTCGGCTAATTCATGTTCTATGCGATATTAGAGCAATTCAAGCGTACGGGGCTATTAGACTACCTTCATTAACACCTAAGGCATCTATTAGAAGCATTGGATCAAGTTAAAACACACAATTACACAAAACCCTAGAATTTTATCACTATTCATCTTATAAATCAAATTAACGATTCTAACCGTTTAAAAAGCGAAACAATGGCTCAAATATGTTCTCTAGCACTCATATACAAGGTATAATAGCATAGATAATAAATACAATAACATTTGGTCACATTTTCAACAAATCAAGAAATTGACAACTATTATAAAATGCAAAAATAAGCCGTGAAATCCCTCACCAATGCGTGTAGGAGTACCTAGGAAGCTTGCACACACCCTAAACTACTAGCTCTAGGCTTGGATTGGCTTGGCTTGAAGAGTTGAAGAGCAAAATCACTTTTTTTCCTTCTCTTTGGTGTTTTCGGCCCTGCTACAGTAATTCCTGCACATTTGTTTTCTTTTGTTTTGTGTTTTGGTGCTTATAAGGTTATATAGTGAGGTTAAGTTGAGGTGGGGTCAAGTGGTTGCTTAAGTGGACTTTTAAAATGCGCGTTGCTAGCTTTAAAATGAGCCTAAGGTGTAAAACATAGGCTAGCTAATTAAAACACTAAGTTAGTTACGTAACACTATTCATTGAACTACGAAAATCATTTTCTAAATGAGCTCTCCTATCGCTTCTAGCTCAATTGCGCATTTTTCCCACTCCTCTAACAATTAATATGATTTAATAAAAATGCTAATTCACTAATAGAATGTAGTTTGAAAACGGGATGAATAGTAGCTAAAGAAGACAGTTAATAAAGCACAGAAGGAAATGCGTAAACAATGGATGCAACAGTAAATGAATATACGGCTAAAATCTCGGGCGTCACAGACCCCAGATTTCAAAGTTTTCAAATCGAGATTGAGTTATTTTTAATTTAGTTTTCAGTTCCGCCCAACTGTATAAATTCAAGGCTTTAGGACTTCATTAGGTAGAGCTCTAGAGAGCAACCTACTTTTTTCTTTCAAGTTTTCATATTTTGTAAACACTTTGTACATTTGGCAATCAATCAGAAGAAACTCTTTTCTTCAAGTATATTCTCTTTTATTTTTTAGTTTTGATTAATTTACTGCCGCCTAATATGGCAGGCTAGTTTCCAAACTATCTGTAACCTCCTTGGATTTCTAGACATGTCCCTCTATATTATGAGATAGACACAGTCGTGGGTGGAATTGATGTTATGGTAAGACAACTCTCAAGGTAGGCATTTTGTCGCCATAAGTCGCATTGTTGGCTCTTTGTTTTATGAGTTGTTTTGTGTTGACTCGGTTGACCACTTTGCCAGAGAGATTTTGTTTGTAAAACCATTAACTTGAACCCCATGCCTGGGCCTCCTTGTGGTATCAAAGCCATGGAACCTCTTTTGAGGTCACTTAGAGTAAACATGGTTGGGAGCAGACAGTATGACATTCTCTTAATATGTTTTCTACATTTAGAAAGAAGAATACTATAAAAAATTCTAAGAAGGAAGAATACGATCTTCCTAAACAACTTGATTTATTAAATAAATGGATCATTCCTTATGTTCAACCAAATACTATTTACTAATATGGTATGTTTGAAAATATAGGTCTTAAGCATGTTGTTAAGACTGTTGAACAATCGATCCCTATGGTTAATGATGAATTAACAATTAAATTGTTATCTAATGATGATATTTTGCGTCATGATTCTACGCATAGTTATTTACATATAGATTTAATTCAAATAACCTTTAAACCTCTTACATTATGAGGATTAAATGAAAGTTTTCTTGCAGTTCTTAGGAATGCTAGGAACTTAGATTGGAGACAATCTTTAATGGGAATAACTCAATCCAGTCTGGCTTATAGACCAATCTATTTTAATGTTAAACCAAATTTACAGCTTTCCTTATCTGATAGGAATATACGAGAAGCTATTACATTATATGTTAAAACTAAAGGTTATAATTATATGCCTCATTCTGAAACTTTGAATATATGTTATCGAATTTATTATAAGGTTCTGCATACTTTGAACCCTAACTGTAGATTACAGGATGAAACTGGTACAACAGTTATGATTGACACTAATTTTTCCAAATCTAAGATTACTACTCGAAGAATGATAAAATGGGAAGAAATAGACTTTCCTGAGAATTGGAAATTAGAAAAGGTGACTCCTAGTCACCGAGAATCCAATCAGATTTATCTGAAGTTGTTCAAACAACCGAAGGCGATGTCTTTCTTAGATTTAAACAAGAACCTACATTAGCTAGGTCATTTTCTTCAAATTATTCTTATATTTCCCCTATTGTGGAATTTCCTCAATCAATAAGAGCTTCTACTTCTTTTATTAGAGAAGATCCTAATAAGGAAATAGATAGGTTTAAACCTCCGTTTGAAGAAGGTGAAATAATGCACCCGAAAAAAATAGATGCGGTTAAAAATTCGGATAATCAGATTCCTCTTGGAATTAATACAGAGAATATGACTCCATCTAAAATGAGTTTTCATATATGATGACAGCTACACTTACTTTTAGCATAGGAAGCTGGGAAAAAACTTATGTTAATAATGAATTTTTAAATGCTCATTGGCACCCCATTCGAGAATGGATTTCTCCAACTTTTGACAAAAATCAATGGCAAAGTATTAAAAATCAGTATTATGATTATATGAGAAATGAGCAAAAAATCTATAACTTTGTTCCTTGGTTTATAGACCATTATGTTGGTTTTGCTATTAATACAATAGAAAGATAATGGACTGATGTCCAAGGTAAAAAAGAAAAATATATTTTTCCCCTTACCAAACCATTAATTTTTGGAAAATATACTTTTCAAATACAATATAAAGCATTCCTTAAATTATTTGAGGATGGTAATACTGATGTCATGTTAGAGCACAAGAACTCTCTTGTTCAACAAGGAAATTATACTAATTGTACCTTACAAATTTAGGTGAACAATTACTTATTTTAGATAAAAAGGTCAATCAGATATTAGATTGCTTAAAGCAAAAACCTCCAATAGTAAAACTTCAAGATATGGGAAAAATGAAGATAGTATAAACATCTTCTTCTCAGATAAAGAAGACAGGTTTTCAACCTGCCCCTAAGGTGGAAGGATTTAAATTAGATCCTGAGTCAAAAATTGACAACCTGATTAATAAAAATTTAGTTCATTTACATATTGGATTATTATTTGATCTTGGATCTGATAAATCTACGAATGTTAATTCTGATAGTTCTAAGTCAGAAGATGAATTCATTCCTCAAAATATTAAATCCATAATGAATATTTCAGAGGAAGTAAATAAAATTGAAAAAGGATAGTCTAGTAAATTTGCTAGTAAACCTAAAAATAATAGGTTTTACTACCCTCGTCCTACTCCTCAATATATTTTATATGAGGAAGATGCTACTAATTTTATTAAAAATGCTAGTTTTGATCATTGTACCATTTATGAATGGAATATAGATGGAATGTCCGATAAGCAAATTAAGAGAGTTGTTGAACGTATGCTTATGTATGCTCAATTTTGTAAATAAGCTGGTAATCAAGAACTAGTTATATGTGACATAATTTTATTTGGATTTACTGGTCAATTAAAAGACTGGTTTGATAATTGTGTTACTATGGAATTGAGACAAGAAATTGCTCAAGCCACCAGAATGGAAAATGGTGTTGATGTGAGACCCCGGAATAAGCCCTATTTGCAATTACGTGTTTTCACATGTTTAAATGCTATTAGAATTAATATATATGTTTATATGTGAGTTATTAAATGATCTTGGATTAAATGTGCATTTAAAAGACATTTGAAAAAAATAAAAATAAATAGTGTGACTTTTAATTTTCTTTTGTAAAATTGTGAAGTATAACTAGACTATATGTAATTAAATGCTTATGAATAAATGTTGTCCCCAAAAATAGTCTACTAAAAATAATATTTAAGTTGGATAATATTAATATTACTATTTTTGGCAAAAACAACTAAAATAGCTTAAGTTATTAACTTTGACCAAGACTTCTAGCTTTGATTTTATTAAAAGCGATTATTACGTTGACTTTTCATCTACCTTGACTTTTGAAAATTTTTGAATTTCATTTACTTTGACTTTTTGAAAAATGTTGACTTTTATTAACTTTGACTTTCTAGAAAATGTTGACTTCTATCATCTTTGACCTTTTGTAAATGTTGACTTTTTGGTCGCCTTTGACTTTGAATTTTTATATTATTTGACCAAACTAGGTTTATTTAAATACTACTCCTGTTACATAATATATGTTCATTCATAAAAATTTTAGAGAAAATTTTATTTAAAGTGTCGTTAACTGGCATTTGAAGACTTTATTGCTAAATTTTTGAAACTAGTCTTTTAAACATTTTAAAAACTAGTCCTCCATTATTAAAAGACCCATGATTTGATATAAATTATTTCTGAAACAAATTAGGAATTTAAAAAAGACTTTTCAGGCGAAAAAGTAGCATTTTTGAGCCAAATAGTGATTTATGCTAAACCTAATTCTTGCGTTGACTTTTGTTGACCAAGTATATATTGTAAATAAATATTTCATCATCCTAAATATTTTACTAACGTAAAATTTTAATTAGAATTAAAAACAAAAGCTAATTTAGACTTTAGTTATTAAAAATCCAATTTTTGACAACTTTGACCAATTTTTTTTGCATTGACTTTTTACTTAACTTAATATATACTCAAATATCAGCCAAAACACTACAAAAACACACCAAAAACCGTGGCTTCTTGGGGGAGAAAAATGAAGAACATTTTCAAGGTTTTCAAAGCATTTTTCTCATAGATTTTGCATTTCAAAGCCGAATTGAGTCATTCAAAGCTTGATTTTGATTTTTGGGCATCCATTATACCTATTTCTAGCCTTAGTTTGCATCAAAGGTGAGAGAAAAATTCTAGATCTCAAAATGCTATTTTGTGTCATTTTTATATAATTGAATTTTTATCCAATGAAATGTTAAACTGTTGTTATATTATTGCTCAGTAGTTGCCAAGGATCATTTACAAGCGTTTTTATAGGTTTTGAACTGCAGTAGCAAGTATTTTTATTTTTCGGGTATTAAAGTTGAGTTATTGGCTTATTGATGAATAAATGGAGTTGTTGTGGTTGGAATGGATTGATTGTTGTTTCTAAAAGTTTGTTAATTTTGGGGTAGTAATGTTGTAATGCCGAATTTTTGATTGTGATGTCATAGCGAAAGTCCAAAAAATTCAGCCACGATTCATTGAGGAATTAGTGTTGTTGGGTTTGTTTTGGATGGCTGTTGGTTGAGTTTTGATGGGGTTAATATAGATGCATGAGTGGGTGAGTGCTAGAAAGTGGTTTGTAGGTTATTGGATTAGTAGAATGTAAGTTATGATTGTTGGAAGTTTGTGTAGTCTTTCTTTAAATGTTGAAATATTGTCTTTGGTTGTTTGTGAAGTGTTTGCTTGGTTGAATCTTGAGTTGTTGTTGGATAGATTCGGGTTTGGTTTTGTGGTTTAATGCATGTTAAATTGGGTGGCCTACTTTGTCATCCAACTTAGTTGTTGAGTTGTTAATTGATTAATTGGCGTTATGTTATTGAAATGATGTTAATTGATTGATTATTGATGATGTCGGGAGATAGGCAACCTACTTTTGTTGTCCTCCTATGATATGAATGTTTATTATTATTGTCATGAGTTTTGATAAGTGTGTGCCACCTCTCGGGTAACATCGGGTTATCGGGTTGATAACGACATAACTATCATAGACCACCCCCAGCTCGCATAGGCGAAGGTGCCATGGAGGGAAGGGCTAGTGAGGTACCTCGGATGTGTGAGTAATAGGGAGTTACAAGAAGATGGTTGAGATCGTGATGGCGTATGGAGCTACACCAACTAGAGTATCCTTATTGATTGGTTATTGTTATTGTTGTACTTATATTGATATTGATGTTCATTGTGTGTTTACTTTTCAAAGGATGATTTCCAAGGGGTATAGTAAATGCTTTTAAAAGATCTATCGAATCCTCACTGGGCTTGTTTTATATAAGCTCACTCTGATTCGTTATCTGCAAGCAGGTGTTACTGAACCGAATTACGGGTACGTGCCTGAAGAGGCTGAGATTGTGCTTTACGTGGATGAGTCTTATGTGCCGGAGTCGTTTCCATGAGTTTGTCTTAATTTTTGTAATTTGTTGTATTGTATAACTTACTTAAAGATAAAGGCTTATATAAAACTGGTTTAGTAGTCTTACTTTTGAACATGATTAGATTACTGAACTGGCTTGTAATCTATTTTGCAAATGTATGATATAGCCTATGTATGATGTTGGAATGGAGGCGTATAACTTATGGATGAATTGATGAAAGAATGTTTAATATATGGATATGGTTGCGTTGTATGTTGTTAACATGGTTGTGGAGTTGTTGTTGATCTTTGAAGTTGGTTGTATGATGTTCTAAAGGGTTGGTTTAGAGCCCTGATGTATGTCTTGCAGTCGCTATATTGCCAAAATTCCATTGCGTCCTGACTGATCGTAGGTGTAGTCGAGTTGGGGCGTTACATTAAGTGGTATCAAAGCTTGTTTAGTTGTCAGCCGGGGTATCCTCGGAATGTGGGTAGAGGTCTTAACATGAATGTATGTACTAAGTGAAAAGTGAATTACATGTTAATATGTTTATGTGATTAATCTACTTATGTGACTAACTTTCTATGTGATCAATATTCCTTATGTGTTAAGTGAACTAATGTGGTCAATATGCTTTGTGTGACAATGTGCGTTACATACTCAATGTGTTGTATGCAGCCAATGTGCATTATGTGATTAATATGTATTAAGTGACAAATGTGTTTTATGTGATCGAAGTGTCTATGTGAAGTTAGTTGTTTTTGTGGTTTTAATTGTAATTGTCACGCCCCAACTCGACCCCACCTATAATCAGTCAGGACGCAACGGAATTTCGGCGGCATAACGACAGTAAACAGATTTCCGAGGTTCTAAACCAACCTCATAAAACATCATACATCCAGTAATTCCTCAATACAAACAACAACATACAACACAACCATATTATACAATAAAACATCCTCGTTATACGCCTCCGTTCCAACATGACATACAATACCTCAACTTTATAATACATTTCAAAAGTAAGTTGAGACACAACTGCAACTTAACCATAGACAAAAGAAAGCCACTAAATTAACATCATTTAGATCATTATCTTTTCAACAACTATTACACTAAGAACCGTAAAGCATATAAAAGTCCATTAAGCTAATATACATAACGTTTAACAACATAGAATCATGGATAAGACTCAGGGACATATGACTCATCCACGAAAGGCACGTTTTCCACATTCTCCTCTTCAGGAGGCACGTACCCGTAATCTTGTGAAAGTACACCTGAAATCATGCAATAATAGAGAGGGAGCTTATATACATAAGCCCAGTGAGGATCCGATAGATCTCGACAGTATTCACTACGCTCCTTGGATTTAGTCCTTTGAGCAAGTAAACACACAACAACATAAATAAAGCTATCATCACATAACTATATAACCAATCAATAAGGATACTCTATTTGGTGTAGCTCCAAACGCCATCACGATCTCAACCGTTCTTCTTATAACTCCCCATTACTCACGCACCCGAGGTACCTCACTAGCCCCTCCCTCCATGACACCTCCGTCATGCGAGCTGGGGGTAGCCTATGGCAGTCATGCCGTTATCAACCCGACAGCCCGACGTTGCCCGAGAGGTGGCACACACATACCAAGACTCCATATTCATCAATCATCAATCAATCAATCAATTGGGAGATCAGCAACAAGAGTGCCCGATTCCCGCATTCAATAATAATCAATGAATAACATCAATATAACATCAATATTAAATTAAACAACAAACAACGTAGTTAGATGACAAAGTAGGCCATCTAACCGGACATGCATAATATACTTAATTAAACTTTAAATTACTCATCAACAACTCACCATTCATCACTCGAACACTACCCAACCATCTAAGGCATCGTTCAAGAAATTAAAGAATGACAACCTAAACTTCTAAAATTCATAACTTACAATCTACTAATCCAAACATTGCCAAATCAGTTCCTATCACTCACCCATTCAACCTACTACATTAGCCCTCTCGGAAATCCACCATAACACCTCCAAATCATGCCCGATAACCCTAAAACCCTAAGATGTCATGGCTGGATTTTCCGGATTTTCACACAAACAATGTAATCGAAAATTCGGCATTACAACAGCGTTAACACGTAATTATCAAGTATTTAGAAATCGACGGCAATCGATTTCGATCAACACAACTCAATTAAATCAACTTTGAACATTTTAATCAAAATTAAATACCCGAAAAATAAAAATTATGCTATATCCGACAGAAACTCGTAGTATTAGTATAATGATCCCTAGCATGCAAGGAGCAATAATCTAACATCAGATTTCAATTCTAACGGTTCAATCTTCATTTATACGCAAAAACACAAAAATGACATTTTGAGATCTAGAATTTTTCTCTCACCTTAGATGCGATATAAGCCTAGAAATGCGTGCTATGCGTGCCCAACAAGCAGAATCCAAGTCAGTGCGAAGTTTCACGGGCAGAAACTAGGGTTTTCTTTGAAAAATAGGATTGAAAGCTTGAGTTTTTCTCTACTCTTTTTTCGCTCTTTTCTGTCGGACATGTGTGTGTGTGTGATGGTGTTTTTGTGTTGTGTGAGTGTGTGTTGAGGACATTAGCTTATAAGGTCAAATAATTAATTAAAGTCAAAGTTAATTTTAATAGGTATTTTTGTATTTTTAATGTCTTTAATTGCATTTTAGTGCTCACCAAGTTAAAAATAATTATGCCACCCCCAAGATATCTCAAGTGGATTATTTTTTAGGTGACAAGAAGTTTTACAATTCAACAATTTCACCCGAGTCGGCTTAAAACTCGATTTTCGCAAAAGTCGGTGTAAAAACCCTAATAAATTCTTAAGCCGATTTTAAAACCGTTTTCATCAAACACAGGTCTATTAAAGTCCGTGGACTAGGTCTAGAAGGGTTAAAAAGACCAGTTTCAAAATTATAGCGGACGTGTTTCGAAAACACTATTCACTGAAAATCGACGATAAAATTTCTGACTCCGTTTTTGATAAAAATTTCATGAATGCACATTTAGCACGTATTAGAAGTATTGACATCAAAATTATAACTTTCTAGGTCCTATAGCACATAAACAGATCATATGCACGCAAAACGAGGTATAACACGTAAAATAAGATAAGCAGGAAAGTGGGGTTTCACATTCTCCCCCCCTTATAGAAATTTCGTCCTCGAAATTCTTACTTGATGTACGGAATAGATCTGGGTATTGTTGCTGCATCTGATCTCGTCTCTCCCACGTAGCTTCCTCAATGCCGTGATGCTTCCACAACACCTTAACCATCGGAATCCTCTTCGACCTCAACTCTCGGTCCATCTGATCTAGAATACGAATCGGACGCTCGTCATAAGTCAAATTCTCTCGAAGCTGTAACGGCTCTGGCTCAAGAATATGAGAAGGATCCGGATTGTATTTCCGCAAATTAGACACGTGAAACACATCGTGGACATTAGAGGAGATCTCCGGCAGAGCCCACCGATATGCCAACTTACCAACCCTGCCAGTAATCTCAAACGGCCCAACAAATCTCGGACTCAGCTTACCACCTTTACCATAACGAACAAACCCCTTTCGAGGAGACAATCTCAAGAAAACCCGATCTCCAACTGCAAACTCCAAGTCTCGACGACGCTTATCAGCATAACTCTTGAATCTACTCTGCGCCGTAAGCATTCTCTGCCTGATCAACTGAACATTCTCAATCTTCTCAAGAAGTTCTGGCATAATAGTCGGATCAACAGTCTTCATCTCTCCTACCTCGTCCCAATACAAAGGTGAACGGCACTTACGACCGTAAAGAGCTGCGAAAGGTGCCATCCCAATAGTAGCTTGATAACTATTGTTATAGGCAAACTCGGCAAGTGGTAGATGTTTCTCCCAGTTCTTCCCGAAGTCCAGAACACAAGCCCTAAGCATATCTTCCAGAATCTGAATAGTCCGCTCAGACTGACCGTCGGTCTGTGGATGATACGCGGTACTGAAGTTCAACTGAGTGCCTAAGGTCTCCTGAAGTTTCTCCCACAAACGAGAAGTAAATCGAGGATCTCAATCAGAGACAATACTAGATGGAATACCGTGAAGTCTAACAATCTGATCCAGATAGAGATCCGTCAGCTTTGTAACCTCATCTCCTAACCTCATGGCAATAAAATGAGCTGTCTTCGTCAAACGATCCACAACAACCCAAACTGCATCATTACCCCTCGGTGTTCTAGGCAAACCAGTGACGAAGTCCATCGTAATATGCTCCCATTTCCACTCTGGTATAGCCAACGGCTGAAGCAAACCTGCTGGTCGTTGATGCTCGGCTTTCACTCTCTGACAAGTCAAACATCTAGACACAAACTGAGCAACCTCCCTCTTCATGTTGTTCTACCAGTAATGTTGCTTCAAATCCCGATACATCTTGGTTCCACCGGGATGAATAGTATATTTAGAATTATGAGCTTCCTCCAGAATACCTCGTCTCAAGCCCGGTTCATCGGGAACACAAACCCTGTTCCGAAACCGAAGAATACTGTCCTCATGCAGTTTGAAGTCAGACTGATCATCAGTGATCTGATCCTTGATCTTCTGAAGTTTAACATCAAGTTGCTGAGCTTCCCTGATCTGAGACAATAATAAAGGTTGAATACGGAGATGTGAACACATCACCCCAACCTGAGTCAACTCTGGTCTCCAATAACTAAACTCCTCAAGAACCTCCCACTTCTTGACAGCCAAACAAGAAATACTAGCCTTCCGGCTGAGAGCATCTGCCACAACATTTGCCTTTCCAGGCAGATAATTGATAGAACAATTATAATCTCCAAGAAGCTCCATCCACCTCCGCTGGCGCATATTCAACTCCTTCTGTGAGAATAAATACTTTAGACTCTTATGATCAGTGAAAATCTCGAACTTACTGCCCCACAGATAATGACGCCACTTTTTCAGTGCGAAGACAACTGCTGCCAACTCAAGATCATGAGTCGGATAATTCACCTCATAAGGCTTCAACTTCCTGGAAGCATAGGCAATAACTCGGCCATCCTGCATAAGAACACATCCCAAGCCCTCCTTGGATGCATCACTGTAAATGACCATATTATCGGTCCCCTCTGGTAGAGCAAGTACTGGAGCGGTAGTTAACCTCTTTTTCAACTCCTGAAATCCACTCTCACACTTCTCGTCCCAATTAAAGATAGTCCGTTTCTGAGTCAACTTAGATAGTGGCCCCGCAATCTTTGAGAAGTCCTTGACAAACCTACGGTAATAACCCGCCAAGCCAAGAAAACTACGGACATCAGTAACACTCTCTGGCCGCTTCCAAGACATCACCGATTCAATCTTAGTGGGATCTACAGAAATACCACTCTGTGTAATAACATGGCCAAGAAAAGAAATCCGTTGCAGCCAAAATTCACATTTGCTGAACTTGGCAAACAACTGATGCTCCTGCAACTTCTCCAATACAAGCCGTAGATGTTGCTCGTGCTCCAATTCAGATTTAGAATAGACCAAGATATCATCAATAAAAATCACCACGAACTGGTCCAAGTACGGCTGAAAGACTCGATGCATAAGATCCATGAATGCTGCCGGTGCATTAGTCAATCCAAAGGGCATAACAACAAACTCATAATGCCCGTACCGAGTCCTGAAGGCAGACTTCGGAACATCCTCCGTACGAATCCGAAGCTGATAATACCCCTGCCTCAAATCAAACTTAGAGTAGACTTTGGCTCCCTGAAGTTGATCAAACAACTCATCAATCAGTGGCAAAGGATATTTATTCTTGATGGTCACCTGATTCAAACCACGGTAATCAATACATAATCTTAAAGTACCATCCTTCTTCTTCACAAATAAAACAGGAGCTCCCCAAGGTGAAGAACTCTGCTGAATAAATCCTTTCTCCAACAACTCCTGTAACTGAGTCTTCAACTCTTTCAACTCAGCTGGTGCCATCCGGTACGCCGATTTAGAAATAGGTTGAGTACCGGGAACAAGATTAATCACAAACTCGATATCCCTCTCAGGCGGCAACCCTGGCAACTCCTCGGGAAATACATTAGGATATTCCCGGATAATAGGGACTTCCTCTAGCTGTAGCTTATCAGATGGCTTGTTGATCAAATAAGCTAGATAACCCGAACACCCCTTACTCACCAACTTAACGGCTTTAGTTGCTGAGATAACAAAACTCGTCTTGGCACCCCGGTTACCCGCTACCTCAACTACTGGCTGATCTGGCAAACGAAACTGTACTACCTTGGTTCTACAGTTTAACTGGGCATCATACTTAGAAAGCCAATCCATACCCAAGATAACATCATACCCCCGGATAAGAAATAAAATAAGGTCCGAAGGAAAATTATGCCCCTTAACATGTATTATACAATCCTTACATACTAAGCCAGTAACATACTTATCAGTCAAAGAGGTACTAATTTCAACCACATAAGGCAATCTTTCAGGTTGCAATTTAACACGTTGCACACAAGCAGGAGTAATGAAAGAATGCGTAGCACCAGAATCAATCAACACTTTAACAAGTTGATCAAGTATAAGGAAGTTACCTTCCACAACTACAGTCTCCTCAGGCATCTCCTCTAAGTCAACTGCATAAGCCCGAGCCTGAACCCGCTGCTGCTGTGGTACACTGCCCGTAGGCCTACCCTGGTAACCCTGAGTCGCTGCCCGACCCTCAGTCCTCGCATATTTAGGGCAATCCTTCGCCCTATGCTCGCTGCTACCACAACCCAAACATGTCCCTGCCTTTGCCCTGCAGTCGGACTCCACATGCCCTGGGCGCTTGCAGTAATTACACTGCGATGATGTGGCACTAACACTGCCCCTAGAATAACCAGAAGCTGAAGAAGCAGCTGATACAGCCTGCTGCTGAGGTCTCACCACACTAGGCCTGTACTGACCCTGAGACTGCGCTGGCCTATACTGAGTCTGAACCTGATATGGCCTCTGCTGAAACTGAGGCCGGTAGTAACTCTGCTGACCCTGTGGCCTATAAGAACCCTGCGGGGCTGGTGGCCTGTAGACAACCTGCTGTACTGGAGGCCTATATATAACCTGCTGGCCCTGTGGCTGATACGGCCTCTTACTAGGCTGACTGGAGACAATCTGATCCCCTTTCCTCTTCTCTAATCTAGAAGCTGCCTCAAAAGCCTCAGTGAAAATATCATATCGATTCAGAGCCATCACATCCTGAATCTCGGGCCGCAACCCCAACATAAACCTGCGAGTCCTCCGCTCCTCGTCTGCCACATACTCCGGTGCATACCGGGACAATCGAGTAAATGTGGCCTCATATTGAGCCACTGTAGCATCTCCCTGGACCAAGGCTAGAAACTCGGCCTCTCTCCGTTCCCTGCAAATCCTCGGGACATACTTTGCTCGGAAAGCCATCAGAAAGGTACCCCAAACATAAGGAATACCCTGCGCCGCCCAGCTAGTCCTTACCGTGCGCCACCACTCCTCTGCCTCGTCATCTAACAAATACACGGCAAAAGAGACTTTCTGCTCATCAGTATAGCCAAGTGGATCATAAATCTTCTCCAACTTGCTAATCCATACCTCCGCCTTCCTGTCATCCGGCTCCCCCTGAAATCTCGGTGGGTGATATCCTAAAAACTCCTTCAGGGTACCACGCCCGTGGTTACCACCCTGAATATTCAGAAGCTGAGCCTGCATAGCCTGATTCTGGGCAGCCTGCCCTGCTAATAACTGTGCCTGACTAGCCACTAACTCTGCAATCCGCTCCATAGCTGCTCCTAATCGGTCATCACCCCCGTCACGGCCCGGTGCCACGTTACTCGGAGTCTCATCAGTCATCTCAGGCCTACCTCTGGTTCGCGGTCGACCGGCCATTCTACTAATCAAAGAGTTAGCACAGTTATAGCACGTAGACAGGTTATAAACAACTATTAACACATAAATAACAAACTCATATAAAACACATAAACACATTGATCACATAATCACATAAGCACTTTAATCATATAATCACTTATCACTTAATCATATTAACACATATTTCACTTTTCTTTCTTTTCATACATATTCCATGCTAAGACCATTACCCACATTCCGAGAATACCCCGGCTGACAACTAACATGAGCTCTGATACCACTTAAACTGTCACGCCCCAACTCGACCCCACCTATAATCAGTCAGGACGCAACGGAATTTCGGCGGCATAACGACAGTAAACAGATTTCCGAGGTTCTAAACCAACCTCATAAAACATCATACATCCAGTAATTCCTCAATACAAACAACAACATACAACACAACCATATTATACAATAAAACATCCTCGTTATACGCCTCCGTTCCAACATGACATACAATACCTCAACTTTATCATACATTTCAAAAGTAAGTTGAGACACAACTGCAACTTAACCATAGACAAAAGAAAGCCACTAAATTAACATCATTTAGATCATTATCTTTTCAACAACTATTACACTAAGAACCGTAAAGCATATAAAAGTCCATTAAGCTAATATACATAACGTTTAACAACATAGAATCATGGATAAGACTCAGGGACATATGACTCATCCACGAAAGGCACGTTTTCCACATTCTCCTCTTCAGGAGGCACGTACCCATAATCTTGTGAAAGTACACCTGAAATCATGCAATAATAGAGAGTGAGCTTATATACATAAGCCCAGTGAGGATCCGATAGATCTCGACAGTATTCACTACGCTCCTTGGATTTAGTCCTTTGAGCAAGTAAACACACAACAACATAAATAAAGCTATCATCACATAACTATATAACCAATCAATAAGGATACTCTATTTGGTGTAGCTCCAAACGCCATCACGATCTCAACCGTTCTTCTTATAACTCCCCATTACTCACGCACCCGAGGTACCTCACTAGCCCCTCCCTCCATGACACCTCCGTCATGCGAGCTGGGGGTAGCCTATGGCAGTCATGCCGTTATCAACCCGACAGCCCGACGCTGCCCGAGAGGTGGCACACACATACCAAGACTCCATATTCATCAATCATCAATCAATCAATCAATTGGGAGATCAGCAACAAGAGTGCCCGATTCCCGCATTCAATAATAATCAATGAATAACATCAATATAACATCAATATTAAATTAAACAACAAACAACGTAGTTAGATGACAAAGTAGGCCATCTAACCGGACATGCATAATATACTTAATTAAACTTTAAATTACTCATCAACAACTCACCATTCATCACTCGAACACTACCCAACCATCTAAGGCATCGTTCAAGAAATTAAAGAATGACAACCTAAACTTCTAAAATTCATAACTTACAATCTACTAATCCAAACATTGCCAAATCAGTTCCTATCACTCACCCATTCAACCTACTACATTAGCCTTCTCGGAAATTCACCATAACACCTCCAAATCATGCCCGATAACCCTAAAACCCTAAGATGTCATGGCTGGATTTTTCGGATTTTCACACAAACAATGTAATCGAAAATTCGGCATTACAACAGCGTTAACACGTAATTATCAAGTATTTAGAAATCGACGGCAATCGATTTCGATCAACACAACTCAATTAAATCAACTTTGAACATTTTAATCAAAATTAAATACCCGGAAAATAAAAATTATGCTATATCCGACAGAAACTCGTAGTATTAGTATAATGATCCCTAGCATGCAAGGAGCAATAATCTAACATCAGATTTCAATTCTAACGGTTCAATCTTCATTTATACGCAAAAACACAAAAATGACATTTTGAGATCTAGAATTTTTCTCTCACCTTAGATGCGATATAAGCCTAGAAATGCGTGCTATGCGTGCCCAACAAGCAGAATCCAAGTCGGTGCGAAGTTTCACGGACAAAAACTAGGTTTTTCTTTGAAAAATTGGATTGAAAGCTTGAGTTTTTCTCTTCTCTTTTCTCCCTCTTTTCTCTCGGCAATGTGTGTGTGTGTGATGGTGTTTTTGTGTTGTGTGAGTGTGTGTTGAGGACATTAGCTTATAAGGTCAAATAATTAATTAAAGTCAAAGTTAATTTTAATAGGTATTTTTGTGATTTTAATGTCTTTAATTGCATTTGAGTACTCACCAAGTCAAAAAAAAATAAGCCACGCCCAAGACATCTCAAGTGGATTATTTTTTAGGTGACAAGAAGTTTTACAATTCAACAATTTCACCCGAGTCGGCTTAAAACTCGATTTTCGCAAAAGTCGGTGTAAAAACCCTAATAAATTCTTAAGCCGATTTTAAAACCGTTTTCATCAAACACAGGTCTATTAAAGTCCGTGGACTAGGTCTAGAAGGGTTAAAAAGACCAGTTTCAAAATTATAGCGGACGTGTTTCGAAAACACTATTCACTAAAAATCGACGATAAAATTTCTGACTCCGTTTTTGATGAAAATTTCATGAATGCACATTTAGCACGTATTAGAAGTATTGACATCAAAATTATAACTTTCTAGGTCCTATAGCACATAAACAGATCATATGCACGCAAAACGAGGTATAACACGTAAAACAAGATAAGCAGGAAAGTGGGGTTTCACAGTAATAACTAGCTTATGTGAAACAACGTGCTTTACGTGTTCAATTTGTTTTATGTGACCAGTGTGTGGTACTTGCTCAATTTGCTTATGTGAAGATTGTGTACTTAGTACATTTATGTGACATTATGTGTGTTTAATTGATTTCCTTGGTACGTGCTTTAGATATTAGTAGCAATGTGTGAATCTGTCTTCTGTAGATTATATTTTAAATTGTGCTAGATATCTTGCAAATATGATTAGGTATTACTAAACTCTAACATAGTTACTAGATTCATAGAATGAGCAAACTGAACTAAAAGTGTTATATGGGTGTTGTGAGCAATTTACTTTATATGTTATTAACTGTATACATGCATTACTCGTAAAATGGTAAGTAATCTCTTCCCCTGAAAGAGTCGACTAGTAGCGGATCTCCCTAAAAGTGTTTTAACAGAAGAAGGAACACTAGATCAATGGTTATAGTGATCAGTAGGTGGTACTCAATGCTCGGAGTTGGTATTTAATGATCAGCCTTTGGTTTTTCTTCGGTATCTTCATTCGGAATTCTTGTTTAATGTTTTTATTCGGTATATGATTTTCGGTATTCTGTATCCTCTTTGGATTCTTTTGGCAAATGGTGATTTATTCGGCATTCTTCCTCGGGATTTCTATATGGAGATTCTTATTCAGTATACTTCTTTGGAATTCTTCTTTGGTATTTTAATGCGGTATTCATATTCGGAATTCTTATATGGTGTTACCCAGAGTTCTAATTTCGGGATTATTATTCTGTATTCTCGCTCAGTGATCCTGTTGAAGTTCTTACTTAGTATTTTTGATCGGTGTTCTATTTTATGATTCATATTGGCCTTCTTCTTTGGTAGTTTATTTGAGATTCTTATTTGGAAGTCCTAGTCGGTGTTCTTATTCAGTGTTCCTATTCAAGCTTCTTGTTCGGGGATTCTTATTCGATGATCTTATTCGATGTTCCTACTTGGTGCTCTTAGTTGGTCTTTAAAATTTGGTATTCGATCTTTCACTTCGTATGTTTGAGTCTACTGTGCCTGAGTTACTCCGAGGATCAAGCAGGAATTGCGCGGACGCAATTGTTTTAAGGGGGGAGAATGTAAGACCACAGAATTTGCCCTATTTACAATTATGTGTTTTCACCTGTTTAAATGTTGTTAGAATTAGTATATATGTTTATATGTGAGTTATTAAATGATCTTGGATTAAATGTGCATTTGAAAGACATTTGAAAAAAAAAAAACAAATAATGTGACTTTTCATTTTCTTTTGTAAAATTGTGTAGTATAACTAGATTTTATGTAATTTAATTCTTATGAATAAATGTTGTCCCCAAAAAGTCTACTAAAAATAATATTTAAGTTGGATAATATTAATATTACTATTACTATTTTTGGCAAAAACAACTAAAATAGCTTAAGTTATTAACTTTGACCAAGACTTCTAGCTTTGATTTTATTAAAAGCGATTATTACGTTGACTTTTCATCTACCTTGACTTTTGAAAAATGTTGACTCTCATTTACTTTGACTTTTTGAAAAATGTTGACTTTTATTAACTTTGACTTTCTAGAAAATGTTGACTTCTATCATCTTTGACCTTTTGTAAATGTTGACTTTTTGGTCTCCTTTGACTTTAACTTTTATATTATTTGACCAAATTAGGTTTATTTAAATACTACTCATGTTACATGATATATGTGCATTCATAAAATTTTTATAAACATTTTCAGAGAAAATTTCATTTAAAGTGTTGTTAAATGGCATTTGAAGACCCTTTCGCTAAATTTTTGAAACTAGTATTTTAAACATTTTAAAAAATAATCATCCATTATTAAAAGACCCATGATTTACTACAAATTATTTCTGAAACAGATTAAGAATTTAAAATAGACTTTTTCGAGCGAAAAAGTAGCATTTTTAGCCAAATAGTGATTTCTGCTAAACCCGATTCTTGCGTTGACTTTTGTTGACCAAGTATATATTGTCAATAAATATTTCATCATCTTAAATATTTTACTAATTTAAAATTTCAATTAGAATTAAAAACAAAAGCTAATTTAGACTTTAGTCATTAAAAATCCAATTTTTGACAACTTTGACCAATTCTTTTTGCATTGACTTTTTACGTAACTTAATATATACTCAAATATCAGCCAAAACACCACAAAAACACACCAAAAACCGTGGCTCCTTGTAGGAGAAAAATGAAGAACATTTTCAAGGTTTTTAAAGTATTTTTCTCATAGATTTTGCATTTCAAAGCTGAATTGAGTCATTCAAAGCTTGATTTTGATTGTTGGGCATCTATTCTACCTATTTCTAGCCTTAGTTTGCATCAAAGGTGAGAGAGAAATTCTAGATCTCAAAATGCTATTTTGTGTCATTTTCATATAATTGAATTTTTATCCGATGAAATGTTAAACTGTTGTTAGATTATTGCTCAGTAGTTGTCAAGGATCAATTACATTCGTTTTTATAGGTTTTGAATGGTAGTAGCATGTATTTTTATTTTTTGAGTATTAAAGTTGAGTTATTGGCTTATTGATGAATAAATGGAGTTGTTGTGGTTGGAATGGATTGATTGTTGCTTCTAAAAGTTTGTTCATTATGGGGTAGTAATGTTGTAATGCCGAATTTTTGATTTTGATGTCATAGCGAAAGTCTGAAAAATTCAGCCATGATGCATTGAGGAATTAGTGTTGTTGTCTTTGTTTTGGATGGCTATTGGTTGAGTTTTGTTGGGGTTAATGTAGATGCATGAGTGGGTGAATGATAGAAAGTGGTTTGGAGGTTATTGGATTAGTAGATTGTAAGTTATGATTGGCTTATTGTTGATTAGTTGTTGTTATAGTGATTGGAATTGGTTGGTTATAGCTTCTAAAAGTTTGTTAATTGCGGGGTAGTAATGTTGTAATGCCAAAACTTTGATTGTGATGTCGAGGCGGAAGTCCAGAAATTTCAGCCTTAGAGCTTGGCAAAATTAGGGTTGTCGGGCTTGTTGTAGGTGGGTTATGGTTAGTTTCCAAGGGGGTTAATGTAGATGCATGAATGGGTGAGTGGTAGAAAGTGGTTTGGAGGTTATTGGATTAGTAGAATGTAAGTTATGATTGTTGGAAGTTTGTGTAGTCTTTCTTTAAATGTTGAAATATTATCTTTGGTTGTTTGGGTAGTGTTTGAGTGGTTGAATCTTGAGTTGTTGTTGGATAGATTCGGTTTTGGTTATGTGGTTTAATGCATGTTAAGTTGGGTGGCCTACTTTGTCATCCAACTTAGTTGTTGAGTTGTTAATTGATTAATTGACGTTATGTTGTTTAAATGATGTTAACTGATTGATTATTGATGATGCCGGGAGATAGGTAACCTACTTTTGTTGTCCTCCTGTGATATGAATGTTTATTATTATTGTCATGAGTCTTGATAAGTGTGTGCCACCTCTTGGGCAGTATCGAGCTGTCGGATTGATAATGGCATTACTATCATAGACTACCCCCAGCTCACATGGGCGGAGGTGCCATGAAGGGACGGGTCAGTGAGGTACCTCGGGTGTGTGAGTAATGGGGAGTTACAAGAAGGTGGTTGAGATCGTGATGGCGTATTGTGTAACGCCTCGAACCCAACCCCACGCTATAGGTCAAGTTCGGGCCCGACACTCGGACAGAGTCTCTTATGTACCGTAGACTAAATTGGTACCTGCATATAGCCACATATAATTCCTGAATTACAACCCAACATCTCAAACAACCTAACTGCCAAGATTAATATAGTCAACTAGTTTCACAAATCCATCCGAGCCTTGGAGCAACAAAATAGATATCATGCAAGCATGCAAGTTAAACCTCAAACTTTAATTTCAGGTAGTACGTCATAACTATAAGTCAAGCTTAACAAACTAGCTACTACACACTCAAGCATGCAACAAGAGAAATAAGTTTACTATCTATTATTGCATGCCATCTACTATCTCATCCAACATACAAGATTACAAGTCAAATACAACCACCAATTACATACAAGACCCCAAGGTCTCAAAAAGAACAACAATCAATACCTTCACACAAGCTTCACATTATAGTCAACCTTATCACACAAGAAAATCACGGAAGTTGTTCAACTTGCTCTTCTTCTTCTTCAACTACGGCTACTAGCTGGGGATTCACCTCAGCTTCTCTTGAAACATGTTAAATAAGGAGTGAGCAACAATGTTGCCCAACGAAGGAGGTGATGCTGCATACCGGGGCATGTAGCATGACATGCAATCACAGAAATCCATAAATATAACATAAAACAACAAGATCAAATAGTCACATAAATAACCACATTTCAAAAGGATACGGTTCCACTTCAAGTCTTCAGTCTCGTACCACGAACCACGAACTTCACGCAAGTGCCGGCAAACCCTTACACCTCCAAATTGGCGTACTCTGGATGTACCCCGATCCTATGACCTTTTTTCCTGAGGTGGGTCTATATGCTCAGCAGGTGAACCACGCCTCTAGGGTAGTGGAGTATACTCAGCGAGAGAAATGGAATAGGCACCATGGTAGTCAACAGAGTACGGCAAGCCCGACGCCGCCCGTGTTTCTCGATGCTACCATGTCCGAAAAGTTTGCGCAACCCCGAATCAAGTCCACAAGAACCAAGATCATCAAATAACACATAAGAGGGACGACAAAGTAGGCCGCCCTCGCAATTAGTCACAATAACACGAAAAGACACAAAATGGCAAGTAAAATAATACATATAAACTTTAACAATTACTAAATAATTAAATTTAGAAACAATAAATCAAGTTAAGATGCACAAAAGAGATGAAGACTCTCTCACCTTAGTGAACCAAACTTGTGAGAATTAGTCAAGAACTTCTTCATTATGCTCCAAATGTACTATTCCTTCAATTATCACTACCTAATACAATCAACTATATGCATAAGAAGTTATACCTTTATTCTCTACTAAAGCTAATTCATAAAGTCATTAACTTATCCAACTCTATTTGATTCGCTTGAACTTACATTGTAACGCCCCAATCCCTCACGGAATCGGGATTTCTATTAACCATCCTATTCTCAACCCATATCCAAACCCGAGCACAAAATTTAGGAAAAACAGACGGAGTCTTCCTTGTTTATAGGACAATCAAAATCCTGCAGGCATCAAATATAGTCACATAATAACACCCCAACTCCAACCGTTCAACTTTTCCCAATATCAAAGCCAGCCAAGCCTTAGACAAAAACATAACCACACGAGCATGCAATCAAAAGACACTAAAGCCTATCTTTAGCTATTACATGCCAACTACTCTACCAAACCACAAAAGTTCTTAAGTTAATTTACAATCCAACAAACCATACAAAATACATGCAAAACCATAAGGTCTCAAATAGTATACAACCATATCATATACTCATTTATCTTTGTTCTACACATTGATAGAGCAGACATGCCACACAGGAGGCAATCTAATCTCCAGCTTTTCCTGGGACATGTTCAAACAAGGAATGAGTAACCAAAGTTACTCAGTGAGGGATGTGATGCAATATACTGGGGCATGTAACATGATATGCAACAAGATAACAACATATTCAACACCAAATAACACAACTAGTTAAACAAGTAATTAACCACATATACAAAGGATACGATTCAAATTGTCTTCAATCACGAGCCACGAGCTAAGATCTTCAAGCAAGTGCTGACAAAACCCTTATTCCTCCAAAAGTGGGGTACTCCGGATATACCCCGATCCTACGATCCTTTTCTCTTGAGGTAGGTCCATATGCCCAGCAGGTGAACCATACCTCTGGGGTAGTAGAGTATACTCAGCGAGAGAAAGGGAATAGGCACCATGATAGTCGAGGGAGCACGGCAAGCTCGATGGTGCCCATGTTTCTCGACGCTCCCATGTCCGAAACGGTTGCACAACCCCGGGTCAAGATCACGAGAGCCAAGTATATCAAATATCACATAAGAGGAACGACAAAGTAGGTCGTCCTCGCAGTTAATCACAGATAACACGAAAAGACCCAAGATAACAAGTAAATAACGGCATAAAAACTTTATCAATTACTAACGAATACAATCTAGAAACAGTAAAATAAGTTAAAATGCACAGAAGAGATGAAGATTCCATCACCTTTACCGAGCTCCAAGATACAAGATTGAATTCACATCGCTCTCAATCACCTTGCACCTAAGACCAAACATCACTACAATTATTCTTTACCTACAACATTTATCAATTATTCCTCCAGGTTAGCTAACTTATAGTCCCACTTATTTAGCATGCAATACCTATTACAATTCCATCTTTAACAAATGCCACCTTTAAATGCTTTAGCTTAACATATGTTCCAAGTAACCATTCTAGTAGTCTAGTGTACAAGTCTTAAGTATAATTTCAATCATGCAACATTAAATATAAGCAATATGAACATCCTAACAATATATAAGCATTAAACATGAGAATAACTATATAGGTGCACAAAGGGGTTATCAACACATTTCCCACAAAACTCTATAAATAGCTTAAATCTACATTAGACATGCATATAGACACATAACAAGCAACTACAAGTTCTTACAAATGCCAAAGCATCTATTTTCACATTTTCCCCTTTGTTAACAATGCAATATCTTCTCCTACGCAAGATTCAAGATACCAAATTCACAAGCTAAACATTTTACATTCCTAGGAAGGCCAAAAGACACCAACCTAGGCCTTGAAACCCCACTTTGGAGACAAAAGCTTGGGGAGGCCCCAAGTGGGTTTTAACTACACTTACCCTATCCGGACTCCAATTTCAAGCCACGAAAGCACCAAAAGTGCTTCCATGCCCCAAGGATACATAATCCAAAGTCCAAACAAGTCTGGATTACATTATGTGAAAAACCCCATTTTGAAATTTTAGCTAATTCGCATTTTAACTCAATTCCGGGCAAATTAACTTCACGTGAGCATCTAGCTAGTTTCAATATCATCTAGAGCACCTATAAGTAGCATCAAATCGATCCAATTAACTACTTAAAGCAAAACCCTTGATTAAAGCACTATTCATTGTCTCTTTCATGTGTTTCAAGCATTCAACCATAGAACATGCTAATAAACTACTTAAGCAAGGTCTAAATATCATGTAGAAGGTATACAATACAAGATTTAAGCAATACATAATCCTAAACTAGCAAATCAAGAAATGTGATAACATGAGCATAAACTTCTAACAACAAAATATGTAGAAAAACTCATTCACCAAGATGTGTAGAAGCTTGTAGAAGGCCTAGGAACCTTGAAACTACCCTCAATTAGCTTGGACAAGCTTGTGATGCAAAGATTGAAGAGCAAAAACTCTCATTTCCTTCTCCTATGGCTATCGGGTTTGGGGGGGATAAAAGGGGAATTAATTCAATTGTTTTTTTTAGCTCTATTACATGTATATGTGATGTATTATGTATTATGTATATGTCTATTGTATTATTTTATGTCAAATGCTAGATTAAACTTGGTCAACTAAGTTAAAACTCCAATTAAATGATAACTAGCTAAAACTCATGTTACACTTACATAACACTATTCAAGCAATGCGCAAAACATTTTTCAAATGCGTGTTCCCGGCCTTTAAGGTCTAAGAATATGCATAGCTTGAGCATTTTTGGTCAATTTGGCAATGTTTTGCGTGGTTGACTCATCTTCAACTTTGTATGGCCTATGCTCAACAATATGCCACAATGTGTAGTCTACGGATTGAATATATGTTGTCATATGATTCCTCCACCTCATGAAATCGATTTTTGTAAACAAAGGATTTCTATCAATTGAATATCCTTCAATGTGAGGGGATATAGTAATATAGGTCATGATCTTGACTTTACTAGATGTTAAACTAAATGTAAAACCCTAGCTCTGATACCACTTGTTATCCCTTAATTAAACCTAAGAGGGGGGTGAATTAGGTTATATAGGCAATAATACTACTTTTTCGATTAGGCAATATATTAGCAATGATTAATCAAAAATAATCTTCAACAAATATGCACTCTAGCAATATAAAATGTGAGTAAGGCAAATTATTAAACACTTAGTGTGCAGAAATTAATGCAAAGATTATTTAGTAATTGATAAAGTTTATATGTATTATTTTACTTGCTATCTTGAGTCTGTTCATTTTATTTGTGATTAACTACGAGGGCAGCCTACTTTATCGTTCCTCTTATGTGGTATTTGATATACTTGGCTCTCGTGATCTTGTCTTGGGGTTGTGCAACTTTTTCGGACATGGTAGCATCGAGAAACACAAGCAGCATCGGGCTTGCCGTGCTCCCTCGACTACCATGGTGCCTATTCTATTTCTCTCGTTGAGTATACTCCACTACCCCAGAGGCGTGGTTAACCTGTTAGGCATATGGACCTACCTCAGGACCTACCTCAGGAGAAAGGGTCGTAGGATCGGGGTACATCCGGAGTACCCCATTTTTGGTGAAATAATGGTTTTGCCGGGACTTGCTTGAAGATCTTGGCTCGTGGATCATAATTGAAGACAAACGTGGAACCGTATCCTTTTTATACTTGGTTAAATACTTGTCTAATTAGCTTTGTTACTTTGTGTTGTATATATTATTATCCTTGTTGCATCTCATGAAAGCATTCATCGGTATGTTGCATCACCTCCCTCACTAAGTATACATATTGTATACTCACCCTTGTTTTTAACACCTTTCAGGATCAGTGCTATCAGGGGTAGAAAAGAAGGCTCGAGAGTATCATGTTGATTATGCTGGCTTACGTGGATTGTCATTGAATTCAGTTTTGTAATTGTAAAGCTAAGTTTAGAATGTATTGATAATTATGAATGGCTTGTAATGTTGTAATAACTTGTAATCTTTACTTTGTTGTCTAGTTGGCTTGCATGCTTGTAAGGATTTAATGGATTGAGGTTGTGGATTATGGTCTTGTGGTTGTAGGTTGAAGTTTGCAAGTTTCTAGATAGTCCTATATATAGGGGAAACTCCGTCCGTTTTCCCCTAAATTTCATGCTCGGGGTTTGAAATTGGGTTGAGAATAGTTTGATTAATAGAAGTCCTGGTTCCGTGAGAGACCGGGGCGTTACAGTTATGGTATCAGTGCTTAGATGTCCTCGATCTATTGAGTAGTAAACCTCGAAGGCGCGCATGTGAAGTGTGTTTTGAATAAGTATGTGCTTGTATGTGGACTTGTTTTTACTTGAGTGAAGATGTATTTCTATGTGATTTTCTTATGTGAAATATGATGAATGTGTTAGATGAGCAAATATTTGACCATGTGTACTTCTATGTGATATATTTGTTAATGTATGCACTTTATATACTTTCCATTGCATGCATACATATAATCCCCTTTGAACTGGTAAGCAAACTCTCCCCTATAAAGAGATGATCAGTAACGGATTATCTGAAGACGTAAACCAACAGAAAGAAGGAGTATTGATCGATTGACTATCAGCAATCAGAGAAAAGAATTCAGTCTCGGAAGGTTACAATTAGTAGTCAGCCTTGAAGTTCATTCTCAATATTTTTCTTTGATATTTTCCTATGAAAATTCCTACACGGTATTATCTGTAGTATTCTTTCCGGGATCCTTATTGGTATTTTCATACGGAATTTTCTAGCAGTACTCTTATTGGAACTCTAGTTGGCATTCTTACTTGGTATTTATATATGTGTTGCCTTCTTCGGGATTTCTATATGGGGATTCTCAAGTGGTATATTCTTTGGCATTCTTCATGGCGTCTTTTATGGTATTCACTTGGATTCCGTATTGGTATTTTCTCGTCACTTCTAACTGATATTCTTAATTGGACTTCAGAATGGCTGTGAAACCCCACTTTTCATCTTAACCTTGATTTGCGTGTTTTGCCTCGTTTTGCGTGCTTTGACCTGTTATGTGTTATATGAGTTCGAATGTGCTAAATATGTGATTTATATTCCTAATACATGCTATGTGTGCATTCATGAAATTTTCATCAAAATCGACATCAGAAATTTTATCGTTGATTTTTGTGAATAGTGTTTAAAACGCACATCTGCTAAAATTTTTACACGGGTGTTTTTAGGGTTTGAAAACCTAGTCCTCTATTATTAATAAACCCATGTTTGATAAAAATTGATTTTGAAACGGAATAGGAATTTACATAGATTTTACGGGCGAAAAAGTACGTTTTTAAGCCAAAATAGTGATTTTTGCTCAAAACGATTCTTGTGTTGACTTTCATTGACCTAGTATATATTAAATACAAATTATATTTCATTTTAAATATTTAAAAAATGGCACAATTGAAAAATGTATTTAAAAGACATTTGAAAACAAATAAATATAACTTTTCACCTTCTTTAGCAAAAACTGAGTTTTTACCCGAGCGGGTGTATGAGTATGCATGTGAAATATTGTCACCTATTCTTAAACTACTAAATATAGTATTTTTTACTTGAGCAAGCAAAATAGTCAAGAAAAACTACTTAAAAGACTAAAAACATTAATTAAAAGACTAGAAAATCAACTTTGACTTTTAATATTTTTGTTGACTTTGAGTTTATATCATCAACACACATTAAAACAAGCCAAAAACACCCCAAAAACACACACAAAACCGTGAGTTCAAGGAGGAAAAGGAATAAGGCATTTTCAAGGCTTTTCAAAGCATTTTTCTCATAGATTTTGCAATTCAAGTCCAAATCACTTCATTCAAAGCTCGATTTTGCTTGTTGGGCATCCATTCTACATCTTTCTTGCATCAAAACACATCAAAGGTGAGAGAAAAATGCTAGATCTCAAATGTCATTTTTTATGTTTTTGCATATAATTGAATTTTGAACCGTTAGAATGTTAATTTGATGTTATATTATTACTCAGTGCATGCTAAAGATCGTTTATATGTATTCTTATAATATTTGAACCATTGTAGCATAAATTTTAATTTTTCAGGTTTTAAAATTGAGTTATTAGCTATTTGGTGATTATTTTGAGTTGTAGTGGTTGGAATCGATTGCCGTCGATTTGTAAAAGTTTGTTAAATACGGGGTAGTGCCGTTGTAATGCCGAAATTTTGATTGTGATGTCGGTGTGAAAGTCCGGAAATTTCAACCAAGGTGCATTAGGGTTTTAGGGTTGTTGGGCTAGACTTGGATGGATTATGGTTGGTTTCCAAGACGGCTAATGTTGTTGATTGCATGGGTGAGTGATAGAAACTGGTTTGGAGTTGTTTGGATTAGTAAAATATAAGTTATGATTATTAGAAGATTAGGTTATCTTTCTTTAAAATGTTGTTATATGCCTTTAGATGATCGGGTGGTGTTTGAGTGATTGAATTGTGAGTTGTTGATGGTTAGACTAGGGTTTGGTTGTGTGTTTAATTCCTGTTGAGTTGGATGGCCTACTTTGTCATCTAACTTAATTTATTCATGATTATATAGTTGTTGATTGTGAAATGTTGTTTAATTTATTGTTAAAATACGAATTGATTGATTATTCATTATTGATTGTTGTTACAAAACCGTGAGGAGCATGCTCGGGGTTAATCCGGGGTGTTACATTGTTAACTGATTGTTATTGTTTTTAGTAGTCAGAAGTTGGGCAGCCAATGTTGTTGACTTCTCGAATTGTTATTGTTATTGTTATTATGAGTCGAGAGTCGGGCAACCAATGTTGTTGACTTCTCGAATTGAGTCCTATTGTTGTGAGCTTTGATAATGTTGTGTCACCTCGGGAGGCATCCTGGGATGCGGGCACATTTATCATGGCTAATCCCTATCTCGCATAGGCAGAGAGGCCATGGGGTATGGGTCTAGGTCAAGGTACCTCAGGATTGTGTCATTGACTTTGGAGAAGTTATTGAGCATGGAATTGGTGTATGGAGCTTCATCAGCAAATGTATCGTATCCTTATTGTGTGTTTAAAGTTATTACTATTGTTGCATTTATAATGATTATTGATGTTCATTGTGTGTTTACTGCTCAAAGGATGATTTCGAAGGAGTATAGTAAATACTGTTAAAGATCTATCGAATCCTCACTGGGCTTGTTTTATATAAGTTCACTCTCAATTATTACATGCATGCAAGTGTTACTGAGCCTGACTACGAGTACGTGCCTCTTGAAGAGGGAAATGTGCCATATGTGGATGAGTCTTATGTGCAGGAGTCATTGCCATGAGATTGTCTTAGTTGTTGTAAAACAATGTGTTGTATAACCTATCTTAATATAAAGACATATGTATGTTGATTTAGTAGTCTTTATTTTGATCATGACTAGATTACTAAGTTGGTTATAATATATTTTGAAATGAATGTATAGCCTATGTATTATGTTGGAACGGAGGCGCGTAACTATGAAAGAGTTGATGAAAGAATGTTTAATGTATGAAGTGGTTGTGTTGTATGTTGTTAATTTGATTGTGGAGTTGGTTGGTGATTTATGGCGTCTGATGTATGTTGTTCTTAAGGGTTGGTTTAGAGCCCTGATGTTCATGTTACTGTCGTTATGCTACCAAAATTCCGTTGCGTCTTGACTGATCGTAGGAGGGGTCGAGTTGGGGCATGACAATGGCATTCATAAGTGGAGCCTTATTTGGCATCCTTGTTCAAGAATTATTATCTGGAATTCTCTTAGGCTATTTGTTGGAATTCTATCTGAAGGTTCTAACTGGTATGGATCCTCGATACTCCCTCTTAGTATTTTGTATGGTATTCTCATTCACGGTCCTTATCCAGAAGGTCCAGGATGCTTATATGGAGTTTTCTTGTGAAGAAGAAATAGCGAGGGCACAATTTGTTTGAAGGAGGGGAGAGTGTGACACCCCGACCCATGCATATAATTATTTTATTAATGTGCATATATTTATATGTCTACTTTAATTATTTACATATATTTGTTTGCATAAAATATCATATTTTTGGTTTATGTGTATCTATTTCGTTTAACGTGTATTTATATGCATTCACGAATATTTAGGTGATTTAGAAATTGTAGTAAATAAAAAAATGTATTGATAAATAATAGAGTAACTAAATTATTTAGAATTAAACTAGAATGACAAACCAGTTAATAGCTTTTAGTTGAAGGGCATGTTGGTCATTTGGACCTTTTGTCTTTTATTATTTTCACATACTAAAATACTACAACACACACAAGCACACAAAACACACACAAAATTCAGATTCTACACATACACACACACAAAATTCTGCACACACACAACACATGACAGAGAGAAGAAGAGGAGGAAAAAAAGAGGAAAATGAAGAAAAGAAGGAAAAAGAAGTGGTTCCAAGCTATTTTTCATGCTCTTCTTCATGTTTAGGTGAGGAAACTCACCCTTGTGTGCATTTCTATTGCTTATTCTTGTTTCTATAATGTTGGTTATTATGTAGTTACATGATCCATGAGTTGTAGATGCATGAACGGATGATTCCTAATCACGCCCCAACTCGACCCCTCCTACAATAAGTCAGTAAGCAACGAAATTTCGACAATATAACGACTGTAACTTGGATACCTAGGCGTTAAACCAACTTCTTTGCAACTCATACAACCAACTCCACAAACAATTCAACAATAAACAACACAACCACAATATACATTAAACATTCTTTTAACATTGCATCAATAGGTTATACGACTCTGTTCCAACATCATACATATACTATATAACATACATTTCAAAATAGATTATAACCAATCTAACAACCTAATCATGTTCAAAAGAAAAACTACTAAACTAGCAATATACACTAGTCTTTATCTTTAAGTAGTTATACAATACAACATATTACAAAGGCTAAGACAAGCTCATGGACATGACTCTGGCACATAAGACTCGTCCACATATGGCACATTCTCAGCTTCCTGAGGCACATACCCGAAATTCTGTTCAATAACACCTATATGCATACAACAATTGAGAGTGAGCTTATATAAAACAAGCCCAGTGAGGATTCAATAGATCTCTTACAAGCATTTATTATACCCCTTGGAAATCATCCCTTGAGCAGTAAACACACAATGGACATCAATAACATTATAAGTGCAACAATAACAATAATAGTAAGCACACAATAAGGATACGATACGTTTGCTGATGAAGCTCCATACACCATTTTCAATGCTCCTCAACTCCTCCAAACCCAATGACATAACCCTGAGGTACCTTGACCTAGACCCACCACCCCATGGCCTATCCGCCCATGCGAGATAGGGATTAGCCATGATAACTGTGCTAGCAACCCAGGATGCTTCCCGAGGTGACACAACATTAACAAAGCTCACAACAATGAGACTCGATTTGAGAAGCCAACAACGAGGGTTGCCCGACTCCCGACTCTTAATAACAATAACAATTCCAATTCGAAAAGCCAACAACGAGGGTTGCCCGACTCTCACTTTCCACAATCAATGATCAATAATCAATTAAACCATATTTCAATAACCAAATAAACAACATTTAACAATCAACAACTATACAATTATGAAACAATTAGGTTAGATGACAAAGTAGGCCATCCAACTCAACATGCATTTAAACCAACATTCAACCCCAATCTCAATCAACAACAATCCAAGACTCAACTACCCAAACACTACCCAAACAACTAAAGACATTATTTCAACATTTAAAGAAAGACTACTCAAACTTCTAAAAGTCATAACTTACAATCTACTAATCCAATAACCTCCAAACTAGTTTCTATCACTCACCCACTCAAGCAACTACATTAGCCCCCTCGGAAACCAACCACAATCCATCCAAAACAAGCCCAACAACCCTAAAACCTCAATGCACCATGGCTGAAATTTCTGGACTTTCACCACGACATCACAATCAAAATTTTGGCATTACAACATTACTACCACGTATTTAACAAACTTTTAGAAGCTAACAACAATCAATTCCAACCACTACAACTCCATTAATTCAACAACAAGCCAATAACTAAATTTTAATACCCGAAAAATAGAAAAACATTCTACAACCTTTCAAAACTTATATAAATACATATAAACGATCCTTAGCATCTACTGAACAATATTCTAATATCAATTCAATATTTCAACAGCTAAAAATTCAATTATATGAATTAACATAAAAAATAGAATTTTGAGATCTAGAGTTTTTCTCTCACCTTTGATGTTATATGATGCTATAAAGGTGTGCAATATGTCCCCAACAAGTGAATTCAAGCTTTGGTTGAAAAGATTTGGCCTTCAATTGCAAGTTCTATTGAAAAATTACCTTGAAAACTAGTTGAAAAACTCTATTTTTTTCCTAAGGAGTTTCGGCCACCTTGTGTGTGTTGATGAGTGTGTTTTGTGTTGTTTTAATTGTGTGTTTTCATCTTATAAGCAAAAGTCAACAAATGTGCAAAAGTCAAAGTTGAGTTATTTAGTCTTTTAATTTAGTATTTTTAGTCTTTTAATTAGTTTCTTGACTATTTTTCTCACAAACAAGCAATTAACACTTAGACTATTTTTAAGTAACATATTTTTAGTTGACAACAAGTTTCACATGCATAGACTTATACCCGACTCGATTAAAAACTCGGTTTTCGCAAAAGAATGTTTAAAAATCTTTAAAATTCCTAATCTAATTTAAAATCTGTTTTAATCAAACACATGTCTATTAATACCCGAGGACTAGTTTTTAAAACGTTTAAAATACCCTTGTAAAAATTTTAGTGGACGTGTGATCAAAATACTATTCGCAAAATTGTCGATAAAATTTCTGATATCGATTTTGATGAAAATTTCATGGAATGCACACTTAGCATGTAATAGGAATATAAATCACAGAATTCGCACATTCTAACTTATATAACACATAAACAGGTCAAATCACGTAAATCTAGGCAAAGACGAAATCTGGGGTCTCACATTCTCCCCCCCTTAAAGAAATTTCATCCTCAAAATTCTTACTTGTACGGAAAAGATCTGGATACCGCTGCTGCATATGATCTCGCTTCTCCCAAGTAGCTTCCTCAATCCCATGATGCTTCCACAACACTTTGACCATCGGAATCTTCTTCGACCTCAACTCCCGTTCCATTTGATCAAGAATGTGAATCGGCCACTCATCATAAGTCAGATTCTCACAAAGCTGTAATAGCTCTGGCTCTAGAATATGAGAAGGATCCGGATTATATTTTCGCAAATTAGACACATGAAAAACATCATGGATATTAGAGAAGTTCTCCGATAAAGCCAACCGATATGCCAACTTGCCAACCCTGCTAATAATCTCAAACGGCACAGCAAACCTCGGACTCAGCTTACCACCTTTACCATAACGAGCAAACCCTTTTCGAGGAGATAATTTCAAGAAAACTCGATCCCCAACTGCAAACTCCAAATCCCGACGGCGCTTATCAGCATCACTCTTGAATATACAATGCGATGTCAGCATTCTCTACCTGATCAACTGAGCATTCTCAATCTTCTCCAGAAGTTCTGGCATAATAGTCAGATGAATAGCCTTCATCTCCCCTACTTCATCCCAATACAAAGGTGATCGGCACTTACGGCCGTAGAGAGTTGCAAAAGGTGCCATTCCAATAGTCGCTTGATAACTATTGTTATAAGCAAACTCGGCAAGTGGTAGATGTTTCTCCTAGTTCTTCCCAAAGTCCAGAACACAAGCCTAAAGCATATCCTCCAAAATCTGAATAGTCCTCTCAGACTGACCATCGGTCTGTGGATGATATGCTGTGATGAAGTTTAACTAAGTACCCAAAGTCTCCTGAAGTTTCTCCCACAATCGAGAAGTAAATCGAGGATCTCGATTTGAGACAATACTAGATGGAATCCCGTGAAGTCTAACAATCTGATCTAAATAAAGATCATTCAACTTTGCAACCTCATCTCTCATCCTCATCAGAATAAAATGAGTTGTCTTCGTCAAACGGTCCACAACAACCCAAACTACATCGTTACCTCTCGGTGTTCTAGGCAGCCCAGTGACAAAGTCCATCGTAATATGCTCCCACTTCCACTTTGGTATTGCCAACGGCTGAAGCAACCCTGCGGGTCATTGATGTTTTGCTTTCACTCGCTGACAAGTCAAACATCTGGATACAAACTAAGCAACCTCATTTTTCATGTTGTTCCACCAGTAATGTTGTTTCAAATCCCGGTACATCTTGTTTCCATCGGGATGAATGATGTACTTAGAATTACGAGCCTCCTCCAAAATACCTCTCCTCAAACCTGGTTCATCGCTAACACATACCCAGTTTTGAAATCGAAGAATACCATCTTCATGTAATTTGAAGTCAGACTGATCATCCGTGATCTGATCCTTGATCTTCTGAAGTTTTGCATCAAGTTACTGAGCTTCTCTGATTTGAGACAACAATAAAGGTTGAATACGGAGATGTGAACACATCACCCCAACTTGAGTCAACTCCGGTCTCCAATAACTAACTTCTTCAAGAACCTCCCACTTTTTAACAGCCAAACAAGCAATACTTGCCTTACGGCTAAGAGCATCTGCTACAACATTTGTCTTCCCATGCAGATAATTGATAGAACAATTATAATCTCCAAGAAGTTCCATTCACCTCCGTTGATGCATATTCAACTCCTTCTGTGAGAATAAGTATTTCAGACTTTTATGATAAGTGAAAACCTCGAACTTACTGCCTCACAGATAATGACGCCACTTTTTCAGTGCGAAAACAACTGCTGCCAACTCAAGATCATGAGGCAGATAGTTAACCTCATACGGTTTCAACTTTTGAGAAACATAGGCGATAACCCGACCATTCTGTATAAGTACATAACCCAAGCCTTCCTTGGATGCATTGCTGTAAATAACCATGTTATCGGTTCCCTCTGGCAGAGCAAGTACTGGAGTGGTAGTCAATCTCCTTTTCAACTCCTGAAACCTACTCTTGCATTTATCATCCCAAGTAAAGCTGGTTCATTTCTGAGTTAACTTAGAAAGTGGCCCTGCAATCTTAGAAACGTCTTTCACAAACCTACGGTATTAACCCCCCAAGCCAAGGAAGCTACAAACTTCCGAAACATTCTCCGGCCGTTTCCAAGACATCACCACTTCAATCTTAGTGAGATCTATTGATATACCATTCTGTGTAATCACATGGCCACGAAAAGATATCCGTTGTAGCCAAAATTCACATTTGCTAAACTTCGCAAACAACTGATACATCTGCAGCTTTTGTAGGACAAGCCGTAGATGTTGCTTGTGCTCCGATTCAGTCTTAGAATAAACCAAGATATCATCAATAAAGATTACCATGAACTGGTCCAAGTATGGCTGAAAGACTCATTGCATAAGATCCATGAATGATGTCGGTGCGTTAGTCAATCCAAAGGGCATACCACAAATTCATAATGCCCGTACCGAGTCTTGAAAGCAGACTTCGGAACATCCTCCATACGAATCCGAAGCTGATAATATCCCTGCCTCAAGTCAAATTTAGAGTAGACTTTGGCTTCCTGAAGCTGATCAAACAACTCGTCAATCAGTGACAATTGATACTTATTCTTGATGGTCACCTGATTCAACCTATAATAATCGATGCATAGTCTTAAGGTACCATCCTTCATCTTTACAAATAAGATGGGTACTCCCTACGGTGAAGAACTATGTTGAATGAATCCTTTCTCTAATAACTCCTGCAATTGAGTTTTCAGCTCCTTAAGTTCAGTTGGTGCAATCCGGTACGCTGATTTAGAAATAGGTTGAGTACCGGGAATTAGATTGATCACAAACTCAATATCCCTCTCTGGAAGCAATCCTAGCAACTCATCGGGAAATACATTGGGATAATCCCGAATTATAGGAACTTCCTCCAGCTTCAGCTTATCAGATGGCTTGTTGATCAAATAAGCTAGATACCCTGAACACCCCTTACTTACCAGCTTAATAGCTTTAGTTGATGAGATAATAAAATTAGTCTTAGCATCTCGGTTCCCCGCTACCTCAACCACTAGCTGTTCCGGTAACCGAAACCGTACTACCTTTGTTCTACAGTCTAACTGAGCATCATACTTAGAAAGCCAATCCATACCCAAGATAATATCATACTCCCGGATAGGAAATAAGATAAGGTCCGAAGGAAAATCCTGACCCTTAACATGTATTTTTCAATCTTTACATACTAGACCAGTCACATATTTATCAGTCAAAGAAGTACTAATTTCAACCACATAAGGCAATCTTTTAGGTTGCATGTTAACACGTTGCACACAAGTAGGGGTAATGAAAGAATGCGTAGCACTAGAATTAATCAACACTTTAACAAGTTGATTGAGTATAAGAAAGTTACCTTCCACAACAGTTGTTTCCTCAGGCATCTCCTCCAAATCCACTGCGTAGGCCCGAGCTTGAACCCGCTGCTATTGGGATGCACTGCCCGCAAGTCTACCCTGGTAACCCTGAGTCGTTGGCCGACTCCTGGAACCCTAATATCTAGGGCAATCCCTAACTCTGTGTTGGTTGTTGCCGCAACCCAAACATGTCCCTACCTTCTTCCGACAGTTGGCCTCCGTATGGCCCTTACGATCACAAAAAGTACAATGCGGTGTCGGAGCACTGACACTGCCTACTGAAGACCCAGAAACTGAATAAGCACCTGTACCAGCTTACTGCTAAGGTCTCGCAACACTGGGCCTATACTGACCCTGAGATTGGGCCGGCCTATACTGTGACTGTGCCGAGTAAGATCCCTGCTGAAATTGGGGCCTAAAGAAACTCTGTTGCCCCTGTGGTCTAAAAGAACCCTGCTGCACTGCAGGCCTATAACCACCCTGCTATACTGAAGGTCTATACCCAACCTGTTGGCCCTGCGGCTGAAATGGCCTTTTACTGGCCTGACCAGAACTAAGTTGTTCCCCTTTCCTCTTCTCCAATCTTGAAGCCGCATCAAAGGCCTCTGAAAACACGTCATACTGATTCAAGGCCATAGCATCCTGAATCTCAGACCTTAGACCCAAAACAAACCTCCTAGTCTTACGTTCCTGGTCTGATACAAACTCCGGTACATACTGGGATAGCTTGGTAAAATTGGCCTCATACTGGGCCACCGTAGAATCACCCTGAACCAAGGATGTGAATTCCACCTCTCTGCGCTCATGCGCAATCCTGGGAATATACTTGGCCCGAAATGCCCGAAGAAAAGTATGCCAAACATAAGGAATACCCCGAGTCTCCCAATCTAATCTCACAGTGTGCCACCATTCCCCAGCCTCGTCATTAAGTAAGTATACTGCAAAAGTAACCATCCTCTCATCAGTATAGTCAAGAGGATAAAATATTTTATCAAGTTTATTAATCCATGCCTCGGCCTTCTGATCATCTGGCTCCCCCTGAAACCTTGGTGGGAAATACCCCAGAAACTCTTTCAACGTACTACGTCCCTGGTAACCTCCCTGGACATTTTGTAACTGGGTCTGTATAGTCTGTGCCCGGGCAGCTTGACCTGCCAAGATCTGAGCCTGCCCTGCCATGACTTCTGACATTCTATCCATAGCTGCGGTAATACGGTCATAACCCTGATCCTGGCCTGATGCCGCATTACCCGGTGCCCGTTACCATATTCAGGCTTGCCTCGTGTTCTCGGACGTCCCGACATTCTACTTTCAAAGAGTTAGCACAGGTTATAACACATAGACATGCTATAGAATATTATCAACACATAGGCCACAACTCACGTGAGGCACGTAAGTCCCTTAGATATTAGTCACATAAACAGTTTAATCACGTAATCACATATTCACTTAATCATATAATCACTTAATCATATACACATATTTCACTTTTCTTTCACATCATACATACTTTCATAATAAGACCACTACCCACATTCCAAGAATACCCCGGTTGACAACTAACATGTGCTCTGATACCACTTAATGTCACGCCCCAATTCGACCCCTCTTACAATCAGTTAGGACGCAACAGAATTTCGATAGTATAATGACTGTAACTTGGATATCGAGGCTCTAAACCAACCTATTTGCAACTCATACAACCAACTCCACAAACAATTCAACAATAAACAATACAACCACAATATACATTAAACATTCTTTTAACATTGCATCCATAGGTTATACGCCTCCGTTCCAACATCATACATATGCTATATAACATACATTTCAAAATAGATTATAACCAATCTAACAACCTAATCATGTTCAAAAGAAAAACTACTAAACTAGCAATATACACAAGTCTTTATCTTTAAGTAGTTATACAATACAACATATTACAAAGGCTAAGACAAGCTCATGGACATGACTCTGGCACATAAGACTCGTCCACATATGGCACATTCTCAGCTTCCTGAGGCACGTACCTGAAATCCTGTTCAATAACACCTGTATGCATGCAACAATTAAGAGTGAGCTTATATAAAGCAAGCCAAGTGAGGATTCGATAGATCTCTTAAAAGCATTTACTATATCCCTTGGAAATCATCCCTTAAGCAGTAAACACACAATGGACATCAATAACATTATATGTGCAACAATAACAATAACAGTAAGCACACAATAAGGATACGATACATTTGTTGATGAAGCTCCATACACCATTTTCAAAGCTCCTCAACTCCTCCAAACCCAATGACATAACCCTGAGGTACCTTGACCTAGACCCACATCCCATGGCATCTCCGCCCATGCAAGATAGGGATTAGCCATGATAACTGTGCCAACAACCTAGGATGCCTCCCGATGTGACACAACATTAACAAAGCTCACAACAATGAGACTCAATTCGAGAAGCCAACAACGAGGGTGGCCCGACTACCGTCTCTTAATAACAATAACAATTCCAATTCGAAAAGCGAACAATGAGGGTTGCCCGACTCTCGCTTTCCACAATCAATAATCAATAATCAATTAAACCATATTTCAACAACCAAATAAACAACATTTAACAATCAACAACTATACAATTATGAAACAATTAGGTTAGATGACAAAGTAGGTCATCCAACTCGACATCCATTTAAACCAACATTCAACCCTGATCTCAATCAACAACAATCCAAGAATCAACTACCCAAACACTACCCAAACAACTAAAGACATTATTTCAACATTTAAAGAAAGACTACTCAAACTTCTAAAAGTCATAACTTATAATCTACTAATCCAATAACCTCCAAACTAGGTTATATCACTCACCTACTCAAGCAACTACATTAGCCCCCTCGGAAACCAACCACAATCCATCCAAAACAAGCCCAACAACCTAAAACCTCAATGGACCATGGCTGAAATTTTTGAACTTTCACCACGACATCACAATCAAAATTTCGGCATTTCAACATTACTACCACGTATTTAACAAACTTTTAGAAGCTAACAGCAATCAATTCCAACCACCACAACTCCATTAATTAAACAACAAGCCAATAACTAAATTTTAATACCCGAAAAATAGAAAAACATTTCACAACCTTTCAAAACTTATATAAAAGCATATAAACGATCCTTAGCATCTACTGAGCAATATTCTAATATCAATTCAACATTTAAACGACTAAAAATTCAATTATATGAATTAACATAAAAATAGCATTTTGAGATCTAGAATTTTTCTCTCACCTTTGATGTTATATGATGCTAGAAGGGTGTGCAATAGGTGCCCAACAAGTGAATTCAAGCTCTGGTTGAAAAGATTTGGCCTTCAATTGCAAGTTCTATTGAAAAATTACCTTGAAAACTAGTTGAAAAACTCTATTTTTTTCCTAAGGAGTTTTGGCCACCTTGTGTGTGTTGATGAGTGTGTTTTGTGTTGTTTTAATTGTGTGTTATCATCTTATAAGCAAAAGTCAACAAATGTGCAAAAGTCAAAGTTGAGTTATTTAGTCTTTTAATTTAGTATTTTTAGTCTTTTAATTAGTTTATTGACTATTTTTCTCACAAACAAGAAATTAACACTGAGACTATTTTTAAGTAACATATTTTTAGTTGACAACAAGTTTCACATGCATAGACTTATACCCGACTCGATTAAAAACTCGATTTTTGCAAAAGAAGATGTAAAAATCTTTAAAATTCCTAATCTAATTTTAAATCCATTTTAATCAAACACGGGTCTATCCCGAGGACTAGTTTTTAAAATGTTTAAAACACCCTATAAAAATTTTAGCAGATGTGTGATCAAAACACTATTCAGAAAATCGTCGATAAAATTTCTGATACTGATTTTGATGAAAATTTCATGAATGCACATTTAATATGTAATAGGAATATAAATTACAGAATTAGCACATTACAACTCATATAACACATAAACATGTCAAATCATGCAAATCTAGGCAAAGACGAAATCTAAGGTCTCACATTCCTAGTATGTAAAGTGTTGTACAAGCTCTCTTTTGTATATTTGATAAGTGTTGCTAGAAGCTTTAATTGTGTTGTTATCTTTCTAGTTAAAGCTCATAAATGAAGACTACATGTTTGTTAAATGTCCTAGGTGAAGTATAGAAGTTATGTGATAGCTATAGTCATGCATTAAGCTAGTTAAAATGCAAGAAAAGTTTGTAGATAGCTAATGCCCTGTCTGGACAGAAAACGTCACCCAACTTCTAGAGCACTTTTGACATAGTAAATGTACTCTAAAATTAACGAAATTTATACAGAAGCTAGATTAGGCAGTTTAGAGAAAATGTGAATTTCTAGTGCTAAGCCTAATTTAAACGTTTTGACCCTCCGATTTGGCCATTTCCGAAATATAGCCAGGAAAATCGCTGGTTCTGCCAATTTAGCATAGTTGCACGGTAACGGTCATAACTAATACAATTCAAATCGGAATTGGACACCGTTTGAACCTAAATTCTTCTACACTCGAAGGGCTACGTGCATACATAAAAATCAGGGAATTTAGAGTCCATCCTCATAGGTAACTGAATTGATTAAGTTAGAGTACAGTAGAGAATTGAGAGAATGAGCAGGTCTTGGTGTATTTTTGTGTGCTATGTGCTATACATGTCTTAGTAGTGGAAATTTGTGTGAATGTTTAATATGTGAAATATACATGACCATCTACCATGTAATTCATACATGCCATGTTTGTTTATTAAAGTATGCTAAGCGATATTCATGAACTTAGTTAAAGTAGCGCATCTTAATGAGTTAATGCTTTGTCTAATACCTTGTGTGTTGTGTGTTAGTCCAAGATAATGTGATTTAAAGTCTAGTAGTTAATGTTCCTACTGAGTTATGAAAGATTATTCAAATATTTAATGTTTTCGAATACTTTAGAGTCCCGAACATGCTAAGTGGCTTACTTGTGTTTGTGAGTTAAGTATGTGGACCAAGTGTGGTTTCATGAGTCTAGTTGGTGTCATAAAGTGTTATTAGAAGGGTAGAATAGTTTGTTTGAGATTATTGAACCTGGTGTAGGGATTAGAATGAATATACTTGGTATAAACTTGCATAAATTGCTAAATTGGCTTGAGTTTACAAAGAGGTTTCAGGTCAAATGTAAATTCGGGTGCATTTGGGAATTATGGCTAGTGGTTAATAGGCAAGGAAGTACTAGAAATGCATTCGTTTCGCTTAATTGAGCTTTGATTAGGATACTTGTAGTATAAATGCATAAAAGGAAAAATTTTGAACTTTCTAGTTAGATGTGCTTAAGGTATGATTTTAGGGTCCTAAATGGTGTCATTACATGTCATTAGAAAGGTAGCATAGCTTAATTGTGTATCTTGAACTTCGTGTTTCGTTTGAAAGCAAAATGGCATAAGATGACAAAGGGAAAATGTGGGAATTGGGTGTTTTAGCACTTGTATTGCCTTGTAATTGCTTATAGTATGTTTAATTGCATTTCTAAAGTATACGTGAGTGTTTGGTAAAGTTTCATAAAAGTATGTTGTTAATCCCCTTTGTGTACCGATGGTTAATTTCATGTTTATTGCTTATAGTCTTGTGTTTCTTGCTTCTAGGACTTTCTTTATTATCTAATGATGTTATAGAGTAGACTTTTGAACTTGGATTGCATGTGTAGTGAGAGCTTGAACATATAGACGTATTGAAAAAAAGGTGAATGGTAACTTAATTAAAGAATGTGAATTCGCTACTTATTGTGTTTAGTGCTAAAATAAGAGTATCATTCTAACATTTCTTGTAATTTAAAGTAGTTAGCGTATGTTTAATGATCTTAAAGCATGAAATTAGTTCGTTAGCTAATCTTCGTTAATATTTAGATGTAACTGTTTAGTTGACTGGTTAGTTAGAGTTCTTGTTCCATTTAATTGAGTTTAAGCATGTTATCTAGTTCATATGTATATTGATTGAGTAATGAAGTGTTACATGCCTTGTAAATGTCTATAACTACTTGTTATTTGTTGAATTGAAGATGGAGTGTTCCATGCTTGTTAATGCTTATTAGATGCTATGAATTACTTATGAGTTATAAATGATGTGCAAAATAAGAAATGTTATAATTGTATGGTCAAGTTAGGGTGCATGTTGAGCTAACGCAATGAGAATTGGAGTACATGTAAGCTATTTTTCTTGCATGCTTGGCTTAATTACAGGTGAGGGAGTCTTCACATCTTCTGTGCATCTTAACTTGATTTATTGTTTCTAAATTGAATTATTTAGTAATTGATAAAGTTTATATGTATTATTTTATTTGCTATCTTGAGTCTTTTCGTGTTATTTGTGATTAACTGCGAGGGCGGCCTACTTTGCCGTTCCTCTTATATGGTATTTGATATACTTGGCTCTCGTGATCTTGACTCGGGGGTGCGCAACTTGTTCGGATATGGTAATATCAAGAAACACGGGCAGCATTGGGTTTGTCGTGCTCCCTCGACTACCATGGTGTCTATTTGTGAGATCCCAAACCCAACATATAGCGTACAGTACATAGTTGCATATATTAATGTGTTACTTTAAAAGTTTGTTATAGTTATGTGAATAATTTAATTCAATTCATTCATTAATTACACAATTTATTATATTTTTGAAATATGTGCGAATAGAGTTTATAAAAATTAAATAAGGTAACTATTTTAATATTACAATTATTAGAATTTATTTTTTTGTATTTAAGTGCTAGATTCCATTATTACCCATTAATAGTTTAAATAACCCGAGCCCGAACATGAAAAATTTTCTGTTTCTTTTTCTGAATTTCATATTTTTCCCTTAATACTTGTTATTTTAGATGCATACATCCATTGAGTTTGCGTGTATAGCATATCGGGATCAACAGAAAAAAAAAATTGCAAGTGAACGTAATGAATAGTGAAATTTTCAAGCAATTTTCAGCATTTTTCCACTTAGAATACTTGACCCATTTGACATAAAACTTGATCCATTTGCATAGCATTTGACCCACAACTAAACTCATCTACCCATATATCATTTATCATATACATATAATAGCTAAAAAAATGCTCAAAAATACTCAAAATAAGCCAAAATGCCAAAAAAATCAGCCAAAAATCCTATTACGGGAATAGTACTTTTCATACAAATTTTTGTTCAATTTGATATTCCAAGCTCTTCCAAAGGATTTCAAACCATCAAAAAGCTTCTCCTTTGCTCCTACATCTCTAATTTGGTGAGGGTTTTGCATTTCATGACATTTTTAAGTTTTATTGGTTAAACTTTAATTTCTAGATTTGTGTTTGTATGACTATATCTTGCAAAATTCCTTCACAAAGAGTTGTATACATGAACTAGGGACTTGATTTGTGCAATTTAATGGCTTGTTTGCTTGAATTTTTGTGTGAACCATATTGTTGAATATGATGAAGAGTAAAAAATGTGAATAGTAAACTCTTGTGTTCTAGCTTAATTTATTGCTTCAAATATGCTTAAATATGTATGTAGAGCAAACTTTTGTAGTTAGTTAACTTTTTGAATGGTTGAAAATGGTGGTTGATGAATTAAAGAAAATGATGAATAGTTATTTAAGGGTTTCCAGAAAAATTTGCAATTAAACTTCATTCAATGCTTCTAATAGGTGCTAAACATGTCCATGATTGTAGGATAATAGTTAATTGCACTTGGTTAGCTCGAAACTTGGGTAAATTGACAAAAACAACCCATTTTACAAAGCGGATTCAAGATAAATGCGAAACCGGGCACGTTTGGGCATCATAACTAGTGATTAATAGGTGTGGAAGTACTAGAAATGCATTCATTTCTGTTTATTGTACTTCAGTTAGGGGACTTGTAGTGTAAATGCATAAAGGAGGATTTCGGGGCTTTTGAGGGCATTGTGGTTTAAAGTGTGGTTTTATGATTTTGAATGATCCCATAATATGTATTTAGAAATATAATATAGTTGAGTTATGAATTGGAAAACTTATAATTGGTATGTGCTTTGAATTAGGTCTTGAACTAAAGGGGTCGTTCGATCAAGTGTTGACTTTTCATGTTTTGATTGGAGCTATGGTCTTAGTTGTGACGCCCGAGATTTTAGCCGTACATTCATTTACTGTTGCATTCATTGTTTGCGCATTTCTTTCTGTGCTTTAGTAACTGTCTTCTTTAGCTACTATTCATCCCATTTTCAAACTACATTCTATTAGTGAATTATCATTTTTATTAAATCACATTAATTGTTAGAGGAGTGGAAAAAATGTGCAATTGAGCTAGAAGCGATAGGAGAGTTCGTTTAGAAAATGATTTTTGCAGTTCAATGAATAGTGTTACGTAACTAACTTAGTGTTTTAATTAGCTAGCCTATGTTTTACACCTTAGGCTCGTTTTAAAGCTAGCAACGCGCATTTTAGAAGTCCACTTAAGCAACCACTTGACCCCACCTCAACTTAACCTCACTATATAACCTTATAAGCACCAAAACACAAAACAAAAGAAAACAAATGTGCAGGAATTACTGTAGCAGGGCCGAAAACACCAAGGAGAAGGAAAAAAGGTGATTTTGTTCTTCAACTCTTCAAGCCAAGCCAATCCAAGCATAGAGCTAGTAGTTTAGGGTGTGTGCAAGCTTCCTAGGTGCTCTTACGTGCATTGGTAAGGGATTTCACGGCTTATTTTCGCATTTTAAAATAGTTGTCAATTTCTTAATTTGTTGAAAATGTGACCAAATGTTATTGTATTGATTATCTATGCTATTATACCTTGTATATGAGTGCTAGAGAACATATTTAAGCCATTGTTTCACTTTTTACACGGTTAGAATCGTTGGTTTGATTTATGAGGTGAATAGTGATGTTTTTTTAGGGTTTTGTGTAATTGCACGTATTAGCTTGATTCAATACTCCTAATAGATGCTTTAGGTGCTAATGAAGATAGTCTAATAGCCCTGTACACTTGAGTTGCTCTAAAATCGCATAAAACATGAATTAGGCGACTTTAACAAAGGGGTTTCGGGGTTAAAGCGAATCCAGGTGGATTCGGGCTTCACTTTTAGTATTCTTAGGCTACCTAGGTGCTATAGAAGCTTTGTTAGCCCTTGTTTGAAGCCCGGATGAGGCATGTGTAATTTGAAGCTAGAAGAGAAAATTTGGGGCTTTCGGGGTAATTGCGGGCTTTTGAATATGTTTGAGGGTTGAAAGGGTTCTTTGAGGGTTAGTTAGAATGTTGGTATAGTTTTCCTTTGAAATTGAATCGTTAACTTTGGTTTGGAAGAGGAATAGTTTGGAAAACAAAGGGGTTTAGGTGCAAATTCGGTTGTCTCGCGCTTCTAAGACCTTGGCACGACTTCTTGAGTGTTTAAATGTGACTTCAAGTTGTTTTAGCGCTCTTGGCATAATTTTATGCTTGTCTTGTATATACTCATTTGTAAAACTGCTTATTTGTTTGTATAAATTGCTTCTATTCTAACTGCATCGAGGTCAACCTACTTTGTTGATCCTCCTACGTGTTATTGCTTATATTATTGATATTAAATTGCTATTGTAAAGTGCATTGCACAGTGGTTGCGCAACCATAGTGTCAGGGGCGGATGTGTTGAATATCGGCTGGGCGACAGAGGGCTTGCCAGTGGATATTCAAACTTCGTGCTCTATTCCCTCACTCACCTGGTCTGGAGATTGCCAGGGGGTGTTGGGTAGTAGGATTATCGGGGTACATCCGGAGTACACCCACTAGAGTGTTTAGGATTATGTCGGCTTATCGTTATCGTTATCGTGATCGTGATCGTGATCGTGGTTCGTGGATCGTGTTCGTGGATTGAAGTTTTGGTGTTGGGGTTAAGTGAAACGTATCCTTTTATTGTGTGGTTACTAGAGCTTGTTATTTCTGAATGATTAACTGCTTTATTGTCCAATTGCTTTACTTGTTGCATTGCACGCCCCGGGAGACTTTATCCCTCACTGGGCAACAGTGGTTGCTCATACCTCGATATATGTTTCAGGATGTGCTGAGGGTGATCCCCAGCTAGTTGAGGTGATAGTAGAGGAGGAAGAGGAAGTTCAAACTGATCCTTTGCCTTAGTTGCTATGCTTAGTAGCTTGAGGTGGTTATGTTCCTGTTGTTGTGTAGAGAACTCACTTGTTTATCTTATGTTCTATTTTGTAGCCTTAGTGCTATGTTTATGCTATGATATGTAACTGTAAGATCAAGTTAGAGGGTTGTAGTTGTAGATTTGAAACTTTGGCCTATAATAACTTAAATTCCTGTTTTCAGTTTCCTTGTATGGTTGGGGTGAACTTATGGTTGTTTGATTGGTTTTAACTTCCTAAGAATGTTTCAATGCTATCTTGGAGTGGCATGATAAGCGGTTTTTGTAAAGAAGCTAAGTCAAGAATGCATGCTTGTATGAAAACGATTAGGATATGTCTTGAGGCCCGGATGGCCTTGAATCTTAAATCTTTAGTTATGAAAAGCTTGTTTTTTCTTGCTGAGGCTTTATTTGAGAGTTTACAGGTTTCCAGAATGTCCACAGTACAGGGAAAACTCTGTCCGTTTTTTCCTAAAATTTTGAGACTGGGTTGGAATTGGGTTGATAATAGCTTGGTTACTAGAGCCTCTGGTCTCGTGAGGGATCGGGGCGTTACATTAGTAGTGCATGGAAGCACTTTTAGGGCTATCGTGGCATTGAATTGAGGAGCGGTTTAGGTAGCTATAGTTCAAAGTGACTCGGGGCCTTCCCAAGCTTCTATGCCAAAAGCAGGGTTTTAAGGCTTGAATAGGTGTCTTTTAGTGTTCTTAGAAAGGTAGGATGGTTGGGTCGTGGAAATTGCACTTTGTGTTTCGATTGAGATCTAAATTGTGTTGGTAAATAAAGTGGAAATGGGCTAAAGTTAGGGTTAATGTTGTAACTGTGTTGCAATGCTACTTTTCATGCTTATTTAATGTCTATTAAATGGTTGGTTTTGAGTTTGCTTGAGTTTCATTTGTATGAGTAAGAATTGGGCTAAATGAGATTAGTTTAGAAAGTTGAGATAGTTACTAGTAATTGGATTTCAATTAATTAGTTAAGAACTTAAATATAGTTACGTAGAATGTTATTTCCTTTTGGAAGTTCATAAATAAAACTATATGTTTACTTTGTTGGAGATTGAGCGAATATGTCTATAATTTATTCATATTGTTTATTAATTGTATTATAGGTATGAAGTTATGCTTATATAACTTATTGGTTAAATGTCATATAGTGTTTCTTCTAAAATAAATTGCCATTGCTAGTTAATGTATATGTTATTATTATGCTATTGTCTTCGTGTAGTACTTGGCTTAAGAAATGTTGTATATGTAATCGCTTGAGTTGTGTGTTGGTTGAGTAATGAATTGATTGCATGTTAAACAATGAAATATATTGATAATTGTGTGCGATCAATGGAAACAAATAAAGACAAATAACTTAATGGAATTGTGAACTAGCGTTAGTTGAAAATGAATGTATAACTTCCTAAGCAAATAATTGATTGTGTTGTATAATGATAATTGAAGGAATGATACATTTAAAGCATATTGAAGAAGTCCTTGGCTAATTCTCACAGGTTTGGTTGTAATAAGGTGAGGAAGTCTTCATCTCTTTTGTGCATCTTAACTTATTTTATTGTTTCTAGATTGTATGATTAGTAATTGATAAAGTTTACATGTACTATTTACTTGTTATCTTGTGTTTTCTCGTGTTATTTGTGTTTAATTACGAGGGAGGCCTACTTTGTCGTCCCGCTTATGTATCTTTGATATTCTTGATTCTCGTGATCTTGACTCGGGGTTACGCAACCTTTACGGACATGGTAGTGTCGAGAAACACGGGCGGCATCGGGCTTGCCGTACTCCCTCGACTACCATGGTGCCTATTCCCTTTCTTTCGCTGAGTATACTCCACTACCCCAGAGGCATGGTTCACCTTGTTGGGGCACACGGACCTATCTCGGGAGAAATGGGTTGTAGGATCGGGATACATCCAGAGTACCCTATTTGGAGAAATAAGGTGTTTACCGGCATTTGCTTAAAGATCGTGGCTCGTGGTTCGAGATTGAAGACAAGGAGTTGAACCGTATCCTTTTATGAAGTGTTTAGTTACTTGTTTCAATAGCTTGCTCAATTGTGACATTTATGTGTTATCTTTTTTGCATTACATGAAAGCATTCGTTGGTATGCTGCATTACCTCCCTCACTGAGTATACATGTTGTATACTCACACTCATTCTAACACCTTTCAGGATCAGTGCTATCAGAGGTAGAAAAGAAGGCTCGAGAGTTTCGTGATTGATTATGCTAGCTTATGTGGGTTATCATTGAATTCAGTTTTGTAATTGTAAAGTTTAGTTTAGAATGTATTGATAGTTATGAATGACTTGTAAAATGTTGTAATAACTTGTAATATTTACTTTATTGTCTAGTAGCTGCATGCTTGCATGTTTTGATTGGTTGACGAACTTAAATTATAAGAAAGAAAACTAGATAATATTAGAGTGACATGATAAGTGAAATTATAATTATAAACATTCAACAGTTAATGAATGCATGCTTATGTGTCTTCAATGTTAGGATCCAAGGCTCGGATGGCTTTGAGGAGGTTGTTGTATGAGATAGTTTTGGTGGAAGGGACGGATGAATGGAGTTAGATCATAGTTTTGTGGTTATAAATATTTTTTATAGGTTTTGGATGGTCCTATAAACAGGGGAGACTCCATCCGTTTTGCTTGTTTTTGTGACCTCGGGTATTGGATCGGGGCTCCGTTCTCGTGAGGGATTGGGATGTTACAGTATTTCCTTTCTCTCGCTGAGTATACTCCACTACCCCAAAGGTGTGGTTCACCTGCTGGACATATGGACCTACCTCAGCAGAAAGGGTCGTAGGCTTGGGGTACATCCGGAGTATCCCACACTTGGAGGAGTAAGGGTTTGTCGACACTTGTGTGAAGTTCGTGGCTCGTGGTACGTGATTGAAGACATGAAGTGGAACCGTATCCTTTTTAAAATATGGTTATTTAACCGTATCCTTGAAGGGTTTTGTAACCTTGTTGCTCACTCCTCATTTAAATAACCACATTTTAAAAAGGATATGGTTCCACTTCAAGTCTTCAATCACGTACCACGAGCCACGAACTTCACGCAAATGTCGGCAAACCCTTACTCCTCCAAGTGTGGGATACTCCGGATATATCCTGATCCTATGACTCTTTCTCATGAGGTAGGTCTATATGCCCAGCAGGTGAACCACGCCTCTGGGATAGTGGAGTATACTCAGCGAGAGAGGGAATAGGCACTATGATAGTCGAGGAAGCACGACAAGCCCGATGCCGCTCGTGTTTCTCGATACTACCATGTCCGAAAAGGTTGCGCAACCCCGAAACCAATCCACAAGATTCAATAACAACAATTAACAAGTAAGAGGGTCGACAAAGTAGGCAGCCCTTGCATAATCACATTATAAACCAACATGTGCACGAGATAGCTATATAGTCTCAAAAGAGGCAAACAACATAACTTTTTCCACAATCTACTCAAATAGCTCAATTACACTTTAGATAATCATATAAGCACATGATAACACATCTACAAGCACTAGATGCATCAAAATAGCCAAAACACTACTTTTCCTTTTTCTTTAGCCAAGCTTTTCTTCTCCTATGTGCATTTCAAAGTTACAAAACCACATTCTAATCATACTACATTCCTAATTAAGTCAAAAGACACCTATCAAGATCATGAAAACCCATTTTAGAAGCAAAAGCTCGAGAAGGCCCCGAGCGGGTTTTAACTACAACTACCCTTTCCAAACCCCAATTTCACGCAACGAAAGCACCAAAAGTGCTTCCTTGCCCTAAGGATACCTAATCCAAAGTCCAAACGAGCTCGGATTACGTTTTGTGAAAAACCCCCTTCTTAAAGTTAACTAATTTTACAATCTACCTTATTTTCAGACAATTCAAACTCACGTGAGCTTTTGTCTAGTTCCACTAATGTCTAAAGCACCTAAAGCAACACTCAATTCAAAATAATTAGGAAGTTTTAGCAAAACCCTAACTTTGAGCACTATTCATCATCTCTTTCATTCAAACTGAGCATTCAACCATAGACTTTGATAACAAGCTATAAAAGAGAGTTCTATAGGCTCTAAAGAACATGTAATAAGTATCCATAGCAAACAATATAGCTATATTCAACAATGCAAAAAAATCAATTTATATGCAACAACTTTAAACTCAAAAAAAAATGCAACTCCCTTACTTGCAAGAGGTCTAGGAGGTTTGTAGGATCTTTGAGAAGCTTGGAACAAGATGTGAGATGCTAGCCAAAGATCAAACCACCAAGAATTGAAGAAATTTTTTTCTCTTTTCTCCCTTGTAGGCCACGGTTTTGGGGGGAGGGGAGGGACCAAAAGGGGAATTATTTCAATTGTTTTTTAGCATGTTTGCAATATATGAGTTAATATGTGATATATAGTTAAGTATGTATTAATATCCTAAGTCAATTGTTAACATATCTTAGTCAAACAAAGTTAAAAACTCCAATTAATTGATATCTAATGCAAACTATTGCTTTTACATAAGTAACACTATTCAAATGATGCGGAAAATATTTTCCAAATGCATGCTTCCGAGCTCAAAAGTCCAAAATGGCAAGTTCCCGATTCCTTTTATGTGCCATATGACTTAGGAAAAATATTGGATTGCACTTTTAAAACAGTCAATTTCCCTAAGAATAGTAGCCTCAAAATAAAACAGTTAATCAAGAAAAATAATGCACATAAGAATGCTCAAGTAAGTATGTAACAGTGATTTAAAAATATGTGTGATAAAATTCTCGGGCGTCACACCCTCTCCCCCTTAAACTAATTGTGTCCTCGCAATTCTTACATGATTCAGCAAACAACTCCGAATACTTTTCTCTTATCTGATCTTCTCGTTCCTAAGTGGCATCCTTAACCCCGTGATGATCCCAAAGAACCTTTACCATAGGGATATTCTTAGTTCGAAGTTCCCGAATCTTTCTGTCAACTACTCAAAGAGGTTTCTCAACATATGCCAAAGACTCATCAATCTCCAACGGTTCTGGCTCAATAACATGTAAAGGATGAGGATTATACTTCCTCAACAGTGGCACATGGAATACATCATGAACCCTACCAAAACTCGGAGGTAATACCAATCTATAAGCTAAATCTCCAACCTTCTCAATGATTTCAAATGGCCCCAGGTATCTAGGACTGAGTTTACCTCACTTTCCATGTCGAATCAAACCCTAACGCGGAGAGACTTTCAAAAATACATGATCACCCACTGAATATACCAAGTCTCGTCAGCGTCTATCAGCATAATTCTTCTGTCGACTTTGTGGTATAAGCATTCTCTTCTTTATAAGTTTCACATTATCCACCATCTTGATCATCTCAGGTAATATAGCTGGGTCAACAGTTTTCATTTCACCTATCTCGTCCCAATACAATGGAGACCTACATTTTCGCACAGAAAGTGCCTCGTAGGGTGCCATACCAATGGTAGCCTGATAACTGTTATTGTAGGCAAATTTTGCAAGAGGCAAATACTTCTCCCAACTCTTACCGAAATCCAAAATGCAGGCTCGTAACATGTCTTCTAAAATCCTGATAGTCCTCTTTGACTGACCATCCGTCTGCGGGTGATATGCAGTACTAAAACTTATATTAGTCCCCAAAGCCTTTTGTAGTTTCTTCCAGAACTGTGATGTAAACCTGGGATCCTTATCCGACACTATCTGAGATGGAACTCCATGCAATCTCACAATATTTTCAACATAAAGCTCGGCTAATTTATCAAGGGAATCTGTCTTCTTTGCAGCAATAAAATGTGAAGTCTTTGTCAATCTATCAACTACAACCCATACAGAATCATTCCCCCACGGTGATCTCGGCAAATCAGACACAAGATCCATAGTCACCTGGTCCCATTTCCATACCGAATCTCTAATGGTTGCAACAATCCTGCCGGTCTCTGATGCTCCTCTTTAACCTTCTAACAAGTCAAACATTTAGCCACATACTCAGCTATTTCCCTTTTCATGTTGTTCCACCAGAAACTTTGCTTCAAATCCCTGTACATCTTAGTGCTACCGGGATGAATCGTGTATTTAGAACCATGAGCCTCAGCAAAAATCTCATCTTTCACAGTTGAATTATTAGGAATACAGATTCTATTCTTGTACTTGAGTAGTCTATCATCATGCAACTTGAAGTCGGACTCTCCCCCTTTTGACTTCTCTAGAATCTTCAACAACTGAGGATCTGACTGTTGCGCTTCCCTGATTCTAGACAATAATAGAGACTGGATTTGTAAGCTAGCAAATTGAATACCTATTCTAGAAGCCTTCGGTTTCCACAAGCACAACTCCCCCACAGACTCCCAGTCTTTGATTATCAAACTAGCTACAACAGCTTTTTGGCTCAATGCATCTGCAACAGTGTTAGCTTTTCCAGGCAAATAGCTAATAGTACAATTATAAACATTCAACAATTCTAACCAACACCTTTGCCTCATATTCAAATCCTTTTGAGAAAATAGATATTTTAGACTTTTATGATCAGTAAATATCTCAAATTGATTACCCTACAAGTAATGACGCCATTTTTTCAAAGCAAAGACAACAGTAGCAAGTTCAAGATTGTGTGTAGGATAATTGAGTTCGTATGGTTTCAATTTCCTAGAGGCATAGGCTATCACCTTACCATTTTGCATAAGAACGTAGCCCAAACCTTGTTTCGAAGTATCACTGTATATCACCAAATTATCAGTCCCCTCAGGTAATGCAAGAATAGTAGCAGTGGTAAGTCTCTTCTTCAATTCCTGAAAACTGGCTTTGCATTTATCATCCAAGTTAAATACAGTTTTCTTCCGAGTTAAGGAAGTTAATGGCCCAGCAATTTTTGAAAAGTCCTTAACAAACCGCTTATAATAACCAGCCAATCCCAAGAAACTACGAACTTCTGTGACAGTCTCGGGTCTTTTCAAGGACATGACTACCTCGATTTTCCTAGGATCAATAGTTATTCCCTCCTGTGAAATGATATGGCCTAGAAAGGCTACCTGTTTCAACCAGAATTCGTATTTGCTAAATTTGGCAAACAATTTATGTTCTTACAATGTTCGCAGCACAATTCTCAAGTGTTCTTCATGCTCTGCCTTAGATTTAGAGTACACCAATATATCATCAATAAAAATTACAACAAACTGATCCAGGTATGGTCTAAACACTCTCTGCATCAAATCCATAAGGGCGGCTAGAGCATTTGTCAACCCAAATGGTAATACAACAAACTCATAGTGGTCGTACCTGGTTCGGAAAGCAGTCTTGGGTACATCCTCTTTCCGAATTCTCAACTGATAATAGCCATGTCTCAAATCAAATTTAAAGAATATAACAACACCCTGCAGCTGATCAAACAATTCCTCAATCAAGGGTAAAGGTTATTTATTTTTCACCGTCACCTGATTAAGACCCCGATAATCAATGCACAAATGCAGAGTTTCATTTTTCTTCTTTACAAATAACATAGGAACACCCCAAGGTGATGAACTAGGGTGAATAAAACCCTTTTCAAGTAAACCCTGTAGCTAAATTTTCAACTCCTGCAACTCAAGGGGAGCCATTTGATATGGGGTTCAAGAAATAGGATTAGTCCCTAGCAACAAGTCAATCACAAACTTTATCTCTCGGTCAGGTGGTAACCCAACAACTCCTCAGGAAATACCCCCGGAAAATCTTTTATAACAGGTACCTCATTCAGTTTCAATTTATCCCTAGGTTGATTAATTAAATAAGCTAAAAATGCATCACAACCCGTACTCAACTTTTTTGTAGCTTTAATAGAAGATATGATACAAGTCCCAGTAGATTTTTGACTCCCAGTAATCTTAATAACAAGTTGATCAGGTATTTCTAAAGTTAAAATTTTCCTTCTACAATCCAAACATGCATAATACCAACCCAACCAGTCCATTTCCAAGATAACTTCAAAGTCCCGAAATGGCATAATTATCAAATCAATAGGATACATATGGCCCTCAATGCATATACTACACTCCTTACACACAGACTCCGTAACAAATTTGGTACCCATAGGATTACCTACTTCAATCACATATGACAGTTTACCAACTTTGAAAGCAATAGATTATGCACATACAGGAGTGATAAATGAATGTGTAGCCCCGGTGTCAATCAAAACTACTACCGGCTGACTATTAATAAGATAAGTACCTTCCACCACCACCGTCGTGTCTGGAAGATCCTCCTGATCGAGTACAAATACCCGTGCCTGGGCTCGCAGAACAGTAGCTGCTCTTGAAGCTCTAGTCTGAGCACCCTAGCCGAAAGTCTGTCCCTGACACTGTTTAAACCTGGGGCAATCTCTAGCTCTATGATGATCACTACCACAACCCACGCATCGGTCCAATTTCCTCCAACACTCTACCTCCATGTGGCCCTTGCGATTGCAATGATTGCACTATAGGTTCTTCTTGGCAATAGCACCTCTTGTAGGAGTCCCGTAAGTAGATGTAGCAGAACTACCCTGCTGAGATCTAGCGGTCACTGATCAGGTTTGTGACTGTCACTGTGGCTGGCTCTGAGTTGGTCTCGGCTGTGACTGTACTAGAACTGGTCCTGGGTAGCTCTGGGTTTGCCTCGGCTGCTGAATCTGAACAGACTGCTGATATGGTCTATGGTAGCCCTGACTCTGGGACTGATACTGAGGTTTACTTGACTGACTAGACTGAGCCAACACATCTGCCTTACATTTCTCGTACCTCGATGTGGCCCTGACTACTGCAACATAACTCGGATAATCCTGCAAAGACAGATTAAGCATAATATCACTCCTCAACCTTGTGATAAACCTCTGAATCTTTTTGTCCTCCGGCTGAACTAAAGCTGGCACGTATCGAGAAAGTCTAGTGAAAGTAACCTTATACTGATCTACAGTCATGTTTCCCTGCCTCAAAGCTATGAATTCCTCTTGATGTCTCTCGTGAGCTACCATCAACACATACTTATCCCTGAACTCACGAACAAAGTCAACCTATAAACGTTGGGCCCTCTTAGCATCCCATTTCTCTCTAACAGTACGCCACCACTCCTCGGTGTCACCCTCCAATAAGAATGCAACATAAGTAATCTTTCTCTTATCATTGTACTCAAGTATCTCATAGACTTTCTCAAACTTGCTCAACCACATCTCAGCTTTCATGTCATCTGGCTCACCATAGAAACCGTACGCCCCATGGTGCAAGAATTTGTCATACAAATTACCTCCAACAGTACCACTACCCTCTGCCCTAGCAGCCTGATTACCTCTGCCAACACCTGCCGGACCCTGCTGAGTCACAAACTGAGCTATAGTATTCATAGCGGTGGCCATTGTGGCCAAAATCGGTGCATTGCTCGGTTCTTGACCCTGTGGTACATTCCATGCTACCCCTATACCTTGCCCAGGTACATCCTGTCTAGGAGCCTCTGCCAGTTCCCTTCTCGGTCTTTCCCTTCTCCTCATCTCGATGCTAGAAAAATATAATATTATAATAGGCAAATAGATAATACAAAGATAATATGCACATTGTTTTCAAAACATCTTATACACAAAAGACAACATGTGGAGCACTTAACAAGTATTAAGCACTAAACTTTTCATATTCTTATCATATCGTGCTTTACCATTCCTTTTACATGCTAGCATGTCTTTTACCCAAGTACTTAGACAATTAAACAATCACATATTCATGTAATTCAACTTTCACATATAGACCTCTACCCACATGCCGAGGAAATTAACTCGACTTCATGCATTCAAGTAGATTTGATACCACTAAATGTAACGCCCCGAACCCAACCCCACGCTATAGGTCAAGTCCGGACTAGTCACTCAAACAGAGTCTCCTCTGTACCGTAGACTAAACTATTACCTGCAAATAGCCACATACAAACTTTGATCCACAAACAACAACACATACAAACTATCCTGCAAGCTATCCATAGTCAAGCCAAGATCTCAAGGCTATCCGAGCCTTAGAGCAACAAAACCTACTTATAGCACACAAGCATGCAATGTAATGCTAACTTTAACTATAAGTAGTTGGGTACAACTATAACCAAGTTCTACTACCAAGTTAATAAACACACAAACATGCAATAAGAGAAGTAATCTAGAATCCATTATTACATGCCATCTAACTTCATATCCAACATACAAGATTACAACTCCCAAACATATATACAAGACCCCAAGGTCTCAAAACACAACAACTAACAACAACTCCACGCAAACTGCACATATAATCAACCTTATCACATAGGAATCAAGGAATCAGATCTACTTGCACTTCTTCTTCTTCCTCTACTGCTACTAGCTGGGGATTCACCTCAGCTTCCCCTGAAACATGTTAAATGAGGAGTGAGCAACAAGGTTGCCCAGCGAGGGAGGTGATGCAGCATACCGGGGTGTACAATATGATATGCAATCACAGAAAGTCATAAATATAACACAAAGTAACAAGATTAAATAGTCAATTAAATAACCACATTTTAAAAAGGATACGGTTCTACTTCAAGTCTTCAATCACATACCACGAGCCAAGAACTTCACGCAAGTGCCAGCAAACCCTTACTCCTCCAAGTGTGGAATACTCCGGATGTATCCCGATCCTACAACCCTTTCTCTTGAGGTAGGTCCATATGCCCAGCAAGTGAACCACGCCTCTGGGGTAGTGGAGTATACTCAGCGAGAAAGGGAATAAGCACCATGGTAGTTGAGGGAACACGGCAAGCCCAACGCCGCTCGTGTTTCTCGACACTATCATGTCCGAAAAGGTTGCGCAACCCTGAAACCAATCCACAAGATTCAAGAACAACAATTAACAAGTAAGAGGGTCGACAAAGTAGGCTACCCTCGCATAATCACATTATAAACCAACATCTGCACGAGATAGCTATATAGTCTCAAAAGAGGCAAACAACATAACTTTTTTCCACAATCTACTCAAATAGCTCAATTACACTTTAGATAATCATATAAGCACATGATAACACATCTACAAGCACTAGATGCATCAAAATAGCCAAAATACTACTTTTCCCCTTTCTTTAGCCAATCTTTTTTTCTCCTATGGGCATTTCAAAGTTACAAAACCACATTCTAATCATATTAGATTCCTAATTAAGCCAAAAGACACCTATCAAGATCATGAAGACCCATGTTAGAAGGAAAAGCTCGGGAAGCGCCTGTGCGGGTTTTAACTGCAACTACCCTATCCGAACCCCAATTTCACGCAACGAAAGCACCAAAAGTACTTCTTTGCCCTAAGGATACCTAATCCAAAGTCCAAACGAGCCCGGATTATGTTTTGTGAAAAACCTCTTTTTTAAAGTTAACTAATTTCGCAATCTAGCTTATTTTTGGGAAATTCAAACTCATGTGAGCTTTTGTGTAGTTCCACTAATGTCTAAAGCACCTAAAGGAAGCCTTAATTCAGACTAATTAGCAAGTTTTAGCAAAACCCTAACTTTCAGCACTATTCACTATCTTTTTCCTTCAAGCTAAGCATTCGACCATAGCCTTTGTTAACAAGCTATAAAAGAGAGTTCTAAAGGCTCTAAAGAACATGTAATAAGCATCCATAGCAAGCAATATAGCTATATTCAACAATACAAGAAAATCAATTTATATGCAACAACTTTAAACTCAAAAAAAAAATGCATTTTTCTCCCTTGCGAGAGGTCTAGGAGGTTTGTAGGAGCTTTGAGAAGCTTGGAATAAGATGTGAGATGCTAGCCAAAGATCAAACTACCAAGAATTGAAGAAATTTTTTTCTCTTTTCTCCCTTGTAGGACACAGTTTTTTTTTTTTTTTTTTGGGGGGGGGGGGGGGGGGGGAGGGGAAAAAAGGGGAATTATTTCAATTGTTTTTTAGCATGTTTGCAATATATGAGTTAATATATGATATATAGTTAAGAATGGATTAATATCCTAAGTCAATTGTTAACATATCTTAGTCAAACAAAGTTAAAAACTCTAATTAATTGATATCTAATGCAAACTATTGCTTTTACATACATAACACTATTCAAATAATGTGGAAAACATTTTCCAAATGCATGCTCCCGAGCTCGAAAGTCCAAAATGATAAGTTCACGATTCCTTTTATGTGCCATATGACTTAGGAAAAATATTAGATCACACTTTTAAAACAATCAATTTCCTTATGAATAGTAGACTCAAAATAAAACAATTAAGCAAGAAAAATCATGCACATAAGAATGCTCAAGTAAGTATGCAACAGTGATTTAAAAATATGTGTGAGGAAATACTCAGGCATCACAGCTTGAGCAATTTCTTGTCTCATTTCCATAGGAACACAATTATCAAACCAGCCTTTTAATTGACCAGTAAATCCAGATAAAATTATATCACATATAACTGGTTCTTGATTACCAGATTGTTTACAAATTTGAGCATACATAAGCATACGTTCAACAATTCTCTTAATTTCCTTATCAGACATTTCATCTATATTTAATTCATAAATGGTACGATGATCAAAACTAGCATTTTTACTAAAATTAATAGTATCTTCCTCATATAAAATATCTTGAGGAGTAGGACGAGGGCAATAAAACCTATTATTTTTAGGTTTACTAGCAAATTTACTAGACTGTCCTTTTTTAATTTTATTTACTTCCTCTAAAATATTCATTATGGATTTAATATTTTGAGGAATGAATTCATATTTTGACTTAGAACTATCAGAATTAACATTTGTAGATCTATCAGATCCAAGATCAGATAATAATCCAATATGTAAATGAACTAAATTTTTATTTATCAAGCTATCTAAGTGAGATTCTGGATCTAACTTAAATCCTTCTACCTTCGGGGTAGTTTGAAAACCTATCTTCTTTATCTGAGAAGAAGATGTTTCTCCTATCTTCAATTTTCCTGTATCTTGAAGTTTTACTATTGGAGGTTTTTGCTTTAAACAATCTAATATCTGATTAAGATTTTTATTTAAAATTAATAATTATTCACCTACAATTTGTAAGGTACAATTAGTATAATTGCCTTGCTGGACAAGAGAATTAATATGCTTTATTATGACAGCAGCAGTACCATCCTCAAATAATTTAAGAAAAGCTTTACTTTCAATTTGAAAATAATCTTTTCCAAAAATTAATGGTTTGTTAGGCGAAAAAATAGATTTTTTTTTTAACTTGGACATCAGTCCATTCTCTTTCTATTATGTTAATAGCAAAAGCAACATAATGGTCTATAAACCAAGGAACAAATTTATAGATTTTTTGCTCATTTCTCATATAATCATAATACTAATTTTTAATATTTTGCCATTGGGTTTTGTCCAAAGTTGAAGAAATCCATTCTCGAATGGGTTGCCAATGAGTATTTAAAAATTCATTATTAACATAAGTTTTTTCCCAGCTTCCTAGGCTAAAAGTAAGTGTAGCTGTCATCATATATGAAAACTCATTTCAGATGGAGTCATATTCTCCTTATTAATTCCAAGAGGAATCTGATTATGTGAAATTCTAACTGCATCTATTTTTTTCGGGTGCATTATTTCACCTTCTTCAGATGGAAGTTTAAACCTATCTATTTCCTTATTAGGATCTTCTCTAATAAAAGAAGTAGAAGTTCTTGTTGATTGGGGAAATTCCACAATAGGAGAAATATAAGAATAATTTGAAGAAAAAGACCTAGTTAATATAGGTTCTTGTTTAAATCTAAGAAAGACATCGCCTTCAGTTGTCTGAACCACTTTAGATAAATCTGATTGGATTCTCGGTTGACTAGGAGTCACCTTTTCTAATTTCCAATTCTCAGGAAAGCCTATTTCTTCCTATTTTATCATTCTTCGAGTAGTAATCTTATATTTGGACAAATTAGTCTCAATCATAACTGTTGTACCAGTTTCATCCTGTAGTCTACAGTTAGGGTTCAAAGTATGCAGAACCTTATAATAAATTCAATAACATATATTTAAAGTTTCAGAATGAGGCTTATAATTATAACCTTTAGTTTTAACGTATAATGTAACAGTTTCTCGTATATTCCTATCAGATAAGGAAAGCTATAAATTTGGTTTAACATTAAAATAGACTGGTCCATAAGCCAGACTGGATCGAGTTATTCCCATTAACGATTGTCTCCAATCTAAGTTCCTAGTATCCCTAAGAACTGCAAGAAAACTTTCATTTAATCCTCCTAATGTAAGAGGTTTAAAGGCTATTTGTATTAAACCTATATGTAAATAATTATGCGTAGAATCATAAATACATCATTAGATAACAATTTAATTGTTAATTCATCATCAACCATAGGGATCGATTGTTCAACAGTGTCACGCCCCAACACGACCCCTCCTATGATCAGTCAGGACGCAACGGAATTTTGGCAGTATAACGACAGTAAATAGGACACCGAGGTTCCAAACCAACCTCATTAAACATCATACATCCAGCAACTCCTTAATTAAAACAACAACATACAACACAATCATATTATACAATAAACCATCCTCGTTATACGCCTCCGTTCCAACATAACATACAATACCTCAACCTTATCATACATTTCAAAAATAAGTTGAGACACATTTACAACTTAACCATAGACAAAAGAAAGCCACTAAGTTAACACCATTTGGATCATCATCTTCCAACATCTATTACAATAAGAACCACAAAGCATATAAAAGTCTATTAAACTAATATACATGACATTAAACAACATATAAACATGGATAAGACTCGGGAACATATGACTCGTCCACGTAAAACACATTTTTCCACATTCTCCTCTTCAGGAGGCACATACCCGTAATCCGGCTCTGCAACACCTGTAAGCATGCATTAATAGAGAGTGAGCTTATATACATAAGCCCAGTGAGGATCCGATAGATCTCGACAGTATTCACTACGCTCCTTGGATTTAGTCCTTTGAGCAAGTAAACACACAACAACAATAATAATGCTATCATCACATAACAACATAAATAATGCTATCATCACATAACTACATAAATAATGCTATCATCACATAACTATATGACCATTCAGTAAGGATACTCTATTTGGTGTAGCTCCAAACGCCATCACGATCTCAACCGTTCTTCTTATAACTCCCCATTACTCACGCACCCGAGGTACCTCACTATCCCCTTCCCTCCATGACATCTCCGTCATGCGAGCTGGGGGTAGCCTATGGCAGTCATGCCGGTTTCAACCCGACAGCCCGACGCTGCCCGAGAGGTGGCACACACATACCAAGGCTCCATATTCATCAATCATCATGCAAGCATAAATCAATCAATCAATTGGGAGATCAGCAACAAGAGTGCCCGATTCCCGCATTCAATAATAATCAATCAATATCATTTTATCATCATCAATAATCATATCATCATCATCAATAACATCAATAATCAATTAAACAACAAATAACTAAGTTAGATGACAAAGTAGGCCATCCAACCGAACATGCATTAAACACACAATCAAACCTTAGTTTACCCATCAACAACTCACAATTCAATCACTCAAACCACACCCGATCAACTAAGGCTCAATTCAATAATTTAAAGAAAGATAACCTAAACTTCAAATAATCATATCTTACATTCTACTAATCCAAACAACTCCAAATCAATTTCAAACACTCACCCATTCGATCATCTACATTAACCCTCTCGGAAATCCACCATAACGCCTCTAAATCATGCCCGATAACCCTAAAACCCTACGACGTCATGGCTGGATTTTCCGGATTTTCACACAAACAATGTAATCGAAAATTCGGCATTACAACAGCGCTAACACGTAATTATCAAGTATTTAGAAATCGACGGCAATCGATTCCGAGCAACGCAACTCAATTAAATCAACTTTGAACATTTTAATCAAAATTAAATACCCGGAAAATAAAAATTATGCTATATCCGACAGAAACTCGTAGTATTAGTATATAATGATCCCTAGCATGCAAGGAGCAATAATCTAACATCAGATTTCAATTCTAACGGTTCAATCTTCATTTATACGCAAAAACACAAAAATGACATTTTGAGATCTAGAATTTTTCTCTCACCTTTGATGTGTTTTGATGCAAGAAATGTGTAGAATGGATGCCAAACAATCAATTTCAAGCTTTGAATCACTCAATTCGGCTTAGAAACGCAAAATCTGTGAGAAAAATACTTTGAAAATGCCTTTATCTTTCTCCTCCAAGGAGCCACGGTTTTGTGTGTGTTTTTGGTGGTGTTTTGCTTTGTTTTCAATGTGTGTTGATCATATATTAAGCTAAGGTCAAATAAATAAAAGAAAGTCAAAGTGGAAACTAATTATTTTTAGTGTTTTCTTGACTTTAAATGCATTTTCTTGATCACCAAAGTTCAAAACAATTATTCAACACCCAAGCTAGCTCAAGTAGGTTATTTTTAGGTGACAAGAAGTTTTACAATCAAACAATTCTACCCGAGTCGGCTTAAAACTCGATTTTCGCAAAAGTCGGTGTAAAAACCCTAATAAATTCCTAAGCCGATTTTAAAACTGTTTTAATCAAACACAGGTCTATTAAAGTCCGTGGACTAGGTCTAGAAGGGTTAAAAAGACTAGTTTCAAAATTTTAGCAGACGTGTTTCAAAAACACTATTCACTGAAAATCGACGATAAAATTTCTGACTCCGTTTTTGATGAAAATTTCATGAATGCACATTTAGCATGTATTAGGAGTATTGACATCAAAATTATAACATTCTAGGTCATATAGCACATAAACAGGTCAAATGCACGTAAAACGAGATAAAACACGTAAATCGAGTTAAAGCAGAAAAGTGGGGTTTCACATTCTCCCCTCCTTAAAACAATTGCGTCCGCGCAATTCTCGAACTGACAGACAATTAAATCCTCAATCGTTACACTTAATAATACTTCTCTTTAGTTCTTATTTATCTCTTAGGATGATACCTAACCAAAGACCTCAAAAGAACAACCTCTGTTGACTGCAAGTTGATGATCATAGTTCCAAGACAATCTCCAATTCATAATTCTCTCCTACCTAATATCTTATTGCATATGAAAGAAATTGCAACTCCAAGTCTTAGCGTGACACCACTAATTATCAATTATCTCCTACTACACAAAAGAGCTCTATGAACACCCCGAGGGTTTAAAAACTCATTTACGATAACATGAATGATTACTGATCAAGGAAATATCTCAAAAGTGACATTTGTCAGAATATGGCTCTTATGAAATTTACAAGGAATTAAGAATATGGAAAGTCATATTTGAGCCAACAATCAAGGGAGCAAGAGGTCAAACAAGTTAGAGAATCAAGAGGCTAATAGTTTAATAAGGAAGCATGATAACTAAGATAAGAAATGTCTCAGCACCTTTCAGTTAAATAAGTACGAACAAAGGATGATGACGAGTCAACACAGTGCTGAGTATGTTAAACAAAAATTCCTGAACAAGTAGATATTTCAATTCTCGATGATTGTTCAAGGAACCAACAAGTAAGTTGTACTTGAGGTGAAATAAAATTAAGAGATAAGAGATGATTAATTCAATAGAAAATATGAGTGTCAAGATAATGAGTATCTCAGCACGCAATAACCAAAGAAGTATTAATAAGAAGGACAATGCCGAGTATATTGAATGAGCAATTACAAGCAAAGTAATGACTCAAGATTTAATAATGAAACAATAGGATTAACAAGGATCAACAAGAATGACAATGATGTACTTAGGTAGGGAGTACATCAAGCAAGTGAAATTCGAATAAGTAAAATGGTATACCAAAGGAAAAATTACTTTCAAATGAATAGTAATAGGATGAAATGAAATATTGAAACGAATGGCTAGAGATATAGAATGAAATATAGAAGTCTCAAACCTTAACTCCAATAAGCGACATTGCTATAAGAAGCAAATATGAATGTTAAGAATGGAAACAATGTCAAATGAGTATAGGATCCATTAATCCAATAAGCAAAACTTTCAAGAAACAATTGATATGCTAGAAAAGTGTAACTCTCTCTCAAATAAGTGAGAATAGAGTAAAAGATAATAATAAGACTGATAGAATTATGAAGCACAAGAAGGGTGTCCCACCTACACACTTAAACACTAACAAGTCAAATCCTACAATCTATCTTCTAAAACAAGACACTAAGGAGATCTAGAGAACCTAAGGAGTCATAACAATCACCAAACAAGATAAATCACTTCAAAATTTTACATTCCGTACCAGACCAATCACTAAACAAGATAAATCACCGATTACCCAACAAGATTAACTAATGAGGACTCCAAAATCTGATAACACAATACAGATTCATACTAACCCATTATAACACAAGAGAATCCTCAATCAACAATTTAGAAAGTCATACCACCTAGAACTCAAAAGCTTGATGTAGGTAAGTAAATGTTCAGCCACCGAAATGCATTCTTATTTCCTCAAATAATTCTATCTCCCAACAATTACATCTTCAATTAAAGTAACTTTAGTCAGGAATCACTCCAATTGTTTCCAAGGTTTAAAGATCAAAACTCCAAAATACCCATTAATAATATAGCAATCCCAAATAGTAGAAATATTCACACGTTATACCACACTTCATTCCATTCACAAATATACATCACTAATTCCTCAAATAAATTCATTCTAAAATAACCTCAAGAAAGTATAATCTGAGTTGAGACTCCAAAAATGTCTAATCACAACCTCATGGAAACCTCAACTTATAATTCATCTCCAAGTAATAACAAGTTAAACATGGCAACAAAAGTAATTATAATCATCAAGATACATTGCTATTTTCCTCGAACAACTTCATTCTCGCTAAAGGAACATCAAGATCATTCCACTAAGCCGAAACTAAAATCCATAAACATAACAATTAAAATCTAACTGATAAACTTCTAGAATAATAATAATTCAAAATCATGGTGTATCTCTATTTCCGAAAATTCTTACAACCACCCTAGACATTAAAAGGTCACTCACGAGTTAAAACATGTATGCAACTATATCATATGAAAGACAAGTATAACGTAATGCGCAATTATCATACAATGCAACATTATCACATAACACACAATTCAACATATAAGAAGCCAACATCACATAAACAGGTTATATCACAGAAGTAAGTTATAAACAATTAAAGTCACATAAGCAACAAACTTCACATAAGACAAGTTGATCACGTAACTCACATTGGTCACTTAAAGTACATTGACCATCTAAAGCACGTTGTTTCACATAAGCTAGTTATAAACAATTAAAAGCACATAAACAACTAACTTCACACAAGGCACAAAATCACATAAAACACAATTGTCACATAATACACATTAATCACATAATGCACATTAATTACAACACATTGAGTACGTATAACACGTTATCACATAAAACATATTGACCACATTAATTCACTTAACACACAAGGCATATTGGTCACATAGAAAGTTAGACACATAAGTAAATTAATCACATAAACATATTAACATATGTTTCACTTTTCTTTCACTTAATACATACTTGCATGCTTAGACCACTACCCACATTCCGAGGATACCCCGGCTGACAGCTAACATGCGCTCTGATACCACTTAAACTGTCACGCCCCAACACGACCCCTCCTATGATCAGTCAGGACGCAACGGAATTTTGGCAGTATAACGACAGTAAATAGGACACCGAGGTTCCAAACCAACCTCATTAAACATCATACATCCAGCAACTCCTTAATTAAAACAACAACATACAACACAATCATATTATACAATAAACCATCCTCGTTATACGCCTCCGTTCCAACATAACATACAATACCTCAACCTTATCATACATTTCAAAAATAAGTTGAGACACATTTACAACTTAACCATAGACAAAAGAAAGCCACTAAGTTAACACCATTTGGATCATCATCTTCCAACATCTATTACAATAAGAACCACAAAGCATATAAAAGTCTATTAAGCTAATATACATGACATTAAACAACATATAATCATGGATAAGACTCGGGAACATATGACTCGTCCACGTAAAGCACATTTTCCACATTCTCCTCTTCAGGAGGCACATACCCGTAATCCGGCTCTGCAACACCTGTAAGCATGCATTAATAGAGAGTGAGCTTATATACATAAGCCCAGTGAGGATCCGATAAATCTCGACAGTATTCACTACGCTCCTTGGATTTAGTCCTTTGAGCAAGTAAACACACAACAACAATAATAATGCTATCATCACATAACAACATAAATAATGCTATCATCACATAACTACATAAATAATGCTATCATCACATAACTATATGACCATTCAGTAAGGATACTCTATTTGGTGTAGCTCCAAACGCCATCACGATCTCAACCGTTCTTCTTATAACTCCCCATTACTCACGCACCCGAGGTACCTCACTATCCCCTTCCCTCCATGACATCTCCGTCATGCGAGCTGGGGGTAGCCTATGGCAGTCATGCCGGTTTCAACCCGACAGCCCGACGCTGCCCGAGAGGTGGCACACACATACCAAGGCTCCATATTCATCAATCATCATGCAAGCATAAATCAATCAATCAATTGGGAGATCAGCAACAAGAGTGCCCGATTCCCGCATTCAATAATAATCAATCAATATCATTTTATCATCATCAATAATCATATCATCATCATCAATAACATCAATAATCAATTAAACAACAAATAACTAAGTTAGATGACAAAGTAGGCCATCCAACCGAACATGCATTAAACACACAATCAAACCTTAGTTTACCCATCAACAACTCACAATTCAATCACTCAAACCACACCCGATCAACTAAGGCTCAATTCAATAATTTAAAGAAAGATAACCTAAACTTCAAATAATCATATCTTACATTCTACTAATCCAAACAACTCCAAATCAATTTCAAACACTCACCCATTCGATCATCTACATTAACCCTCTCGGAAATCCACCATAACACCTCTAAATCATGCCCGATAACCCTAAAACCCTACGACGTCATGGCTGGATTTTCCGGATTTTCACACAAACAATGTAATCGAAAATTCGGCATTACAACAGCGCTAACACGTAATTATCAAGTATTTAGAAATCGACGGCAATCGATTCCGAGCAACGCAACTCAATTAAATCAACTTTGAACATTTTAATCAAAATTAAATACCCGGAAAATAAAAATTATGCTATATCCGACAGAAACTCGTAGTATTAGTATATAATGATCCCTAACATGCAAGGAGCAATAATCTAACATCAGATTACAATTCTAACGGTTCAATCTTCATTTATACGCAAAAACACAAAAATGACATTTTGAGATCTAGAATTTTTCTCTCACCTTTGATGTGTTTTGATGCAAGAAATGTGTAGAATGGATGCCAAACAATCAATTTCAAGCTTTGAATCACTCAATTCGGCTTAGAAACGCAAAATCTGTGAGAAAAATACTTTGAAAATGCCTTTATCTTTCTCCTCCAAGGAGCCACGGTTTTGTGTGTGTTTTTGGTGGTGTTTTGCTTTGTTTTCAATGTGTGTTGATCATATATTAAGCTAAGGTCAAATAAATAAAAGAAAGTCAAAGTGGAAACTAATTATTTTTAGTGTTTTCTTGACTTTAAATGCATTTTCTTGATCACCAAAGTTCAAAACAATTATTCAACACCCAAGCTAGCTCAAGTAGGTTATTTTTAGGTGACAAGAAGTTTTACAATCAAACAATTCTACCCGAGTCGGCTTAAAACTCGATTTTCGCAAAAGTCGGTGTAAAAACCCTAATAAATTCCTAAGCCGATTTTAAAACTGTTTTAATCAAACACAGGTCTATTAAAGTCCGTGGACTAGGTCTAGAAGGGTTAAAAAGACTAGTTTCAAAATTTTAGCAGACGTGTTTCAAAAACACTATTCACTGAAAATCGACGATAAAATTTCTGACTCCGTTTTTGATGAAAATTTCATGAATGCACATTTAGCATGTATTAGGAGTATTGACATCAAAATTATAACATTCTAGGTCATATAGCACATAAACAGGTCAAATGCACGTAAAACGAGATAAAACACGTAAATCGAGTTAAAGCAGAAAAGTGGGGTTTCACAAACAGTCTTAACAACATGCTTAAGACCCATATTTTCAAACATACCATATTGGTAAATAGTATTTGGCTGAACATAAGGAATGGTCCATTTATTTAATAAATCAAGTTGTTTAGGAAGATCATATTCTTCCTTCTTAGCACTTTTTATATTATTCTTCTTTCTAAATGTAGAAAGCATATTAAGAGAATGTCGTACTGTCTGCTCCCAACCATGTTTAGTCTAAGTGACCGCAAAAGGGAATCCATGGCTCTGATACCACAAGGAGGCCCAGGCATGGGGTTCAAGTTAATGGTTTTACAAAAAAAATCTCTCTGGCAAAGAGCTCAACCGAGTCAACACAAACAGCTCACAAAACAAAGAGCCAACAGTGCAACTTATGGCGACAAAATGCCTGCCTTGAGAGTTGTCTTACCATAACATCAATTCCACCCATGACTGTGTCTATCTCATAATATAGAGGGACTGTGAGACCTTCACTACAAGAAACAGTGGAGTTTGTGATGCCAGAAAATGTCACAATTTCGTTGCAAATAAATATTTGCGACGAAATTACGACGAAGTAGTAATCGTCGCTAAACCTTGCGTGGTCCCGGATTTATGTGCTAATACTTGTTTAATTGTTATTTACGTGTATTTGATTATTTAAATTGTAAATTACATGCTTTTACTTGTTTAAATTGATTATTTGTCACATAATGTATAATTTCGTGTTTATTTCTTTTATTACATGAAATATGTGCATTCATATTATTTTCATAAGGATTTTTACTGAAAATTGCATTTAAAGTGTTTTAAGTTCCATTTATTGATCTTTCTCCTAAAATTTTTAAAACTAGTCTATTAAACATTTTAAAAACTAGTCTACCATTATATTTTGACTATTGGTTTAGAAAAAAACTTGAATTTGCAACAAAATATGAGATTAAAGTTGACTTTTAGCGTGTTAAAGTAACATTTTTAGAGCAAATAGTGATTTTCCACTCACATATATCATCCTTTGACCCTTTGACTTCATTTTAACACCATACAAGTTCAAAATCAGCCAAAAAACATTCCAAATCAGCCACCAAACCCTTATTACGAGAATAGTAAATTTTATGCAATTTTGGCTCTTTAAAGGTGTAAATGAAGGAGTTTGAAGCTCAAATCGCATATTCGGACTCATCTTGGCGTCCTCTATCTTTCTATAGTTCTTCTTTTGCATTTCGGAACAAAAACTTTGTGAGAAATTTTTGCATTTTCATGGAATTTTAAAGTTTATGTTCAATTTTGTAATTTTTAGATTTTTCCATTAATGTGTCATAACATGCTCGATTCTTGTTCTATATAGTATTATTACATGCTAGAGACCTTGTATATGCATTGGTATAGCTTGAAACTAAGTTTTTGACAAGATTTCACTTGAGAAAGATGATGAATAGTGCCAAACTAGGGTTTCCGAAAAAAGTTATAATTTAATTCGATTCGAGACTTCTAGTAGTTGCTCATTAGGTCCTCGAGCATGGAAAAAATATTTTTTATGCTTTCCATGTGAAAATTTTGGAAAATTTGATCAAAATAGGCTACTTTAATAAAGGGTTTCGGGGTTAACTCGAATCCGGGCACGTTTCGACATCATGGCTAGTCTTTATTAAGTATTGAAGCCCTAGAAGTGCCTTCGTTTCGCTTGTTTGGGTTCCGGAATTGGTACTTGTAGTTTAAACCCACAAAGAGACATTTTCAGTGTTTTCGTGTACTTGTGCTCTAGGTTATGATTTGGAGGTTCTAAATGAGGTATTTAGGTATCCTTAGATTGGTAGGGTAGTTAGCTAGCTTAACTTGATCCTTGAATTCCGGTAGGAAGCTAAATAGCCTAGTTGATCAAAGAGGAAATGAATGAATTAATTGTTTTAGTACTTGTATTGCTTTGTAGTTACTCCTAGCTTGTCTAAATGCAATTCTAAGGTATGTGTGAGCTTTTGATTAAGTTTTGTGAAGAGTATAATATTGACCCCTTTGTGTTCGCATAGTTTATTTCATGATAATTGCTTTATTATTGAGTAATTAAATGTTTATATGCCTTTGTGTAGTGTACATATTATAGTAGTGAAGTCTCGTGAATTGAATTACTTGATTTACATGGCTTTGGTTGAGTATGAATTTAGAATGGACTAAAGGAACTAGTAATGAACCATGGTAATAATTGTTGTTAGTTAATTCTTGATTGATTGGATAAATGTTTGAATGTACTTGTGTAACAAGTTCATCTATTCGGAGAAGTTGTGAGTTAAGCTATATGGATACTAGTTAAAGATTGAGTAAACATGTTTATATTGCTTATTAATTGCATTATATGTGTAAAGATACGCTTATATAACTTATTGGTTAGATGTTATATAGTGCTTCTACTTATGTGAATTATCATGGCTATGTATATGTTATTTATTATGTTATTGTCTTTGTGTAATACTTGGAACTTAAAGAATTTTGCATATGTGATCACTTGAGTTTATGTATTGTTTAAATATTGATTAGAATTCTTGTTAAATCATGAAATACATTGTTAGTTATGTAAGTTCAAGGGAATCAAATAGAGTTGGATAAGTTAATGTGTGATGCCCGAGATTTCATCACATATTTTAAAATAATTGTTGCATAATTACTTGTGCATTTTATGTGCATTTTTTGTTTTCTTTAATTGTGTTACTATTAGGCATTATTCATAAGATTTTCAATCGTCTCAAATGATTTATTTTATATTTTTCCAAGGTCACAAGTCATATGAAAGGAATCGGTAAATGATAGTTTTGAGCGTCAGGGGTCGGGAGTGCGCATTTGAAAAATAATTTTTGTCTCGTTAGAATAGTGTTACGTATGTAGTAACATTAAATTCAACTAGTTAGCATTAGGTTGAGTTTTCCTTTAGTTTGACCATAATAAGAGGCATTTGACTTGGGCAAAATACATATATTGATACATATAATCCACATACAATACATACATACCATTTGCTGAACAAAAACAATTGCAATAAGTCCCATTTTGCCCCCTTACCCGACGGCCCATTGGAGAAGGAAATGAGAGAAAGTTTCTTCAATTCTTGGTGGTTTGGTCTTTGGCTAGCATTCTATACTTAGCTCCAAGCTTCTCAAAGCTCCTACAAGCCTCCTAGACCTCTTGCAAGTGAGGGAGTGCATTAATTTTTGCATTTAAAGTTTATGCACATATGTTAAAATTCTTGAATTGTCATTTATAGCTATAATACTTATTATGAATACTTATTGTGAGTTATTTAGAGCCTATAGAACTAACTTATGTAGCTTGTTATCAATTCTATGGTTGAATGCATAGATTGAATGAAAGAGATGACGAATAGTGCTTGAACTTAGGGTTTTGAATAAACTTGCTAATTGGAATGAATTGAGACTTCAATTAGGAATTCTAGACTCTAGTGAAGCTAGTTGGCAGGCTACATAAAGTTGAATCACCCAAAACCGAGCTAAATTGCAAAATTAGTCAACTTTTAAAAGGGGACTTTTTCTCGTCATGCAATCCGGGCACGTTTGAGCTTTGGAATAGGTATCCTTGGGGCACGGAAGCACTTTTGGTGCTTTTGTTGCACGAATTTGGGGTCCAAATAGGGTAGTTGTAATTAAAACCCGCTCGGGGCCTTCCCGAGCTTTTGTTTCCAAATCGGGTTTTCAAGGTTTAGATAGGTGTCTTTTGACCTACCTAGGAACGTGGAATGATTGGCTTGTTGATTTGGAAACTTGAACTTTGCGTGGGCAAAGAAAACGAAAGTTAACAAAGGGGAAAAATGTGATTTTGGTTGCCTTTATGTTCAATTGAGCTTGTAAATACCTAGTAAGTGTTTATATGCATAATGAATGGATTTCATAAGCTATTTCTGGAGTTTGAGAGAAAAATATGATAGATGCCTCTTTGTGACTATGTAGTTATTTCTTGTATATTTTAGCCTTGTTGTGAATAATTACGAGGGCGGCCTATTTTGTCGTCCCTCATATGTGATACTTGATATACTTGGCTCTTGTGATCATGTTTTGAGGTTGTGCAACCTTTTTGGACATGGTATCGTCGAGAAACACGGGCGGCGTCGGGCTTGCCGTGCTCCCTCGACTACCATAGTGCCTATTCCCTTTCTCGCTGAGTATACTCCATTATCCCAGAGGTGTGGTTCACCTCCTGGGCATATGGACCTACCTCAGGAGAAAGGGTCAGAGGATCGGGATACATTTGGAGTATCCCAACTTGTTGGAGTACGGGTTTGTTGGCACTTGCGTGAAGTTCGTGGCTCGTGGTTTGAGATTGAAGACTTGAAGTGGAACTATATCTTTTTTAATGTGGTTAATTACTTGACTATTTGACTATTTGATCTTGTTGCGTTATGTTATTTATATTATGACTTCTTGTGATTGTATATCATATTGCACGCCCCGGTATGCTGCATCACATCTCTCGCTGGGCAACATTGTTTCTCACTCCTCATTTAACATGTTTCAAGAGAAGCTGAGGTGAATCCCTAGCTGATTGCAGTAGAGGAAGAAGAAGAAGTGCACGTAGATCAGATTCCTTGATTTATGTGTGATAAGGTTGATCATATGTCTAGTTTGCTTGGAGTTGTTGTTAGTTGTTGTATTTTGAGACCTTGAGGTCTTGTATATATGCTTGGAAGTTGTAATATTGTATGTTGGCTAAAGTCAGATGGTCTGTAATAATGGATTCTGGATTACTCCTCTTATTGTATGCTTGGGTGTTTATTAACTTGATAGAAGATCTTGGTTATAGTTGTATCCAACTACTTATAGTTAAAGTTAACATTATCTTGCATGCCTGTGTACTATAAGTAGATTTTGTTGTTCCAAGGCTCAGATGGCCTTGTGACTTTGGGTTGACTATGAATATCTTGAAGGATAGATTTTATGTGTTGTTGGATTTGAGTCAAAGATTGTATGTGGCTAATTACAGGTAATAGTTTAGTCCACAGTACAGAGGAGACTTTGTCCGAATGACGGGTCCAGACTTGACCTATAGCATGGGGTTGGGTTCGGGGCGTTACATTTAGGTGGTATTAGAGCTACTTGAATGCATGAAGCTGGGTTAACTTCCTCGGCATGTGGGTGGAGGTCTATATGTGAAATTTGAATTATGTGAATATGTTATTGTTTAATTGTCTAAGTACTTGGGTAAAAGACATGCTTGCATGTAAAAGGAATGGTAAAGCATGATATGATAAGAATATGAAAAGTTAGTGTATAATGCTTGCTAAGTGTTTTATATGTTGACTTACGAGAATAATGTGTTTTGAAAACAATGTGCATATTATCTTAGCATTAGCTATTTGCCTATTATAATACTATACTTTTCTAGCATCGAGATGAGGAGAAAGGGAAGACCGAGGAGAGAGCCGGAGGAAGCTCCTAGACAAGATGTACGTGGGCAAGGTGCAGGGGCAGCAGGGAATGTACCGCAGGGTCAGGAACCAAGCAATGCACAAATTTTGGCCACAATGGCCACCGCCATGAATACTATAGCTGACTTTGTGGTTCAGCAGGGTACGACAGGTGTTGGCAGAGGTAATCAAGCTACTAGAGCAGAGGGTAGTGGTACTGCTGGGGGTAACTTGTATGACAAATTCTTGCACCACGGGGTGTATAGTTTCTATGGTGAGCCATATGACATGACAGCTGAGATGTAGTTGAACAAGTTTGACAAAGTCTCTACGATACTCGAGTGCAATGATGAGAGAAAGATTACTTATGCTGCATTCTTAATGGAGGGTGACGCCGAGGAGTGGTGGCGTACTGTTAGAGAGAAATAGGATACTGAGAGGGTCCAGCATATGTGGGCTGACTTTGTTCGTGAGTTCAGGGATAAGTATGTGTCTGTAGTAGCTCGCGAGAGACATCAAGATGAATTTATAGCTTTGAGACAAGGAAACATGACTGTAGATCAATATGAGGCTACTTTCACTAGACTTTCTCGATACGTGCCAGTTTTAGTACAGCTGGAGGACATGAAGATTTAGAGATTTATTACGAGGTTGAGGAGTGATATTATGCTTAATTTGTCTTCGTAGGATTATCCGAGTTATGCTGCAGTAGTCAGGACCGCATCGAGGTACGAGAAACGTAAGGCAAATGTGTTGGCTCAGTCTAGTCAGTCAAGTAAACGTCAGTATCAGTCCCAGAGTCAGGGCTACCAGAGACAGTATCAGCAGTCTGTTCAGATTCAGCAGCCGAGGCAGACCAAGAGCTACCCAAGACCAGTTCAGGCACAATCACAGCCGAGACCAGCTTAGAGCCAGCCACAAGGACAGTCACAGACTCGACTAGTGACTGCTAGATCTCAGCAGGGTAGTTTTGCTACATCTACTAACAGGACTCCTACAGGAGGTGCTGCTACCAAGAAGAACCTACAGTGCAATCATTGCAATCGCAAGGGCCACACAGAGGTAGAGTGTTGGAGGAAATTGGGTCGATGCGTGGGTTGTGGCAGTGATCAGCATAGAGCTAGAGATTGCCCCAGGTTTAAACAGGGTCAGGGATAGACTTCCGGCTAAGGTGCTCAGACTAGAGCTTCAGGAGCAGCTACTGTACCACGAGGCCAAGCACATGTATTTTCACTCGATCAGGAGGAGCTTCCAGACACAACGGTGGTGGTGGAATGTACTTTTCTTATTAATAGCCAACCGGTAGTAGTTTTGATTGACACCGGGGCTACACATTCATTCATTACTCCTGCATGTGCACAATCTATTGCTTTAAAAGTTGATAAACTGCTGTATGTGATTGAAGTAGGTAATCCTATGGGTACTAAATTTATTACGGAGTATGTGCATAAGGATTGTAGTATATGCATTGAGGGCCATATATATCCTATTGATTTGATAATTATGCCATTTCGAGACTTTGAAGTTATCTTAGGAATGGATTGGTTGGGTCGGTATTATGCATGTTTGGATTGTAGAAGGAAAATTTTAACTTTAGAAGTACTTGATCAACCTATTATTATGATTACTGGGAGTCGAAAATCTACTGGGACTCGTATCATATCTTCTATTAAAGCTACTAAAATGTTGAGTAAAGGTTGTGATACATATTTAGCTTATCTAATTAATCAGCCTAGAGATAAATTGAAAATGAACGAAGTACTTGTTATAAAAGATTTTTCAGGGGTATTTCTTGAGGAGTTGCCGGGATTACCACCTGACCGAGAGATAGAGTTTGTGATTGATCTATTGCCAATGACTAATCTTGTTTCTAGAATCCCATATAGAATGGCTTCCCCTGAGTTACAGAAGTTGAAAATTTGGATATAGGGCCTAATTGAAAAAGGTTTTATTCAGCCTAGTTCGTCACCTTGGGGTGCACCTGTGTTATTTGTAAAGAAGAAAGACGAGACTCTGCGATTGTGTATTGATTATCGAGGTCTTAATCAGGCGACGGTGAAAAATAAATATCTTTTGCCCTTAATTGAAGAGTTGTTTGATCAACTGTAGGGTACTGTTGTATTCTCTAAATTTGATTTGAGACAGGGTTATTATCAGTTGCGGATCCGTAGAGAAGATGTACCCAAGACTGCATTCAGAACTAGGTACGACCACTATGAGTTTGTTGTATTACCATTTGGGTTAACAAATGTTCTAGCCGCCTTTATGGATTTGATGCATAGAGTATTTAGACCTTATCTTGATCAGTTTGTTGTGATTTTCATTGATGATATACTGGTCTATTCTAAATCTGAGACAGAGTATGAAGAACACTTGATAATTGTGCTTTGAACCCTGCAAGAACATAAATTATTTGCCAAATTTAGCAAATGCGAATTCTGGTTGAAACAGGTTACCTTTTTAGGCCATATCATTTCATAGGAGGGAATATATGTTGATCCTGTGAAAATTGATGTAGTCATGTCATGGAAAAGACCCGAGACTGTCACAGAAGTGCGTAGTTTCTTGGGATTGGCGGGCTATTATAGGTGGTTTGTTAAAGACTTCTAAAAAATTGCAGGACCATTGACTTCCTTAACCCAAAAGAAAACTGTATTTAACTGGGATGATAAGTGTAAAGCCAATTTTCAGGAATTGAAGAAGAGACTTACCACTGCTCCTATTCTTGCATTGCCTGAGGGAATTGATAATTTTGTGAGATACAGTGATGCTTCGAAAGAAGGTTCGGCTGCGTTCTTATGCAAAATGGTAAGGTGATAGCTTATGCCTCTAGGAAATTGAAACCATATGAACTCAATTATCCTACACACGATCTTGAGCTTGCTGCTGTTGTGTTTGCTTTGAAGAAATGGCGACATTACTTGTGGGGTAATCAATTTGAGATATTTACAGACCATAAAAGTCTAAAATATCTATTTTCTCAAAAGGATTTGAATATGAGGCCAATGCGTGGGCTAGAGTTGTTGAATGATTATAATTGCACCATTAGCTATTTGCTAGGAAAAGCTAACATTGTTGCAGATGCTTTGAGCCAAAAAGCTACTATAGCTAGTTTGATAATCAAGGACTGGGAGTCTGTGGAGGAGTTGTGCTTGTGGAAACCGAAGGCTTCTAGAATAGGTATCCAATTTGCTAGCTTACAAATCTGGTCTCTGTTGTTATCTAGAATTAGAGAAGCGCAACAGTTAGATCCTCAGTTATTGAAGCTTCTAGAGAAGTCCAAAGGGGGACAGTCTGACTTCAAGTTGCATGATGATGGATTACTCAGGTACAGGAATAGAATCTGTATTCCTAGTGATTCAACTGTGAAAGATGAGATTCTTGCTGAAGCTCATGGTTCTAAATACACAATTCATCTCGGTAGAACTAAGATGTACAGGGATTTAAAGCAGATTTTCTGGTGGAACAACATAAAAAGGGAGATAGCTGAGTATGTGGCTAAATGTTTGACTTGTCAGAAAGTTAAAGCGGCGCATTAGAGACCGGCAGGATTGTTGTAACCATTTGAGATTCCGGTATGAAAATGGGACCAGGTTACTATGGACCTTGTATCGGATTTACCGAGGTCACCACGAGGTAATAATTCTGTTTGGGTTATGGTAGATAGGTTGACGAAGACTTCTCATTTTATTGCTGCAAAGAAGACAGATTCCCTTGATAAATTAGTCGAGCTTTATGTTGAAAATATTGTGAGATTGCATGGAGTTCCATCTCAGATAGTATCGGATAGGGATCCCAGGTTTACATCACAGTTCTGGCAGAAACGACAAAAGGCTCTGGGGATTAATTTGAGTTTTAGTACTGCATATCACCCACAGACAGATGGTCAGTCAGAGAGGACTATCAGGATATTGGAAGACATCTTGCGAGCTTGAGTTCTGGATTTCGGTAAGAGTTGGGAGAAGTATCTACCTCTAGCGGAGTTTTCTTATAATAACAGTTACCTGGCTACCATTGGTATGGCACCCTACGAGGCACTTTACGGGTGAAAATGTAGGTCTCCGTTGTATTGGGATGAGGTAGGTAAACTAAAAACTATTGATCCAGCTATTCTACCTGAGGTGATCAAGATGGTGGATAATGTGAAGCTTATAAAGAAAAGGATGCTTACAGCACAAGTCGATAGAAGAATTATGCTGATAGACGCCGATGAGACTTGGTATTTTCAGTGGGTAATCATGTATTCTTGAAAGTCTCTCTGCATAAGGGTCTGATTCGACATAGAAATGTAGGTAAACTTAGTCCTAGATACGTGGGACCATTTGAAATCATTGAGAAGGTTGGAGATTTGGCTTATAGATTGGTATTACCTCCGAGTTTGGGTAGGATTCATGATGTATTCCATGTGTCGTTGTTGAATAAGTATAATCCTGATCCGTCACACATTATTGAGCCAGAACCGTTGGAGATTGATGAGTCTTTGGCATATGTTGAGAAACCTCTTCAAGTGGTTGACAGAAAGATTCAGGAACTTCAAACCAAGAGTATTCCTATGGTGAAAGTTCTTTGGGATCATCACGAAGTTGAGGATGACACTTGGGAGCGAGAAGATCATATAAGAGAAAAGTATTCGGAGTTGTTTGCCAAATCATGTAACAATTGCGAGGACGCAATTAGTTTAAGGAGGGTAGGGTGTGATGCCCGGGATTTCATCACATATTTTAAAATAATTGTTGCATAATTACTTGTGCATTTTATGTGCATTTCTTGTTTTCTTTAATTGTGTTACTATTAGGCACTATTCATAAGATTTTTGATCGTCTCAAATGATTGATTTTATATTTTTCCTAGGTCACATGTCATATGAAATGAATCAAGAAATGGTAGTTTTGAGCGTTAGGGGTCGGGAGTGTGCATTTGAAAAATAGTTTTTGCCTCGTTTGAATAGTATTACGGATGTAGTAACATTAAATTCAACTAGTTAGCATTAGGTTGTGTTTTCCTTTAGTTTGACCATAATAAGAGGCATTTGACTTGGGAAAAATACATATATTCATACATATAATCCACATACAATACATACATACCATTTGGTCAACAAAAATAATTGCAATAATTCCCATTTTGCCCCCATACTCAACGGCCCATTGGAGAAGGAAATTAGATAAATTTTCTTCAATTCTTGGTGGTTTGGTCTTTGGCTAGCATTCTACACTTAGCTCCAAGCTTCTCAAAGCTCCTACAAGTCTCCTAGACCTCTTGCAAGTGAGGGAGTGCATTAATTTTTGCATTTAAAGTTTATGCACATATGTTAAAATTCTTGAATTGTCATTTATAGCTATAATACTTGTTACAAATGCTTGTTGTGAGTTCTTTAGAGCCTATAGATCTAACTTATGTAGCTTGTTATCAAATTTTATGGTTGAATGCATAGATTGAATGAAAGAGATGATGAATAGTGCTTGAACTTAGGGTTTTGAATAAACTTGCTAATTGGAATGAATTGAGACTTCAATTAGGTGCTCTAGACTCTAGTGAAGCTAGTTGGGAGGCTACGTAAAGTTGAATCACCCAAAACCGAGCTAAATTGCAAAATTAGTCAACTTTTAAAAGGGGACTTTTCTCATCATGCAATTCGGGCACGTTTGAGCTTTGGAATAAGTATTCTTGGGGCACGGAAGCACTTTTGGTGCTTTCATTGCGCAAATTTGGGGTCCGGATAGAGTAGTTGTAGTTAAAACCCGCTCGAGGCCTTCCCGAGCTTTTGTTTCCAAATCGGGTTTTCAAGGTTTAGATATGTGTCTTTTGACCTACCTAGGAACGCAGAATGATTGGCATGTTGATTTGGAACCTTGAACTTTATGTGGGAGAAGAAAACAGAAGTTAACAAAGGGGAAAAATGTGATTTTGGTTGCCTTTATGTTCAATTGAGCTTGTAAATACCTAGTAAGTGTTTATATGCATGATGAATGGATTTCATAAGCTATTTCTGGAGTTTGAGAGAAAAATATGATAGATGCCTTTTCGTGACTATGTAGTTATTTCTTGTATGTTTTAGCCCTGTTTTTAATAATTGCATGGGCGGCCTACTTTGTCATCCCTCATATGTGATACTTGATATACTTGGTTCTTGTGATCATGTTTTGGGGTTGCGCAACCTTTTCGGACATGGTAGTGTCAAGAAACACAGGCGGCGTCGGGCTTGTTGTGCTCCCTCGACTACCATGGTGCCTATTCCCTTTCTCGTTGAGTATACTCCACTACCCCAGAACCTGTTGGGCATATGGACCTACCTCAGGAGAAAGGCTCGTAGGATCGGGATACATCCAGAGTATCCCAACTTGTTGGAGTAAGGGTATGCCAGCACTTGCGTGAAGTTCGTGGCTCGTGGTTCGATATTGAAGACTTGAAGTGGAACCGTATCCTTTTTAATGTGGTTAATTACTTAACTATTTGACTATTTGATCTTGTTGCGTTATGTTATTTATATATATGACTTCTTGTGATTGCATATCATATTGTACGCCCCGGTATGCTGCATCACCTCCCTCGCTGGGCAACATTGGTGTTCACTCCTCATTTAACATGTTTCAGGAGAAGCTGAGGTGAATCCCCAGCTGATAGTAGTAGAGGAAGAAGAAGAAGTCACGTAGATCAGATTCCTTGATTTCTGTGTGATAAGGTTGATCATATGTGCAGTTTGCTTGGAGTTGTTGTTAGTTGTTGTATTTTGAGACCTTGAGGTCTTGTATATATGCTTGGAAGTTGTAATCTTGTATGTTGGCTAAAGTTAGATGGTCTGTAATAATGGATTATTGATTACTCCTCTTATTGCATGCTTGGGTATTTATTAGCTTGATAGAAGATCTTGGTTATAGTTGTATCCAACTATTTATAGTTAAAGTTAACATTGTCTTGCATGCTTGTGTACTATAAGTTGATTTTGTTGTTCCAAGGCTCGGATGGCCTTGTGACTTTGGGTTGACTATGAATATCTTGAAGGATAGATTTTATGTGTTGTTGGATGTAAGTCAAAGATTGTATGTGGCTAATTATAGGTAATAATTTAGTGCACGGTACAGAGGAGACTATGTCCGAGTGACGGGTCCGGACTTGACCTATAACGTGGGGTTGGGTTCGGGGCGTTACATAATGGCTTTATGAATTAGCTTTAGTTAAAGAATAAAGGTATAACTTCTTATGCATATAGTTGATTGTATTAGGTAGTCATAATTGAAGGAATAGTAAATTTGGAGCATAATGAAGAAGTTCTTGGCTAATTCTCACAGGTTTGGTTCACTAAGGTGAGAAAGTCTTCATCTCTTCTTTGCATCTTAACTTGATTTATTGTTTCTAAATTTAATTATTTAGTAATTGTTAAAGTTTATATGTATTATTTTACTTGCCATCTTGTGTCTTTTCGTGTTATTGTGACTAATTGCGATGGCGGCCTACTTTGTCATCCTGCTTATGTGTTATTTGATGATCTTGGTTCTCATGGACTTGATTCGGGGTAGCGCAACCTTTTCGGACATAGTAGTGTTGAGAAACACAGGCGGCATCGGGGTTACCGTGCTCCATCGACTACCATGGTGCTTATTCCCTTTCTCGTTGAGTATACTCCACTACCCCAGATGTGTGGTTCACCTGCTGGGCATATAGACCTACCTTAGGAGAAAGGGTCGTAGGATCGGGATACATTCGGAGTATCCCATACTTGGAGGAGTAAGGGTTTATCGGCACTTGCATGAAGTTCGTGGCTCGTGGTACGAGATTGAAGACTTGAAGTGGAACCGTATCCATTTAAAATATGGTTATTTATTTGACTATTTGATCTTGCTGCTTTATGTTATATTTATGGCTTTCTGTGATTGCATATCATACTGCCCCCGGTATACTACATCTATGCTGCATCACCTCCCTCGCCGGGCAACATTGTTGCTCATTCCTCATTTAACATGTTTCAAGAGAAGCTGAGGTGAATCCCCAGCTAGTAGCCGTAGTTGAAGAGGAAGAAGATCAAGTTGAACAACTTCCGTGATTTTCTTGTGTGATTAGGTTGACTATAATATGAAGCTTGTGTGAAGGTGTTGATTGTTGTTCTTTTTGAGACCTTGGGTCTTGTATGTAATTGGTGGTTGTATTTGACTTGTAATCTTGTATGTTGGATGAGATAGTAGATGACATGTAATAATAGATAGTAAATTTATTTCTCTTGTTGCATGCTTGAGTGTGTAGTAGCTAGTTTGTTAAGCTTGGCTTATAGCTATGATGTACTACTTGAAATTAAAGTTAGAGGTTTAACTTGCATGCTTGCATGATATCTATTTTGTTGTTCCAAGGCTTGGATGGCCTTGTGGAACTGGTTGACTATATTAATCTTGGAAGTTAGGGTGTTGAGATGGTTGGTTGTGGTTTAGGATTTATATGTGGCTATATGTAGGTACCAGTGTAGTCCTCGGTATAGAGGAGACTTTGTCCGAGTAACGGGTCTGGACTTAACCTATAGCGTGGGGTTGGGTTCGGGGCGTTACATTTTAGTGGTATCAGAGCTTAGCTAGTTAGCTAGGTGCAATCCATGATAAGGTCTTCGGCTTGTGGGGTAATGGCCTTAGTCCATGTGCTTTGAAAATAACATGTATGTCTTGTGTGAGCAATATGTCTTTCTTGGTAAGTGAATTAGATGTGATCTACGTGCTTTACGTGAATGATGTGCTTTACGTGTTTATGTGCTCGACGTGCTTATATGACTAATGTGAATATGCGGTCAACTTGTTTATGTGAATTTGTTGCTTATGTGAGTTTACTTGTTATAAATTGCTTATGTGGTCAATGTATACTATGTGTTAAACATGTTTACATGAAACATTGTGTTTTATGTGTAGGATAGTTCATTTGTATGTGTAAGAATTGCGTGGGCGCAATTTTTGTAAGGATAGGAAGATGTGAGACCCCGGTCCCGAATGTATGTGCAAATACTTGTTTAATTGTTATTTACGTGCATTTGATTATTTAAATTGTAAATTACATGTTTTTACTTGTTTAAATTGATTATTTGTCACATAATGTATAATTTCGTGTTTATTTCTTTTATTACATGAAATATGTGCATTCATATTATTTTCATATGGATTTTTAGTGAAAATTGTATTTAAAGTGTTTTAAGTTCCATTTATTGATCATTCTCCTAAAATTTTTAAAACTAGTCTTTTAAACATTTTAAAAACTAGTCTACCATTATATTTTGACTATTGGTTTAGAAAAAAATTGAATTTGCAACAAAATATGAGATTAAAGTTGACTTTTAGTCTGTTAAAGTAACATTTTTAGAGCAAATAGTGATTTTCCACTCACATATATCATCCTTTGACCCTTTGACTTCATTTTAACACCATACAAGTTCAAAATCAGCCAAAAAATACTCCAAATCAGCCACCAAACCCTTATTACGGGAATAGTAAATTTTATGCAATTTTGGCTCTTTATAGGTGTAAATGAAGGAGTTTGAAGCTCAAATCGCATATTCGGATTTATCTTGGCGTCCTCTATCTTTCTACTGTTTGTTTTTTGCATTTAGGAACAAAAACTTTGTGAGGAATTTTTGCATTTTCATGGAGTTTTAAAGTTTATGTTCAATTTTGTAATTTTCGGATTTTGCCATTAATGTGCCATAACATGCACTACAAGAAAATAGCGTTCGGGCAATTGAATTGGGCGACGGATTTTTTCCGTAGTAAATTGGCTACTGCCAGGCTACGGATTTTCTACGGAAAAAAGATTCTGTAGGCCAGCAGTAGCCAACTTAGCACCCGTTGAAATGGCGACAAAAATTTGCTACGGATTAGCTACAGAAAATAATTTTGATTAATAAAAAAATAAAAAAAAATATTATGTAGCCTAGCCGTGGCAAATTTGCAATGGATTAGCTACGGATTATTTAATTAATTTGACAAAAATTTTTATAAAAAATTTTGTAGTCATGCAGTAGCCAAAATAGCCACGGATTGGTTACAGATAATAATTTTAATTAATAAAAAAAATAAAAAATAATATTCCGTAGCCTACCGTTGCGACTTTACTACGGACTAGTAGAATTATTTAATTAATTCTGCAAAAATATTTATTAAAAATTTTGTAGCCATGCAATGGCCAATAGCCACGGATTGGCTACGGACTATATATTATTCAAAAAATATTTAATAAAAATAAATACGGCTATTTTAATTAAATAGGAAAAAGTAAAATAACAAAGTCCGTAGCTCATCTGTAGTCCCTAGTTACGGATGGGCTACGAAATTGGACTCTTCCGTAACCCAGCAGTAGCCAATTGGCTGTTGCTAGGATATGGATTTAAATAAAAAATTGAAATTTATCATTTTTAATTTCAATTGTAGAATTTTGATTGCACCTAGAATGTAGTAAGTTCACTTGAGTTGCAAATTTTTTAAATAAAAATAAACTTGGTCCATATTTCATTAACGTGGGTACTTTTATAGAGAAATCAAATATCGTTTAAATCGAACTTATTATGTTTTCACTTAACATTACGTTAATGTTAATAAACGTTCAATCTAAGAGTCGAAAAACTATCACATTGTGTCTAGACTTCATAAATAAGAAAAATATGAAGATATTAACACGTTTTAATACGTTGTTCGTACCTATTTTGGAAGTTAGAATATATATTATTTGTTGTCTGCAGCCCAGCAGTAGCCAATTGGCTATTGCTAGGCTACGGATCTCAATCAAAAATCGAGTTTTATCGTTTTTAATTTAAATTTTAGAATTTTAATTGTACCTACAACGTAGTAAACTTCACTTGAGCTGGAAATGTTTCAAAAAAAAAAAACTTTGTCCGTATTTCATTAACGTGTGTACTTTTATAGAAAAATCTCATAGGAAATCATTTGTCGTTTAAATCGAACTTATTATGTTTGCACTTAACATTACGTTAATGTTAATAAATGTTCAATCTAAGAGTCGAAAAACGATCACATTGTGTCTAAACTTCATAAACAAAAAAATATGAAGATATTAACACGTTTTAATACGTTGTTCGTACCTACTTTGGAAGTTAGAATACGTATTATTTGTTATCCGTAGCCCAGTAGTAGCCAATTGGCTACTGCTAGGCTACGGATTTAAATAAAAAATTGAAATTTATCATTTTTAATTTGAATTATAAAATTTTGATTGCACCTACAACGTAGTAACTTCACTTGAGTTGTAAATTTTTTAAATAAAAATAAACTAGGTCCATATTTCATTAACGTGAGTACTTTTATAGAGAAATCAAATGTCGTTTAAATCGAACTTATTATGTTTTCACTTAACATTACGTTAATGTTTATAAACGTTCAATCTAAGAGTTGAAAAACTATAACATTTTGTCTAAACTTCATAAACAAGTAAAATATGAAAATATTAACACGTTTTAATATGTTGTTCGTACCTATTTTGGAAGTTAGAATCCGTATTATTTGTTGTCCGTAGCACAGCAGTAGCCAATTGGCTACTGCTAGGCTACGGATTTAAATAAAAAATTGAAATTTATCGTTTTTAATTTGAATTATGAAATTTTGATTGCACCTACAACGTAGTAACTTTACTTGAGTTGTAAATTTTTGAAATAAAAATAAACTTGTTCCATATTTCATTAACGTGGGTACTTTTATAGAGAAATCAAATGTCGTTTAAATCGACTTATTATGTTTTCACTTAACATTACGTTAATGTTAATAAACGTTCAATCTAGGAGTCGAAAAACTATAACATTGTGTCTAAACTTCATAAACAAGAAAAATATGAAGATATTAACACGTTTTAATACATTGTTCGTACCTATTAACAAGTTAGAATACGTGTTATTTGTTATCCGTAGCCCAGCAGTAGCCAATTGGCTACTGCTAGGCTACGGACCTCAACAAAAAATCGAGTTTTATCGTTTTTAATTTAAATTTTGGAATTTTAATTGCACCTACAACGTAGTAAACTTCACTTGAGTTAGAAATGTTTCAAATAAAAATAAACTTAGTCCGTATTTCATTAACGTGCGTACTTTTATAGAGAAATTTTATTAAAAATCAATTGCCGTTTAAATCGAACTAATCATGTTTTCACGTAACATTACGTTAAGGTTAATAAATGCTCAATCTAGGAGTCAAAAAATTATCACATTGTGTCTAAACTTCATAAACAAGAAAAATATAAGATATTAACAAGTTTTAATACGTTGTTCGTACCTATTAACAAGTTAGAATACGTATTATTAATTGTCCGTAGCCCGTCCGTAGTCCCTAGCTACGGATTGGCTATAGAATTCGTCACGTCGGTAGCCTAGCAGTAGCCAATTGGCTACTACTAGGCTACGGACCTCAACAAAAAACTAAAATTTATATTTTTAGTGACGTGGCTACGGATGGGCTACGGACACATAGATGTCCATAGCCCATCCGTAGCCAAGTCATTAAACAAAAAAAAAAACTAAGGATGTATAAAATATATATACCATAATTTGTCAAGCATAGATGTCTATAATAACTAACATAAGAACCATAAGTCGGTACAAGCATACATAAATGGTAAATCAGATATCTAGTTTCAAATGCAATTTTAATTATAAAACACTAACAGCAAGTTGCCCAAAATAAAACTATTGTCTCAGTCCACAACCATGATGTCCACGTTGACCTCCACAACTCCGATTGTCGGTAAACCCAGGGTCTTGTCCAACTCCCTCACCAAGAAAGTCATCAACCATGAGAAGAAGCCGACCTTGTATATCCTCAAATTGAGTTTCGAAATATTGTCAATCTTCTGCTCTACGTTCTTCCAGAGTCTGAAATTGAGTTTCAAAGTATTGACGATCTTCCGCTCTATGTTCTTCCAAAGTCTGAAATTGAGCTTCAAAATATTGACGATCTGCTGCTCTACGCTCTTCCATTGTTTGAAGTTGAGTTTGCAAATGGTTGAGAGTTCTATCATTGTTGCCCATAGAAGTAGAGATATCATTTAGTTTTTCCAAAATTAGATCAAATGACGAACTAGAAGCACGACTAGAACTAGCACATCTCCTCCTTTCTTGCTCATCTATTTGTGACACTCTCTCTGCATGAATATACACCTCCGGAATATCAGTTTCCATAGGCGTTTCACGATATAAGTTTTCTTCCATCTCAACATCACCAATATAACTCAAATTCTGAACAAAGGTTTTGTTCTTGGTAGTATTAGTTCTAATGAATGATTTGGTTTCCTCTGGTAGTCTATTAAATTCTTCTTGGTTTATATAACAATCTTGATACTAATAAGCTTGTTGTCTATTCAGAGATAGCATATTAAGATACCAAGAAGGGTTGAATTTCTTACTTTCAACCCCATCAAATGAAACCCCGAAGTACTCAAAAATTCGCGTAAGGGCTACTCCATATGGCAAGGATTTGTTGTTCTTAGCCGCATAATTCATGTGACGAACAATCATATACGGTAACTTCACTTGTCTACCACAAACCAACAAATATACAATATAAGCATCTCTTTGAAGTGTCATTTCATCATTAATATTTCTATGTACAAGACAAGAGCCTACAAAGTTTACCCAAATTTTCTTTAGTATGGGCAACTCTCTCTTATTTGGTGCATTTCCTCTATGAGCAGTTCTATCATACCTTTCCGCCCATAAAAATATCAAACAATTATCTTTGTCTTCGGGCTCCATTCTACTTTTTGGCCAACCAGTGGTGTCATAAGCTTTTACCCCTTTGTTTCTCATATTAAAGATTGTAGCTATAATATCCAGGGTTAACTCAATATCAATACCTCTAACTCTAGTTTTCACAACAACAATTTCATCACTTTCCATATTAGCATAAAATTCACGGATTAAAAGCGGAGAAACAAGACAATGAATATGTAGGAAGTCATACCGACCTTGTTGTTGCACGAATTCATAAATTCTAGTACCTTGTATGTCTTCCTCTATTAAACTCTTTCTATACAATATCGGCTTGGCAACCTTGTTATTTGCACGTGTGGGAGGAGGATCCCTATTCAGACTTGGAAGCCTTGTAGAGGCTCTTGTATTGGTTTTCTTAGGAAGATTTTTTTCCCACCTTTTCCTGTATCCACCATGATAAAATATAGAGATTTTGAGCTTTTGGGAAGTGGGTAATGTGATTATGGAACAAAACTTGAGATTTAATGGCTAAATTTTGAGTTTAAGACAACTTTACCTATATTTTGGCTTAGGGCTTGAAAAAATCAGGGATTGGAAAAACTCTTTGTAGATTTGGAGGTTTTGCCAAGTAGGTAATGTGATTATGGAAGAAATTTTGAGGTTTAATGGCTAGATTTTGAGAGTTTGAGAGAGATTTTTGGATTTTTTCTTGCAATGGAGTTGAAGAAATTGGTGTTTTGAAAAAATATTTGGAGATTTTGATGTTTTGTGGGATGGGTAATGTAAATGTGGAAGAAATTTTGAGATTTAATGGTTAGCTTTTAATGATTTTAGAGATATTTTGAGAGAGTTTTAGAAAATAAAGATGAAGAGTTGTGAAGTTGGGGAAGAAGATAGGATTTTGGGGTGGGTTTGTTGATTTTTATTAGTTAAAATTTTTATTTATTTATTATTATTAATTTTTTAACTAATAAAGCTGAATGTTTAAAACATTTCCCCCAAATTTTCCCCCAAATTCACTTCACTCTTTTTTTCTCTTACAAAAAACCTCTCTCTCTTAACTCTACCACCATCATCACCACCACCACCACCACTACCATAACCACTACCACTATCACCATCAATACCACTGCCATCACCATCAAGACCACCACCACCACCAACAAAGGCTCCATCAGCACCACAAGGTCCTCCATCACCATCATCACCATCTAAGGCACCATCACCATCACCATCACCACCATTACCACCACCACCACCATCATCATCAACACCACTACCATCACCATCAAGAGCACTACCAAAGGTACTACCATCACTACCAACAAAGGCTCCATCACTACCACAAGGTACTCCATCACCACCATGTAGGCCACCCTTACCATCACCACTATCTAGGGCTCCATCACCACCTCCAACTCCACCACCATCACCACCAAAGACACTACCACCATATCTCTCTCTATTTTCTACTAGTAAGTATTTTATTATATATATTTTTCCTTTATTTTTTTGTCTAGTATAGACATATTTTTATATGTGTATAATATGTATCAGAGATTATGTGTAATTTTGCTTGTTTTTTAGTTGTTCAATTTATTATTTTTGTATTTAATGTTATGTTTAATTCTAATTGTTTTAAGTGAGGTTTTAAAATAAATATGTGGAAGTGATATTTGTTGTGACTTCTTTGACATCAATGTTGTATTGTAGTGATATTTGTTTTAATTAATTAACAATAGATTAACTAGTGGGTCATAAATTGTGTTTAAATAATGTCACCACCAAGCACATTACTTAATCGTATCTTGTACTATTAATTTCTTTAATGGAATAAACATATATTATGATACAGAAGTTGAGAAAATGGAAACACACCGATAATAGTGGATGAACAATCGATTAACATCTAAGGGAGTATTAAATCCTAAGTTCGTTCATGGAGTAGACGAAGAATTCATTCCTTTTATGTGTAGTCAACGAAAGTACATGGATGTAGACAAAATTAGATGTCCTTGTGCGAAATGTAAGAATTATGACTTTAAAGACCTTCATACTTGTAGACATCATCTCTATTCATAGGGGTTCATGAGGCATTACTATGTTTGGACTTCACACGGGGAGCATGATGACCTCAATCAGGATAACAACCATAATGTTTGTGATCATTATGGATATGATGAAGGAAATAGTTATAGGACAATGGTGTTTGATGCATTTGGCCCATTAAATGTACCACCAACTCCTTATCAACCAATTGAAGAAGAGCCTAATATGGAGTCAAAATATTTTTATGATCTATTAAAAAGTGCAGATAAGCCTTTGTGGAGTGGATGTGAGGGTACTCATCTGTTAGTGGTGTCTTTGTTGTTGAATATCAAGTCAGAGGTGAATATGTCTGAACATTGTTTTAATCAAATTATTGAAGTTATTCGAAGAATGTTGCCCAAGGATAACACTTTGCCTGAGAACTACTATAGGTTTAAGAATGAAATGAGTCCTCTAGGTTTGAGTTGCATGAAGATTGATGCGTGTGTAAATGGATGTATATTATATTACAAAGATAGAGATCAACTCAAATTTTGTCCAAGGTGTGGTCACCCATGGTTTAAACCTACAGAAGTTGTGAAAAAACATGGTAGACCAATTGCTTTCAAACAATTGAGGTATCTACCATTAATGCCCAGGTTGACTAGATTATACATGTCTCCCGCAACAACTAAACATATGCAATGGCATTTTAGACACCAAGTTAAGAATGAAAAATTTTGTCATCCATCCGATGCCGAGGCATGGAAATACTTTGATAGAACGTATCCAAACTTTGCTTCTGAACCGAGAAATGTACGTCTTGGACTTTCTTCTGATGGTTTTAACCCATTCAACTCTTCTTCTCAACCTTATTCTTGTTAGCCTGTGATAATCACACCATACAATCTTCCACCATGGATGTGTATGAAGGATCCTGTAATGTTCTTGACCCTTCTTATTCCTGGGCCAAAGAGTCCAGGAAAGAGTATAGATATATACCTTGAACCTCTGATTGAAGAGTTGATTAAATTGTGGGAAGTAAGGGTACCTTGTTATGATGTGTCGTCCAAGTCCAATTTCCAATTGAGGGCAGTTTTAATGTGGACAACTAATGATTTTCCAGCATATGGCATGTTATCTGGCTGGAGTACGCACGACAAATTGTCATGTCCGTATTGTATGGGATCTTCTCAGGCATTTCAATTGACTGCAGGGAGAAAGAATTGTTTTTTTGACTGCTATCGGCAGTTCTTACCAAGAAATCATCCCTTTCGATGAGACAATAAAAACTTCTGAAAAAATCTATTGGAGAGATCAGACCTCCGCTGAGATTGAGTGGTGAGGACATGTGGGAAGGAGTTCGAGATCTTCCGACCATAAATGAATTTGGTACATATAAAATAGATAGTTTTGGAAGAAAGCATAACTGCACAAATAAAAGTATCTTTTAGGATTTGCCTTATTGGCGGTTACATCTTGTGCGTCATAATCTAGACGTCATGCATATAAAGAAGAATTTTTTTGATAATGTCTTTAACACTATAATGAACGTGACGGGGAAGAGAAAGGATACAAAAAATTCAAGGGATGATATTGAGAGAATTTTTGATCAACCTGAATTATGCATTAGAGATGGCGTTATGAAAATGGCCGTGCATACTCTCCCCATTCCATCTAGGAAAGCAATTTTGGAGTGGGTGAAAGAGTTAAAATTCCCTAACGGATATGCATCAAATATAGCAAGGTGTGTGACATGAACGATTTGAAGTTGTCACATATGAAGAGCCATGATTGCCATGTATTTATGGAGAGATTGCTTCCTATAGCCTTACGAGAGTTATTGCCAAATAGGGTATGGGAACCTTTTACCGAACTAAGCTTGTTTTTCAGAAACATTTGTTGTTCTCTCTTGAAATAATTGACCTTGAAAGAGTGCAACAAAATATTGTGATTACCCTTTGTAAGTTGGAAAATATCTTACCTCTAGCCTTCTTTGACTCAATGGAGCATTTGCCAGTACACTTGGTTCATGAAGTAATTTGCGGTGGTCCTGTACAATATCGGTGGATGTACCATTTTGAGAGGTTTTTGCATGTTTTGAAGAGAAAGGTGGAGAATAAAGCACATGTTAAGGGATCTATATGCGAAGCATATCTTATCCTTGAAACGACGACATTTTGTTCATATTATTTCGAACCGCATGTGCAAACAAAAACAAGAAACATCGGTCGAAATGAAGAGTCCGTGGATGCGGATTACCCTGAAGGGTGTTTACCCATATTCAAACATCCGGATCGTCCGATGGGGAAGATGATCTCTAAAGATTTAGACGATCGAGATTTCAATGCTGCTCACTTGTGTGTTTTGATGAACTGCGAAGAAGTATCCCCATATATTAAGTAAGTTCATGACTCAACTCTTTAGTTCTATTAAAGATCTTATATATATAACCCACTAATTAATACTATACAGGACGTTTAAAGATGATCTTCGAATGGAGAATCCATCATTTACTGATTCACAAATCAATAACAACATTGAGAAAGTTTTCCCGGCTTGGTTACATTACCATATTAGTATTACTAGTTTTTAACGTCCCTAATAATATATTCGATTCATTCCGACCTTGACGTTTATTATTGTCCCTAATTTACCCCTTTCAGCTTGCCCACAATAACATTTTGGATGATCGCGTGAAATATCTTTCAATGGGTCCAAGTAAGGTGGTTAGTACATGGTCAAAGTACTTGGTGAATGGGTATAGATTTCACACTTTGGAGTATGGATCTTCAAAGACAACAATGAACAGTGGAGTCACTGTGAAGACAACACCTGATAATGAAGAAAGTGATTATTATGGTCTGTTGACTGATATTATTGAGTTAGGATACCATAATGGAACTTTGAAGCGCACAAGAGTTGTTCTTTTCAAGTGTGAGTGGTTTGATTCTCACAATGATAAGGGATTAATGGTTCATCCGAAATATCACTTGATTGATATAAATGTGAAGAAAAAATACCCAAAGTATGACCCATTTGTCTTAGCCGAGCATGCACATCAAGCATATTACGTCAGGTATCCTGGTGCTAAGAGAGAACGGGCAGATTGGTCAGCTGTATGCAAAATCAGATAAAGGAACCAATTTGATAAGGAGTCGAACAATGATGATAATGATAAAGATGAACAGTTGGATTTTTAGTCTGATAAGACGAACGTGACATTGGTACAATCAGATGATCATGATGATGTCATATTGCGTTGTCTTGAATCAAGTGAATGCATTGCTATGGTTGGAGATGTAGAAGAAGAGCACGAGGACAATGCCCAAAATGATGATGAAGATCATGAAAGTGACTCTGATAATGACATAGAATCTGAATACAATGAATTATCTGATTGAGATTTTGTACTTATAAATTCAATATTTTGTATGTCAATTGTATGTGAATTGTATGATTGATAATCAAAAAATATAATGAAAAGTAGGTATAGTATATCTTCATTTATAGAATATATTGTACATCTCTTTGTATCTTATGGTTTTTTTTGTAGCAATCATGGTTAGAGCTGGTAAATCGTAAACAGATAAGACACGATCTGGCATGCCATCAACTTCGTCCTCCGCAGCCCGTGGTGAAGCTGATAGTGAGTCCCCTACTGCTGTAGGGTCATCAGTTCGTTCCACCGGACTATCTGCCCCTTTGTGTGACATTAGAGTGACTAATGAGGCTCGTCATGATAATACCACGCCCACGACCAGCGTCCAGCATGAAATGGAACATCCAGAATCATCATCACATGCAGTTGGCATAACAAATTGGCAGGCTATGGGATTCGAGTCACTCGAGCAGTACGCCACATGGTTGGAGGATAGATGTACTCACGTTCGATTATATAATAACGGGTGAAATTACAATTAAATTAAATGATAGAGCAATTACTTTGATTGTTTGTTATTAGTTCTTGAAGTTATAATAAGGTAATGCAAGTGACACTAACTTATATAATTGATATACTTGTTAATAGATTTGTACCTGCTTCGGTAGTAAGAGATTTTAAGTCAATATTTGCAGGCGGATTCACAGAACCCTGGATTAGTTATGGAAAAATTCCGGACGATGTCAAAGACTGATGGTTTTGCTCTTTTGAGGTTTTTATAAACATTAATGCAGTCAATATCTATTATATTATACACTTGTACATTTATACGTTCATATTCAATTAACACATGTTCGCATTTACCTATTTTTGTCGTTGTAGATAGATTATAAGTGGCACCCATGTGACAGGACACACATCATTGCTTCCATAATAAGGTGGCGAAAAGAATGAAAGACCAATTGGCTAAGACCCGTAAATTTGACAAGCCTCCTAAGTGGATGACATTAGATAATTGGGAGCAAATGCAAGTAAAATGACATGAACCAAAATGGATAGATAAATCAACTGCGACCAAGAAAAATATGGAGAAAAATCAATCGGTACACTACACGGGTGCCACCCCCTTTCATGAGGTTATGAGAAGGATGGTAAGCAACTTAAATTTAATAGCCGTTTAAATTTGTCTATCTTAATATTCTAGTTTTTGAGTAATTACTACTTCTGAAGTTAATAACGTAGGCGGACATAGTAAACGCCCCTGTCTATAGAGCTAATGTTTTCAAAGTCGCTCACAGCAAATGGGAGGGTGATGGTATACAATACTCTAATCCAAAGGTTGCTCAAACGATAGTAAGTATTTATACAGTGTATTACTTTTACTGTCAATTAATTTTGTTAAATTTATATAATTTTATGTTAAGTTTAAGTTGCTACTTTTAATTTAAAAGATTATAAAAATTAAATTTCATAAATCTCTTTTGTAATGTGTAGGTTGTTAGACTTATGTATTTCATTATAAGAATTGTATTTTTATGATTATGTTGAAGTGGTTGTCACAGACGATATATCCTTTGGTTGTTTGTTGGAGGTCCAAGATTATAAATTTGGCGTATTTGTGGTTGTATGTTGGTTGTTGTGGCTATATGAATTGTTATGCAGGTTATATTTTTGTGTTTGGGTCCATATTACAAACGTTATAAGAATATTAAAAATTTATAAATGTTGTTTTTGCAGTCACGATATGAAGAGATGCTCGAGCAACATCAACTTGTGACGCAAGAAGACCTCACGGCACCGCCTGTTAATCCCGATAAGATATTCTACCAAGCTGCTAGTAGGGCGAAAAAAGGGCGTGTCTATGGACTCGGCTCACAAGGAGTTCGCATTGGTAGGGAAGCACCCCCTATTCCCGCCATAAACACTAGAGTTGGACTCTCGGAACAAGAAGTCGACAGGCACGTCACTGAAGCAACGGAGTCCTTGAGACAACAACTTGATAACCAAGGAAATGCATAGAAAGAGACGCAGCGACAAGTGAACGAAGCCATGCAACTCGTGAGGGAATTGCAGTAGGAGATTAATTGACTCAAACACCCACGACAATAACCCGATCAACATGATCAATGGTACATTTATGATTTAGTATTTGGACAATTTTATAAACTAATTTCAAACAATATGTTAATATTTTTAAGAATTTGAAAGATGCGTTATGTAAATATTATTTTAGATATTTAATTTTACATTTTGTTGTGTAAATTTGTTTTATTTTTAAATTTCGTATTATTTTTTGTAATAATTAATAATTATTACGTGACAGAATAACAACATAAAATTAGCCATCGTTTTTTGACAGACAAATAACTACGAAATTCGGCAACAGATTAGCCACCGATATGTGTCGACAAATGGCTACGGATTGGCTACGGATATTTTCTGACAATGGCCTACCGATTGGCTACTGCTTTGCTACGGACGCTAATAATTAATAACAAAATCAAAATTTTAGTTAGCTACGGATGGGCTACAGATTGGCGGCTATGGTAAAGTGGCTACCGATATTCTACGGATACCAATCCGTAGTCGTGGGTTACGGACGATTTACGATCGAAACGGCTATGGATTTTCTACGGACATTAATAATTAATAAATTAAAAAAAAATAGTTGGCTACGGATTGGCTACGGACAAGTAGCTCCTGATTTTCTACGGATACCAATCCGTAGTCATGGGCTATGGACGATTTACGATCAAAACGGCTACGAATTTGCTACGAACGTTAATAATTAATAAATAAATAAATAAAATTAGTTGGCTACAGATGGGCTACGGCTATTTTGCTACAGAAGTTATAAAAAATAAATACAAATTAATTTCCGAAATTGGCTACGGATGGGCTACGAAATATCAATTTGGAGACGAGCCTTTTTACTATGAACGTTATTCCGAAGCCTAGCGATCGCCCGTCCCAATTTGGCTACTGTTAGGCTACGAATTTTGGCCGTCGCTTTAGCCTTTTTTTCTTGTAGTGATGCTTGATTCTTGGTCTATATAGTATTATTACATGCTAGAGACCTTGTATATGCATTGGTATAGCTTGAAACTAAGTTTTTGATAAGATTTCACTTGAGAAAAATGATGAATAGTGCCAAACTAGGGTTTTCGAAAAATGTTGTAATTTAATTCGATTCAAGGCTTCTAGTAGTTGCTAATTAGGTCCTTGAGCATGGGAAAAATATTTGTTATGCTTTCTATGTGAAAATTTTGGAAAATTTGATCAAAATAGGCTACTTTAATAAGGGGTTTTGGGGTTAACTCGAATCCGGGCATGTTTCGATGTCATGGCTAGTCTTTATTAAGTATTGAAGCCTTAGACGTGCCTTCGTTTCGCTTGTTTGGGTTTCAGAATTGGTACTTGTAGTGTAAACTCATAAAGAGGCATTTTCGGTGTTTTCATGTACTTGTGCTCTAGGTTATGATTTGGAGGTTCTAAATGAGGTATTTAGGTATCCTTAGATTGGTAGAATGGTTAGCTAGCTTAACTTGATCCTTGAATTCCGGAAGGATGCTAAATAGCCTAGTTGATCAAAGGAGAAATGAATGAATGAATTGCTTTAGTACTTGTATTGCTTTGTAGTTGCTCCTAGTGTGTCTAAATGCAATTCTAAGGTGTGTGTGAGCTTTTGGTTAAGTTTTGTGAAAAGTATAATATTGACCCCTTTGTGTTCGCATAGTTTATTTCATGATAATTGCTTTATAATTGAGTAATTAAATGTTTATATGCCTTTGTGTAATGTATGTATCATAGTAGTGAAGTCTCATGAATTGAATTACTTGGTTTACATGGCTTTGGTTGAGTATGAATTTAGAATGGACTAAAGGAACTCGTAATGAACCATGGTAATAATTGTTGTTAGTTGATTCTTGATTAATTGGATAAATGTTAGAATGTACTTGTGTAACAAGTTCATCTATTCGGAGAAGTTATGAGTTAAGCTATATGGATACTAGTTAAAGATTGAGTAAACACGTTTATATTGCTTATTAATTGCATTATATGCGTAAAGATACGCTTATATAACTTATTGGTTAGATGTTATATAGTGCTTCTACTTATGTGAATTATCATGGCTATGTATATGTTATTTATTATGCTATTGTCTTTGTGTAATACTTGGAACTTAAAGAATGTTGCATATGTGATCACTTGAGTTTATGTATTGTTTAAATATTGATTAGAATGCTTGTTAAACCAAGAAATATATTGTTAGTTATGTAAGTTCAAGAGAATCAAATAGAGTTGGATAAGTTAATGGCTTTATGAATTAGCTTTAGTAAAGAATAAAGGTATAACTTCTTATGCATAAGTTGATTGTATTAGGTAGTGATAATTGAAGGAATAATACATTTGGATGATAATGAAGAAGTTCTTGGCTAATTTTCACAGGTTTGGTTCACTAAGGTGAGGGAGTCTTCATATCTTCTGTGCATCTTAACTTGATTTATTATTTATAAATTTAATTATTTAGTAATTGTTAAAGTTTATATGTATTATTTTATTTGCCACCTTGTGTCTTTTCGTGTTATTGTGACTAATTGCGATGGTGGCCTACTTTGTCGTCCCTCTTATGTGTTATTTGATGAACTTGGTTCTCGTGGACTTGATTCGGGGTTGCGCTGTAATGCCCCGATCCTTCACGAGACCGGAGGCTCTAATAACCATGCTATTCTCAACCCCATACCCAACCAGGTCACAAAATTTTAGGGAAAACGGACAGAGTTTTCCCTGTACTGTGGACATTCTGGAAACCTGTAAGCATTCAAATAAAACACGAAGCAAAGGAACAACATTTCTAATTGAAATCCCAACTTCAAGGCCATCCAAGCCTTAAGCAACACAAGACAATATAAACACATACAAGCATGCAACGTAGCTAGAAGCAGAAGCATAAGTTATTACATGCCACAATTCCATAACACTTACTACATCCACTTAGCTTTAAAATTGCAACCACTCAAATATATATACATAAGCCCTTAGGCTCCAAAATAGAACATAAAGTAGACAAGCAAGGTCTTCTACAGTTTAGCAAGCAATCACTCCAATCTCAAGTAATAGTACACAGCAACCAAGGCAACTCCTCCAACTGCACCACCTGAAACATGTTTAGCGAGGTATGAGCAATCACAATTGCTCAGTGAGGGATAAGGTCTACCGGGGACATGCAATGCAGCAACTTAACACAATTAATACAATAGATAAACAGTGAATAACAATTCTAATACCACATTTTAAAAGGATACAATCAATAACCCTTATCACTCCAAATCTTCGATCCCCGATCCACGAACCACGATCTCAATCTCGATATGCCGGCATCCCTTACACCAATGGGTACTCTGGATGTACCCGATCCTACGACCCAACACCCCCTGGCAATCTCCGAACCAGGCAAGTGAGGGAATAGCAGACGGAGCTAAGGCAATCAACACTGGCAAGCCCGATGCCACCCAGCGAGGCCATCGCATCCGCTGCGACAATGAGGTTGCGCAACCACGATGCAATGCAAGAATGATAACAAATACAATATAATCAGGAAACACATTTAAGGACAAAAAGTAAGTTGTTCTCGCACCAAGTTACAATTTAGCAACAATAAGCATATATCAATTACGCAATTATACTAAACAATATACTCTTTTATAAAGAAAATAAACTATAATGCACGTAAGGATACAGGTCCCTCACCTCTACCGAGCTCCAAGATGTAAGTTTGAATCACATCATTTCCAGTCACCTTGAACCTATGAGCAAACATTACTTCAATTACTCTTTAACTACAACATTCATTAATTATTCAGCTAGGTTAGCTAACTTATAACTTCACTTATTTAGTATATATACAATATCTATTAGAATTCTATTTTTAACAAAACACCACTTTTACATACTTTAACTTAACATATACTCCATATTTTCAATAGTCTACTAGTTAACTAAGAAGATAGTTCAAAGCTTAAAGGAGAATGATTCAACCAGCATGCTATAACTAGATACAAACCGAGCTAGAATTTAGTTTAACTAAGATCAACAAATGAGCCTGCAATTACTCATACTATTTCTCATTTTACTTTAGTTAATAACTTGTACAAGAAACTAATTCACTCCACATACAATAAACTAGCCATTAACTCAACTCAAAGAATTTCTCCAAAGAATTTATAGATAATAAAGGTTAGGTTACTTTAATGTTCAAATGACACATTCATTCACAATGACACGACCCAGTCTTTTACTACTTTAATGAACTTCTAATTCAAATTCTACTCTACTTACAATAGTTAGTAATATCTCTATGAAGATAGCCCAACATTAGCACATAGGGAAAGAAATGCATTTATCAACTAATAGAAAAGTTAACTATCAACCATTTAATAACTAACATACTATTTTAGTAAAATAACTATACTTCAAGCTAAGATTCTAACATATCACTAGTAGTATTAACTTAAGTTAATTACATTTAACATATAATAGACAACTATCAACTTACAATTAACCTTACATGTAGTTTCAAAAAGCATTAAACACATTCTTCCACATAGTTTACTTGACATTTCTAAGTGTTCACTAGTTGCACATTGATAACAACAACTAATTCTAACAATTGAATCGTTTAGCATATATAGAACCATTACCTATGTCTAAAGGTGGTGCCCATCACAACCCTACTAGCATTTCTCATTCACAGTCGAATAGAATAGCTTTCAATTTAAATTAACTTTACTAGCAATTAGATTTCAATTACAATTCATGAAAACAACATAACTATAAAAGCCCCATTACATCACTAATCATCCTAGGACACTACACAATAAGGTCTTAGAAGCGCGAGACAACCGAAATTGCACCTAAACCCCTTTGTTATTCAAGCTATTTCTCCTCCAAACCAAAGTTAATGATTCATATTCAAAGGGAAACTCTAGCAACCTTCTAACTAACCCTCAAGGAACCCTTTCAACGCTGTAACACATTCAAACGCCCGCAATAACCCCGAAAGCCCCAAATTCCCTCTTATAGCTTTACACTGCACCTACTTCATCCGAGCTTCAAACAAGGGTTAGTAAAGCTTCTATAGCACCTAGGTAGCCTAAGAATACTAAAAGTGAATCCCGAATCCACCGGGATTCGCATTAACCCCAAAACCCCTTTGTTAAAGTCGGCTATTTCATGTTTTATGCGATTTTAGAGAAATTCCAGTGTACGGGGCTATTAGACTACCTTCATTAGCACCTAATGCATCTATTAGGAGTGTTGAATCAAACTAATACGTGCAATTACACAAAACCCTAGAAAAATGTCACTATTCACCTCATAAATCAAACTAACGATTCTAACCGTTTAAAAAGTGAAATAATAGCTCAAATATGTTCTCTATCACTCATATACAAGGTATAATAGCATAGATAATCAATACATTAGCATTTGGTCACATTTTCAACAAATCAAGAAAATAGTAACTATTTTAAAATGCGAAAATAAGCCATAAAATCCCTCACCAATGCGCGTAGGAGCACCTAGGAAGCTTGCACACACCCTAAACTACTAGCTCTAGGCTTGGATTGGCTTGGCTTGAAGAGTTGAAGAGCAAAATCACCTTTTTCCTTCTCCTTTGGTGTTTTCGGCCCTGCTACAATAATTCCTGCACATTTGTTTTCTTTTGTTTTGTGTTTCCGTGCTTATAAGGTTATATAGTGAGGTTAAGTTGAGGTGGGGTCAAGTGGTTGCTTAAGTGGACTTCTAAAATGCGCGTTGCTAGCTTAAAAACGAGCCTAAGGTGTAAAACATAGGCTAGCTAATTAAAACACCAAGTTAGTTACGTAATACTATTCATTAAACTACGAAAATCATTTTCTAAACGAGCTCTCCTTTCGCTTCTAGCTCAATTGCACATTTTTCCCACTCCTCTAACAATTAATGTGATTTAATAAAAATGCTAATTCACTAATAGAATATAGTTTGAAAATGGGATGAATAGTAGCTAAAGAAGACAGTTAATAAAGCACAGAAGGAAATGCGCAAACAATAGATGCAACAGTAAATGAATGTACAGCTAAGATCTCGGGCGTCACATGCGCAACCTTTTCGAACATGGTAGTGTCGAGAAACTCGGGTGGTGTCGAGCTTTCCGTGCTCCCTCGACTACCATGATGCTTATTCCCTTTCTCGCTGAGTATACTCCACTACCCCAAAGGCGTGGTTCATCTACTGGGCATATGGACCTACCTCAAGAGAAAGGGTCGTAGGATCGGGATACATCTGGAGTATCCCACACTGGGAGGAGTAAGGGTTTGCCGGCACTTGCGTGAAGTTCGTGGCTCGTGGTACGAGATTGAAGACTTGAAGTGGAACCATATCCTTTTAAAATGTTGTTATTTATTTGACTATTTGATCTTGCTGTTTATGTTATATTTATGGTTTTCTGTGATTGCATATCATACTGCACGCCCTGGTATGCTGCATCACCTCCCTTTCTGGGTAATGTTGTTGCTTACTCCTCATTTAACATGTTTCAGGAGAAGCTAAGGTGAATCCCCAAGCTAGTAGCCATAGTTGAAGAGGAAGAAGAACAAGTTGAACAACTTCTGTGATTTTCTTGTGTGATAAGGTTGACTATAATGTGAAGCTTGTGTGAAGGAGTTGATTGTTATTCTTTTTGAGACCTTGGAGTCTTGTATGTAATTGGTGGTTGTATTTGACTTGTAATCTTGTATGTTGGATGAGATAGTAGATGTCATGTAATAATAAAGAGTAAACTTATTTCTCTTGTTGCATGCTTGAGTGTGTAGTAGCTAGTTTGTTAAGCTTGGCTTATAGCTATGACGTACTACTTGAAATTAAAGTTAGAGGTTTAACTTGCATGCTTGCATGATATCTATTTTGTTGTTCCAAGGCTAGGATGGCCTTGTGAAACTGGTTGACTATATTAATCTTGGAAGTTAGGGTGTTGAGATGTTTGATTGTGGTTTAGGATTTATATGTGGCTATATGCAGGTACCAGTTCAGTCCTCGGTACAGAGGAGACTTTGTCCGAGTGACGGGTCCGGACTTGACCTATAGCGTGGGGTTGGGTTTGGGGCATTACATGGACATGTCTAGAGATCCATGGAGGTTACAGACAGTTTGGCAACTTGCCTGCCATATTAGGCGACAGTAAAGAAAGAAAATAAATTAATCAAAACTTAAAAATAAAAGAGAATGTATCTGAAGAAAAAAGTTTATTCTGATTGATTTCCAAATGTACAAAGTGTTCACAAAATATGAAAATTTGAAAGGAAAACGTAGGCTGCTCTCTAGAGCTCTACCTAATGAAGTCCTAAAGCCCTGAATTTATACAGCTGGGCGGAACTCAAAACTAAATTAAAAACAATTCAATCTGGATTTGAAAACTTTGAAATCCGGGGTCCCTATACATCACGTGTCATATAAGACAAAAACTTTATAAAAAGTGAATAGGAATAGTCCTAAAAAAAACAACGGTGACATTTCACCGACTGTCGGTAGACAACTTTTCCAAAAGCAAGTTTGTTTTCCCGCAAAGTTCGGCTTTCTTTTTGCACAATCATCCAAAGGTGTCATCAAACTCCTTTAGATAACTTTTGTTTTTCCTTTATCTTTGGCTTTACGAATTAACTCATCCTTCAAGATGTCAAACAGATCTTCTTCCAACACATCTTGAGCGGATGGGATATCTTCATTAGGATCTTGGGATTCTCCCGCCAAACACCTATAGGCATTAGTAGACCTCATAGAGGTGTCTTCTGATGTAGAATCAATATCGACTGCACTTTTAAAATGTATGAGGAAATCTTCCTTGACTTCATCCAAATAAGAAGCCATGACATCTTCATGAGAACTGATTTGTTTTCTCATTTGGATTTTTCTTAAAATATGTGAAAAAAGAGATTCCTTTTCTTGGGCCTTCTTCTTTGTTTCTTCCAACTGGTCCTGATAGAGAACTATCGTCTGGGAAATTTCATTGATATTAGGTTGACCATAAGGTTTCTTTGTCTCCGGATCATTTTGCAAGAGTTTTGCCCAAAACTTTGAAAGAAATTTTTTTTTTAAACAAAACATTTTTTCTTTATTCATTTTCGCGAGAGGGATCCATTTCCATATCCACGGGATTCCAAATTCCATAAAGAAAAATAAAGAACTAAATCCTTCAATATAAAGATCAGGATCATTTCCTATATGTCGGCATATTGCTAACCATTCAGTAAAAAAGTCCTTTATAAGGATTGGGGAGAATTTTGACCAAAGGTCCAAAACTTTTCCACCATTGATGGATCCATGGAGGATACCTGTGGTTTTGAAAAATTTCAGGATTGAATTTTATAAACCAAGAGTGTTTATGCTGGGAGTTTTCATATAAGAAAACATTGGAAAATACTTCCACATAATCCCATTAATTAAAATAATCAGTATTCTTATCTAGAATAAATTGCCTTTCATTTAAAGTACTAATTCCCCATTTGGAGAAAGAATTTTCTTAATATAAATTTTACTATAAGTATAAATTGGAAGAGTATTATTCTTCCTGAAATGTTCAATATCACATGAATTTGTAACAAGCAAAATTGATTCAAAATAAACCCTGGACTTATAATAAAGTATAGGAAACATATAATTAGTCAAATATCGTTCCATAAGGTACCAAGGATCATTAATCCATTGTTTATCAGCATCATCGAGAAGTAAAATAACTTCTTCATAATTAGATATTTCGAAAGAGCCATCAGACTCCTCATGTTCAACTACATGAGCATATGATGATGAGGGGGTAGCAGTATTACCGCTGTTTCAATAACTTTATTGATTTTATCAAAATCAGGATATGATGGATCAATAATGATCCCTCCTAGATTAACTAGTTTTTTTTTCCTGCAATGACCCTATTAGGATCAAGGCTTCATGCTCTGCCTCTTCCTCTTTCCCTATCAGGGTAAGTGTAACCTCCCCTCGAGGGGTTCATCCTGCAAAAATTCACGGGTTAAAAAATCAGGAAGAGAATTATTATTCCCTTTGATATAATCAATATCAAAATCAAAAGGTGTAAGATTAGTTTGCCATCTAGCAAACATTTGCTTAGAAACATCATGTTTAAAATCTTTATTAAACATATATTTGGCTGCCTGACAATCTGTTTTAATTAAAAATTTCTGATAATATAAATCATCTTGTAATTTTAAAACACATTTCATAATTGAAAGAATTTCTTTCGCAACAGTTGCATATTTTTGTTGACTAGTATTTCATTTTCCTGAATGAAATCTAACAAGATATTCTTGTTTTGTTTGAGGATTAATTTGTTTCAGAATTCCTCCAAATCCTATATCTGAATCATCAGTCTCAACAATCTTTTCCCAAGAGGAATTTGCAAGCATCAAACAATGCAAATGTTTGACTTTAGATTTCATCAGCTTGATTTTTTCAGTATGAACATCGATCCATGGTCCTGGCTTCTTCTTGAGTCTATCATATAGGATAGCTGTATCTATAGCAAGATTTATAGCAAGATTCTTGTAATATGGCAAAATATAATTCAAACTGCCAAGAAATCTTTGTAACTGAGTTCTATCAATAAATTGATCAGGAAATTTAGAAGCAAATTCAATATTCTATTTATAGGAATAATTTTTCCTTTTTCAATATTATGACCAAGAAATCGAACTTTAGTCTGGAACAAAATCATTTTTGGTTTTGAAATCACAAGACCATTTTGGATCACAATTTTCTTGAATATTTCAAGATGCTTAAAATGTTGTTGAATATCTTTTGAAAAAAACTAAGATATCATCAATATAAACAATTATAAAACCACTATAAGGGATAAAAATATCATTCATAATATTCTGAAATTCAGAAGGAGCATTTTTTAATCCTAATGTCATAACATTCCATTCATAATGTGCAATAGGGACAACAAAAGCAGTTTTAAATATGTCTTTTTCATTGACCTGTATTTGCCAATATCCAGATTTAAGATCAAACTTTGAAAATATTAATGCATTATGCAAACGATCTAAAAGATCCTTCTTATTGGGAATAGGATATCTAATCTATTTTAGCACTTTATTAAGTGGTTTATAATTAATAACAAGTCTAGGATTACCTCGTTCTTGTTCTGCATGCTTATTAACATAAAAAAATAGTACAACTCCATAGGGAGTATGATTTTTTAATTAAACGTTTGTCTATGAGACTAGCTATTTCCTTCTTACATAAATCAAGATATTCTTGATTCATTTGACAAGGCCTAGCCTTAGTAGGAATAATTTTTTCATCAAAATTATTTTCATAAGGTAAAGAAACAATATGCTTCTTTCTATCCCAAAAAGCATTAGGGTGATCATTACAGATATGTAAAGAGAATTCATGATTAAGATGTTTAATCTTATCCTACAATTTAGGATTTTTTAACATACTATCAATATTATTGATACTTATTTCCTGTTTGAGAAAATTGAGATGTGATTCTTTAGCTTTCATTAGATTAGCTAACTGACCTAAAAAAATTTCTCTAGGTTCAATAATAAAACGAAACATTACAGGTTCTTTATTATAAGTGCCTGTTATACCATGATTATCTATACCTAATATAGGCATAATTTCATTAAAAAAGGAGTTCCTAAAATTATAGGACATGTCATGTTTTCGATCAAAAGAAAACTAATAGATATACAAACTTTTTCATAACATATAAATGCTTGGGGTAATTTATATTTAACCCTTAATTTTTCTCCTGATGCAGAAGAAATGGAATGAGCAGTCTTCTCAAAATATTGAGTAGGAATCAATCCTTCCTGTATGCAATTAAGATCAGCACCAGAATCAATAAGGGCAATCATATTTTTAATCATATGATTTGGTTGAATAAGTAAATTTATTCTACCAAGCCATTTTTGTGTTGTTAGAATTAGACGATTTAAATCTACCATAGCATCTGGTAAAGTATTAGAAGAACTAGGTTCCTGATGAACAAACATATCAATATGTTCTTTAATGAATTGATTTTCTTGTTTAAGATTATTAATCTGACTTTGAAGTTTATTAACCTCTTGTTTTAATTCATGATGGGGGATAGGAGTATTTTTCCCTTTTTTATCACTTAATTGACTAATAATATCTTTAATATTATAACCCTGTTTTGAACTTAAAATTTTTTCAATGGGTTTTTCAACAAAATTTTCTTTGGAATAATGTTCTAAATTTTTTGATTTTAACGAATCATCTTTGATATCTTCTAATAATTTTAAGACATCTAACCACTTATCAATAGTAATTATATTAACACACAAATCATCAAATTGAGATAAAATCTTATAATATTCTTCATCAATAGTATTGACTTTACATTCACATGGAGGAGAATCCTCCTTAGAAGAAACCTTGTTTACTTCATCAGAAGAAGATTATTCTATATCTGAACTGTCTGAGCTAGAACCAGACAAATTATCAATATCAACAAAAAAATTTGCCAATTAATTTTTAGTATGCTCATCTAAATCCAGAGCATTTATCTTTTTTCGGAATTGCCGACACTTATTAGCATAATGACCTTTTTTACCACATCGATAACACGTGGGTATAGGCTTAGGTTTAGGGGTATATCCCTTTCTCTGATTTCTTCTCTCATTTTCTTAGCTTTATGCTTATATCTAGGAGATGTATGATATTTTTTAGGCTTTTTAGGGCCTTTAGACTTAGTAAGTCTACGAGTAGATGGAAGTTCCATTGCAAATTGTTCACAAAATTGACCTAACGTCTGTCTACCTGCGACGCCCGAGATTTAGCCATGCATTCAATTACTGTTGCATCCTTTGTTTGCGCATATCTTTCTATGCCTTATTAACTGTCTTCTTAAGTTACTATTCACTCTATTTTTAAACTGCATTCTATTAGTTAATTAGTATTTTTATTAAATCATATTAATTATTAAAGTAGTGGAAAAAATGTGCATTTGAGCTAGAGGCGATAGGATAGCTCGTTTAGAAAATGTTTTTAGTGGTTGAATGAATAGTGTTACGTAATAACTTTATAGATTTAATTAGTTAGCCTATGTGTCACACCTTAGGCACGTTTCTAAGCTTTCAACGCGCATTTTAGAAGCCACTTAAACACCCAAGCTTGACCCCACCCAACTAAACACCTTAAATTTCAACTAAGGCTCATAAAACACAAAACAAAAGGAAAAACAAAGAGTGCAGAACACTGTAGCTGGGCCGAGAGCAAGGAAAAGAAGAAAAAAAAAGATTTTTCTCATCAACTCTCCATATCAAGCCACTCCAAGCCTTGAGAAACTAGTGTAGGGTGTTTGCAAGCTTCCTAGGTGCTCCTACGCGCATTGGTGAGGGATTTCACGGCTTATTTTTGCATTTCTAAATAGTTGCTCTTTTCTTGATTTGTTGAAAATGTGATCAAATGCCATTGTATTAGTTATCTATGCTATTATACAATGTATATGAATGCTAGAGAACATATTTGAACCATCGTTTCGCAATTTAAACGGTTAGAATCGTTAGTTTGATTTTTAGGGTGAATAGTGACGTTTTTCTAGGGTTTTGCGTAATTGCTCGAATTAGCTTGATTCAATGCTTCTAATAGATGCCTTAGGTGCTAGTGAAGGTAACCTAATAGCCCCGTGCATTTGCATTGTCCTTAAATCGCTTAAAATGGAAAATAGCCGTCTTTAATTTGGGACTTTCGGGGTTAATGCGAATCTGGGTTAATTCGGGCTTCAATTTTAGTATCCTTAGGCTACCTAGGTGCTATAGAAGCCTTGATATCCTTTGTTTGAAGCCCGAACAATGTATGTGTAGTTTAAAGCCATAAGAGGGAATTTAGGGCTTTCGGGGTAATCACGGGCATTTGAATGAGTTAGAGGGTTGAGAGGGTTAGTTAGAAAGTTGGGAGAGTTTCCTTTGAAATTGGAATCATTAACCTTGGTTTGGAAGAGAAATAGTTTGAAAAACAAAGGGATTTATGAGCTATTTCGGTTGACTCACACTTCTAAACCCATGGCATAACATCTTGAGTGTTTATATGTGGTTTCAAGTTGTTTTGAAGCTTTTGGTGTGATTCTATACCTAATTTGCATATGTCTCCTTGTAAAATTGCATATTTGCTTATATAATTGTTCTATTCTAATTGCATCGAGGTCAACCTACTTTGTTGATCCTCCTATGTGTTAATGCTTATATTATTGCTATTAACTTGCCATTGTTAAGTGCATTGCATAGTGGTTGCGCAACCATAGTGTCAGGGGCGGATGTGTTGAATATCGGCTGGGCGGCAGAGGGCTAGCCGGTGGATATTCAATCTCCGTGCCCTAGTCCCTCATTCGCCAGGTCCGGAGATTGCCAGGGGATGTTGGGTCGTAGGATTATCGAGGTACATCCGGAGTACACCCACTGGAGTGTTTGGGCATTATGCCGGCTTATCGTGATCGTGCTCGTGGTTCGTGGATCGTGAATGAAGACCAGTGAAGATTGGTGTATAGGGGATTGTGTGAAATGTATCCTTTTAAATGTGTGGTTACTTAAGTTATCATTGTTTCTTAAATTGTCTAAGTGATATTGTTGTATAACTGTATTATTTGTTGCATTGCACGCCCCGGGACTATATTCCTCACTGGGCAACCGTGGTTGCTCATACCTCGATATCTGTTTCAGGAGACGCTGAGGGTGATCCCCAGCTTGTTGAGTTAGTTGAAGAAGAAGAAGTTCAGACTGATCCTTTGCCTTAGTTGCCGTGCTTGATAGCTTGAGGTGGTTAATGAATTTGCTGCTATGTGGAAGATTCATCTGATTATCTTATGTACTATTTTGTAGCCTAAGGGCTATGTATATGCTTGTTGTATAAGTTGAAGACTAGTTGGTTGTGGTGTAGCTTTGAAAGCCTATGTATTGTAATAACTTTTATTCTTGCTTTTAGTTCCTTGCATGCTTGGGAGTGAATGGCTAATGTAGTATGCCTTATCTTTTAAGTTGTTTTTACTGATATCCTAGAATGTCATGACTAAAACTATGTTGATAATAAGTTCTCGCATGCTTGTGTGTTTTGGAACTATTGTGTACTATAAGGCTCGGATGGCCTTAGAACTTTGATGTTTAATTAAGAAAAGCTTGTATTTTATTGTTGGGACTTTGTTTGAGTGTTTATAGGTTTTTAGAATGTCCACGGTACAGGGGAGACTCTGTCCATGTGTCGGGTCCGGACTTAGCCTTTAGCTTGGGGTTTGGGTCGGGGTGTGACATTTAAGTGGTATCAGAGCTATAGATTGCATGAAGCCGGGTAAAATTTCTCGGTCTGTGGGTAGATATTTGTTATGTGACTTTGTGAATACATGAGTCTTCGATTTTGATTTGCCTAAGTGAAATTTGAATTAGGAATGAACATGCTAGCATGGAAAAAGAATATCAAGAGTCTAGAATGTCAAGTATGATCTAGTGATTTATGTGTACTTCAAGAATGTGGAATATCTATTTGAACTTCTATGTACTTGACTTTATGTGAATCTATTTGGACTTTTCTTTATGTGTTTACTTATAAATTGCATATATACATATGTATACCTGTCATAACACTTTGCATTCTAGCTATTCGAGATGGGGCCCCGCCGTCGTACTGAAAATCCGAATGTTGGTGGAGAACCCGAGGGGGTTCATGGGCAAGAAGCTGAGGTGGCCGAAAATGCACCGCAGGTTCAAGAACCGAGCACTGCACAGATCTTGGCCACGATGGCCACTGCTATGAACACTATCGCCCAGTTTGTTACACAACAGGGTCAGCCAGGGGTCGTTGGAGGTAATCAGGCTGCGAGAGCCGGAGGTAGTGGTCCTACTGGAGAGAATCTATATGATCGGTTTATACATCATAGGGCCTATACTTTCTTTGGGGAGCCGGACGATATGAAGACTGAGATGTGGCTAAGGAGGTTTGAGAGAGTGGTAGCAATACTCGAGTGCCATGATGACAAGAAGATTACTTATGCCACTTTCCTTCTCGAGGGTGATGCTGAAGATTGGTGGCATACCGTCAGTGAGAAATGGGAAGCCGAGGGCATTCATCATTCATGGGCTGACTTTGTCCGAGAATTTCGAGACAAGTATATATCGGTGGTTGCCCGCGAGAGGCGTCAAACAGAGTTCATAAACTTGAAGCAGGGAAGTATGACGGTAGATCAATACGAGGCTACTTTTACCCGGCTTTCCCGTTATGCACCAGCTTTGATTCAGCCGGAGGACATGAAGATCCAGAGGTTCATCCTGGGTTTGAGGAGAGATATTATGCTGAACTTGTCTTCAAATGATTTTCCTAACTATGCTGCAGTAGTCCGAGCTGCCTCGAGATATGAGAAACGCAAGGCCGATGTGTTAGCCGAGACCAGTCAATCGAGTAAACGGTTTCAGTCTCAGAGTCAAGGGTACCAGGGGCAGGCTGTATCAGTTGGGCAGAGTTCACAGCCGAGGCAGACTCAGAGTTATACAGGGCCTACTCAGACTCAGTCACGACCAGTTCAGAGTCAGACTCAGAGTCAGTTCCGTCCAGCAGTTTCCCATTCGCAGCAGGGTAGTTCAGCTACCTCTACTTACAGAGCTCCTTCGGGAGGCACTGTTGCAAGACGTCACCAGCAGTGCAGCTTCTGTCAGTGCCAGGGCCACACTGAGGATGTTTGTTGGAAGAAACATAACAAGTGTACAAGTTGCGGCAGTGATCAGCACAGGGTTAAAGACTGTCAGAAATTTAAGAACCCTAGGGGTCAGACGTCAGCTCAGAACTCTCAGACCAGGGCACCAGCTGCAGCACCACCATCACGAGGTCAGGCCCGTGTATTTGCTTTGGATGTTGAGGAGCTTCCGGATACAACCGCTGTGGTAGAAGGTATTTTTCTTCTTAATGACCAATCAGTTAAGGTTTTAATTGATTCCGGGGCTTCGCATTCATTTATTACTCCAACTTGTGCACAAATTGCTAAATTGAAACATGATAAACTGTTGCATGAGATTGTGGTTTATACTCCTATGGGTCCGAAGTTTGTTACTAGATCTATTTGCAGAGCATGTAGTATATTTATTGAGGGTCGTGTTTTTCCTGCTGATTTGATTATCCTACCCTTCAATGACTTTGAAATTATATTGGGAATGGACTGGTTAAGTAAATATTATGCTCAGCTTGATTGTAGAAAAAAGATTGTGTATCTAGAAATGCTTGACCAGCCTGTACTTAAAATAGTTGGTAGTAGAAAATCTACGGGAACTCCTATTATTTCTTCTATTAGGGCATCTAAATTATTGAGCAAGGGTTGTGAGGCTTATCTTGCATATTTGATTAATCAACCTGGGGATCAATTGAAATTGAATGATGTACCTATCGTGAGAGAGTTTCCGGGGGTCTTTCCTGAGGAATTACCTGGGTTACCGCCTGATAGAGAGATAGAGTTCATGATTGATTTATTTCCGGGGACTTCACCTATCTCTAGGACTCCGTATAGAATGGCTCCACCTGAATTGCAGGAATTGAAAGTTCAATTGCAGGGCTTGCTTGAGAAGGGATTCATTCAGCCGAGTTCTTCACCGTGGGGTGCGCCAGTTCTATTCGTTAAAAAGAAAGACGGATCTCTTCGCCTATGCATTGATTATCGGGGTCTTAATCAGGTAACCATCAAAAATAAATATCCTTTGCCTTTAATCGAAGAGTTATTTGATCAGTTGCAAGGCGCCAGGGTATTCTCTAAATTTGATCTGAGGCAAGGCTATTATCAACTGAGGATTAAGAAAGATGATGTTCCTAAAACTGCTTTCAGAATTCGATATGGCCATTATGAGTTTGTTGTCTTGCCGTTTGGTCTTACTAATGCTCCCGCCGCATTCATGGACTTAATGCAGAGGGTATTCCGTCCTTATCTGGACCAATTTGTGGTCATATTCATTGATGATATCCTTGTCTATTCTAAATCAGAGGCGGAACATGAACAGCATCTCATAATTGTGTTGCAGACTCTTCAGGAGCATCAGTTATTTGCAAAGTTTAGCAAATGTGAATTCTGGCTTAAGCAAGTTGCTTTTCTTGGCCATATTATCTCGCAGGATGGTATTTCTGTTGATCCAGCGAAGATTGAAGTGGTGTTATCTTGGAAACGACCTGAAATTGTTATAGAAATTCGTAGCTTCCTTGGTTTAGCTGGGTATTATCGGAGGTTTGTCAAGGATTTCTCTAAGATTGCAGGGCCTTTAACTCAACTTACTCAGAAGAAAACAGTTTTTGACTGGAGTGATAAATGCGAGGCCAGCTTCCAGGAATTGAAGAAGAGATTGACTACAGCTCCTATTCTTGCTTTACCTAAGGGATATGATAATCTGGTGATCTATAGTGATGCTTCGAAGGAAGGTCTGGGTTGTGTATTGATGCAGAATGGCAGGGTTATTGCTTATGCTTCCAGGAAACTGAAGCCTTATGAACTCAACTATCCGACTCATGATCTTGAGCTTGCCGCTATCATTCTTGCATTAAAGAAATGGCGTCATTATCTCTGGGCCAACAAGTTTGAAATCTTTACAAATCATAAGAGCTTGAAATATCTATTTTCACAGAAAGAGCTGAACATGAGGCAGAGGCGTTGGCTGGAATTACTTGAGGACTATAACTGCACTATTAACTATCTTCCGGGTAAGGCCAATATTGTTGCTGATGCTTTGAGCCGAAAGGCTACTGTTGCCAGTTTGATTATCAAGAATTGGGAATTCATGGAAGAATTGTGCTTATGGAAGCCTAGTACTTCAAATTCTGGTATTCAATTCGCAAGTTTGCAGATTCAATCTCTGTTATTATCCAGGATTCGGGAAGCTCAACAGGCTGATCTTCAATTATTGAAAGTCTTAGAGAATTCTAAAGGGGGAAAGTCGGATTTCAAACTGCACGACGATGGTATTCTCAAATTCAAAGGTAGAATCTGTATTTCGAATGATCCAACTCTGAAGAATAATATTCTTGGTGAGGCACACCGTTCCAGATATACTATCCATCCAGGCAGTACTAAAATGTATAAAGATTTGAAGCAGAATTTCTGGTGGAATAATATGAAGAGAGAAATTGCTGACTATGTTGCCCGATGTCTTACTTGTCAGAAGGTTAAAGCAGAGCATAAGAGACCTGCAGGGTTGTTGCAGCCTTTGGCTATTCCTGTTTGGAAATGGGATCATATTACCATGGATTTCGTATCAGATTTACCGAGGTCTTTGAAGGGTAATGACTCAGTTTGGGTTATTGTGGATAGACTGACCAAGACTTCTCACTTCATTGCTAAAAAGAAGTCTGATTCTCTTGACAAGCTGGTAGAGTTGTATATTGAGAATGTTGTCCGACTTCATGGAATTCCAAAGAGTATTGTGTTAGATAGAGATCCTAGATTCAAATCTTAGTTCTGGCAGAAGATTCAGAAAGCTTTGGGCACGAATTTGAATTTCAGTACAGCTTATCATCCTCAGACAGATGGTCAATCCGAGAGAACTATCATAATCCTCGAGGATATGTTGCGGGCTTGTATTCTGGACTTCGGTAAAAGTTGGGAGAAGTATTTGCCACTCGCATAGTTCGCCTATAACAATAGTTATCAAGCTACTATTGGTATGGCACCTTATGAGGCACTGTATGGGCGTAAATGTCGGTCTCCTCTCTACTGGGATGATGTTGGCGAGATGAAGACTATCGACCCTACTCTCTTACCTGAAATGAACAAAATGATTGATCATGTGCAGCTTATCAGAAAAAGAATGCTTATAGCACAAGCCGGCAAAAGAGTTATGCAGATAGACGACGTCGTGATCTGAAATTTGCTATGGGGGATCGAGTATTTCTGAAAATTTCTCCTCGCAAGGGTTTGATTCGGCATGGTAAAGGAGGTAAACTCAGTCCTCGATATGTGGGACCATTTGAGATAACTGAAACTGTTGGTGATTTGGCTTATCGTCGAGCTTTACCTCCCAGTCTGGGCAGAATTCATGATGTATTCCATGTTTCTATGCTTCGGAAGTATCAGCCAGATCCCTCTCACATACTTGAGCCAGAACCGCTAGAGATCAGTGAAACTTTGACCTATACAGAGAAACCTATTCAAATTGTTGATCAGAAAGTTCAGGAGCTGAGGACTAAAAGCATTCCGATGGTTAAAGTTCTGTGGGATCATCATGGCGTAGAGGATGCGACGTGGGAGAGAGAGGAGCAGATGCGGGAACGGTATCCAGGTTTATTCGCCGAATCATGTAAGAATTGCGTGGACGCAATTAGTTTAAGGGGGAGAGGATGTGACGCCCGAGATTTAGCCATGCATTCAATTACTGTTGCATCCTTTGTTTGCGCATATCTTTCTATGCCTTATTAACTGTCTTCTTAAGTTACTATTCACTCTGTTTTTAAACTGCATTCTATTAGTTAATTAGCATTTTTATTAAATCATATTAATTATTAAAGTAGTGGAAAAATGTGCGTTTGAACTAGAGGCGATAGGATAGCTCGTTTAGAAAATGTTTTTAGTGGTTGAATGAATAGTGTTATGTAATAACTTTATAGATTTAATTAGTTAGCCTTTGTGTCACACCTTAGGCTCGTTTCTAAGCTTTCAACGCACATTTTAGAAGCCACTTAAACACCCAAGCTTGACCCCACCCAACTAAACACCTTAAATATCAACTAAGGCTCATAAAACACAAAACAAAAGGAAAAAAAAAGGGTGCAGAACACTGTAGCTGGGCCGAGAGGAAGGAGAAGAAGAAAAAAAAAAGATTTTGCTCATCAACTCTCCAAATCAAGCCACTCCAAGCCTTGAGCAACTAGTGTAGGGTGTTTGCAAGCTTCCTATGTGCTCCAACGCGCATTGGTGAGGGATTTTACGGCTTATTTTTGCATTTCTAAATAGTTGCTCTTTTCTTGATTTGTTGAAAATGTGATCAAATGCCATTGTATTAGTTATCTATGCTATTATACCATGTATATGAATGCTAGAGAACATATTTGAGCCATCGTTTCGCAATTTAAACATTTAGAATCGTTAGTTTGATTTTTAGGGTGAATAGTGACGTTTTTCTAGGGTTTTGTGTAATTGCTCGAATTAGCTTGATTCAATGCTTCTAATAGATGCCTTAGGTGCTAGTGAAGGTAACCTAATAGCCCCGTGCATTTGCATTGTCCTTAAATCGCTTAAAATGGAAAATAGCCATCTTTAATTTGGGACTTTCGGGGTTAATGCGAATCCGGGTTAATTTGGGCTTCAATTTTAGTATCCTTAGGCTACCTAGGTGCTATAGAAGCCTTGATATCCTTTGTTTGAAACCCGGACAATGTATGTGTAGTTTAAAGCCATAAGAGGGAATTTGGGGTTTTCGGGGTAATCGCGGGCATTTGAATGAGTTAGAGGGTTGAGAGGGTACCTTGAGGGTTAGTTAGAAAGTTGGGAGAGTTTCCTTTGAAATTGGAATCATTAACCTTGGTTTGGAAGAGAAATAGTTTGCAAAACAAAGGGATTTATGAGCTATTTCGGTTGACTCACACTTCTAAACCCATGGCATAACATCTTGAGTGTTTATATGTGGTTTCAAGTTGTTTTGAAGCTTTTGGTGTGATTCTATACCTAATTTGCATATGTCTCCTTGTAAAATTGCATATTTGCTTATATAATTGTTCTATTCTAATTGCATCGAGGTCAACCTACTTTGTTGATCCTCCTATGTGTTAATGCTTATATTATTGCTATTAACTTGCCATTGTTAAGTGCATTGCATAGTGGTTGCGCAACCATAGTGTCAGGGGCGGATGTGTTGAATATCGGCTGGGCGGCAAAGGGCTTGCCGGTGGATATTCAATCTCCGTTCCCTAGTCCCTCATTCGCCTGGTCCGGAGATTGCCAGGGGATGTTGGGTCGTAGGATTATCGGGGTACATCCGGAGTACACCCACTGGAGTGTTTGGGGATTATGCCGGCTTATCGTGATCGTGCTCGTGGTTCGTGGATCGTGAATGAAGACCAGTGAAGATTGGTGTATAGGGGATTGTGTGAAATGTATCCTTTTAAATGTGTGGTTACTTAAGTTATCATTGTTTCTTAAATTGTCTAAGTGATATTGTTGTATAACTGTATTATCTGTTGCATTGCACGCCCCGGGACTATATTCCTCACTGGGCAATAGTGGTTGCTCATACCTCGATATCTGTTTCAGGAGACGCTGAGGGTGATCCCCAGCTTGTTGAGTTAGTTGAAGAAGAAGAAGTTTAGACTGATCCTTTACCTTAGTTGCCGTGCTTGATAGCTTGAGGTGGTTAATGAATTTGCTGCTATGTGGAAGATTCATCTGATTATCTTATGTATTATTTTGTAGCCTAAAGGCTATGTATATACTTGTTGTATAAGTTGAAGACTAGTTGATTGTGGTGTAGATTTGGAAGCCATGTATTGTAATAACTTTTATTCTTGCTTTTAGTTCATTGCATGCTTGGGAGTGAATGGCTAATGTAGTATGCCTTATTTTTTAAGTTGTTTTTAATGTTATCCTAGAATGTCATGACTAAAACTATGTTGATAATAAGTTCTCGCATGCTTGTGTGTTTTGGAACTATTGTGTACTATAAGGCTCGGATGGCCTTAGAACTTTGATGTTTAATTAAGAAAAGCTTGTATTGTATTGTTGGGACTTTGTTTGAGTGTTTACAGGTTTTTAGAATGTCCACGGTACAGGGGAGACTCTGTCCATGTGTCGGGTTGGGTCGGGGCGTGACACTATCAGTTAGACCTTGTTTTTTTATTTGATAATTCAATTTTATTTGATTACAAAGATCTAATCCTTCTTTGACACATACGCCAATTCATTCACCATAAGTGTACATATTATAAACAATATTATTGTTTGTATCCTTTATCAAAACTTTTCTAATTTTTTCTGCAAATGATGCAGGTAAGCCGTCAACAAATTGGGCTTTCCATTGATTATCATTAGCTTCGGGAAGTTCGAAGACTCTAGTGAGGAAAACATCTTTATACCATCTAAAAGATGTAAGAGTAGGGCAACGTAAATTATGCAATAAAGTCCTAGTTCTATCATAACTTGTAGAGAATTGACTACATAAATGTTCAAGAATAGTAGCACACATTGTGTAAATAGCATTAGACACTTCAACACCATTTTTGTGAGACCCCGGTCCCGAATTTATGTGTAAATACTTGTTTAATTGTTATTTACGTGCATTTGATTATTTAAATTATAAATTACATGCTTTTACTTGTTTAAATTGATTATTTGTCACATAATGTATAATTTTGTGTTTATTTCTTTTATTACATGAAATATGTGCATTCATATTATTTTCATAAGGATTTTAAGTTAAAATTGCATTTAAAGTGTTTTAAGTTCCATTTAATGATCTTTCTCCTAAAATTTTTAAAACTAGTCTTTTAAACAATTTAAAAACTAATCTACCATTATATTTTGACTATTGGTTTAGAAAAAAATTGAATTTGCAACAAAATATGAGATTAAAGTTGACTTTTAGCATGTTAAAGTAACGTTTTTAGACAAAATAGTGATTTTCCACTCACATATATCATCCTTTGACCCTTTGACTTCATTTTAACACCATACAAGTTCAAAATCAGCCAAAAAAACACTCCAAATCAGCCACTAAACCCTTATTACGAGAATAGTAAATTTTATGCAATTTTGGCTCTTTAAAGGTGTAAATAAAAGAGTTTGAAGCTCAAATCGCATATTTGGACTCATCTTGGCGTCCTCTATCTTTCTACCATTCGTTTTTTGTGTTTCGGAACAAAAGCTCTGTTAGGAATTTTTGGATTTTCATAGAGTTTTAAAGTTTATGTTCAATTTTGCAATTTTCGGATTTTTCCATTAGTGTGTCATAACCTGCTTGATTCTTGTTCTATATAGTATTATTACATGCTAGAGACCTTTTATATGCATTGGTATATCTTGAAACTAAGTTTTTGACAAGATTTCACTTGAGGAATATGATGAATAGTGCCAAACTAGGGTTTCCAAAAATAGTTGTAATTTAATTTGATTCGAGGCTTCTAGTAGTTGCTAATTAGTTCCTTGAGCATGGGAAAAATATTTGTTATGCTTTCCATGTGAAAATTTTGGGAAATTTGATCCAAATAGGCTACTTTAATAAGGGGTTTCGGGGGTTAACTCAAATCTGGGCACATTTCAACGTTATGGCTAGACTTTATTAAGTATTGAAGCCTTAGAAGTGCCTTCATTTCGCCTGTTTGGGATCCAGAATTGGTACTTGTAGTGTAAACTCACAAAGAGGCATTTTCGGTGTTTTCGTGTACTTGTGCTCTAGGTTATGATTTGGAGGTTCTAAATGAGGTATTTAGGTATCCTTAGATTGGTAGGATGGTTAGCTAGCTTAACTTGATCCTTGAATTCCGGTAGGAAGCTAAATAGCCTAGTTGATCAAAGGGGAAATGAATGAATTAATTGCTTTAGTACTTGTATTGCTTTGTAGTTGCTCCTAGCTTGTCTAAATGCAATTCTAAGGTATGTGTGAGCTTTTGGTTAAGTTTTGTGAAAAGTATAATATTGACCCCTCTGTGTTCGCATAGTTTATTTCAAGATATTTGCTTTATAATTGAGTAATTAAATGTTTATATGCCTTTGTGTAGTGTATGTATCATAGTAGTGAAGTCTCGTGAATTGAATTACTTGGTTTACATGGCTTTGGTTGAGTATGAATTTAGAATGGACTAAAGGAACTAGTAATGAACCACGGTAATAATTGTTGTTAATTGATTCTTGATTGATTGGATAAATGTTTGAATGTACTTGTGTAACAAGTTCATCTATTCGGAGAAGTTGTGAGTTAAGCTATATGGATACTAGTTAAAGATTGAGTAAACATGTTTATATTGCTTATTAATTGCATTATATGTGTAAAGATGCGCTTATATAACTTATTGGTTAGATGTTATATAGTGCTTCTACTTATGTGAGTTATCATGGCTATGTATATGTTATTTATTATGCTATTGTCTTTGTGTAATACTTGGAAATTAAGAATGTTGCATATGTGATCACTTGAGTTTATGTATTGTTTAAATATTGATTAGAATGCTTGTTAAACCATGAAATATATTGTTAGTTATGTAAGTTCAAGGGAATCAAATAGAGTTGGATAAGTTAATGACTTTATGAATTAGCTTTAGTAGAGAATAAAGGTATAACTTCTTATCATATAGTTGATTGTATTAGGTAGTGATAATTGAAGGAATAGTACATTTGGAGCATAATGAATAAGTTTTTGGCTAATTCTCACAGGCTTGGTTCACTAAGGTGAGGGAGTCTTCATCTCTTTTGTGCATCTTAACTTGATTTATTATTTCTAAATTTAATTATTTAGTAATTGTTAAAGTTTATATGTATTATTTTACTTGCCATCTTGTGTCTTTTCGTGTTATTGTGACTAATTATGATGGCGGCCTACTTTGTCGTCCCTCTTATGTGTTATTGGATGATCTTGGTTCTCATGGACTTGATTCGAGGTTGCGCAACCTTTTCGGACATGGTAGTGCCGAGAAACACAGGCAACGTCGGGCTTGTCGTGCTGCCTCGACTACCATGGTGCCGATTCCCTTTCTCGTTGAGTATACTCCACTACCCCAGAGGCGTGGTTCACCTGTTGGGCATATGGACCTGCCTCAGGAGAAAGGATCATAGGATCGGGATACATCCAGAGTATCCCACACTTGGAGGAGTAAGGGTTTACCAGCACTTGCGTGAAGTTCGTGGCTCGTGGTACGAGATTGAAGACTTGAAGTGAAACCGTATCTTTTTAAAATGTGGTTATTTATTTGACTATTTGATCTTGTTGCTTTATGTTATATTTATGGCTTTCTGTGATTGCATATCATACTGCACGCCCCGGTATGCTACATCACTTTCCTCGCTGGGCAACATTGTTGCTCACTCCTCATTTAACATGTTTCAGGAGAAGCTGAGGTGAATCCCCAGCTAGTAGCCGTAGTTGAAGAGGAAGAAGAACAAGTTGAACAACTTCCGTGATTTTCTTGTGTGATAAGGTTGACTATAATGTGAAGTTTGTGTGAAGGTGTTGATTGTTGTTCTTTCTGAGACCTTGGGGTCTTGTATGTAAGTGGTAGTTGTATTTGACTTGTAATCTTGTATGTTGGATGAGATAGTAGATGTCATGTAATAATAGAGAGTAAACTTATTTCACTTGTTGCATGCTTGAGTGTGTAGTAGCTAGTTTGTTAAGCTTGGCTTATAGCTATGACGTACTACTTGAAATTAAAGTTAGAGGTTTAACTTGCATGCTTGCATGATATCTATTTTGTTGTTCCAAGGCTAGGATGGCCTTGTGAAACTGGTTGACTATATTAATCTTGGAAGTTAGGGTGTTGAGATGTTTGATTGTGGTTCAAGATTTATATGTGGCTATATGCAGGTACCAGTTCAGTCCTCGGTACATAGGAGACTTTGTCCGAGTGACGGGTCCGGACTTGACCTATAGCGTGGGGTTGGGTTCGGGGCGTTACAATTTTCCATTCTGGTGGCTTGAGCAATTTCTTGTCTCATTTCCATAGTAACACAATTATCAAACTAGCCTTTTAATTGACCAGTAAATCCAGATAAAATTATATCAGGTATAACTGGTTCTTGATTACCAGCTTGTTTACAAATTTGAGCATACATAAGCATACGTTCAACAACTCTCTTAATTTGCTTATGAGACATTCCTTCTATATTCCATTCATAAATGGTACGATGATCAAAACTAACATTTTTATTAAAATTAGTAGTATCTTCCTCATATAAAATATCTTGAGGAGTAGGACGAGGGTAATAAAACCTATTATTTTTAGGTTTACTAGCAAATTTACTAGACTGTCATTTTTTAATTTTATTTACTTCCTCTGAAATATTCATTATGGATTTAATATTTTGAGAAATGAATTCATCTTCTGACTTAGAACTATCAGAATTAACATTCGTAGATCTATCAGATCCAAGATCAGATAATAATCCAATATGTAAATGAACTAAATTTTTATTAATCAGGTTGTCAATTTTTGACTCAGGATCTAATTTAAATCCTTCCACCTTAGGGGCAGGTTGAAAACTTGTCTTCTTAATCTGAGAAGAAGATGTTTCTCCTATCTTCAATTTTCCTGTATCTTAAAGTTTTACTATTGGAGGTTTTTGCTTTAAGCAATCTAATATCTGATTATCCTTTTTATGTAAAATCAATAATTGTTCACCTACAATCTGTAAGGTACAATTAGTATAATTTCCCTGCTGAGCCAGAGAGTTAATGTGCTCTAACATGACAACAACATTACCATCCTCAAATAATTTAAGGAATGCTTTAGATTGTATTTGAAAATTATCTTTTCCAAAAATTAATGGTTTGGTAGGGGGAAAATTAGCTTTTTCTTTTTTACCTCAGACATCAGTCCATTCTCTTTCTATTGTATTAATAGCAAAAGCAACATAATGGTCTATAAACCAAGGAACAAATTTATAGATTTTTTGCTCATTTCTCAAATAATCATAATACTGATTTTTAATATTTTTCCATTGGGTTTTGTCAAAAGTTGAAGAAATCCATTCTCAAATGGGTTGCCAATGAGCATTTTAAAATTTATTATTAACATAAGTTTTTTCCCAGCTTCCTGGGCTAAAAGTAAGTGTAGTTGTCATCATATATGAAAACTCATTTCAGATGGAGTCATATTCTCCTTATTAATTCCAAGAGGAATTTGATTATGCAAAATTTTAACTGCATCTATTTTTTATGGGTGCAAAATTTCACCTTCTTCAGATGGGGGTTTAAACCTGTCTATTTTCTTATTAGGATCTTCTCTAATATAAGAAGTAGAAACTCATGATGATTGAGGAAATTCCACAATAGGGAAAATATAAGAATAATTTGAAGAAAAAGACCTAGTTAATATAGGTTCCTGTTTAAATTTAAGAAAGACATCGCCTTCTGTTGTTTGAACAACTTCAGATAAGTCTGATTGGATTCTTGGTTGACTAGGAGTCACCTTTTCTAATTTTCAATTCTCAGGAAAATCTATTTCTTCCCATTTTATCATTCTCCTAGTAGTAATCTTAGATTTGGCCAAATTAGTCTCAATCATAACTGTTGTACCAGCTTCATCCTGTAATCTACAGTTAGTGTTCAAAGTATGTAGAACCTTATAATAAATTCGATAACATATATTCAGAGTCTCAGAATGAGGCATATAATTATAACCTTAGTTTTATCATATAATGTAACAGCTTCGTGTATATTCCTATCAGATAAGGAAAGCTGTAAATTTGGTTTAACATTAAATAGACTGGTCCATAAGCCAGACTAGATTGAGTTCTTCCCATTAAAGATTGTCTTCAATCTAAGTTCCTAGCATCCCTAAGAACTGCAAGAAAACTATCATTTAATCCTCCTAATGTAAGAGGTTTAAAGGCTATTTGAATTAAACCTATATGTAAATAATTATGTAGAATCATGACACAGAATATCATTATTATATAACAATTTTATTGTTAATTCATCATCAACCATAGGGATTGATTGTTCAACTGTCTCAACAACATGCTTAAGACCCATATTTTCATACATACCATATTGGTAAATAGTATTTGGTTGAACATAAGGAATTGTCCATTTATTTAATAAATCAAGTTGTTTAGGAAGATCATATTCTTCCTTCTTAGCATTTTTTATATTATTTTTCTTTCTAAATGTAGAAAGCATGATAAGAGAATGTCTTACTATCTGCTTCCAACCATGTTTACTCTAACTGACCTCAAATCAAGCTCCATGTCTCTGATACCACAAGGAGGCCCAGGTATGGAGTTCAAGTTAATAGTTTTACAAACAAAATCTCTCTGGCAAAGCGGTCAACCGAGTCAACACAAAACAGCTCACAAAACAAAGAGCCAACAGTGCGACTTATGGCGACAAAATGCCTGTCTTGAGAGTTGTCTTACCATAACATCAATTCCACCTACGACTGTGTCTATCTCATAATATAGAGGGACATGTCTAGAGATCCATGGAAGTTACAGACAGTTTAGCAACTAGCCTGCCATATTAGGCGGCAGTAAAGAAAGAAAATAAATTAATCAAAACTAAAAAATAAAAGAGAATATACCTGAAGAAAAGAGTTTCTTCTTATTGATTGCCAAATGTACAAAGTGTTTACAAAATATGAAAACTTGAAAGGAAAACGTAAGCTGCTCTCTAGAGCTCTACCTAATGATGTAACGCCCTGATCTCTCACGAGACCGGAGGCTCTAATAACCATGCTATTCTCAACCCAATACCAAACCCGGTCACAAAATTTTAGGAAACAATGGACAGAGTTTCCCCTGTACTGTGGACATTCTGAAAACCTGTAATCAATCAAATAAAACCACGAAGCAAAAGGAACAACATCTGTAATTGAAATTCAAACTTCAAGGCCATCCGAGCCTTAAGCAACACAAGACAATATAAATACACACAAGCATGCAACAATAGTCCTAAAATCTTTGTCTTCATTCGCTTATCATACCATTCTATGTTAGCAATTAAACATTCTCATAAATTAATGCCAACCATACATCCGTTCATTCACACCCAAGCATGCAACGTAGCTAGAAGCAGAAGCATAAGTTATTACATGCCACAATCCCATAACACTTGCTACATCCACTTATCTTTCAAACTTACAACTACTCAAATATATATACATAAGCCCTTAGGCTCCCAAATAGAATAGATAGTAGAACAAGTAAGGTCTTCCATAGTTTAGCAGACAATCACTCAAATCTCAAGTTATAGCACACAGCAATCAAGTCAATTCCTCCAACTGCATCACCTGAAACATGTTTAGCGAGGTGTGAGCAATCACAATTGCCCAGTGAGGGATAAGGTCTACCGGGGACGTGCAATGCAGCAGTTAGTAAAAATAAAGCATTTTACAACCAAAGAACAATTAAAACAACAAGTTACCACACATTAAAAAGGATACGAAACACTTTGACTTCTATAACGTCCTGGCTAAGCGAATACCCCGAAGGGCAGAGGTACACCAGCGACGCCACGAACTGAAATCTCGATGTAATAATGACACTGATATCGATAAGCCAGCATCCCCTTTTTAAACACATATGGAAACATACCAAGGTCTTAGATGCGAGTGACGAACGAATATACCCTTAAACCCCTTTGTTTTTCATCCGTTTTCCTTCCAAACTCATATCAATTATTCAAATTTAAGGGAAAGCTATACCAATCTTCTAATTAATCCTTAAGGTACCCTTACAACCCGCAAATACGTTCAATTACCCGCAATTACCCCAAACGCCTGAATCTTCCTCTTATAGCTTTGAACTACACCTACCTTAACCGGGCTTCAAACAAGAGTTAGCAAAGGTTCTATAGCACCTAGGTAGCCTAAGAACACTAAAAGTAAAGCCCGAATCCACCTGGATTAGCATTAACCCCAAAACCCCTTTTTAAAAAGTCGGCTAATTCACGTTTTATTCAAGTTTTGAGCAATTTGAGTGCACGGGGATATTAGACTACCCTCATTAGCACCTAAGGCATCTATTAGAAGTATTGAATCAAGCTAATACGCACAATTACACAAAATCCTAGAAATCCCGTCACTATCCCTACGAATCAACCATTGATTTCTACCGTTTAAAATGTGAAACAATAGCATAAATGTGGTCTCTACTACACGTATACAACATATATAAGCTTATTTGAGCATTGCAATAGCATTAGACAACATTTCTAACAAATCAAGAAAATAGCAACATTTCTAAAATGTACAAATAAGCATGAAAAACCCTCACCAATGCGCATAGGAACTCTCGGGAGGCTAGCAAACACCTTAAACTACTTGCTCCTTGCTTGGCTTGAAGATTTGATGAGCAAAATCCTCTCATTCTCCTCCTATGTTGATTCTCGGATTTGCTACAGTAATTTCTGCATCTTCCCTTTTTTTTTTTGCTTAGTTATGACTTGTTTGTGTTTGGTTGATTATATATTAGGGTGGGGCCTATTTGGGTGAGTGTATGGTCTAATAAAATGAGCCTAGTTAACTTAAAAACGAGTCTATGATTGCAATTTTGTGCTAGCTAACTAAAACATATTGTTCATACGTAACACTATTCACTAGTTCATTAAACTATTTTCTAAACGAAGGTTCCTATCGCTGCTAGCTCAAATGCATATTTTTCTTGTAACACCCCGATCCCTCTCGAGACCAGGAGTTCTATCAATCAATCTAATCACAACCCAATTCCAAACCCGGGTAAAATTTAGGGAAAACGGACGGAGTCTCCCCTGTTTCTAGGCAAAAAGAAAACCTGCGACAGCATATAAATGGACCAATACCATGTCCAAACATTCAACCACCTCAAGGCCATCCGAGCCTTGTTCTCAACAAGCAACCACAAGCAAATATACATACATTTTCAAGTACTAGACTATTCTAACTCTTCCTTTAACCATACAAACATGCTTAGTAATTAAACTACACCAACCTATTGCATAAGTTAGACTATCATATCTTTCTATCTCTTTCCTTTGTCATTACAAACATACATTGAAATTAAGCTACATTAACTAAATACATAATCTAACTTATCAAACTACTTCAACAATCTAATGAAACTTAAAATACATACTTCTTGACATTAAATACATACAACATAAGGAAGCATATATCTTTACAACTTCGACACTCAAGCCACATAGGCACGCAAGACAACTCTTCAGGCATGAACTTTCACGAAATCACGAACTTTCTAGCTAACATGACATTTCCTGAAATGTGGTGGTGAGGAGTGAGTATACACAACACGTATACTCAGTGAGGGCGAGACAGATATCGAGTTGGAGAGAAAGAAGATCGTGCAATGCAAAAAGATACAGTTAAGCAATACAATCAATAAAAGGCATTCAATATAAACAACAATACAATTAAACAACTAAAGAAAGCATTAACACAACCAATCAAAGCTATACCACACTTTGAAGGCTATGGTTCACTTGAGCGAGTAATGTACCGATCACAATTCCGATGACTTTAACAATGACGCGCCAGCCTAAACCACCTTATAACACCAGTTTGGAATACCTCGGAAGTATCCATCAATCTACGACCCAAATCTCCCTGGGAGGCAACCCAAGCGAGAAAGGGAATAGCAGCGGAGCTAGAGCAACCAACACTGGCAACCCAAGGCTACCCAGAGAGACCTATCACTCACGCGCGAGACACTATGCAATGCAAGACTCGATACAAGGCGACAATCAAGGGATAAAGCCACACGTGGGAGAATAACAAAGTAGGTTACTCTCGCACGCAAAAGCAGCAATTGATAAGCAATTCAATCCAAAACAACTGAAACAAGTATTTCAAGTATTTCTAAGCATTCTATAGGCATAAAGACAAGAAAACACACAAAAACACAAATCGGTCCCAACTATCAAAACGCTACCATTTCCAAATGAGCTATGAGTTCTGGAAACCGACTTCGCCAACCCTCCTAGGTCACCATAAGGCACGTCTAAAGACCCCGAAACCTTACTTTACCCTAGAACTCGCGCAAAGCCCCGATTTCCCCCTTTCTCGTTTGAACTACAACTATAACAACCAAACACCCAACCAACGCCATAATCGCACCAAAAGTGCTTCCATGGCTTCCCAAAGCAATGCCAACACGCAAAACGAGAAAATGCTAAAGTCGACCTAAACGACCCCGACTTTCCCAAAGGTATAATTCTCATTTTTTCCACTACGCAACCCAAACAAACCACACATTTTAGCATTCTAGCATACCTAGCACGTTTCTACATCAACGGAAAGCATAACAGCGCAATTTTAAGGTTTCAAGGTTTTACTATTCATAAAACACTGTTCATTTAACAATTAAAATTGCAATCACAACATTTTACCGCAGAAAATGATACAAAGCTATAAATACATGTTCTACAAATGCCAAGGAACATTCTAGAAGCATCAAATCGCTTTAAATAACGATCTATGGATAAATCTAAAAATTGACAAAGTTAACATATACAACGTATAAATGCGCAAATAACATGCTTCCCTCACCTCAGACGCTCCTAGACGCTAGGAAAACCTCGTAGAGTGCCTCAGAAACCACCCCGTGGAAGCCCTCGCGAAGAATCAAAGAATTGAAGTTGAATTTTCTTTTTTTCCTTCCCTTATTTTTTCGGCCCTGCTATGCAGCTGTTTCAGGTCTGTTTTTTTGTGTGCTAAATTAGGCTATTAAAAGATGACAAGGGTCAAAAGGGTCAAAGCTTTGGTCAATGTTGGTCAAACAACTTAAAACTAGTCAAAATAGCTTATTTTTGTGCATTTTTAAGCTAAATAACTATCACCAAAATTAATTCTAGCTAGTAACAATTAAAATATAAAATTTAAGTCATCTAAATACTAGTTTCACTATTTGCTGAGGACTGGAAACCGTTTCCTAGCTAACGCTCTCGATATACAATGCACGTTGCGACAACAAAAGAATAACAATTAAATCTCGAAGAATCTAAGAAATATATCATTTTTTAAAAAAAACATTATAGTTTAAAATTTACTCCGGCTCGGAGCTACTTTTCATTTAAGTGAAATCCGAGCATCTAAGTGCAAGAAAAATAAAACCGATTGACACAGATATGAAAAGTAGTTGATATTCCGTTAACATGATTAGCTCAGGTATTAATCTAATTACTTTTAAAAGAAATATGAAAGTAAAGCTACAAATAAGTGTTTAACTAAAAGTAAACACATAATTCAATGCTAACATTTAAAATGTCACTTAGTTAAATGCAATTGAATGCCATTAAATGCATGCCGGGTTCGGGTTATCGCATCCTTCCCCCCTTAAAACAATTGCGTCCTCGCAATTCTTCTTCCAATAGAACTCTGCATCATCTGAAATCCAACTCTGACCACTCTTCATTGGTTGCTGAACAAGACGCTGATTAAGAATGCCATCTTGAAATCCAAATAAGAATTCCCCTGGTCAAGAATATCATAAAATAATTCCCCGCTAAGAGTGCCGAGAAGATGCCAATAAAGACTAAAGCGAAGATACTATAGATATTACCAATATACGAATCCTCTATAAAAATCCAACAAGTATCAAATAAGGAAGTCAAAAGATGGCCAAAATAGATGCAGCACATATAAGACCAAGCTCCAAGACCTCTTCGCCATTTGCCAAGTGCAACCTTTATACAGCCTAGAACATACCAATAAACAATCTGAGGCAGAGTCTAATCAAGAATCTCAAGGACCACTCGGGAATACTCCAAACAAGAAATCCAGTCAATCATATTACAGAAGTTTCAAGGAAGTCTTTCAATATATAGCTCTAGAAGCATCTGATTAGGAAATCCAAATTGTTCGCCAACATATATATACTTATCAAAAGTCCATGAATGAATACCAAGCTGAATAACCAAGTAGATTCCCAAAATAATATTGTTATCGAATATTGGATGAAATACCAGAGGAAATGCCGGGCAAGTACACCATATGCTGTTGAAGATTTCCAATCACGATTGTCAATAAAATATCAAGAAAGACCAGAACAAAGATATTGTAGACAATATTATATAACAAATCCAATAAGAACTCCGATTGTCAAATCCACTGAGAAATGTCCACAAAGAATACCAAAATAGTACACCTCACGCAAAGCTGATCATTGCAAGTAGACTCAAATCAAAGTTCCCCATAAGAATGCGAAAAGAATACTAACGGTTGATTAAAATCCCAACTTAGTCTTCCATGAATGCCATTATAGAAAAACTCGATGAATGCCCAACAAGGAAATATCAAGAAAACGCTCCAAAGAGTTATCATGTAAAACTCCAAAGAAAGTCATTTTTACTAAGCATAGGAGATAATCTTAGAGGAACCCCAACAGCCAAGTCTACCAAGAAGTGCCAACAGAAGTTCCAAAGAATACCCAATAAGGAAGCCAAAGAATGCTACCAAGAGCCATCATACCGAAACCCCAAAAGAAGACTACTCTTAAACAACTATTAAGCACAGAGAAGGACCCTAGAGTTTCGCCAATAACAGAGCTCCAAAAGCAAACACCAACTCCCAAATAAAGGCTAGCCAAATGCCATTCATTTCCTGTCAATCCATACGCCTTGAAAAGCCAGCGGTGAACCACTTTCTTTAGGGGAGGAAGAGGACTTACTTACCATTTCAATAGGACATGTATGAATGCCAATATATCACAATTATACACATGCCTTAAACTACTATGCAAGCAAGTCTACAAAAGAGTTTATTCAATCAAAGTCACTCAAGCATAACAATCAAATAAGCACAACATAATCAATTCAAGTCACAGCATAACCAATTCAAGACATTCTATACACACATTACAAGTAATACTTTAAGCATTAACAATTCACGAGGTCGATACAATTCACGATGCCAATTCAATAAGTCAATTCGATAGACAACTAGACATTTCACCTTACTTAGCACACAATTAACACATAACACATAACTATATCACATAGGAGCACACATTCAAGTCAAGACACACAATCTCACATACAAGCATACACTTTCAAGAAACACTTAACAAGCATACATTCAAGGGTCACTACCCACCAGACCGAGGACCCTGTCCCGGCTTATGAGCTAGACAAGCTCTGATACCACCTGTAACACCCCGATCCCTCTCGAGACTGGGAGTTCTATCAATCAATCTAATCACAACCCAATTCCAAACCCGGGCAAAATTTAGGGAAAACGGACAGAGTCTCCCCTGTTTCTAGGCAAAAAGAAAACCTGCGACAGCATATAAATGGACCAATACCATGTCCAAACATTCAACCACCTCAAGGTCATCCGAGCCTTGTTCTCAACAAGCAACCACAAGCAAATATACATACATTTTCAAGTACTAGACTATTCTAACTCTTCCTTTAACCATACAAACATGCTTAGTAATTAAACTACACCAACCTATTGCATAAGTTAGACTATCATATCTTTCTATCTCTTTCCTTTGTCATTACAAACATACATTGAAATTAAGCTACATTAACTAAATACATAATCTAACTTATCAAACTACTTCAACAATCTAATGAAACTTAAAATACATACTTCTTGACATTAAATACATACAACATAAGGAAGCATATATCTTTACAACTTCGACACTCAAGCCACATAGGCACGCAAGACAACTCCTCAGGCATGAACTTTCACGAAATCACGAACTTTCCAGCTAACATGACATTTCCTGAAATGTGGTGGTGAGGAGTGAGTATACACAACACGTATACTCAGTGAGGGCGAGACAGATATCGAGTTGGAGAGAAAGAAGATCGTGCAATGCAAAAAGATACAGTTAAGCAATACAATCAATAAAAGGCATTCAATATAAACAACAATACAATTAAACAACTAAAGAAAGCATTAACACAACCAATCAAAGCTATACCACACTTTGAAGGCTATGGTTCACTCGAGCGAGTAATGTACCGATCACGATTCCGATCACTTTAACGATGACGCGCCAGCCCAAACCACCTTATAACACCAGTTTGGAATACCCCGGAAGTATCCATCAACCTACGACCCAAATCTCCCTGGGAGGCAACCCAAGCGAGAAAGGGAATAGCAGCGGAGCTAGAGCAACCAATACTGGCAACCCAAGGCTACCCAGAGAGGCCTATCACTCACGCGCGAGACACTATGCAATGCAAGACTCGATACAAGGCGACAATCAAGCGATAAAGCCACACGTGGGAGAATAACAAAGTAGGTTACTCTCGCACGCAAAAGCAGCAATTGATAAGCAATTCAATCCAAAACAACTGAAACAAGTATTTCAAGTATTTCTAAGCATTCTATAGGCATAAAGACAAGAAACCACACAAAAATACAAATCGGCCCCACCTATCAAAACGGTACCATTTCCAAATGAGCCACGAGTTCTGGAAACTGACTTCGCCAACCCTCCTAGGTCACCATAAGGCACGTCTAAAGACCCCGAAACCTTACTTTACCCTAGAACTCGCGCAAAGCCCCGATTTCCCCCTTTCTCGGTTGAACTACAACTATAACAACCAAACACCCAACCAACGCCATAATCGCACCAAAAGTGCTTCCATGGCTTCCCAAAGCAATGCCAATACGCAAAACGAGAAAACGCTAAAGTCGACCTAAACGACCCCGACTTTCCCAAAGGTATAATTCTCATTTTTTCCACTACGCAACCCAAACAAACCACACATTTTAGCATTCTAGCATACCTAGCACGTTTCTACATCAACGGAAAGCATAACAGCGCACTTTTAAGGTTTCAAGGTTTCACTATTCATAAAACACTATTCATTTAACAATTAAAATTGCAATCACAACATTTAACCGCAGAAAATGATACAAAGCTATAAATACATGTTTTACAAATGCCAAGGAACATTCTAGAAGCATCAAATCGCTTTAAATAATGATCTACGGATAAATCTAAAAATTGACAAAGTTAACATATACAACGTATAAATGCGCAAATAACATGCTTCCCTCACCTCAGACGCTCCTAGACGCTAGGAAAACCTCGTAGAGTGCCTCAGAAACCACCCCGTGGAAGCCCTCGCGAAGAATCGAAGAATTGAAGTTGAATTTTCTTTTTTTCCTTCCCTTATTTTTTTGGCCCTGCTATGCAGCTGTTTCAGGTCTGTTTTTTTATTTTATTTTGTGCTAAATTAGGCTATTAAAAGATGACAAGGGTCAAAAGGGTCAAAGCTTTGGTCAATGTTGGTCAAACAACTTAAAACTAGTCAAAATAGCTTATTTTTGTGCATTTTTAAGCTAAATAACTATCACCAAAATTAATTCTAGCTAGTAACAATTAAAATATAAAATTTAAGTCATCTAAATACTAGTTTCACTATTTGCTGAGGACTGGAAACCATTTCCTAGCTAACGCTCTCGATATGCAATGCACGTTGCGACAACAAAAGGATAACAATTAAATCTCGAAGAATCTAAGAAATATATCATTTTTTTAAAAAAACATTATAGTTTAAAATTTACTCCGGCTCGGAGCTACTTTTCATTTAAGTGAAATCCGAGCATTTAAGTGCAAGAAAAATAAAACCGATTGACACAGATATGAAAAGTAGTTGATATTCCGTTAACATGATTAGCTCAGGTATTATTCTAATTACTTTTAAAAGAAATATGAAAGTAAAGCTACAAATAAGTGTTTAACTAAAAGTAAACACATAATTCAATGCTAACATTTAAAATGTCACTTAGTTAAATGCAATTGAATGCCATTAAATGCATGCCGGGTTCGGGTTATCACATTTCTCATTCCTAAAACAGTTAATATGATTTAATAAAAATAATAATTCATTAATATAATGCAGTTGAAAAATGGAATGAATAGTAACTAAGAAAGACAACAAGTAAAGCACAAAATTAAATGCGCAATTAATGGATGCAACAGTTAATAATGTGTACGGCAGAATCTCGGGCATCACAGAAGAAGTCCTAAAGCCCTGAATTTATACAGCTGGGCGGAACTCAAAACTAAATTAAAAACAACGTAATCCGGATTTGAAAACTTTGAAATTCGAGCTCCCTATATATCATGTGTCATATAAGACAAAAACTTTATAAAAAGTGAATAGGAATAGTCCTAAAAAGAAGCAACAGTGACATTCCACTAACCATCGGTAGACAGCTTTTCCAAAAGCAAATTTGCTTTCCCGCAAAGTTCGGTTTTCTTTTTGCACAATCATCCAAAAGTGTCATCAAACTCCTTCAAATAGCTTTTGTTTTTCCTTTATCTTTGGCTTTACGAATTAACTCATCCTTCAAGCTGTCAAACAGATCTTCTGCCAACACATCTTGAGTGGATGGGATATCCTCATTAGGATCTTGGGATTTTCCCGCCAAACACCCATAGGCATTAATAGACCTCATAGAAGTGTCTTCTGATGTAGAATCAGTAGCGACTGCATTTTTAAAATGTCTGAGGAAATCTTCCTTGACTTTATCCCAATAAGAAGCCATGACATCTTCATGAGAACTGATTTGTTTTCTCATTTGGATTTTTCTTAAAATATGTGAGAAAGAAGATTCCTTTTCTTGGGCCTTCTTCTTTGTTTCTTCCAGCTGGTCCTGATAGAGAGCTATCGTCTGAGAAATTTCATTGATATTAGGTTGACCATAAGGTTTCTTTGTCTCCGGATCATTTTGCAAGAGTTTTGCCCAAAATTTTGAAATAAATTTTCTTTTTAAACAAAACATTTTTTCTTTATTCATTTCCGCAACAGGGATCCATTTCCATATCCATGGGATTCCAAATTCTATAAAGAAAAAAAAAAGAACTGGATCCTTCAATATAAAGATCAAGATCATTTCCTATATGTGGGTATATTGCTAACCATTCAATAAAAGGTCCTTTATAAGGATTAGGGAGAATTTTGACCGAAGGTCCAAAACTTTTCCACCATTGATGGATCCAGGGAGGATACCTGTGGTTTTGAAAAATTTCAGGATTGAATTTTATAAACCTAGAGTGTTTATGCTGGGGGTTTTCATATAAGAAAACTTTGGAAAATGCTTTCACATAATTCCAGTAATTAAAATGATAAGTGTAACGCCCAATTTGACCTCACCTACAATCAGTCAGGACGCAACGGAATTTCGGCAGTATAACAACAGTAACTTGGATACCGAGGCTCTAAACCAACCTCTTTGTCACTTATACAACCAACATCAAAATCAACAACAACTCCACAACCAATTCAACAATAACATCACAACCATTTCAACTATATTAACAACAATTCAACATTTCATTTTCTAGTTATACGCCTTCGTTCCAACATCAAACCATAGGCTACAACATACATCTCAAAATAGATTATAAATCAATCTAGCAACCTAATCATGTTCAAAAGAAAGGCTACTAAACTAGAAATATACATAAGTCTTATAATTGAGTAAGTTATACAATATAACATATTACAACACTAAGACAAACACATGGCAACGACTCCAGCACATAAGACTCATCCACATAAAGCACATTCTCAGCTTCCTGAGGCATGTACCCGTAATCCTGTTCAGTATCACCTGTATGCATATAACGAATGAGAGTGAGCTTATATAAAACATGTCACGCCCCAACTCGACCCCTCTTACAATCAGTCAGGACGCAAACGGAATTTCGGCAGCATAACGACAGTAACATGAACATCAGGGCTCTAAACCAACCCTTAATAACTACATACATCAAACTCCACAAATCACCAACCAACTCCACAATCAAATCAACAACATACAATGCAACTATTTCATACATTAAACATTCTTTCATCAACTCATTCATAGTTATGCGCCTCCGTTCCAACATAATACATTTACTATATAACATACACTTCCAAAATAGATTATAGCCTACCTAGCAACCTAATCATAGACAAAATAAAGACTACTAAGATTGCATCAACTAATTCGTTATCTTTTCAACATCTTTTACATAATGAACTACAAAGCATATAAAAGTCTACTAAGTTAATATACAAGATAGTAAAACAATACAACACCAAGGATAAGACTCTGGAACATAGGACTCATCCACGTAAGGCACGTTTTCCACATTCTCCTCTTCAGGAGGCACATACCCGTAATTCTGTAAAAGTACACATGTATGCATGCAATAATAGAGAGTGAGCTTATATAAATAAGCCCAGTGAGGATCCGATAGATCTCGAGCAAGGTCTACTAAACCCCTTAGAATAATCCTTTGAGTCAGTAAACACACAATAACATCAATAATACTATCATCACATAACTATATGACCATTCAATAAAGGATACTCTCTCTAGTTGGTGTAGCTCCAAACGCCATCACGATCTCAACCATTCTTCTTATAACTCCCCATTACTCACGCACCCAGGGTACCCTCAATAACCTCTCCCTCCATGACACCTCCGTCATGCGAGCTGGAGGCAGGCTCTGATAGTCATGCCGTTATCAACCCGATGCTGCCCGAGAGGTGGCACACACATACCAGAGACTCAGCAATAAATATAAACATCAATCATCAATATTCCGAGAGATCAGCAACGAAAGTGCCCGATTCCCGTACTCAATAATCAATCAATATTCTGAGAGATCAGCAACGAAAGTGCCCGATTCCCATACTCAATAATCAATCAATAATCATCAATCATCATATTATCATCATCAATAATCATATCAATAATCAATTTAACAACAATTACCTAAGTTAGATGACAAAGTAGGCCATCCAATCGGACATGCATTAAACACACAATCAAACCCTAGTTTACCCATCAACAACTCACAATTCAATCACTCAAACCACACCCGATTAACTAAGGCTCAATTCAATAATTTAAAGAAAGATAACATAAACTTCAAATAATCATATCTTACATTCTACTAATCCAAACAACCCCAAATCAGTTTCAAACACTCACCCATTCAACCAACTACATTAGCCCTCTAGGAAATCCACCATAACACCTCCAAATCATGCCCGATAACCCTAAAACCCTAGGATATCTTGGCTGGATTTTCCGGACTTTCCCACGAGCAATGTAATCGAAAATTCGGCATTACAACAGCGCTAACACGTAATTATCAAGTATTTAGAAATCGACGGCAATCGATTTCGATCATCACAACTCAATTAATTCAACATTGAACAATTTAATCAAAATTTAATACCCAAAAATGAAAATTATGCTACATCCGACAGAAATTCACAGTATTACCACTAAACGATCCCTAGCATGCAAGGAGCAATAATCTAACATCATATTACAATTCTAACGGTTCAATCTTTATTTATACGCAAAAATGCAAAAGACAAGTTTTGAGATCTAGAATTTTTCTCTCACCTTTGATGTGTTTTGATGCAAGAAATGTGTAGAATGGATGCCAAACAATCAATTTCAAGCTTTGAATCACTCAATTCGGCTTTGAAACGCAAAATCTGTGAGAAAAATGCTTTGAAAATGCCTTTATCTTTCTCCTCCAAGGAGCCACGGTTTTGTGTATGTTTTTAGTGGTGTTTTGCTTTGTTTTCAATGTGTGTTGATCATATATTAAGCTAAGGTCAAATAAATAAAAGAAAGTCAAAGTGGAAACTAATTATTTTTAGTGTTTTCTTGACTTTAAATGCATTTTCTTGATCACCAAAGTTCAAAACAATTATTCAACACCCAAGCTAGCTCAAGTAGGTTATTTTTAGGTGACAAGAAGTTTTACAATCAAACAATTCTACTCGAGTCGGCTTAAAACTCGATTTTTGCAAAAGTCGGTGTAAAAACCCTAATAAATTCCTAAGCCGATTTTAAAATTGTTTTAATCAAACACAGGTCTATTAAAGTCCGTGGACTAGGTCTAGAAGGGTTAAAAAGACTAGTTTCAAAATTTTAGCGGACGTGTTTCGAAAACACTATTTACTGAAAATCGACGATAAAATTTCTGATCCCGTTTTTGATGAAAATTTCATGAATGCACATTTAGCACGTATTAGGAGTATTGACATCAAAATTATAAAATTCTAGGTCATATAGCACATAAATAGGTCAAATGCACGCAAAACGAGATAAAACACGTAAATCGAGTTAAAGCAGAAAAGTGGGGTTTCACAAAACAAGCCCAGTGAGAATTCGATAGATCTTTTAAAAGTATTTACTATACTCTTTAGAAATCATCCTTTGAGCAGTAAACACATAAAAAACATCAATAACAATATAAGCACAACAATAATAATAACCAATCAATAAGGATACTCTAGTTGGTGTAGCTACGAATGTCATCACGATCTCAACCATCTTCTTATAACTTCCCATTACTCATGCATCCGAGGTACCTCACTAGCCCCTCCCTCCATGGCACCTCTGCCCATGCGAGCTGGGGGTAGTCTATGATAGTCATGCCGTTATCAGCTCTAAAACCTCAATGTACCATGACTGAAATTTCTGGACTTTCACCACAACATCACAATCAAAATTTTGGCATTACAACATTACTACCACATATTTAACAAACTTTTAGAAGCTAACAGCAATCAATTCCAACCACTACAACTCCATTAAATTAACAACAAGCCAATAACTCAATTTTAATACCCGAAAAATAGAAATACATGCTACAACCGTTCAAAACTTATATAAACACATATAAATGATCCTTAGCATCTACTGAGCAATATTATAACATCAATTCAACATTTCAACGGCTAAAAATTCAATTATATGAATTGACATAAAAATAGCATTTTGAGATCTAGAATTTTTCTCTCACCTTTGATGTTATATGATGCAAGAAAGGTGTAGAATGGACGCCCAACAAGTGAAATCAAGATTTGGATGAAGAAGTTTGGACTTCAATTAAGTTTTATATGGAAAATTTGCTTTGAAAACTTGAAGAAAACTCTCTTTTTTCTCTCTAATGGCTTTCGGCCATGTGTGTGCAAAATAAGGTGTTTTGTGTGCTTTCTAATGTGTGTTGATGCATATATGCTCAAGGTCAACAAAAATATAAAAAGTCAAAGTTGATTTCTTAGTCTTTTAATTAGTATTTTAGACTATTTTTGCTCAAAACAAGTATTCAACACTTAGACTATTTTTAGGTAGTTTATTTTAGGTGACAAAAATTTTCACATGCAAAGACTCTTACCCGACTCGGTTAAAAACACGATTTTTGCAAAAGAAAGTGTAAAAACCTTTAAAATTCCTAATCCGATTCAAAATCCATTTTAATCAGACACGGGTCTATAAATATCTGAAGACTATGTTTTAAAATGTTTAAAACACCCGTGTAAAAATTTTAGCGGACGTGTGTTCAAAATACTATTCACAAAAACCGTCGATAAAATTTCTGATGCCGATTTTGATAAAAATTTCATAAATGCACACATAGCATGTAATAGGAATATAAATCATAGAATTAGCACATTCTAACCCATATAACACATAAACAGGTCAAATCACACAAATCTAGGCAAAGACGAAATATGGGATCTCACAATAAGTATTCTTATCTAGAATAAATTGCCTTTCATTTAAAGTACGAATTCCCCATTCATTTGAAGAAAGAATTTTCTTAATATAAATTTTACTATAAGTATAAATTGGAAGAGTATTATTCTTCCTGAAATGTTCAATATCACATGAATTTGTGACTTGCAAAATTGATTCAAAATAAACCCTGGACTTATAATAAAGTACATGAAACATATAATTATTTAAATATCGTTCTATAAGGTACCAAGGATCATTAATCCATCGCTTATCAGCATTATCGAGAAGTAAAATAACTTCTTCATAATTAGATATTTCACAAGAGCCATCAGACTCCTTTTATTAATAAAATTATTCCTATATTAGGTATAGATAATCATGGTATAATAGGTACTTATATTAAAGAACCTGTAATGTTTCGTTTTATTACTGAACCTAGAGAAAAAAATTTAGGTCAGTTAGCTAATCTAATGAAAGCTAAAGAATCACATCTCAATTTTCTCAAACAGGAAATAAGTATCAATAATATTGATAGTATGTTAAAAAATCCTAAATTGCAAGATAAGATTAAACATCTTAATCATGAATTCTCTTTACATATCTGTAATGATCACCTTAATGTTTTTTGGGATAGAAAGAAGCATATTGTTTCTTTACCTTATGAAAATAATTTTGATGAAAAAATTATTCCTACTAAGGCGAGGCCTTGTCAAATGAATCAAGAGTATCTTGATTTATGTAAGAAGGAAATAGCTAGTCTCATTGACAAGCGTTTAATTAAAAAATCATACTCCCCATGAAGTTGTACTGCTTTTTATGTTAATAAGCATGTAGAACAAGAACGAGTTAATCCCAAACTTGTTATTAATTATAAACCATTTAATAAAGTGCTAAAATGGATTAGATATCCTATCCCCAAAAAGAAGGATCTTTTAGATCATTTGCCCACAAAACATGAAAAAGGGCCAACAGTGCGACTTATGGCGAAAAAATTACCTGCCTTGAGAATTGTCTTACCATAACATCAATTCCACCCACAACTGTGTCTATCTCATAATATAGAGGGATATGTCTAGAGATCCATGGCGGTTACAGACAGTGTGGCAACTAGCTAGCCATATTAGGCGGTAGTACAAAAAGAATATAAAATAAACAAGACTTAAAAATAAAAAGAGAATACCTGAAGAAAATAGTTTCTTTTGATTGATTGTAAAGATATACAAGTGATTACAAATTTAGAAAACTGAAAGAAAAATCGTAGGCTGCTTTCTAGAAATCTACCTAATGAAGTCCTAAAGCCCTCAATTTATACCACTGGGCGAAACTCAAAAGAAATTAAAAACAACTCAAACCAGATTTGAAAACTTTGAAATCTGGGGTCCCTTTACATCACGTGTCATATAAGACAAAAACTTTATAAAAAGTAAATAGGAATAGTCCTAAAGAGAAGCAACAGTGATATTCCACTGACTGTCGGTAGACAGTTTTTCCAAAAGCAAATTTGTTTTCCCGCAAAGTTCGGCTTTTTGCACAATCATCCAAAAGTGTCATCAAACTCCTTCAGATAGCTTTTTCTTTTCCTTTTCCTTTATCTTTGGCTTTTCGAATTAACTCATCCTTCAAGCTGTCAAACAGATCTTCTGCTACCACATCTTGAGCGGATGAGATGTCCTTATTAGGATCTTGGGATTCTCCTACTAAACACCCATAGGCATTTGTAGACCTCATAGAGGTGTCTTCTGATGTAGAATCAGTATCGACTGCACTTTTAAAATGTCTAAGGAAATCTTCCTTGACTTCATCCAAAAAAGAAGCCATGACATCTTCCTGAGAACTGATTTGTTTTCTCATTTGGATTTTTCTTAAAATATGTTAGAAAAGAGATTCCTTTTCTTGGGCCTTCTTCTTTGTTTCTTCCAGCTGGTCCTGATAGAGAGCTACCGTATGGGAAACTTCATTGATATTAGGTTGACCATAAGGTTTCTTTGTCTCCGGATCATTTTGCAAGAGTTTTGCCCAAAATTTTGAAAGAAATTTTCTTTTCAAACAAAACATTTTTTCTTTATTCATTTCCGCGACAGGGATCTATTTCCATATCCACGGGATTCCAAATTCCATAAAGAAAAATAAAGAACTAGATCCTTCAATATAAAGATCAGGATCATTTCTTATATGTGGGCATATTGCTAACCATTCAGTAAAAAGTCCTTTATAAGGATCAAGTAGAATTTTGACTAAAGGTCCAAAACTTTTCCACCATTGATGGAGCCAAGGAGGATACCTCTGGTTTTGAAAAATTTTAGGATTGAATTTAATAAACCAAGAATGTTTATGCTGGGGGTTTTCATATAAGAAAGCTTTGGAAAATGCTTCCACATAAGCCCAATAATTGAAATGATAATTATTCTTATCCAGAATAAATTGCCTTTCATTCAAAGTACTTATTCCCCATTCATTTGGAGAGAGAATTTTCTTAATATAAAGTTTACTATAAGTATAAATTGGAAGAGTATTATTCTTCATGAAATGTTCAATATCACATGAATTTGTGACTTGCAAAATTGATTCAAAATAAACCCTGGACTTGTAATAAAGTACAGGAAACATATAATTAGTTAAATATCGTTCCATAAGGTACCAAGGATCATTAATCCATTGCCTATCAGCATTAGCAAGAAGTAGAATTACTTCTTCATGATTATATATTTCAAAAGAGCCATCAGACTCCTCATGTTCAATCGCATGAACATATGATGATGAGGAGGTAGCAGTATTACCGCTGCTTTCAATAACCTTTTTGATTTTATCAAAATCAAGATGTGATGGATCAATAGTGATCCTGCCTAGATTTACTAGTTTTTTCCCTGCAATGACCCTATTAGGATCAATGTTGCATGCTCTGCCTCTTCCTCTTCCCCTATCAGGGTAAGAGTAACCTCCCCTAGAGGGGATCATCCTGCAAAAATTCACGGGTTAAGAAATCAGGAAGAAAATTATTATTCCCTTTAATATAATCAATATGAAAATCAAAAGGTACAAGATTAGCTTGCCATTTAGCAAACATTTGCTTAGAAACATCATGTTTAAAATCTTTGTCAAACATGTATTTGGCTGCCTGACAATCTGTTTTAATTAAAAATTTCTGACAATATAAATCATCTTGAAATTTTAAAACACATTTTACAATTGAAAGAATTTCTTTAGCAATAGTCGTATATTTTTGTTGACTAGAATTTCATTTTCCTGAATGAAATCTTACAAGATATTCTTGTTTTGTTTGTGGATTAATTTGTTTCAGAATTCCTCCAAATCCTATATCTGAAGCATCAGTTTCCACATTCTTTTCCCAAGTGGGATTTGCAAGCATAAAACAAGGAAAATTCTTGATTTTAGATTTAATTAACTTGTTTTTTATGGGGTTAATACCACTTTTAGTCCCTTATCTTTGTCCTCATTGACACTTTGGTCCCTTATCTGCAAAAGTGCTATTTTTCAGTCCCTTATCTTTTAAATTTGGGACACTGTTAGTCCTATTTGCTAAATCTGTTAATTTTTGGACGGAAATAGCATGTGCGCAGCACACTTCAGACCAAATTACCCCTACAAATTGGGCGAAAAAATCACATGTGCCGCGCACGTGCTATTTCTGTCCAAAAATTAACGGATTTAGCAAATAGGACTAACGGTGTCCCAAATTTAAAAGATAAGGGACTGAAAAGTAGCACTTTTGAAGATAAGGAACCAAAGTGTCAATGAGGACAAAGATAAGGGTCTAAAAGTGGTATTAACCCTTTTTTATGTATGAACATCTGTCCATGGTCTTAGTTTTTTCTTAAGCCTATCTTATAAGATAGCTGTATGTTTAGAAAGATTCTTGTAATATGGCAAAATATAATTCAAACTGCCAAGAAATCTTTGTAACTGAGTTCTATTAGTAATTTGATCAACAAATTTAGAAGCAAATTCAATACTTCTATTTATAGGAATTATTTTTCCATTTTCAATATTATGACCAAGAAATCTTACCTTAGTCTGAAAAAGAACCATTTTTGGTTTTGAAATTACAAGACCATTTTGTATAACAATTTTCATGAATATTTCAAGATGTTTAAAATGTTGTTGGATATCATTAGAAAAGACTAAGATATCATCAATATAACCAATTATAAAATCACTATAAGGGATAAAAATATCATTCATAATATTTTGAAATTCAGAAGGAGCATTCTTTAATCCAAATAGCATAACATTCCATTCATAATGTCCAATCGGGATAGCAAAAGTAGTTTTATATCTGTCTTTTTCATCGACCTGTATTTGCCAGTATACAGATTTAAGATCAAACTTTGAAAATATTAATGCATTATGCAAACGATCTAAAAGATCCTTCTTATTGGGAATAGGATATCTAATCCATTTTAGCACTTTATTAAGTGGTTTATAATTAATAACAAGTTTGGGATTACTTCGTTCTTGTTCTGCATATTTATTAACATAAAAAGTAGTACAACTCCATGAGGAGTAAGATTTTCGAATAAGACTTTTATCTAGCAGATTAGCTATTTCTTTTTTACATAAATCAATATATTCTTGATTCATTTGACAAGGCATAGCCTTGGTAGGAATCATTTTTCCTTCAAAATCATTTTCATAAGGTAAAGAAATAATGTTCTTCTTTCTATCCCAAAAAGCATTAGGGTGATCATTACAAATATGTAAAGAGAATTCATGATTAAGATGTTTAATCTTATCCTGCAATTTAGGATTTTTTAGCATACTATCAATATTATTGATACTCAATTCCTGTTTTAAAAAATTCAGATGTGATTCTTTAGCTTTCATTAGTTTAGCTATTTGACCTAATATTTTCTCTCTAGTTTCAGTAATAAAACGAAATATCACAGGTTCTTTATTATAAGTGCTTGTTATACCATGATTATCTATACCTAATATAGGCATAATTTCACTTATAAAAGAAGTACCTAAAATTATAGGACAAGTCATGTTTTCAATTAAAAGAAAACTAGTAGATATACATACTTTTTCATAACATATAAATGCTTGGGGTAACTTATATTTAACCCTTAATTTTTCTCCTGATGCAGAAGAAATGGAATGAACAGTTTTCTCAAAATACTGAGTAGGAATCAATCCTTCCAGAATACAATTAAAATTAGAACCAGAATCAATTAGGGCAATCATATTTTTAATCATATGATTTGGCTGAATAAGTAAATTTATTCTAACAAGCCATTTTTGCATTGTAATAACCTTCAATATATTAGGAAGATTTAAATCTACCATAGCATCTGGTAAAGTATTAGAAGAACTAGGTTCCTGATGAACAAACATATCAATATGTTCTTTAATGAATTGATTTTCTTGTTTAAGATTATTAATCTGAGTTTGAAGTTTATTAACCTCTTGTTTTAATTCATGATGGGTGATAGGAGTATTTTTCCCTTTTTTATCACTTAATTGACTAATAACATCTTTAATATTATAACCTTGTTTTGAACTTAAAATTTTTTCAATGGCTTTTTCAATAGAATTTTCTTTGGAATAATGTTCGAAATTTTTTTATTTTAACGAATCATCTTTGATATCTTCTAATAATTTTAAGACATCTAACCACTTATCAACAGTAATCATATTAACACGCAAATCATCAAATTGAGATAAAATCTTATAATATTCTTCATCAATAGTATTGACTTTACATTCACATGGAGGAGAATCCTCCTTAGAAGAAATCTTGTTTACTTCATCAGAAGAAGATTCTTCAATATCAAAACCGTCTGAGCTAGAACCAGACAAATTATCAATGTCAAAAAATAAATTTGCCAATTGATTTTTAGTATGCTTATCTAAATCCAGAGCATTTATCTTTTTTTCCGAAATTGCCGACACTTATTAGCATAATGACCTTTTTTATCACACCGATAACACGTGGGTATTGGCTTAGATTTTGGGGTATATCCCTTTCTCTGATTTTTTTCTCTCATTTTCTTAGCTTTATGCTTATATCTAGGAGATGTATAATATTCTTTAGGCTTTTTAGTCCCTTTAGACTTAGTAAGTCTACGAGTAGATGGAAGTTCCATCGCAAATTGTTCACAGAATTGACCTAACGTCTGTCTATCAGTTAGACCTTGTTTTTTTATTTGATAATTTAATTTTATTTGATTGCAAAGATCTAATCCTTCTTTGATACATACACCAATCAATTCACCATAAGTGTAGATATTATAAATAATATTATTGTTTGTATCCTTTATTAAAACTTTTCTAATTTTTTCTGTAAATGATGCAGGTAAGCCGTCAACAAATTGGGCTTTCCATTGATTATCATTAGCTTCAGGAAGTTCAAAGACTCTAGTGAGAAAGACATCCTTATACCATATAAAATATGTGAGAGTAGAACAACGTAAATTACGTAATAAAGTCCTAGTTCTATCATAACTTATAGAGAATTGACTACAAAATTGTTCAAGAATAGTAGCACACATTGTGTAAACAGCATTAGATACTTCAACACCATTTTCCATTCTGGTGGCTTGAGCAATTTCTTGTCTCATTTCCATAGTAACACAAATATCAAACCGGCCTTTTAATTGATTCCTGCTCAATATTTTGAGAAAACTACTCATTTCATTTCTTCTGCATCAGGAGAAAAATTAAGGGTTAAATATAAGTTACCCTAAGCATTTATATGTTATGAAAAAGTATGTGTAACGCCCCGATCCCTCACGAGACCGGAGGCTCTAATAATCATACTATTCTCAACCCAAACCCAAACCCGGACACAGATTTTAGGGAAAACGGACAGAGTCTCCCCTGTACCGTGGACATTCTGAAAGCCTGTAAGCATTTAAATAAGCCACAGAACAACAAGAACACTATTTCTAATTCAAATCCTAGCTTCAAGGGCACCCGAGAAATAAGACACACAACAGTTTAGATACAAACAAGCATGCATCCCGAAATATAACTTCTTTACAAAATCGTTTATCATACCACTCCATGATAGCATTTAAACTTTCTTAGAAATTAAAGTCAACCCTACCATCCCATGCAACCACACCCAAGCATGCAGCAACTAAAAGCAGGAAGTTTAGTTATTATAGGCCATGGGTACTTATCATACATTACATTCAACTTACAGCTAAACAATATATACATGAGCCCATAGGCTCCAAAATAGGGCATAAGTAATACAAACAGAGTCTTTATATAACCAACAGGACACACATCCACCTCAAGCAAGTATAACACAACAACTAAGGCAACTCCTCCTCCAACTGCACCACCTGAAACATATTAGTGAGGTATGAGCAACCACAATTGCCCAGTGAGGGATAAAGACTACTCAAGACATGTAATGCAACAAATATAACAGTTAAACAAGAAAGACATGTAAGGTACATTTGAAACAGTAGATAACCACACAAATCAAAGGATACGATTCACTTAATCTCAACACTCCAGAATTCTCTTATCTTTGATCACAAACCACGATCCACGAACCACGAACCACGATCAATATGCTGGCAAATCCCCAATCACTCCATTGGGTGTACTCCGGATGTACCCTGATAATCCTATGACCCAACACCCCCTAGCAATCTCCAAACCAGGTGAGTGAGGGACTAGGGCACATAGAATGAATATCCACTGGCAAGCCCGCTGCAGTCTAGCCAATACTTAATACAACCGCCCCTGACACTATGGTTATGCAACCACTATGCAATGCACTTAACAATGGCAATATAAAATCGATAATAGAAGCAATAACACATGGGAGAAACAACAAAGTAGGTTGTCCTCAAAACGGTTGGAAAATAAGCAATTTCATATAAGCAAATAAGCAAATTACAAAGGGGCATTTATAACATTAACATGAAACTATACCAAAAGCTCCATAACACCTTGAAAACACATTTAAATACTTAAGGAGTCATGACAAGGCCTTAGAGGCGTGAGACAATCGAATTTGTGCTTAAACCCCTTTGTAACTCAACCCGTTTTCCTTCCAAACTCATATTATGATTCTACATTAGTAAGCGGCCTATTCCATGTTTCTAGTTAACCCCTTAGGCCCCCTTAGGACCCTCAAAGTCACCCAATTACCTGCATTTAGCCCGAAAGCCCCAATTTCCCCCTTATGACTTTGTACTACGCGTACCTCACCCGGGACTCAAACGGAAGCTAGCATGGCATAACTAGAGTCTACTTAGCCTAGGAATACCAAAAGTGAAGGCTAATTCAACCCGGATTCGCGATAATCCCAAAACCCCTTTTTAAAAATCGGCTATTTCATGCTTTTGATAGGTTATGGCCAATTAAACCCTACAGGGCCTTTACACTACTTTCATTAACATCTAAAGCATCTATTAGAACCATTAATTCAAGCTATAAGGTTCGATTACGCAAAACCCTCGTTTTCTAGTTACTATTCATGCCATATAAACAACGAACGATTTCAACCGTTTAAACTATGAAACAATAGCATAAATAAGGTCTCTACTACTTATATAAAACATACATAAGCATCTTTAAGCATTACATAAGCATTTGATAGCAAATCCATGAATTCAAGAAAAGAGCAACATTTTTCAAATGCAAAAATAGGTATTGAATCCCTCACCTATTGTGCGTAGGAGCTCCTAGGAGGCTAGTAAACACCCTAAACCACTTGCACCTAGCTTGGCTTGGCTTGGAATGAGGATTTGTTGAGCAAAAATCTCTCTTCCTCCTCCTATGCTGATTTTCGGACCTGCTACAGTGTTTTCAGCTTTGCTCTTTTTTTTTTTTTTGTTGTGGCTAAGTTATGAGCTTAAGTTGTGAGGTGTTGAGTATATAATAGGGTGGGGTCAAGTTGGGTGCACATATTGACTATTAAAAGGAGTTTAGCTAGCTAGAAACAAGTCCTAATTGTGCAATTAATGTTAGCTAATTAAAACACCTAGTTTAGTTACGTAATACTATTCACTAGTTTGCTAAAACATGTTCTAAACGAAGGCTCCTAATGCATTTAGCTCAAACACACATTTTTCTCATTCCTAAAATAATTAATATGATTTAAGAAAAATACTAATTCAAAGAAAATAGACAATTGAAAAATATGATGAATAGTAGTCACGTAAAGAAACAAGGCACAGAAGAAATGCGCAAATAGTGGATGCAATAGTAAACTCGAAGTACGGCTAAGATCTCGGGCGCACAGTATGTATATCTACTAGTTTTCTTTTAATTGAAAACATGACTTGTCCTATAATTTTAGGTACTCCTTTTATAAATGAAATTATGCCTATATTAGGTATAGATAATCATGGTATAACAGAAACTTATAATAAAGAACCTGTGATATTTCGTTTTATTACTGAACCTAGAGAGAAAATATTAGGTCAAATAGCTAATCTAATGAAAGCTAAAGAATCACATCTGAATTTTTTAAAACAGGAAATGCGTATCAATAATATTGATAGTATGCTAAAAAATCATAAATTGCAGGATAAGATTAAACATCTTAATCATGAATTCTCTTTACATATTTGTAATGTTCACCCTAATGCTTTTTGGGATAGAAAGAAGCACATTGTTTCTTTACCTTATAAAAATGATTTTGAAGAAAAAATGATGCCTACCAAGGCTAGGCCTTGTCAAATGAATCAAGAATATCTTGATTTATGTAAAAAAAAAAAAAATAGCTAATCTGCTAGATAAGAGTCTTATTCGAAAATTTTATTCCTCATGGAGTTGTACTACTTTTTATGTTAATAAACATGCAGAACAAGAACGAGGTAATCCTAGACTTGTTATTAATTATAAACCACTAAATAAAGTGCTAAAATGGATTAGATATCCTATTCCCAAGAAGAAGGATATTTTAAATCGTTTGCATAATGCATTAATATTTTCAAAGTTTGATCTTAAATCTGGATATTGACAAATACATGTCAATGAAAAAGACAGATATAAAACTGCTTTTGTTGTCCTTATTGGACATTCTGAATGGAATGTTATGCCATTTGGATTAAAAAATGCTCCTTCTAAATTTTAAAATATTATGAATGATATTTTTATCCCTTATAGTGATTTTATAATTGGTTATATTGATGATATCTTAGTCTTTTATAAAGATATCCAACAACATTTTAAACATCTTGAAATATTCAAGAAAATTGTTATACAAAATGGTCTTGTAATTTCAAAACCAAAAATGGTTTTTTTTCAAACTAAGGTAAGATTTCTTGGTTATAATATTGAAAATGGAAAAATAATTCCTATAAATAGAAGTATTGAATTTGCTTTTAAATTTTATGATCAAATTACTGATAGAACTCAGTTACAAAGATTTCTTGGCAGCTTGAATTATATTTTGCCATATTACAAAAATCTTGCTACAGATACAACTATCTTATATGATAGGCTTAAGAAGAAACCAAGACCATGGACAGATGTTCATACAGAAAAAATCAAGTTAATTAAATCTAAAGTCAAGAATTTGCCTTGTTTAATGCTTGCAAATCCCACTTGGGAAAATATTGTGGAAACTGATGCTTCATATATAGGATTTGGAGGAATTTTGAAACAAATTAATCCACAAACAAAACAAGAATATCTTGTAAGATTTCATTCAGGAAAATGGAATTCTAGTCAACAAAAATATGCGACTGTTGCTAAAGAAATTCTTTCAATTATAAAATGTGTTTTAAAATTTTAAGATGATTTATATTGTCAGAAGTTTTTAATTAAAACAGATTGTCAGGCAGCCAAATACATGTTTGACAAAGATTTTAAACATGATGTTTCTAAGCAAATGTTTGCTAGATGGCAAGCTAATCTTGCACCTTTTGATTTTCATATTGATTATATTAAAGGGAATAATAATTCTCTTCCTGATTTCTTAACTCGTGAATGTTTGCAGGATGATCCCCTCTAGGGAAGGTTACTCTTACCCTGATAGGGGAATCCTAATAGGGTCATTGCAAGGAAAAAACTAGTAAATCTAGGTTCGATCACTATTGATCCATCACATCCTGATTTTGATAAAATCAAAAAGGTTATTGAAAGCAGCAGTAATACTGTTACCTCCCCATCATCATATGCTCATGCAATTGAACATGAGGAGTCTGATGTCTCTTTTGAAATATCTAATCATGAAGAAGTAATTCTACTTCTTGCTAATGCTGATATGTAACGCCCCAACTCGACCCCACCTACGATCAGTCAGGATGCAACGGAATTTCGGCAGTATAACGACAGTAACACGGACATCAGGGCTCTAAACCAACCTTTTATAACTTCATACAACCAACTCCAAAGATCAACAACAACTCCACAACCGTTTCAACAACATAAACACAACCATGACCATATATTAAACAACCATTCATCGGTTCATTCATAAGTTATACGCTTCCGTTCCAACATCAACTATAAGCCAACCATACATAAACTATATTATACATTTGCAAAATAGATTATAGACTAGTCTAGCAATCCTATTCATATTCCAAAAGAAAGACTACTAAACTACCATTACATAAGTCATTATCTTTAGATAAGTTAAACAATACAATATATTACAAAAACTAGAACAAACTCATGGAAATGACTCTGGCACATAAGACTCGTCCACGTATGGCACATTCTCAGCTTCCTGAGGCATGTACCCGTAATTCGGTTCAGTCAGACCTGCTTGCAGATAACGCATGAGAGTGAGCTTATATAAAACAAGCCCAGTGAGGATTCGATAGATCTTTTAAAAGCATTTACTATACCCCTTAGAAATGATCATTTGAGCAGTACACACACAATGAACATCAATATCAATATAAGTACAACAAATACAATAACCAAATAATAAAGATACTCTAGTTAGTGTAGCTCCATACGCCATCACGATCTCAATCATCTTCTTGTAACTCTCCATTACTCACACACCCGAGGTACCTCATCTAGCCTTTCCCTCCATGACACCTCTGCCCATGCGAGTTGGGTGTAGTCTATGATAGTCATGTCGTTATCAACCCGACAACCCAATGCTGCCTGAGAGGTGGCATACACTATCAAGACTCATGACAATAATAATAAACATTCACATCATGGAAGGACAACAAAAGTAGGTTGCCTATCTCCCGGCATCATTAATCATCAATCAATTAACAACATTTCAATAACATAACTTCAATTAATCAATTAACAACTAAACAACTAAATTAGATGACAAAGTAGATCAACCAACTCCACATGCACTAAAACACACAACCAAAACCAAAATTAACCAACAACAACCCAAGATTCAATCATTCAAACACTACCCAATCAACAAAAGACAATACTTCAACATTGAAAGAAAGACTACACAAACTTCCAACAATTATAACTTACAATCTACTAATCCAATAACCTCCAAACCACTTTCTATCACTCACCCACTCATGCAGCTACACTAACCCCACTAGAGACCAACCAAAAGCCATCCAAAACAAGCCCAACAACCCTAATTTTGGCAATGCTCTTGGCTGAAGTTTACGGGATTTTGTTACAACATTCCAATAAAAAATTCGGCATTACAACATTACTACCCCGCAATTAGCAAACTTTTAGAAGCTATAATCAATCAATTCCAACCACTACAACAACAAATATTGAACAACAAGCCAAATTATCAACTTTAATACCCGAAAAATAGAAATACATGCTACTACCATTCAAAACAGCTATAAACTCATATAAACAATCCTTGGCATCTACTGAGCAATAATCTAACAACAATTTAGCATTTCATCAGATAAAAATTAAATGATATGAATTGACATAAAAATAGCATTTTAAGATCTAGAATTTTTCTCTTACCTTTGATCTTAAAAAAACTAGGAATGCGTGCAATAGGTGCCCAACAAGCGGAATCTATCTCGGTTTGAAAAGATTTAGACAAAAATTAAGTTTTCTAGGCAAAATTTACTTTGTAAAATAAAATGAAAAACTCTCCAAAATGCTCAAGGAACTCACGGCAATGTGTGTGTGTGTTTGTGTTGTTTTCTTTGTTTTTAATGCGTGTAGATATTTTATATGCATAAGTCAACAAAATATGAAAAAGTCAAAGTTGAACATTTAGTTAATTTTTTAGTATTTTTAGACATTTAATTGTCTTTTAGACTATTTTTGCTCACATATATGCATTTAACACTTAGACTATTTTAAGTAGCATATTTTTAGTTGACAAGGAGTTTCACATGCATACATTTACACCCGACTCGGTTAAAAACTCAATTTTTTTTGCAAAAGAAGGTGTAAAAACCTTTAAAATTCCTAATCCGATTTGAAATCCGTTTTAATAAGACACGAGTCTATTAACATCCGAGGACTAGGTTTTAAGACGTTTAAAACACCCGTGTAAAAATTTTAGTGGACGTGTATTCAAAATACTATTCATAAAAACCGTCGATAAAATTTCTGATGCCGATTTTGATGAAAATTTCATGAATGCACACATAGCATGTAATAGGAATACAAATCACAGAATTAGTGCATTCTAACTCATATAACACATAAACAGGTCAAAACATGCAATTCTATGCAAAGGGCAAAAACTGGAGTTTCACATTCTCCCCCCCTTAAAGAAATTTCATCCTTAAAATTCTTACTTGCTGAACGAAACACATCTAGATACTGCTGCTGCATCTGATCTCTCCTCTCCTAAGTAGCTTCCTCAATCCTGTGATGCTTCCACAACACCTTGACCATCGGAATCTTCTTTGATCTCAACTCATGTTCCATCTGATCTAGAATACGAATCGGCTGCTCATCATAAGTCAGATTCTCACGAAGCTGCAACGGCTCTGTCTCTAGAATATGAGAAGGATCCGGATTATATTTTCACAAATTAGACACGTGAAAGATATCGTGAACATTAGAGAAGTTCTCCGGTAAAGCCAACTGATACGCTAACTTGCCAACTATGCCGGTAATCTCAAACGGCCCTGCAAACCCCGGACTCAACTTACTACCTTTACCATAGCGTGTAAACCCCTTTCGAGGAGACAATTTCAAGAAAACTCGGTCCCCGACCGCAAACTCCAAATCCCGACGGCACTTATGAGCATAACTCTTGTATCTGCTCTGCGTTGTCAGTATTATCTGCCTGATCAACTGAACATTCTCAATCTTTTCTAGAAGCTCTGGCATGATAGTCGGATCAATAGCCTTCATCACCCTTACTTCATCCCAATACAAAGGTGATCGGCACTTACGGCCGTAGAGAGCTGTAAAATGTGTCATTTCAATAGTCGCTTGATAACTATTGTTATAGGCAAACTCGGCTAGTGGCAGATGTTTCTCCCATTTCTTTCTGAAGTCCAGAACACAAGCCCTGAGCATATCCTCCAGAATCTGAATAGTTCTCTCAGACTAACCTCGGTCTATAGATGATACGTTGTACTGAAGTTTAACTAAGTACCCAAAGTCTCTTGAAGTTTCTCCCAAAGTCAAGAAGTAAACCGAGGATCTCGATCTGAGACAATACTAGATGGAATTCCGTGAAGTTTAACAATCTGATCCAAATAAAGGTCAGTCAACTTTGCAACTTCATCTCCCGTCCTCATCGGAATAAAATGAGTTGTCTTCGTCAAACGGTCCACAACAACCCAAACTGCATCGTTACCTCTCGGTGTTCTAGGTAAATTAGTGACGAAGTCCATCGTAATATGTTCTCATTTCCACTCCGGTATTGCCAACGGCTGAAGTAACCCTGGGGTTGTTGATGTTCTGCTTTCACCCGTTTACAAGTCAAACATCTATATACAAATTGAGCAACTTCTATTTTCATGTTATTCCACCAATAATGTTGTTTCAAATCCCAATACATCTTGTTTCCACCGGGATGAATGGTGTACTTAGAATTATGAGCCTCTTCTAGAATATCTCTCCTTAAACCCGATTCATCGGGAACACAAACCCTATTCCAAAATCGAAGAATACCATCTTCATGTAGTTTGAAGTCAGACTGATCATCCGTGATCTGATCCTTGATCTTCTGAAGTTTTGCATCAAGTTGCTGAGCTTCTCTGATTTGAGACAGCAATAAGGTTGAATACGGAGATGTGAACACATCACCCCAACCTGAGTCAATTCCGATTTCCAATAACTGACTTTCTCAAGAACCTTCCACTTTTTAACAGCCAAACAAGCAATACTCGCCTTACAGCTAAGAGCATCTACTACAACATTTGTCTTCCCAGGCAGATAATTGATAGAACAATTATAATCTCCGAGAAGTTCCATCCACCTCCGTTGACGCATATTTAACTCATTTTGTGAGAACAAGTACTTCAAACTTTTGTGATCAATGAAAATCTCAAACTTACTGCCCCATAGATAATGTCGCCACTTTTTCAGTGCGAAAACAACTGCCGCCAACTCAAGATCATGAGTTGGATAGTTTACCTCATACGGCTTTAAGTTTCTAGAAGCATAGGCAATAACCCGGCCATTCTGCATAAGTACACAACCCAAGCCCTCCTTGGATGCATCGCTGTAGATAACCATATTATCGGTTCCCTCTGGTAAAGCAAACACTGGAGCGGTAGTCTACCTCTTTTTAAACTCCTGAAACCCCCTCTCACATTTCTCATCCCACGTAAAGCTGGCCCGTTTCTGAGTTAACTTAAAAAGTGGCCCTGCAATCTTAGAAAAGTCCTTCACAAACCTACGGTAATAACCCACTAATCCAAGGAAGCTACGAACCTCCGAAATATTCTCTGGCCATTTCCAAGATATTACCACTTCAATCTTAGTGGGATCTACTGAAATACCGCTTTGAGTAATCACATGGTCAAGAAAAGATATTCGTTGTCGCCAAAATTCACATTTCCTGAACTTCGCAAACAACTAATGCTCCTGTAACTTTTGTAAAACAAGCCGTAGATGATGCTCGTGCTCCGATTCAGTCTTAGAATAAACCAGGATATTATCAATTAAGATTACCACAAACTGGTCCAAGCACGGCGGAAAAACCCGATGCATAAGATCCATGAATGCTGCCGGTGCATTAGTTAGTCCAAAGGGCATAACTACAAATTCATAATGCCCGTACCGAGTCCTGAAAGTAGACTTTGGAACATCCTACGTACGAATCTGAAGCTGATAATACCTCTGCCTCAAGTCAAATTTAGAGTAGACTTTGGCTCCCTGAAGTTGATCAAACAACTCGTCAATCAATGGTAAAGGATACTTGTTCTTGATGGTCACCTGATTCAAACCACGATAATCAATACATAATCTCAAGGTACCATCCTTCTTCTTCACAAATAAAACAGGTGCTCCCCATGGTGAAGAACTTTGCTAAATAAAACCCTTCTCCAATAATTCCTGCAACTGAGTTTTCAGTTCCTTAAGCTCAGCTGGTGCCATTCGGTACATTGATTTTGATATAGGTTAAGTACCGGGAATCAGATTAATCACAAACTCAACATCTCTCTCTAGCGGCAATCCTGGCAACTCCTCGGGAAATACATTGGGATATTCTCGAATTATAGGAACTTCCTCCAACTTAAGCTTATCAGATGGCTTGTTGATCAAATAAGCTAGATAACCCGAACACCCCTTACTCACCAACTTAATAGCTTTAGTTGATGAGATAATAAAACTCGTCTTAGCATCCCGATTCCCCGTTACCTCAACCACTGGCTGTTCTGGCAACCGAAACCGTACTACCTTGGTTATACAGTTTAACTGGGCATCATACGTAGAAGGCCAGTCCATACCTAAGATAACATCATACCCCCGGATAGGAAGTAAGATAAGGTCCGAAGGAAAATCCTGACTCTTAACATGTATTTTACAGTCTTTACATACTAAGCCAGTCACATATTTATCAGTCAAAGAAGTACTAATCTCAACCACATAATGCAATCTTTCAGGTTGCATGTTAACACGTTGCATACAAGTAGGTGTAGTGAAAGAATGCGTAGCACCAGAATCAATCAAAACTTTAACAAGTTGGTCGTGTATAAGGAAGTTACCTTCCACAACTGTCGCTGCCTCATGTGCTTCCTCCAAATCTACTGCGTAGGCCCAAGCCTGAACCTGCTGCTGCTGAGGTGCACCACCAGTAGGTCGACCCTGATAACTTTGAGTCACTAACGGACCCTCAGACCTCTGAAATCTAGGACAATCCCTCACCCTGTATTGGTTGCTGCTGCAACCTGAACATGTTCTTGCTTTCACCCTACAGTCAGCCTTGACATTTACAGTAAGCATACTACGGTGACAAAGCACTAACACTACCCCTAGAAGATCCAGAAGATGAAAAAGTAGTTGTACCAGCCTGTTGTTGAGGTCTCGTAATGCTAGGCCTATATTGACCCTGAGACTGGGTCGGCCTGTACTGTGGCTGAGCTTGGTAGGACCCTTGCTGAAATTGGGGCCTATAAAAACCCTGCTGACCCTGAGGTCTAAAAGAGCTCTACTGTACTGATGGCCTGTACATAACCTGCTGCACTAGAAGCCTATACACACTTTTTGTTGCGGTGACAGCAAGAGGAGTTGGGATAGAGAAAACGTTTCTTATATTCCTGCATTGTTGTTATTTAATGTTACTGAAATGCTGTTTATGCAGGTCGGGGAGATAAAAGAACTTTTAACTTTCTTCCACATGGTATCTGTGATTCCAACTTTGGGTTTGCATCAAGTAAACCATTGTCTAACAAGTTGGATGAAAAACCATCCGCTAGTTTCAGTGGTAGGATTGAAGATGTTGCTGGTGGAAGTCAGATTTTAGGTGTTGGGATTGCTACAGCTTCTGAAGTTCATTTTATAAAACAGAATGAGACCCCTGTTAGTCCGCTGCAAATGTTACCTCCTCGACAGGAAGCAGAAAAAGAAGTCACACTAGCTAATAAACAAGATAGTGAAAACAAGACGAGCGGGCACTGTTTAATCAGTGCTGCTCCTCTACAGAAGTTGCAGCCCACTGTTGAAAATGATTTTTTTGATCAGGTTAGAACATAAGTGTTTCAACAGAGCGAAGAAAAACTTCCTAGGGAAAATTCAATTGCACTTAAAGCTTCTCCTACAAACAGCATGATAGATTTGTATCGTAGGAAAGGCAAAGAAAAAGCTTTATCTTAAGGGAATGTTTTAGATAGAGTATCAAATGATGATGAACACAGTCATGAAAGTGTTGAAATTAGTAATAGTGCTGGATTATTTGCAAAAGGTAGGACGCGATGGATCCTTGAAGAGCCAATTGCTGGGAGCAAAAAAGCCAAAAGAGAAACTAAAGATAGTCTGGCTTCAACATCCACAATCAGACATGATAGCTCTTTCATGAATTGGATATCAAATATGGTTAAGGGATACTCTAGAGTCAATCAAGATGAGAATCCTTCTCTTGCTCTTACCATAGCCCATTCTGATCGCCGGCAAGCAAGTGATCAGTAGGACATCATCTCAAGCAAGGAAAAATGCAATGCTGGATGCAGAAACATGGGGTTCCGGTCTATGTTCCAATCCATATATTGCCCAAAAATGAGAAAACCAGAACTTGAAGCATCATTAGTTGAGCATTCAAGAGTAGGATCTAATGAGCTTGTACTTGCCAACAGAACATCAGTTCAGATGCCTCAAATATCCTGCCCCAGTGGAAAAGATAAGTCTTGAAAAAAGAATTTCATATCAAAAGAGAACGTTCATGCACCTACATCCAGAAATCTAGTTGGTCCATCAAGTCAACTTCGAATTATGCCTGTAAATGCTGCTCCTATGCAGGAGACCAACTCTAGAGGGAATAAAGCTTCAAGTGGCGAGGGATTTCATTTACCAAAAGATGGAGTGAACTTATCTAATTCTTCGGGTAAATGAAGAAACAGTACAACAGAGAACAACAATCCTGATCCTTTGTTCGAAGGCAAAGCAATGTATGACAAGCCTGAAGGAAATTATTGAAGGATCTAGTTCTTTATTTTTCTTTATGGAATTTGGAATCCCGTGGATATGGAAATGGATCCTTGTCGCGGAAATGAATAAAGAAAAAATGTTTTGTTTAAAAAGAAAATTTCTTTCAAAAGTTTGGGCAAAACTCTTGCAAAATGATTCGGAGACAAAGAAACCTTATGGTCAACCTAATATCAATGAAATTTCCCAGACGATATCTCTCTATCAGGACCAGCTGGAAGAAACAAAGCATAAGGCCCAAGAAAAGGAATATCATTTCTCACATATTTTAAGAAAAATCCAAATGAGAAAACAAATTAGTTCTCATGAAGATATCATGGCTTCTTATTTGGATGAAGTCAAGGAAAATTTCCTCAGACATTTTAAAAGTGCAGTCGATATTGATTCTACTTCAGAAGACATCTCTATGAGGTCTACTAATGCCTATGGGTATTTGGCTGGAGAATCCCAAGATCCTAATAAGGATATCCCATCTGCTCAAGATGTGTTGGCAGAAGATCTGTTTGACAACTTGAAGGATGAGTTAATTCGTAAAGCAAAAGATAAAGGAAAAGCAAAAGCTATCTGAAGGAGTTTGATGACACCTTTGGATGATTGTGCAAAAAGAAAGCCGAACTTTGCGGGAAAGCAAACTTGCTTTTGGAAAAGCTGTCTACTGACAGTCGGTGAAATGTCACTGTTCACTTTTTATAAAGTTTTTGTCTTATATGACACGTGATGTATAGGACCCCAGATTTCAAAGTTTTCAAATCCGGATTGAATTGTTTTTAATTTAGTTTTGAGTTCCGCCCAGCTATATAAATTCAGGGCTTTAGGACTTCATTAGGCAGAGCTCTAGAGAGCAGCCTACGTTTTCCTTTCAAGTTTTCATATTTTGTAAACACTTTGTACATTTGGCAATCAATCAGAAGAAACTCTTTTCTTCAGATATATTCTCTTTTATTTTTCAGATTTGATTAGTTTATTTTCTTTCTTTACTGCTGCCTAATATGGTAGGCTAGTTGCCAAACTGTCTATAACCTCCATGGATCTCTAGACATGTCCCTCTATATTATGAGATAGACACAGTCGTGGGTGGAATTGATGTTATGGTAAGATAACTCTCAAGGCAGGCATTTTGTCAAAAGTTGAAGAAATCCATTCTCGAATGGGTTGCTAATGAGCATTTAAAAATTCATTATTAACATAAGTTTTTTCCTAGCTTCCTAGGCTAAAAGTGAGTATGGTTGTCATCATATATGAAAACTCATTTCAGATGGAGTCATATCCTCCCCATTAAATCCATGAGGAACTTGATTATGCGAAATTCTAACCGCATCTATTTTTCTGGGTGCAAAATTTCACCTTCTTCAGACGGGGGTTTAAACCTGTCTATTTCCTTATTAGGATCTTCTCTAATATAAGAAGTAGAAACTCATGATGATTGAGGAAATTCCACAATAGGGAAAATATAAGAATAATTTGAAGAAAAAGACCTAGTTAATATAGGTTCCTATTTAAATCTAAGAAAGACATCATCTTCTGTTGTTTGAACAACTTCAGATAAGTCTGATTGGATTCTTGGTTGACTACGAGTCACCTTTTCTAATTTCCAATTCTCAGGAAAATCTATTTCTTCCCATTTTATCATTCTCCTAGTAGTAATCTTAGATTTGGACAAGTTAGTCTCAATCATAACTGTTATACCAGCTTCATCCTGTAATCTACAGTTAGGGTTCAAAGTATGCAGAACCTAATAATAAATTCGATAACATATATTCAGAGTCTCAGAATGAGGCATATAATTATAACCTTTAGGTTTAACATATAATGTAACAACTTCGTGTATATTCCTATCAGATAAGGAAAGCTGTAAATTTGGTTTAACATTAAAATAGACTGGTCCATAAGCCAGACTGGATTGAGTAATTCCTATTAAAGATTGTCTCCGGTCTAAGTTCCTAGCATCCCTAAGAACTGCAAGAAAACTTTCATTTAATCCTCCTAATGTAAGAGGTTTAAAGGCTATTTGAATTAAACCTATATGTAAATAATTAAGCGTAGAATCATGACGCATAATATCATCATTATATAACAATTTTATTGTTAATTCATCATCAACCAAAGGGATTGATTGTTCAAATGTCTTAACAACATGCTTAAGACCCATATTTTCAAACATACCATATAGGTAAATAGTATTTGGTTGAACATAAGGAATTGTCCATTTATTTAATAAATCAAGTTGTTTAGGAAGATCGTATTCTTCCTTCTTAGCATTTTTTATATTATTTTTCTTTCTAAATGTAGAAAGCATGATAAGAGAATGTCTTACTATTGGCTTTCAACCATGTTTACTCTAAGTGACCTCAAACGAGGCTCCAAGGCTCTGATACCACAAGGAGGCCCAGGCATGGGGTTCAAGTTAATGGTTTTACAAACAAAATCTCTCTAGCAAAGCAGTCAACTGAGTCAACACAAAACAGCTCACAAAACAAAGAGCCAACAGTGCGACTTATGGCGACAAAATGCCTGCCTTGAGAGTTGTCTTACCATAACATCAATTCTACCCACGACTGTGTCTATCTCATAACATAGAGGGACATGTCTAGAGATCCATGGAGGTTACAGACAGTTTGGAAACTAGCCTGCCATATTAGGCGGCAGTAAAGAAAGAAAATAAATTAATCAAAACAGAAAAATAAAAGAGAATATACCTGAAGAAAAGAGTTTCTTCTGATTGATGGCCAAATGTACAAAGTGTTTACAAAATATGAAAACTTGAAAGGAAAATGTAGGCTTCTATCTAGAGCTCTGCCTAATGAAGTCCTAAAGCCCTCAATTTATACCACTGGGCAGAACTCTAAAGAAATTAAAAACAACTCAATCCGGATTTGAAAACTTTGAAATTCGGAGTCCCTTTACATCACGTGTCATATAAGACAAAAACTTTATAAAAAGTAAATAGGAATAGTCCTAAAAAGAAGCAACAGTGACATTCCACTAACTGCCGGTAGATAGCTTTTCCAAAAGCAAATTTGCTTTCCCTCAAAGTTCGACTTTTTGCACAATCATCCAAAGGTGTCATCAAACTCCATCAAACAACTTTTGCTTTTCCTTTATCTTTGGCTTTTCGAATTAACTCATACTTCAAGCTGTCAAACAGATCTTCTGCCAGCACATCTTGAGCGGATGGGATGTCCTCATTAGGATATTGGGATTCTTCTGCTAAACACCCATATGCATTAGTAGACCTCATAAAGGTGTCTTCTGATGTAGAATCAGTATCGATTGCACTTTTAAAATGTCTGAGGAAATCTTCCTTGACTTCATCCAAATAAGAAGCCATGACATCTTCATGAGAACAGATTTGTTTTCTCATTTGGATTTTTCTTAAAATATGTGAGAAAGGAGATTCATTTTCTTGGGCCTTTTTCTTTAATTCTTCCAGCTGGTCCTGATAGAGAGCTATCGTCTGGGAAATTTCATTGATATTAGGTTGACCATAAGGTTTCTTTGTCTCCGGATCATTTTGCAAGAGTTTTGCCCAAAATTTTGAAAGAAATTTTCTCTTTAAACAAAACATTTTTTCTTTTTTCATTTCCGCAACAGGGATCCATTTCCATATCCACGGGATTCCAAATTCCATAGAGAAAAATAAAGAACTAGATCCTTCTATATAAAGATCAGGATCATTTCCTATATGTGGGCATATTGCTAACCATTCAGTAAAAAGTCCTTTAGAAGGATCAGGTAGAATTTTGACCGAAGGTCCAAAACTTTTCCACCATTGATGTAGCCAAGGAGGATACCTCTGGTTTTGAAAATTTTCAGGATTGAATTTAATAAACCAAGAATGTTTATGCTGGGAGTTTTCATATAAGAAAGCTTTGGAAAATGCTTCCACATAATCCAAATAATTGAAATGATAAGTATTCTTAGCCAGAATAAATTGTCTTTCATTTAAAGTACTTATTCCCCATTCATTTGGAGAGAGAATTTTCTTAAGATAAATTTTACTATAAGTATAAATTGGAAGAGTATTATTCTTCCTGTAATGTTCAATATCACATGAATTTGTGACTTGCAAAATTGATTCAAAATAAGCCTTGGACTTGTAATAAAGTACAGGAAACATATAATTAGTTAAATATCGTTCCCTAAGGTACCAAGGATCATTAATCCATTGCCTATCAGCATTAACAAGAAGTAGAATTACTTCTTCATGATTAGATATTTCAAAAGAGCCATCAGACTCCTCAAGTTCAATCGCATGCGCATATGATGATGAGGAGGTAGCAGTATTACCACTGCTTTCAATAACCTTTTTGATTTTATCAAAATCAGGATGTGATGGATCAATAGTGATCCTGCCTAGATTTACTAGTTTTTTCCCTGCAATGACCCTATTAGGATCAAGGTTGCGTGCTCTGCCTCTTCCTCTTCCCCTATCAGGGTAAGAGTAACCTCCCCTAGAGGGAATCATCCTGCAAAAATTCACGGGTTAATAAATCAAAAAGAGAATTATTATTCCCTTTAATATAATCAATATGAAAATTAAAAGGTGCAAGATTAGCTTGCCATCTAGCAAACATTTGCTTAGAAACATCATGTTCAAAATCTTTGTCAAACATGTACTTGGCTGCCTGACAATCTGTTTTAATTAAAAATTTCTGACAATATAAATCATCTTGAAATTTTAAAACACATTTTACAATTGAAAGAATTTCTTTAGCAATAGTCGCATATTTTTGTTGACTAGAATTCCATTTTCCTGAATGAAATCTTACAAGATATTCTTGTTTTGTTTGTGGATTAATTTGTTTCAGAATTCCTTCAAATCCTATATCTGAAGCATTAGTTTCCACAATCTTTTCCCAAGTGGGATTTGCAAGCATTAAACAAGGAAAATTCTTGACTTTAGATTTAATTAACTTGATTTTTTTTCTGCATGAACATCTGTCCATGGTCCTAGTTTTTTCTTAAGCCTATCATATAAGATAGCTGTATCTATAGCAAGATTCTTGTAATATGGCAAAATATAACTCAAACTGCCAAGAAATCTTTGTAACTGAGTTCTATCAGTAATTTGATTAGGAAATTTAGAAGCAAATTCAATACTTTTATTTATAGAAATTATTTTTCCATTTTCAATATTATGACCAAGAAATCTTACCTTAGTCTGAAAAATAACCAATTTTGGTTTTGAAATTACAAGACCATTTTGTATAACAATTTTCTTGAATATTTCAAGATGTTTAAAATGTTGTTGGATATCTTTAGAAAAGACTAAGATATCATTAGTATAAACAATTATAAAATCACTATAAGGGATAAAAATTTCATTCATAATATTTTGAAATTTAGAAGGTGCATTCATTAATCCAAATGGCATAACATTACATTCATAATGTCCAATCAGGACAGCAAAAGCAGTTTTATATTTGTCTTTTTCATCGACCTGTATTTGCCAATATCCAGATTTAAGATCAAACTTTGAAAATATTAATGCATTATGCAAACGATCTAAAAGATCATTCTTATTGGGAATAGGATATCTAATCCATTTTAGCACTTTATTAAGTGGTTTAATATTAATAACAAGTCTGAGATTATCTTGTTCTTGTTCTGCTTGTTTATTAACATAAAAAGAAATACAACTCCATGAGGAGTAAGATTTTCGAATAAGACTCTTATCTAGCAGATTAGCTATTTCTTTTTTACATAAATCAAGATATTATTGATTCATTTGACGAGGCCTAGCCTTGGTAGGGATCATTTTTTCTTCAAAATCATTTTCATAAGGTAAAGAAATAATGTGGTTCTTTCTATCCCAAAAAGCATTAGGGTGATCATTACAAATATGTAAAAAGAATTCATGATTAAGATGTTTAATCTTATCTTGCAATTTAGGATTTTTTAGCATACTATCAATATTATTGATACTCATTTCCTGTTTCAAAAAATTCAGATGTTTAATCTTTCATTAGATTAGCTATTTGACTTAAGATTTTCTCTCTACGTTCAGTAATAAAATAAAATATCACAGGTTCTTTATTATAAGTGCCTGTTATACCATGATTATCTATACCTAATATAGGCATAATTTCATTTATAAAATGAGTACCTAAAATTATAGGACAAGTCATGTTTTCAATTAAAAGAAAACTAGTAGATATAAGTACTTTTTCATAACATATAAATGCTTGGGGTAACTTATATTTAACCCTTAATTTTTCTCCTGATGCAGAAGAAATAGAATGTAAAGTCAATACTATTGATGAAGAATATTATAAGATTTTATCTCAATTTGATGATTTGCATGTTAATATGATTACTGCAAATAAATGGTTAGAAGTTCTTAAATTGTTAGAAGATATTAAAGATGATTCTTTAAAATCAAAAAATTTGGAACATTATTCCAAAGAAAATTATGTTGAAAAACACATTGAGAAAAATTTTGAGTTCAAAACAGGGTTATATTATTAAAGATATTATAAATCAATTGAGTGATAAAAAAGGAAGAAATATTACAATCACTCATCACGAATTAAAACAGGGAGTTAATAAACTTCAAACTCAGATCAATGATCTTAGACAAGCAAATCAATTAATCAAAGAACAAATTGATATGTTTGTACATCAAGAACCTAGTTCTTCTAATACTTTACTAGATACTATGGTAGATCTAAATCTTCTTAATGTTTTGAAGTTTATTACAACACAAAAATGGCTGGTTAGAATTAATTTACTAATTCAACCAAATCATATGATTAAAAATATGATGGCTCTAATTGATTCTGGTGCTGATCTTAATTGCATATAGGAAGGATTGATTCCTACTCAATATTTTGAGAAGACTGCTCATTCCATTTCTTCTGCATCAGGAGAAAAATTAAGGGTTAAATATAAATTACCCCAAGCATTTATATGTTATGAAAAAGTTTGTACATCTACTAGTTTTCTTTTGATCAAAAACATGACATGTCCTATAATTTTAGGAACTCCTTTTATTAATGAAATTATGCCTATATTAGGTATACATAATCATGGTATAACAGGCACTTATAATAAAGAACCTGTAATGTTTCATTTTATTACTAAACCTAGAGAAATTTTTTAGGTCAGTTAGCTAATCTAATGAAAGCTAAAGAATCACATCTCAATTTTTTGAAAGAGGAATAAGTATCAATAATATTGATAGTATGTTAAAAAATCCTAAATTGCAGGATAAGATTAAACATCTTAATCATGAATTCTCTTCACATATCTATAATGATCACCCTAATGCTTTTTGGGATAGAAAGAAACACATTGTTTCTTTACCTTATGAAAATAATTTTGATGAAAAAGTATTCCTACTAAGTCTAGGCCTTGTCAAATGAATCAAGAATATCTTGATTTATGTAAGAAGAAAATAGCTAGTCTCATAGACAAACGTTTAATTAAAAAATCATACTCCCCATGGAGTTGTACTACTTTTTATGTTAATAAGCATGCAGAACAAGAACGAGGTAATCCTAGACTTGTTATTAATTATAAACCACTTAATAAAGTGATAAAATGGATTAGATATCCTATTTCCAATAAGAAGGATCTTTTAGATCGTTTGCAGAATGCATTTGTGACGCTCGAGAACTTCACCGTACATTTATTTACTGTTGCATCTACTATTTGCGCACTTTCACTATGCATTACTTGTTGCTTATGTGGTTACTATTCATCACGCTTTTCAACCACTTAATTACTTTGAATTAACATTTTTGTTAAATCATATTAATTGTTTTAGGAATGAGAAAATTGTGCATTTGAGCTAAAAGCGATAGGAGCATCCATTTAGAAAATGATTTGTTGAAACTAAAGAATAGTGTTACGTAACTAAACTAGGTGTTTTAATTAGCTAACATTAATTGCACAATTAGGACTTGTTTCTAGCTAGCTAAACTCCTTTTAATAGTCAATATGTGCACCCAAACATAACCCCAACTTAATATATACTCACATAACACTTTATAACTCATAAAAATACACAAAAAAGAGTGCAAAAGCTGGAATTACTGTAGCAAATCCGAACAGCCCTTAGCAGCCAAGAGGGAGATCTTTTGCTCATCAAATCTCCATTTCATGCCAAGCCAAACTAGGTTCAAGAAGTTTAGGGTGTCTACTAGCCTTTGTCGAGCTCCTACGCGCTTTAGGTGAGGGATTTGCATGCTATTTTTGCATTTGAAATATATGTCAACTTTCTTGAATTCTTGATTTGATATATTATGATCATGCAATGCTTAGATGTGCTAATGTATGTTGTATACAAGTAGTATAGACCACATTTATGCTATTGTTTCGTATTTTAAACGGTAGAAATCGATAGTTGATTTGTAGGGGTGAATAGTGACGGGATTTCTAGGGTTTTGTGAAATCGGACTTTCTAGCTTGAATTAATGGTTCTAATATGTGCTTTAGATATCAATGAAGGTAATGTAAAGGCCCCATAGGGTTTAATTGCTCATAACTTAGCAAAAGAATGAAATAGCCGACTTTTAGAATGGGGTTTCGGGGTTATCGCGAATCCAGGTAAAATTGGCCTTCACTTTTGGTGTTCCTAGGCTAAGTAGACCCTAATTATGCTTTGCTAGCCTTCGTTTGAGTCTCGGGTGAGATACTTGTAGTACAAAGTCAAAAGAGGGAATTTGGGACTTTCGGGCTAAATGCGGGTAATTGCGTGACTTTGAGGGTCATAAGGGTGTCTAATAGGTTAACTAGAAGCATGGAATAGATCACTTATGAATCTAGAATAATGGCATGAGTTTGGAAGGAAAACGGGTTGAGTTACAAAAGGGGTTTAAGTACAATTTTGATTGTCTCATGCTTCTAGGACCTTGACATGACTCCTTGTGTTTAAATGTGTTTTCAAGATGTTTTGGAGCTTTTGTTATAGTTCTATGTGAATCTTGATTATGCCCCTTTGTAATTTGCTTAATTGTTATATGAAATTGTTTATATTGTTATTGTTATATTTGTTGTTGTTAATTTGCTATCTTTGGACATGTGTAGGCTAGATGTTTGATAAAAATGCTTAATGAAGTGTGCAACAGTTATATATGCTTAAATAATGTTTAAAACTAGCTAGGAATGTAAGGGAACCAAGCAAAATTCACGCGTGCACATATGTGTGTGTTCAACTGTGGCTGTCCATATTTTTTCAACAAAACTAAGGTAATTTCGAGCTTAAAACTGTATTAATTGGAGAAGGATTAGGAGTTGAATTATATACCGTTAGAAATCCTTATGAGTCTAGTTTCTAATGCTTTTTACGGTGCATTAATCGGAGTTTTCTAGAATAAGTTATGATCATTTTGGTGATATGTGTCAGAATTGTCCTATTGCGCAAGAATCTGAATTTCATTGTTATTTTGCTAGAAGTGATGATATATTTCAACTCTAATTGGATATCTTTGATCAAGACTTTATTGTGTAGTGTTCTTGGATGATTAGTAGCGTAATGGAGCTCTTAATTATGTAAATTGTGATATAATTGAGATTGAATGAGTAAATAGAAATCATGAGTTAGTATGGAATGCAACTTCCTTTTCCCTTGCCCTTTTACCCATCTTGCTAAAATGTGAACTCATTTATTAAGTCATGTAGAGGTTAACTATAGCTTGAATGTCATACTACCTACATGAAAATAATTGTTTAGTTATAAATGAATGTGATTTAGATATATTGTTTATCTTGAATGCTAATTTGATTGGAAATGAAGACAAGTGTTTTTGTGTAGCATCTATTCTTTAAGCTTATGATTTAGTTATAAATTGAAGAGGTAGTTTAATTGTGTAGGGGTTTAGTTAGAATGTAAGTTAATTGTGAAGTAGTTATTTATTGGGTTGTTAAATGTTATGTTTAACTTGAGTTTTCTATGAAAGTGAGATGAAATTGTTCTTATTTTAAATTGCTATCAAGTTAATGTTGAAGTTATTGATAGATGGGCTCCCTATCCCGTGTCTTACTTGTGAAATAATGAGTTATAAGTTATATTAAAGTTTGTTGAGCTAGGTAATGATATGATTAGGATGGTTTGTTATCAGTTATAAAGTCTTAAGTGAAACACTTATTTCTTGAATAGTTAGCTAACTAAGAGTTGGAATGTTGGTTGAGTTAAATATTACGCACTAACTAATAATCATTAGAAAGTAAGAGAATGTATGATTTAGAAGTCTTTTAAGAAGTAAATGTTTGGAAGTCGATGCTAATGAATGTATTATTGAACAATTAATGGAACTTGTGTAACGCCCCGATCCCTCACGAGACTAGAGTTCCCAATTCCATTCCCAAGGCACAAGAAACGAGGAGAAACAGATGAAGCCTCCCCTGTTTATAGGACAATCTAAAACTTGTAAACAATATTTATAACTACAAAACTATGGTCTAACTTCATTCACCCAATCAAGCATACATGACCAATAAACAATAACATAGTCCATTAAGCTATTACAGACCACCTACAAATCAAATACAAACAAGATCCAATATAATTACAAGCCGAGTTTCTATAGTTCCAATCAAATTACAATTCAAACCACTTTACAAATTCACATGGATTCGCAGGTACTAATAATGGAAGTCATCACAAGCAAATAAGGTAACTCTCGAGCTTTCCCTATATCACCTTGCGAAGGTGTTGAACCTGAAAGGTGTTACAAACGAGGGTGAGTATACAACTGGTATACTCAGTGAGGGAGGGAAAACGGGAATAGTATACTAGGGTTCGTGCAATGCAGCAACTTAATACAATTAATGCAATAAATAAACAATGAATAACAATTCTAATACCACATTTTAAAAGGATACAATCAATAACCCTTATCACTCCAAATCTTCGATCCCCGATCCACGAACCACGATCTCAATCTCGATATGCTGGCATCTCTTACACCAATGGGTACTCCGGATGTACCCGATCCTACGACCCAATACCCCCTGGCAATCTTCGGACCAAGCGAGTGAGGGAATAGCAGACGGAGCTAAGGCAACCAACACTGGCAAGCCCGATGCCGCCCAGCGAGGCCATCGCATCCGCCGCGACAACGAGGTTGCGCAACCACGATGCAATGCAAGAATGATAACAATGACAATATAATCAGGAAACACATTTAAGGACAAAAAGTAAGTTGTTCTCGCACCAAGTTACAATTTAGCAACAATAAGTATATATCAATTACGCAATTATACTAACAATATACTCTTTTAGAAAGAAAATAAACTATAATGCACGTAAGGATGCAGGTCCCTCACCTCTACCGAGCTCCAAGATGTAAGTTTGAATCACATCATTTCCAGTCACCTTGAACCTACGAGCAAACATTACTTCAATTACTCTTTAACTACAACATTCAGTAATTATTCAGCTAGGTTAGCTAACTTATAACTTCGCTTATTTAGCATATATACAATATCTATTAGAATACTATTTTGAACAAAACACCACTTTTATATACTTTAACTTAACATATATTCCATATTTTCAATAGTCTACAAGTTAATTAAGAAGATAGTTCAAAAACTTAAAGGAGAATGATTCAATCAGCATGCTATAGCTAGATATAAACCGAGCTAGAATTTAGTTTAACTAAAATCAACACATGAGCCTGCAGTTACTCATACTATTTCTCATTTTACTTTAGTTAATAACTTGTACAAGAAACTAATGCACTCCACATAACAATAAACTAGCCATTAAATCAACTCAAAGAATTTCTCCAAAGAATTTATAAATAATAAAGGTTAGGTTACTTTAATGTTCAAATGACACATTCATTCACAATGACACTACCCAGTCTTTTACTACTTTAATGAACTTCTAATTCATATTATACTTTACTTACAATAGTTAGTACTATCTCTATGAAGATTGCCCAACATTAGCACATAGGGATATAAATGCATTTATCAACTAATAGAAAAGTTAACTTTCAACTATTTAATAACTAACATACTATTTTAGTAAAATAACTATACTTCAAGCTAAGATTCTAACATCTCTCTAGTAGTATTAACTTAAGTTAATTACATTTAACATATAATACACAACTATCAACTTACAATTAACCTTACATGTAGTTTCAAAAAGCATTAAACACATTCTTCCACATAGTTTACTTGACCTTTCCAAGTGTTCACTAGTTGCACATTGATAACAACAACTAATTCTAACAATTGAATTGTTTAGCATATATAGAAACATTGCTTATGTCTAAAAGTGGTGACCTTCACAACTCTACTAGCATTTCCCATTTACAGTCGAATAGAATAGCTTTCAATTTAAATTAACTTTACTAGTAATTAGATTTCAATTACAATTCATGAAAACAACATAACTATAAGAGCCCCATTACGTTATTAATCATCCAAGGACACTACACAATAAGGTCTTGATCGAATACATCTAATTGGAACTGAATTATATCATTACTATAGCAAAATAACAACAAAATTCAGATTCTCGCGTAACAGGGCATTTCTGACACATCTCACCAAAATGATCATAACTTGCTCTAGACAACTCCGATTAATGCACCGTAAAAAGCTGTAGAAACTAGACTCGTAAGGATTTCTAACGGTATATAATTCAACCCCTAATCCTTCTCCAATTAATACAGTTTTAAGCTCGAATTTGCCTCAATTTTGCTGAAAAATATGGACAGCCACGGTTGAACACGCACACACATTAAGTTCTCAACGTTTTTAATTGAATTTCTTGCATGCATGGACTGATTTTCTTTAGCAATAACTTAGCAAGCAAAGATTGTACCTCCTTTAGGCATATTCACAAATACTTAACTCATAAGATCTCACTCAAAAAGATATACTTTCTATATAAACACACTTAATACTTAAACATAATCTAACTATAAACATGACCTAGAATTATTATCATACTTATTCACCCAGATTACAATTTATAACTCACTCAATAGACAAATATAACAATTATAATAACTCAAATAGCTAATCATGCAATAAGCTCAACTAATTTACATAAACTTTAACAAAACTCCTTCAAAATGCTTACAAATTAGATTTTAATCTTCACACAAGATAATGAACCTCAAATCTAACTATACTACATCTCTAATGACACTTTATGGCACCATTTAAGCCCTTGAAATCTCACTTTAATGTATAATTACCACAAAAGTCCAAATTTACCTCTTTATGCATTATACTACATGTACTCTAATCGGAGCTCAATTAAGCGAAACAAATACATTTCTACCACCTCCTCACTTACTAGACACTAGCCCTAATGCCGGAACGCATCCAGATTCACTTTCAACCCGAAACCCCTTTGTCAATCTTTGCTATTAAGCTCCAAACCGAAAGCAAGGTTCAAGATTCCCAAACGAGTTATCATATCCTTCAAACCATACCTTATGGCACCCCAAGGACCCTCGAGTTTACCCGTTAAACCTCGTTTACCATTAAATCCCCGATTTTCTCTTTGTGCATTTATACTACAAGTACCAATTCCGGAATCCAAACAAGCGAAACGAAGGCACTTCTAAGGCTTCAATACTTAATAAAGACTACTCATAACCTCAAAACGTACTCGGATTCGAGTTAACCCCGAAATTCCCAATTAAAGTAGCCTATTTTGATCAAAATTCTCAAATTTTTCACATGGCAAGTATAACGAATATTTTTTCCATGCTCAAGGACCTAATTCGCAACTACTAAAAGTCTCGAATCGAATTAAATTGTAACTTTTTTCCGAACACTAGTTTAGCACTATTCACCATCTTCACCAAGTTGAATTTTCCATTTCTAGCCAACCAAGAAGCTAACTAACTTCAAAAGTTTGCTTTACATACTTATTTAAGCATATTTGAAGCAATAAATTAAGCTAAAACACAAGAGTTTACTATTCACATTTTTTACTATTCATCATCTTCTACATATGAAATCTTGTCAAAAAATTATTTTCAAACTATACCAATGCATATACAAGGTCTCTAGCATGTAATAATACTATATAGAATAAGAATCAAGCATGTTATGGCACATTAATGGCAAAATTCAAAAATTGCAAAATTGAACATAAACTTTAAAACTCCATGAAATGAAAAAAAATTCCTCACAAAGTTTATGTTCCGAAATGCGAAAAACGAACGGTAGAAAGATAGAGGACGCCAAGATGAGTCTGAATATGCAATTTGAGCTTCCAACTCCTTCATTTACACCTTTAAAGAGCCAAAATTGTATAAAATTTAATATTCCCGTAATGAGGGTTTGGTGGCTGATTTGGAGTATTTTTTGGCAGATTTTGAAGTTGTAGGGTGTTAAAATGAAATCAAAGGATCAAAGGATAATATATGTGAGTGGAAAATCACTATTTACTTTAAAAACGTTATTTTAACACGATAAAACTCAACTTTAATCTCATATTTTGTTTCAAATTCAATTTTTTTCTAAACCAATAATCAAAATATAATGGTAGACTAGTTTTTAAATTGTTTAAAAGACTAGTTTTAAAAATTTTAGGAGAAAGATCAATAAATAGAACTTAAAACACTTTAAATGAAATTCTCACTAAAAATTCTTATGAAAATAATATGAATGCACATATTTCATGTAATAAAAGAAATAAACATGAAATTATACATTATGTGACAAATAATCAATTTAAACAAGTAAAAGCATGTAATTTACAATTTAAATAATCAAATGCACGTAAATAACAATTAAACAAGTATTTGCACATAAATTCGGGACCGGGGTCTCACAACTTGTCTTATTTTAGCTATAAACTCTTAAGAGGATTCCTTAAATTGAGTTAATTGCTAGTCTATTATTAGGTGGAGTTGAACTAGTTTCACATGTAAGTTATTATCTAATCTAGAATGAAGAAAATCATAAACAATGTATGGTATTATGTTAACTTGGGTTAACTATGTTTTAACTTAAATGCACCTAACTTTAATATTCTAGTTGAAACACTCCTTTCTTGAGTTGTTAAGTCTTCCTTTTACTTTTAACCCTAAGTTTGCTAGTGAGAAGCTTCTAACTGAGATTACTTATTTCAAGATCATGCTATGTAATATTTCCACTTGCTTAACTCATGAAATTAAAGGATTGAAATTGTGAGTTTAATTTCCTACAAGTAAATTGCTATTTATATGTGAATTATTGGATTATTAATGGTTGTTACAAAAAAAGGGCATTTGATTGAGCTTGTTATAAAGGTTACTTGTAAAATATTAATATAGTTAATGTCATCTAGGAGGTTATGAAATGTTTTATAGCCACAAGAATGCTTCAGTTGACTATCCAAAATGTTTGAGAGTGAAGCCAATTCTTGCATCTTGGAGCTTGGTAAAGGTGAGGGATTTTCATCCTTTTGTGCATTTTGGTTCATTTTCTCTTTAATAAATTGTATGACTTAAGATAATTGCTTGAGTTATATTCTTTTTATATCTTAATTGTTTTCGAGGAAAACTTACTTTGTTGTCCTTCCTATGTGTTATTGCCCAATATTCTTGTTATATTGTCATTGGATTTAAGTGCATTGCATAGTGGTTGCGCAACCATAGTCTCAGGGGCGGTTGCATTGAATATCGGTTGGGCGGCAGCGGACTTGCCAGTGGATATTCGATCTCCGTGCCCTAATCCCTCACTCGCCTGGTCCGGAGATTGCCAGGGGGTGTTGGGTCGTAGGATTATTGGGGTACATCCGGAGTACACCCACTGGAGTGATTGGGGTTATGCCGACACATTGATCGTGGTTCGTGGTTTGTGGATCGTGGTTCGTGACCAAAAGATAAGAGAATTCTGGAGTGTTGGGGTTAAGTGTATCGTATCCTTTGATATGTGTAGTTATTTACTATTTCAAATGTACTTTACTTTCCTTCTTGCTTAACTGCTATAATTGTTGCATTGTATGTCCCGAGTAGTCTTTATCCCTCACTGGGCAATTGTGGTTGCTCATACCTCGCTAACATATTTCAAGAGGTGCAATTGGAGGAGGAGTTTCCTTAGTTGCTGTGTGATATTTGCTTGAGGTGGATGTGTTTCCTATTGGTTATATGAAGAATCTGTTTATATTACTTATGTCCTATTCCGAAGTCTATGGGTTCATGTATATATTGTTTAGCTATAAGTTTGAAGGTAATGTATGATATGTATCTGTGACATGTAATAACTTATGTTTCTGCTCTTAGCTGCTTTGCATGCTTGGGAGTGAATGATCGGTTGTATAGTTGTTTTCAATTCCTAAGTATGTTTAAAGGCTATCATGGAGTGGCATGATAAGCGGTTTTGTAAAGAAAATATATTGTGAATGCATGCTTGCATGATTCTCACTGTTTGAATGTTTTAAGGCTTGGATGACCTTAAAGTTTGAGTTTTTAATTAGAATTGGAGTTCCAGGTTGTTTTCTGGCTTTATTGGTTGCTTACAGGTTTTCAGAATGTCCACAGTACAGGGGAGACTCTGTTCATTTTTCCTGAAAATCTGTGCCTGGGTTTGGGATCGGGTTGAGAATAGCTTGGTTTTTAGAGCCTCCGGTCTCGGGAGGGATCGGGGCATTACAGCATTAATATTTTTAAAGTTTGATCTTAAATCTGGATATTGGCAAATACATGTCAATGAAAAAGACAGATATAAAACTGCTTTTGATGTCCCTATTGGACATTATGAATGGAATGTTATGCCATTTGGATTAAAAAATGCTCCTTCTAAATTTCAGAATATTATGAATGATATTTTTATCCGTTATAGTGATTTTATAATTGTTTATATTGATGATATCTTAGTTTTTTCAAAAGATATTCAACAACATTTTAAGCATCTTGAAATATTCAAGAAAATTGTGATCCAAAATGGTCTTGTGATTTCAAAACCAAAAATACCCCATGAGAATCTCAAACTTGCTTCTAGAATACCCTATGAGAATCTCAAACTTGCTTCTAAAATACCCCATGAGAAAACAGTGAAGTAGAATACCCCATGAGAATCTCAAACTTGCTTCTAGAAGTACTTCTTGTTGTTCATTGATATAAACTACGGCTGGCTCTGTTGGTTCACATCTTCAGGAGACCCACTTCCGGCTTCCTCAATAAGGTTAGTGTTTACTTACCATTTTCAAAGGGGTAATATATGTATGCAATTGATTCTATTTAAATTAAACTCTTAATGCACATTATTACAAGTAACTTAAGCAAGTAGATACTCAAGGAATCAATTAAATATTCTTACAACATAATCTTCTCATATTGGGCATACACACCACATAAATGTACTCATAGTCACATAGTACACATATCACATATTTTCCATTACTACATGAATAAGTCACCTAGGTGCACACGAAATTACACATTTGCACATTTTGCATATTCGTTAGGTTAACACAGTGAGGCACAAGAGTACATATTTTCATACAAAGACACACACAAGGATTACATGCAAGCACATTCCTAATCAAAACACACTATACATGCACGCACTCGAGGGTTGCTACCCGACAGACCGAGGACCTTGTCCCCGCTGAGAGCTAACCAAGCTCTGATACCACCTCTGTAACGCCTCGATCCCTCACGGAACCGGGACTTCTATTAACCATGTTATTCTCAACCCAAATCCAAAGCCCGGGCACGAAATTTAGGGGAAAACGGACGGAGTCTCTCCTGTTTTAAGGAATATCTGATAACCTACGAATAACAGAATACAACTACAAAACCATAATCGAACATTCTCATACACTCCAACTTCAACCATTAAGCTATGCCCCGTCTCAAGGCCATCCAAGCCTTAGACTCAACAAAATAGGTACACAAGCATGCATAGGCCTCAAATATTGAAATACTATGTTATAAAGTCACTTATTAAATCATTCTAACTTTATCTCTTTAATTGTCTTGTCTATTAACTCCATTAACCCAAGCAAGCATGCACGACCATTAAACAATAACGTAGTCCATTAAGCTATTACAGGCTACCTACAAATCAAATACAAATCACTTTACTAATTCACATGGATTCACAAGTACTATTAATGGAAGCCAACACAACTAAACACGGTAACTCTCGAGTTTTCCCTGTATCACCTTGTGAAGGTGCTAAAACTGAAAGGTGTTAGAAACGAGAGTGAGTATACAACTGGTATACTCAGTGAGGGAGGTGATGCTTTCATGAGATGCAACAAGAATAATAACATATACAACACAAAATAACAAAGTTAATTAGACAAGTATTTAACCACATATAAAAAGGATATGGTTCCACGTTTATCTTCAATCATGACCCGCGAGCCAAGATCTTCAAGCAAGTGCCGACAAAACCCTTATTCCTCGAAAATGGGGTACTCCGGATGTACCCCGATCCTACGACCCTTTCTCCTGAGGTAGGTCGATATGCCTAGCAGGTGAACCACGCCTATGGGGTAGTGGAATATACTCAGCGAGAGAAAGGGAATAGGCACCATGGTAGTCGAGGAAGCACGGCAAGCCCGATGTCTCCCGTGTTTCTCGATGCTACCATGTCCGAAAAGGTTGTGCAACCCCGAGTCAAGATCACAAGATCCAAGAATATCAAGTATCACATAAGAGGGACGACAAAGTAGGCCGCCCTCACAGTTAATCACAAATAACATGAAAAGACACAAGATAACAAGTAAATAATACAATCTAGAAACAATAGAATAAGTTAAGATGCATAGAAGAAATGAAGACTCCCTCACCTCCAGAAGCCACGAACTCTCCCAATCTTTTCCCCCGTGCTCAAAACTAATAATTCACACAGGATTCATAATTTAGTTCAACACAACACAACTATACACTTTATAACAAATAACAACATAACATTTGATAATCATGCAAAGTCATATACAAGCAACCCGATAATCAATAGAACAACATGAAAAGCAGCATTCCAAGATATTTTCAACATTTGGCTTAATTTTTACATTATTCCCTTTATCCTTTGGCGCAATTCGAAGCATATCCAACATATAACTTTAATCCATTTAAACTCAACATGCAAATAACTAACTAGTTTTACACATAGACTTAAAGGCAAACTTGAAAATATTCATTAACATCATGAGGGGCAACTAGACTTGATTCAATGTTCATTAGCATGCAAAATACTTCAATTACTTTAACTACAACAAACATTAACTTTTATCTACTTAAGCTAACTCCACAATTTATTACAATCTTATTCGATTATGGCACAACACTTACTGCAACATTTAGAGTTTAATCTAATTCAATGAATCAATTCAATTAATCACGGAGATGCTCACATACCAATTCAAACAAGGTTCTTATAAGACTAACACTATAGGCTTGTGGCAATTAAATCTCACAAATACTAATCAACTCATTTATTTAACACATAATATAACTCGATAGACACCTCATAACCATCAATTAGTTCAAATAACCTCATACTCCAAACAAATCAAGGTAGAACTTCACAAAAGCATATATTTTTTCTATTCCTCTAACAGAACCCTAAATTAATCAGTTCAGTTACCTATTCTAATTATCTTCAAAGTTTTTGATTTTTATATATAAATGTAGCTCTTCGGGTTTAGATAACTTTATCCTCAAACGGATCCTAATTCGGAGCTATATTTCTCAAGTTATAGTTATTTTCGTGTAACTATGCATTACTGTCCAATTCTAGCGAGATTCAGGCTACAATTTAGAAATTATATGATCAGAGGGCTAAAACGTTAGAATTAGCCTTAGCCCTAGAAATCAACATTTGCTCTAAACTGCCTAATCTAGCTTCTAAATAAATTTTTTTAAGTTTCAAGCACGTTTAATAGGTCAAAAGAGCTTCGAAAGACAGGGTCAGTGGACTGACCGAATATGCACTTTTTGTTCTACTTGATGTTTCCATGCACTAAGCTAACTACAAGTAATGTACTAGTATGCAAAGCATTTCTATTCCTCTCTTAAAACTTTTAGCAAACATGTAGCCTACACACAATTGAACAAATTGCCTAGTATCCACTACAACATAACACATTAAGTAATTCCACATGCTAGCCAAATACGCAAATAAAGAAATCCATTTGAACAATTTAAGGCAAGTCATTCATTTAGCACATAAACTACTCATATAACTCAAGAAACCACATAAACACCCCTTATACACAAGAACACTACTCGGCCCCTTAGGTTCACCACACACAAACACACCACATTCATTTTATTTTGAGCAACTAATAAGTGATCCTAGTCTCTACAACACATATAACTCAATAACCAAGCTAAAACTAAGCATTAAGGCTCTAACTTCATTTTTTCCCCTTTCTAATTCAATAAGGCAATACTAGTAATGAACCAAGTTATCCAATCACATAGACATATTCTATACCCATATTTGAGAGTAAAATAAGATAGATAAGCATATATAGTACATTATTTAACCTCAAGAAGCCAAAGAGCACAAAACAAATAAGTTTAACAGTTTCAACATCTCAGCAGAACCTCGACTTTGGCTGTGCAATTACCTAAGCAAACGACCTCCTATGAAACTGATTTTTATGTGTATGGAAAGATCTTCGAAAGTAGATAACTCTAGAATCAAACAGAACTCAATTCTGAGTTAAATTCATCAACATATAACTAAAAGAACTCAAGTGCATAAAGTTGTCCAGATTGGTCATGAATTCTGTCAGGTTTCGGTTTTTATTTTCTTAGAGGAATTAGATAGAGGAATTGGCCAATTCGACCTAAACAGAACTTGTTCTAAACTAGCTTATCTAGGTCCTGTAAAATTTTCATAATTTTCCAAATTATCTAACTAGGTCAAAAACTCCACGAAATTCAGGCAAGTAAAACTGTCCAGTTCCAGTCAACTACAAAACTTCACTGATTTCAGCAATTACGAGCAAACAAACGATTTTTCTTCACAATTCGTCCAACATGAAAGTTGTACCTATCCAAGTCTAGATTATTATGTGATTTTTCCAGTTTTTTCCCAAAATAATTATTTGCTCAAACAATTCACAAACTACAGCAGCTACAACAAAATCCTGCAAATATATACATGTATAAACTTGTCTAATACAACAATTTCTAACTCAAAAACTCATATATATGCAATGTAAGTTCTGAAATCAGTTTTTAAAAGATTCCCCTCACCTTATACACGCTAGGAACGCCAGCTAATGCACGAAAATGTGAGAAAATTGGCTCGGGGTTGTTTATTTCTTATTCTTCTCCTCTTTCTACTTTTGATCAATTGGTGTGTGTTGTGTGTGATCTGATGTGTGTGTGTGTGTGTGTTGCAGTATTTTGTGGGTGTGTGGGGTATGTTGTGTGTATTTTATGTTAGGTAGAAATATCTAGGTGGCTCCAAAGACCAAATTACCCCCTTAACTAAGTGTATATTTCCAGTTTGCCGCCTTATAGTATTTTGACTAATCTAGTTAGCTAGTGTAGTGTAGTGTAATTATTTTATTGCCTACGATATGCCTACGACACTTAGAATATAAAAAAGATGCATGTGAATGTACACTAAATGAAACGAATACACATGTTCCAAGAAATATAAAAAGTAATGCTAATAATTATATGCAAACAATTAAGGTAACATATAAATCTACAGAAATGATTAAAATAAGCATATTAATATACGCAAGTAAATAAAATAACTATATGCTCAGGGTCGGGGTATTACATGATCTTTCTAAGCAAATGTTTGCTTGATAACAAGCTAATCTTGCACCTTTTGATATTGATATTGATTATATCAAAGGGAATAATAATTCTCTTCCTGATTTTTTAACCCGTGAATTTTTGCAAGATGAACCCCTCTAGGGGAGGTTACTCTTACCCTGATAGGGGAAGAGGAAGAGGTAGAGCACGAAGCCTTGATCCTAATAGGATCATTGTAGGAAAAAAACTAGTTAATCTAGGAGGAATCACTTTTGATCCATCACATCCTGATTTTGATAAAATCAAAAAGGTTATTGAAAGCAACGGTAATACTACTACCTCCTCATCATCATAGTCTCATGCGATTAAACAATAGGAGTCTGATGGCTCTTTTGAAATATCTAATTGTGAAGAAGTAATTATACTTCTTGCTAATGCTGATAGGCAATGGATTAATGATCTTTGGTACCTATGGAACAATATTTAACTAATTATATGTTTCCTGTACTTTATTACAAGTCCAGGGTTTATTTTGAATCAATTTTGCAAGTCACAATTCATGTGATATTGAACATTTCAGGAAGAATAATACTCTTCCAATTTATACTTATAGTAAAATTTATATTGAGAAAATTCTCTCTCCAAATGAATGGGGAATAAGTACTTTAAATGAAAGGCAATTTATTCAGGATAAGAATACTTATCATTTCAATTATTGGGATTATATGGAAGCATTTTCCAAAGCTTTCTTATATGAAAAACCCCAGCATAAACACACTTATCCTCCCTGGATCCATCAATAGTGGAAAATTTTTGGACCTTTGGTCAAAATTCTACCTGATCCTTATAAAGGACTTTTTACTGAATGGTTAGCAATATGCCCACATATAGGAAATGATCATGATCTTTATATTGAAGGATCTAGTTCTTTATTTTTCTTTATGGAATTTGGAATCCCGTGGATATGAAAATGGATCCCTGTCGCGGAAATGAATAAAGAAAAAATGTTTTGTTTAAAAATAAAATTTCTTTCAAAATTTTGGGCAAAACTCTTGCAAAATGATCCGGAGACAAAGAAACCTTATGGTCAACCTAATATCAATGAAATTTTCTTTTTAAACAAAACATTTTTTCTTTATTTATTTCCGCGACAGGGATCCATTTCCATATCATCAGAAGACACCTCTATGAGGTCTACTAATGCCTATGGGTGTTTGGCGGGAGAATCCCAAGATCCAAATGAGGATATCCCATCCGCTCAAGATGTGTTGGCAGAAGATCTATTTAACAGCTTGAAGGATGAGTTAATTCGTAAAGCCAAAGATAAAGGAAAAGCAAACGCTATCTGAAGGAGTTTGATGACACCTTGGATGATTGTGCAAAAAGAAAGCCGAACTTTGCGGGAAAGCATGGGGTTCAAGTTAATGGTTTTACAAACAAAATCTCTCTGCCAAAGCGGTCAACCGAGTCAACACAAAACAACTAACAAAATAAAGAGCCAACAGTGCGACTTATGGCGACAAAATGCCTGCCTTGAGAGTTGTCTTACCATAACAGCAATTCCACCCACGACTGTGTCAGGCATGGGGTTCAAGTTAATGGTTTTACAAACAAAATCTCTCTGGCAAAGTGGTCAACCGAGTCAACAAAAAACAGCTCACAAAACAAAGAGCCAACAGTGCGACTTATGGCGACAAAATGCCTGCCTTGAGAGTTGTCTTACCATAACATCAATTCTACCCACGACTGTGTCTATCTCATAATATAGAGGGACATGTCTAGAGATCCATGGAGGTTACAGAAAGCTTGGCAACTAGCCTGCCATATTAGGCGGCAATAAAGAAAGAAAATAAATTAATCAAAACTGAAAAATAAAAGAGATTATACCTGAAGAAAATAGTTTCTTCTGATTGATTGTAAAGATATACAAGTGTTTACAAATTTAGAAAACTGAAAGAAAAATCGTAGGCTGCTCTCTAGAGCTCTACCTAATGAAGTCCTAAAGCCCTCAATTTATACCACTTGGCAGAACTCAAAAGAAATTAAAAACAACTCAATCCGGATTTGAAAACTTTGAAATCCGGGGTCCCTTTACATCATGTGTCATATAAGACAAAAAAATTTATAAAAAGTAAATAGGAATAGTCCTAAAAAGAAGCAATAGTGACATTCCACTTACTGTCGGTAGACAGCTTTTCCAAAAGCAAATTTGCTTTCCCGCAATGTTCGGCTTTTTGGACAATCATCCAAAGGTGTCATCAAACTCCTTCAGATAGCTTTTGCTTTTCTTTTATCTTTGGCTTTTCGAATTAACTCATCCTTCAAGCTGTCAAACAGATCTTCTGCCAGCACATCTTGAGCGGATGGGATGTCCTCATTAGGATCTTGGGATTCTCCTACTAAACACCCATAGGCATTACTAGACCTCATAAAGGTGTATTCTGATGTAGAATCAGTATCGACTGCACTTTTAAAATGTTTGAGGAAATCTTCCTTAACTTCATCCAAATAAGAAGCCATGACATCTTCATGAGAACTTATTTGTTTTCTCATTTGGATTTTTCTTAAAATATGTGAGAAATGAGATTCCTTTTCTTGGGCCCTCTTCTTTGTTTCTTCTAGCTGGTCCTGATAGAGAGCTATCAGGACCAGCTTGGTATTAGGTTAACCATAAGGTTTCTTTGTCTCCAGATCATTTTGCAAGAGTTTTGCCTAAAATTTTGAAAGAAATTTAATTTTTAAACAAAACATTTTTTCTTTATTCATTTCCGCGACAGGGATCCATTTCCATATTCACAGGATTCCAAATTCCATAAAGAAAAATAAAGAACTAGATCCTTCAATATAAAGATCAGGAGATCAGGATCATTTCCTATATGTGGGCATATTGCTAACCATTCAATAAAAAGTCCTTTATAAGGATCAGGTAGAATTTTGACCGAAGGTCCAAAACTTTTCCACCATTGATGGAGCCAAGGAGGATACCTTTGGTTTTGAAAAATTTCAGGATTGAATTTAATAAATGAAGAATGTTTATGTTGGGGGTTTTTCATATAAGAAAGCTTTGGAAAATGCTTCCACATAATCCCAATAATTGAAATGATAAGTATTCTTATCCAGAATAAGTTGCCTTTCATTTAAAGTACTTATTCCCCATTCATTTGGAGAGAGAATTTTCTTAATATAAATTTTATTATAAGTATAAATTAGAAGAGTATTATTCTTCCTGAAATGTTCAATATCACATGAATTTGTGACTTGCAAAATTGATTCAAAATAAACCCTGGACTTGTAATAAAGTACAGGAAACATATAATTAGTTAAATATCGTTCCATAAGGTACCAAAGATCATTAATCCATTGCCTATCAGCATTAGCAAGAAGTAGAATTACTTCTTTATTATTAGATATTTCAAAAGAGTCATCAGACTCCTCATGTTCAATCGCATGAGCATATAATGATGAGGAGGTAGCGGTATTACCGTTGCTTTCAATAACCTTTTTGATTTTATCAAAATCAAGATGTGATGGATCAATAGTGATCCCGCCTAGATTTACTAGTGTTTTCCCTGCAATGACCCTATTAGGATCAAGGTTGCGTGTCACGCCCCAACTCAACCCCACCTACAATCAGTCAGGACACAACGGGATTTCGGCAGTATAACGACAGTAAATAGAATACCGAGGTTCTAAACTAACCTCATTAATAACATTAAACATCCAATTCCATAACCATACAAACAACAACTCCTCAACAGCATAACAACACACAGCATAATTGTAATATACAATAATCAGTCCTCGTTATCTGCCTCCGTTCCAACATAACATACAATACCTCAACCTTATCATACATTTCAAAAATAAGTTGAGACCCATCTAACAACTTAACCATAGACAAAAGAAAGCCACTAAGTTAACATCATTTTGATCATCATCTTTTCAACATCTATTACAATAAGAACCATAAAGCATATAAAAGTCTACTAAGCTAATGTACATGATAAATAACAGCAAAGCTAATGTACATGATAAATAACAGCACAGAATCACGGATAAGACTCTGGAACATATGACTCGTCCACGTAAGGCACATTTTCCTCCTCAGGAGGCACGTACCCGTAATCCGGCTCTGCAACACTTGTAAGCATGCAATAATAGAGAGTGAGCTTATATAAATAAGCCCAGTGAGAATCCGATAGATCTTGAGCAAGGTCTACTAAACTCCTTGGAATAATCCTTTGAGTTAGTAAACACACAATAACAATAACATTATCATCACATAACTATATAACCATTCAATAAAGGATACTCTATTTGGTGTAGCTCCAAACATCATCACGATCTCAACCGTTCTTCTTATAACTCCCCATTACTCACGCACCCGAGGTACCTCACTAGCCCCTCCCTCTATGACACCTCCATCATGCGAGCTGGGGGTAGCCTCTAGCAGTCATGCCGTTATCAACCCGACAGCCCAACGCTGCCCGAGAGGTGGCACACACATACCAAGACTCCATAATCATCATCAATCATCAATCAATCATCATTTATTCATCGTTGATAGCATCAATTATCATTTAAACAACAATAACTTAGTTAGATGACAAAGTAGGTAATCTAACCGGACATGCATTATATACACAATTAAACCCTAAATTACTCATCAACAACTCACCATTCAACACTCAAACACAACCCAATCATCTAAAGGCATCGTTCAAGAAATTAAAGAATGACAACCTAAACTTCAAAAATTCATAACTTACATTCTACTAACCCAAACATTGCCAAATCAGTTTCTATCACTCACCCATTCACCCTACTACATTACCCCTCTCGGACATCCACCATAACACCTCCAAATCATTCCCGATAACCCTAAAACCCTAGGATGTCTTGGCTGGATTTTCCGGATTTTCCCACGAGCAATGTAATCGAAAATTCGGCATTACAACAGCGCTAACACGTAATTATCAAGTATTTAGAAATCGATTGCAATCGATTTCGATCATTACAACTCAATTAATTCAACATTAAACAATTTAATCAAAATTTAATACCCGAAAAATAAAAATTATGCTACATCCGATAGAAACTTGTAGTATTACCACAAAACGATCCCTAGCATGCAAGGAGCAATAATCTATCATCATATTACAATTCTAATGGTTCAATCTTCATTTATACGCAAAAAATGCAAAAGACAAGTTTTGAGATCTAGAATTTTTCTCTCACCTTTGATGTGATAAAAGCCTAGGGATGCGTGAAGTGCATGCCCAACAAGCGGAATCCAAGTCGGTGTGAAGTTTTACGGACAAAAACCAAATTTTTCTAAGAAAAATTGATTGAAAAACCTTGAAATCCTCTTTGGCTTTTTCTCCCTCAAACTCTAGGCCAAGTGTGTGCAATTGGAGTGTGTTTTGTGCTTTTCTTAGTGTGTGTAACTAGTGTGAGGCAAAATAGTTCATATATAAAATAGTTTAAGTTAGTAAAACTTATTATTTTTAGTATTTTATTGACTTTAAACGCATTTTATTACTCACCAAGGCTCAAAATAATTATGCAACCCCCAAGATATATCAAGTAGATTATTTTTAGGTGACAAGAAGTTTTACATGCAAAGAATTCCACCCGAGTCGGCTTAAAACTCGGTTTTTCGCAAAAAGTAGTGTAAAAACCCTAATAAATTCCTAAGCCGATTTAAAATATGTTTTTATCAATCACAGGTCTATTAAAGTCTATGGACTAGGTCTAGAAGGGTTAAAAAAGACCAGTTTCAAAATTTTAGCGAACGTGCGTCCAAAATACTATTCACTAAAAGACGACGATAAAATTTCTGATCCCGTTTTTGATGAAAATTTCATGAATGCACATTTAGCACGTATTAGGAGTATTGACATCAAAATTATAACTTTCTAGGTCCTATAGCACATAAACAGGTCATATGCACGCAAAACGAGGTATAGCACGTAAAACGAGATAAGCAAAAAAGTGGGGTTTCACATTCTCCCCCCCTTATAGAAATTTCGTCCTCGAAATTCTTACTTGATGTACGGAATAGATCTGGGTATTGCTGCTGCATCTGATCTCATTTCTCCCACATAGCTTCCTCAATGCCGTGATGCTTCCACAACACCTTTACCATCGGAATCCTCTTCGACCTCAACTCTTGATCCATCTGATCTAGAATACGAATCGGACGCTCGTCATAAGTCAAATTCTCTCGAAGCTGTAACGGCTCTGGCTCAAGAATATGAGAAGGATTCGGATTATATTTCCACAAATTAGACACGTGAAACACATCGTGGACATTAGAGAAGTTCTCCGGTAAAGCCAACCGATATGCCAACTTACCAACCCTGCCGGTAATCTCAAACGGCCCAACAAATCTTGGACTCAGCTTACCACCTTTACCATAACGAGCAAACCCCTTACGAGGAGACAATCTCAAGAAAATCCGATCTCCGACTGCAAACTCTAAGTCTCGACGACGCTTATCAGCATAACTCTTGAATCTACTCTACGCCGTAAGTATTCTCTGCCTGATCAACTGAACATTTTCAATCTTCTCAAGAAATTCTGGCATAATAGTCGGATCAATAGTCTTCATCTCCCCTACCTCGTCCCAATATAAAGGTGAACGGCACTTACGACCGTAAAGAGCTGCGAAAGGTGCCATCCCAATAGTAGCTTGATAACTATTGTTATAGGCAAACTCGGCAAGCGGTAGATGTTTCTCCCAGTTCTTCCCGAAGTCCATAACACAAGCCCTAAGCATATCTTCCAGAATCTGAATAGTCCGTTCAGACTGACCGTCGGTCTGTGGATGATACGTGGTACTGAAATTCAACTGAGTACCCAAAGTCTCCTGAAGTTTCTCCCACAAACGAGAAGTAAATCGAGGATCTCGATCAGAGACAATACTAGACGGAATCCCGTGAAGTCTAACAATCTGGTCCAGATAGAGACCCGTCAACTTTGTAACCTCATCTCCCATCCTCATCTATAAAATGAGCTATCTTCGTCAAACGATCCACGACAACCCAAACTGCATCATTACCCCTTGGTGTCCTAGGCAAACCAGAGACAAAGTCCATCGTAATATGCTCCCATTTCCACTGTGGTATAGCCAACGGCTGAAGCAACCCTGCAGGTCGTTGATGCTCGGCTTTCACTCTCTGACAAGTCAAACATCTAGATACAAACTAAGAAACCTCCCTCTTCATGTTGTTCCACCAGTAATGTTGCTTCAAATCCCGATACATCTTAGTTCCACCGGGATGAATAGTATATTTAGAATTATGAGCTTCCTCCAGAATACCTCGCCTCAAACTCGGCTCATCGGGAACACAAACCCTGTTCCAAAACCGAAGAATACCGTCCTCATGCAGTTTAAAGTCAGACTGATCATCAGTGATCTGATCCTTGATTTTCTGAAGTTTAACATCAAGTTGCTGAGCTTCCCTGATTTGAGACAATAATAAAGGCTGAATACGGAGATGTGAACACATCACCCCAACCTGAGTCAACTCTGGTCTCCAATAACTAAACTCCTCAAGAACTTCCTATTTCTTGACAGCCAAACAAGAAATACTAGCCTTCCGGCTGAGAGCATCTGCTACAACATTTGCCTTTCTAGGCAGATAATTGATAGAACAATTATAATCTCCAAGAAGCTTAATCCATCTCCTCTGGCGCATATTCAACTCCTTCTGTGAGAATAAGTACTTAAGACTCTTATGATCAGTGAAAATCTCAAACTTACTGCCCCACAGATAATGACGCCACTTCTTGAGTGCAAAGACAACTGCTGCCAACTCAAGATCATGAGTCGGATAATTTTCTTCATAAGGCTTCAACTTTCGAGAAGCATAGGCAATAAATCGGCCATTCTGCATAAGAACACATCCCAAGCCCTCCTTGGATGCATCACTGTAAATGACCATATTATCGGTCCCCTCTGGTAGAGCAAGTACTGGAGCGGTAGTTAACCTCTTTTTCAACTCCTGAAACCCACTCTCACACTTCTCATCCCAATTAAAGATAGTCCATTTCTGAGTCAACTTAGATAGTGGCCCCGCAATCTTCGAGAAGTCCTTGACAAACCTACGGTAATAACCCGCCAAGCCAAGAAAGCTACGGACATCAGAAATACTCTCTGGCCGTTTCCAAGACATCACCGATTCAATCTTAGTGGGATCTATAGAAATACCGCTCTGTGTAAAAACATGGCCAAGAAAAGAAATCCGTTGCAGACAAAATTCACATTTGCTGAACTTGGCAAACAACTGATGCTCGTGCAACTTCTCTAATACAAGCCGTAGATGTTGCTCGTGCTCCGATTCAGATTTAGAATAGACCAAGATATCATCAATAAAAATCACCATGAACTGGTCCAAGTACGGCTGAAAGACTCGATGCATCAAATCCATGAATGCTGCCGGTGCATTAGTCAATCCAAAGGGCATAACAACAAACTCATAATGCTTGTATCGAGTCCTGAAGGCAGACTTCGGAACATCTTCCGTACGAATCCGAAGCTGATAATACCCCTGCCGCAAATCAAATTTAGAATAGACTTTGGCTCCCTGAAGTTGATCAAACAACTCATCAATCAGTGGCAAAGGATATTTATTCTTGATAGTCACGTGATTCAAACCACGGTAATCAATACACAATCTCAAAGTACCATCCTTCTTCTTCACAAATAAAACAGGAGCTCCCCAAGGTGAAGAACTCTATTGAATGAATCCTTTCTTCAATAACTCCTGTAACTGAGTCTTCAACTCCTTCAACTCAATTGGTGCCATCTGGTACGCCGATTTAGAAATAGGTTGAGTACCGAGAACAAGATTAATCACAAACTCTATATCCCTCTCTGGCGGTAACCCTGGCAACTCCTCAGGAAATACATTAGGATATTCCCGAATAATAGGGACTTCCTCTAGCTGTAGCTTATCAGATGGCTTGTTGATCAAATAAGCCAGATAACCCGAACACCCCTTACTCACCAACTTAACGGCTTTAGTTGCTGAGATAACAAAACTCGTCTTAGCACCCCGGTTACCCGCTACCTCTACTACTGGCTGATCTGACAATCGAAACTGTACTACCTTGGTTCTACAGTTTAACTGGGCATCATACTTAGAAAGCCAATCCATACCCAGAATAACATCATACCCCCGGATAGGAAATAAGATAAGGTCTGAAGGAAAATTATGCCCCTTAACATGTATTATACAATCCTTACATACTAAGCCAGTAACATACTTATCAGTCAAAGAGGTACTAATCTCAACCACATAAGGCAATCTTTCAGGTTGCAAATTAACACGTTGCACACAAGCAGGAGTAATGAAAGAATGCGTAGCACCAGAATCAATCAACACTTTAACAAGTTGATCAAGTATAAGGAAGTTACCTTCCACCACTGCAGTCTCCTCAGGCATCTCCTCCATATCAACTGCATAAGCCCGAGCCTGAACCCGCTGCTGTTGTGATACACTGCCCGTAGGCCTACCCTGGTAACCTTGAGTCGCTGCCCGACCCTCAGTCCTCGCATATCTAGGGCTATCCTTCGCCCTATGCTCACTGCTACCACAACCCAAACATGTCCCTGCCTTTACCCTGTAGTCGGACTCTACATGCCCTGGGCGCTTGCAGTAATTACACTGCGATGATGTGCCACTAACACTGCCCCTAGAAGACCCAGAAGCTGATGAGGCAGCTGATACAGCCTGCTGCTGAGGTCTTACCACACTAGGCCTGAACTGACCCTGAGACTGGGCTGGCCTATACTGAGTCTGAACCTGATATGGCCCCTGCTGAAACTGAGGCCGATAGTAACTCTGCTGACCCTGTGGCCTATAAGAACCCTGCTGGGCTGGTGGCCTGTAGACAACCTGCTGTACTGGAGGCCTATATATAACCTGCTAGCCCTGTGGCTGATACGGCCTCTTACTAGGCTGACTGGAGACAATCTGATCCCCTTTCCTCTTCTCTAACCTAGAAGCTGCGTCAAAAGCCTCAGTGAAGATATCATAGCGATTCAGAGCCATTGCATCCTGAATCTCGGGCCTCAATCCCAACATAAATCTACGGGTCTTCCTCTCCTCCACGGCTACAAACTCCGGTGCATACCGGGACAACCTAGTGAATGTAGCCTCATATTGAGCCATAGAAGAATCCCCCTGTACCAAAGACAGGAACTCAGCCTCTCTCCTCTCCCGTGCAACCCTCGGGACATACTTATCCCTAAAAGCAGTCAAAAAGGTATCCCAAACATACGGAACACCCCGGGTCTCCCAACTGGCTCTCACAGTGCGCCACCACTCCTCTGCCTCATCATCAAGCAAATAGACAGCACAAGTCACCTTCCTCTCATCAGTGTACCCGAGAGGATCAAAAATTTTCTCTAACTTACTAATCCACGACTCGGCCTTCCTATCATCAGGCTCTCCCTGAAATCTAGGAGGATAGTACCCCAAAAACTCCTTCATAGTACCTCAACCGTGATTACCACCCTGTACATTCTGTATCTGGGCCTGCAATGCCTGAGTCTGAGCAGCCTGACCCGCTAACAACTGGGCCTGTCCAGCCATCAAAGCTGTGATCATCACATTGCTGCCCCTAACCTGTCATCAACCCTATCACTGCCCTGTGCCACACTACCAGGAACCTCATCTACAATCTCGGGCCTACCACGAGTCCTCGGTCTACCGGCCATCGTACTAATCAAAGAGTTAGCACAAGTTATAGCACGTAAACAGGTTATATACAACTTTTAACACATAAACAACAAACTCATATAAAGCACATAGATCACATAGGTTTCAATCACATAAGCAAATTGATCACATAATCACATAATCACATAAGCACTTAAATCACATAATCACTTAATCATTTAGTCATATCAATACATAATTCACTTTTCTTTCTTTTCATATATATTTTATGCTAAGACCATTAACCACATTCCGAGAATACCCCGGCTAACAACTAACATGCGCTCTGATACCACTTAAATGTCACGCCCCAACTCGACCCCGCCTACAATCAGTCAGGACGCAACGGGATTTCGGCAGTATAACGACAGTAAATAGAATACCGAGGTTCTAAACCAACCTCATTAATAACATTAAACATCCAATTCCATAACCATACAAACAACAACTCCTCAACAGCATAACAACACACCGCATAACTGTAATATACAATAATCAGTCCTCGTTATCTGCCTCCGTTCCAACATAACATACAATACCTCAACCTTATCATACATTTCAAAAATAAGTTGAGACCCATCTAACAACTTAACCATAGACAAAAGAAAGCCACTAAGTTCACATTATTTGGATCATCATCTTTTCAACATCTATTACAATAAGAACCATAAAGCATATAAAAGTCTACTAAGCTAATGTACATGATAAATACCAGCACAGAATCACGGATAAGACTCTGGAACATATGACTCGTCCACGTAAGGCACATTTTCCTCCTCAGGAGGCACGTACCCGTAATCCGGCTCTGCAACACCTGTAAGCATGCAATAATAGAGAGTGAGCTTATATAAATAAGCCCAGTGAGGATCCGATAGATCTCGAGCAAGGTCTACTAAACTCCTTGGAATAATCCTTTGATTTAGTAAACACACAATAATAATAACATTATCATCTCATAACTATATAACCATTCAATAAAGGATACTCAATTTGGTGTAGCTCCAAACGCCATCACGATCTCAACCGTTCTTCTTATAACTCCCCATTACTCACGCACCCGAGGTACCTCACTAGCCCCTCCCTCTATGACACCTCCGTCATGCGAGCTGGGGGTAGCCTCTAGCAGTCATGCCGTTATCAACCCGACAGCCCAACGCTGCCCGAGAGGTGGCACACACATACCAAGACTCCATAATCATCATCAATCATCAATCAATCATCAATCAATCATCATTTATTCATCGTTGATAGCATCAATTATCATTTAAACAACAATAACTTAGTTAGATGACGAAGTAGGCCATCTAACCGGACATGCATTATATACACAATTAAACCCTAAATTACTCATCAACAACTCACCATTCAACACTCAAACACAACCCAATCATCTAAAGGCATCGTTCAAGAAATTAAAGAATGACAACCTAAACTTCAAAAATTCATAACTTACATTCTACTAACCCAAACATTGCCAAATCAGTTTCTATCACTCACCCATTCAACCTACTACATTAGCCCTCTCGGAAATCCACCATAACACCTCCAAATCATGCCCGATAACCCTAAAACCCTAGGATGTCTTGGCTGGATTTTCCGGATTTTCCCACGAGCAATGTAATCGAAAATTCGGCATTACAACAGCGCTAACACGTAATTATCAAGTATTTAGAAATCGACGGAAATCGATTTCGATCATTACAACTCAATTAATTCAACATTAAACAATTTAATCAAAATTTAATACCCGAAAAATAAAAATTATGCTACATCCGACAGAAACTCGTAGTATTACCACAAAACGATCCCTAGCATGCAAGGAGCAATAATCTATCATCAGATTACAATTATAACGGTTCAATCTTCATTTATACGCAAAAATGCAAAAGACAAGTTTTGAGATCTAGAATTTTTCTCTCACCTTTGATGCGATAAAAGCCTAGGGATGCGTGAAGTGTGTGCCCAACAAGCGGAATCCAAGTCGGTGCGAAGGTTTACGGACAAAAACCAAGTTTTTCTAAGAAAAATTGATTGAAAAACTTTGAAATCCTCTTTGGCTTTTTCTCCCTCAAACTCTCGGCCAAGTGTGTGCAATTGGAGTGTGTTTTGTGCTTTGCTTAGTGTGTGTAACTAGTGTGAGGAAAAATAGTTAATATATAAAATAGTTTAAGTTAGTAAAACTTATTATTTTTAGTATTTTATTGACTTTAAACGCATTTTATTACTCACCAAGGCTCAAAATAATTATGCAACCCCCAAGATATCTCAAGTAGATTATTAGAAGTTTTACATTCAAAGAATTCCACCCGAGTCGGCTTAAAACTCGGTTTTTCGCAAAAAAGTGGTGTAAAAATCCTAATAAATTCCTAAGCCAATTTGAAATCTGTTTTTATCAATCACAGGTCTATTAAAGTCCGTGGACTAGGTCTAGAAGGATTAAAAAGACCAGTTTCAAAATTTTAGCGGACGTGCGTCCAAAATACTATTCACTAAAAGACGATGATAAAATTTCTGATCCCGTTTTTCATGAAAATTTCATGAATGCACATTTAGCACGTATTAGGAGTATTGACATCAAAATTATAACTTTCTAGGTCCTATAGCACATAAACAGGTCATATGCACACAAAACGAGGTATAGCACGTAAAACGAGATAAGCAGAAAAGTGGGGTTTCACATTGCGTGCTCTGCCTCTTCCTCTTCCCCTATCAGGGTAAGAGTAACCTCCCCTAGAGGGGATCATCCTTCAAAAATTCACGGGTTAAGAAATCAGGAAGAGAATTTTTATTCCTTTTAATATAATCAATATGAAAATCAAAAGGTGTAAGATTAGCTTGCCATCTAGCAAACATTTTCTTATAAACATCATGTTTAAAATCTTTGTCAAACATGTATTTGGCTGCCTGACAATCTGTTTTAATTAAAAATTTCTGACAATATAAATCATCTTGAAATTTTAAAACAAATTTCACAATTGAAAGAATTTCTTTCGCAACAGTTGCATATTTTTGTTGACTAGTATTCCATTTTCCTGAATGAAATCTAACAAGATATTCTTGTTTTGTTTGAGGATTAATTTGTTTCAGAATTCCTCCAAATCTTATATCTGAAGCATCAGTCTCAACAATGTTTTCCCACGAGGGATTTGCAAGCATCAAACAAGGCAAATGTTTGACTTTAGTTTTTATCAGCTTGATTTTTTCAGTATGAACATCGGTCCATGGTCCTGGCTTCTTCTTGAGTCTATCATATAAGATAGATGTATCTGTAGCAAGATTCTCGTAATATGGAAAAATATAATTCAAACTGTCAAGAAATCTTTGTAACTGAGTTCTATCAGTAATTTGATCAAGAAATTTAGAAGCAAATTCATTACTTCTATTTATAGGAATTATTTTTCCATTTTCAATATTATGACCAAGAAATCTTACCTTAATCTGAAAAAGAACCATTTTTGGTTTTGAAATTACAAGACCATTTTGTATAACAATTTTCTTGAATATTTCAAGATGTTTAAAAAGTTGTTGAATAACTTTAGAAAAGACTAAGATATCATCAATATAAACAATTATAAAATCACTATAAGGGATAAAAATATCATTCATAATATTTTGAAATTCAGAAGGAGTATTCTTTAATCCAAATGGCATAACATTCCATTCATAATGTCCAATCGGACTGCAAAAGCAGTTTTATATCTGTCTTTTTCATCGACCTGTATTTGTCAGTATCCATATTTAAGATCAAACTTTGAAAATATTAATGCATTATGCAAACGATCTAAAAGATCCTTCTTATTATGAATAGGATATCTAATCCATTTTAGCACTTTATTAAGTGGTTTATAATTAATAACAAGTCTGGGATTACCTCGTTCTTGTTCTGCATGTTTATTAACATAAAAAGCAGTACAACTCCATGAGGAGTAAGATTTTCGAATAAGACTCTTATCTAGCATATTAGCTATTTTTTTTTTTTACATAAATCAAGATATTCTTGATTCATTTGACAGGGCCCAGCCTTGGTAGGAAACATTTTTTCTTCAAAATCATTTTCATAAGGTAAAGAAACAATGTGCTTCTTTCTATCCCAAAAAGCATTAGGGTGATCATTACAAATATGTAAAGAGAATTCATGATTAAGATGTTTAATCTTATCCTGCAATTTAGGATTTTTTAGCATACTATCAATATTATTGATACTCATTTCCTGTTTTAAAAAATTCAGATGTGATTCTTTAGCTTTCATTAGATTAGCTATTTGACCTAAGATTTTCTCTCTAGGTTCAGTAATAAAATGAAATATCATAGGTTCTTTATTATAATTGCCTGTAACACACCGATCCCTCACGAGACCGGAATTGTTATTTATCAAACTAATCTCAACCTATATCCAAACCCACGAAAAACGAGGGGAAACGGACATAGTCTGTAATGCTCCGATCCCTCACGAGACCGGAGGCTCTAATAACTATGCTATTCTCATCCCTCACGAAAAACGAGAGGAAACGGACAGAGTCTCCCCTGTAACGTGGACATTTTGAAAACCTGTAAGCATTCAATAAGCTATAGAGCAACAATAAAGCCATTTTCAAAATAAAGATCCCAACTTTAAGGTCATCCGAGCATTAAGACATACAAACAGTTTAGATACACACAAGCATGCATTCACAATATATTTTCTTTACAAAACTGTTTATCATGCCACTCCATGATAGCCTTTAAACATTCTTAGGAATTGAAAACAACCTTATATCCTAACATTCACATTCAAGCATGCAAAGTAGCTAGAAGTAGGAACATAAGTTATTACATGCCATAGTTCTATGCCTTCTACCATAATCATCTAGTATTCAGCTTACAACCACACAACATATACATAAGCACTTAGGCTACAAAATAGGACATAAAGTAGAGCAAACAAGGTCCCCACATTACAACAAGAACCATAAATCCACCTCAACCAACTAGATACTGCAACTACAGTACTTGATCAGTCTGGACCTCATGTTCTTCACCCTCTACCAAATCTAGCTGGGGTTCAACCTCAGCGTCTCCTGAAACATGTTAGAGAGGTGTGAGCAACCACTATTGCCTAGTGAGGGATAAGGACTACCCGGGACGTGCAATGCAACAGTTATAGCAATTAAACAAGAAGACAAGTAAAGTACATTTGAAACAGTAGATAACCACACATATCAAAGGATACGATACACTTAATCCCAACACTCCATAATTCTCTTAACTTCGATCACGAACCACGAACCACGATCAATATGCCAGTAAATCCCCAATCACTCTAGTAGGTGTACTCCGGATATACCCTGATAATCCTACGACCCAACACCCCCTGCCAATCTCCGGACCAGGTGAGTGAGGGACTAGGGCACGGAGATCGAATATCTACTGGCAAGCCCGCTGCCGCCCAACCGATATTCAATACAATCGCCCCTAACACTATGGTTGCATAACAACTATGCAATACACTTATCAATGGCAATATAACAATAACAATAGAAGCAATAACACATAGGAGGAACAACAAAGTAGGTTGTCCTCGAAACAGTTAGAAAAGAAGCAATTTCATATAACAACTAAGCAAATAACAAAGGGGCATAATCAAGATTCACATAGAACTATACCAAAAGCTCCAAAATATCTTGAAACCATATTTAAACACACAAGGAGTCATGTCAAGGTCTTAGAAGCATGAGATAATCAAAATTGTACTTAAAACCCTTTGTAACTCAACCCGTTTTCCTTCCAAACTCATGTTACGATTCTAGATTCGTGAGTGGTCTATTCCATGCTCCTAGTTAACCCCTTAGGCACCCTTAGGACCTTCAAAGTCACCTAATTAACCGCATTTAGCCCGGAAGTCCCAATTTTTCTCTTTTGACTTTGTACTACACGTACCTCACCCGGGACCCAAACGAAAGCTAGCAAAGCACAACTAGAGTCTACTTAGCCTATGAATACCAAAAGTGAAGACCAATTCAACTCGGATTCGCGATAACCCCAAAACCCCTTTCTAAAAGTCGGTTATTTCATGTTTTTGATAGGTTATGAGCAATTAAACCCTATGGGCTCTTTACACTACTTTCATTAGCACCTAAAGCATCTATTAGAACCATTAATTCAAGCTATAAGGTCCGATTACGCAAAACCCTAGTTTTCCCGTCACTATTCATGCCATACAATCAACAAGCAAATTTCAACCGTTCAAACTATTAAACAATAGCATAAATTAGGTTTCTACTACTTATGTACAACAAACATAAGCATATTTAAGCATTACATAAGCATTTGATAGCAAATCAAAGAATTCAAGAAAGTTGTCACATTTTTCAAATGCAAAAATAGGTATGAAATCCCTCACCTATTGCGTGTAGGAGCTCCTAGGAGGCTAGTAAACACCCTAAACCACTTGCACGTAGCTTGGCTTGGCTTGGAATGAGGATTTGTTGAGCAAAAATCTATCATTCTCTTCCTATGCTAATTTTCGGCCCTGCTACAGTGTTTTCAGCATTGCTTTTTTTTTTTTTATGAGCTTGTTATGTGTATGTTGAGCAATATAAAGGGTGGGGTCAAGTTGTGTGCACATATTGACTATTAAAAGGAGTTTAGCTAGCTAGAAACAAGTCCTAATTGTGCAATTAATGTTAGCTAATTAAAACACCTAGTTTAGTTACGTAATACTATTCACTAGTTTGCTAAAACATTTTCTAAACGAAGGCTCCTAATGCATTTAGCTCAAACGCACATTTTTCTCATTCCTAAAACAATTAATATAATTTAAGAAAAAATGCTAATTCAAGATAGTTAAGCAGTTGAAAACAGAATGAATAGTAACCAAATAAAGTAACAAGTAAATAATAGAAGAAATGCACAAATAGTGGATGCAATAGTGGCTTGAAGTACGGCTAAGATCTCGGGCGTCACAGAGTCTCCTCTGTTTATAGGACAATCTGTTCACTTGCAAGCAGTAACTTATCCACAAAAAAATCACAATTCAACTCTAAGGTACAATCCCACTCGCACAAGCAAGCATAACCAGGCAATCAAGTAAATCATTGAAGTTATTACAGCCCATCTACCATTATTAACTTATACAAGAATACAAGTTTTACTTTATATTACAACCTTTTAGATAATACAAACATACATAGGGTTTCGTAATCTCAAAATAAAGCACATACAACCATTAACTCGCATTTCTTGCACATAGACCAGTACATAGCATCCCATCACAGCTTTTCCGAAAATATGTTAAAACGAGGAATGAGTGACCAAAGTTACCCAGTGAGGGAGGTGATGCAGCAAACCGGGGCGTACAACATGATATGCAACAGAATAATAGCATTTCCAACACCAAATAACACAACCAAGTAAACAAGTAATTAACCACATATTAAAAGGATACGGTTCCAATTCAAGTCTTCAATCTCGTACCACGAACCACGAACTTCACGCAAGTGCCGAAAAACCCTTACTCCTCCAAATTGGGGTACTCCGAATGTACCCTGATCCTACGATCCTTTCTCCTGTGGTAGGTCCATATGCCTAGCAAATAAATCACGCCTCTGAGGTAGTGGAGTATACTCAGCGAGAAAGAGAATAGGCACCATGGTAGTCGAGGGAGCATGGCAAGCCCAACGCTGCCCGTGTTTCTCGACGCTACCATGTCTGAAAAGGTTACGCAACCCGACACGAATTCAAGAATTCATGAGATAATATCAAACAAACACGAATAACCACGAGATAACAAATAAATGGTACATATAACTTTATCAATTAACTAAATCATATCATCTGAAAACAATGAAATAAACTAAGATGCACAAAAAGGTTAAAGACTCCCTCACCTTTACCAAACCTGTAAGGGTATAACTTATGTCACGCCCCAACTCGATCCCTCCTATAATCAGTCAGGACGCAACAGAATTTTGTCAGTATAATGATAGTAAATAGGACACTGAGGCTCTAAACCAACCTCAATAGAACATCATACATCAACTCAAAATAAACCATACAACAAACAACTTCTCAATAACATAATAACATACATCATGACCATATTATACAATAAACATTCCTCGTTATATGCCTTCGTTCCAACATAATACATGAACCCTTAATATACAATACAAAAACATATTGAGCCAATCTAGCAACCTAATCATAAACAAAAGAAAGGCTACTAAGACAGCATCAGCTAATTCATTAACATTTCAACGTCTTATATATTATAAACTACAAAGTAGATAAAAGTCTACTAAGTTAATTTACAAGATAGTAAACAATACAACATCAAGGATAAGACTCAGGAACATAAGACTCATCCACGTAAGGCACATTTTTTTCTTCTGGAGGCACGTACCCATAATCCTGCGATAGTACACCTGTATGCATGCAATAATAGAGAGTGAGCTTATATAAAATAAGCCCAGTGAAGATCCGATAGATCTCGAGCAAGGTCTACTAAACTCCTTGGAATAATCCTTTGACTCAGTAAACACACAATAACAACAATAATAATATCATCACATAACTATATGACCATTCAATAAATGATACTCTAGTTGGTGTAGCTCCAAACACCATCACGATCAAAACAGCCTTCTTGTAACTCCCATAAACTCACGCACCTGGGGTACCCCAATAACCTCGCCCTCCATGACACCTCCGTCATGCGAGCTGGAGGCAATCTTTGATAGTCATGCCGTTATCAACCCGACAGCCCAATGTTGCCCGAGAGGTGGCACACACATACCAGAGACCCAGCAATAATAATAAACATCAATCATTCACAGGAGGACAGTCTAGCAGAACTGTTTATCTCCCGGCATCAATCATCAATCAATAATCATCAATAATCATCAATAATCATATTATCATCATAATAACATCAATAACCAATTTAACAACATATAACTAAGTTAGATGACAAAGTAGGCCATCTAACCGAACATGCATTAAACACACAATCAAACCCTAATTTACCCATCAACAACTCACAATTCAATCACTTAACTCACACCCGATCAACTAAGGCTCAATCTAACATTTTAAAGACAGACAACCTAAATTTCAAATAATCATATCTTACATTCTACTAATCCAAACAACTCCAAATCAGTTTCTATCACTCACCCATTCAACCAACTACATTAACCCCCTCGGAAACCAACCAAAACACATCCAAATCATGCTCAACAACCCTAAAACTCTAGTGTGTCATGGCTGAAATTTCTGGATTTTCACCCAAACATCATAATCGAAAATTCAGCATTACAACGGCGCTACCACGCAATTATCAAACATTTAGAAATCGACGGAAATCGATTCCGATCAACACAACTTAATTTAATCAACATTGGACAAATTAATCAAATTTAAATACTCGAAAAATAAAAATTATGCTACAACCGATAAAAACTCGTAGTAATACATATAAACGATCCTAGGCATGCACTGAGCAATAATCTAACATCAAATTAACATTTTAACTGTTCAATAATCAATTCTACACAAAACATAAAATATGAGTTTTGAGATCTAGAATTTTTCTCTCACCTTTGATACAAACTAAGGCTAGAAATAGGTAGAATGGATGCCCAACAATTAATTTCAAGCTTTGAATCACTCAATTCGGCTTTGAAATGCAAAATCTATGAGAAAAATGCTTTGAAAATGCCTTCATCTTTCTCCTCCAAGGAGCCACGGTTTTGTGTGTGTTTTTGGGGTGTTTTTGTGCTTTGTGAGTGTGTGTTGGTGATATAAACTTGTTGGTCAACCATTTAAATGAAAGTCAAAGTTGAAACTTAGCATTTTTTTTGTGTTTTCTTGACTTTAAATGCATTTTCTTGATCACCAAAGTTCAAAACAACTATTCAACACCCAAGCTAGCTCAAGTAAATTATTTTTAGGTGACAAGAAGTTTTACAATCAAACAATTTCACCCGAGTCGGCTTAAAACGCGTTTTTTGCAAAAAGCGGTGTAAAAACCATAATAAATTCCTAAGCCGATTTAAAATCCGTTTTTATCAAACATAGGTCTATTAAAGTCCGTGGACTAGGTCTAGCAGGGTTAAAAATACAATTTTTAAAATTATAGCGGACGTGTTTTGAAAATACTATTCACAAAAAATCGACGATAAAATTTCTGGTTTTGTTTTTGATGAAAATTTCATGAATGCACATTTAGCATGTTCTAGGAGTATTAATATCAAAATTATCACGTTCTAAGTCATATAGCACATAAACATGTCAATTCACGCAAAACGAGAATAAACACGCAAAATGAGACAGCATAGAAAAGTGGGGTTTCACAGCTTAGGCTTACTCCAAACCTCTTTGAATCCGCCCAAATGTGCAAACCCCTATTCATTCATATAAGTGTAACACTTTTAACAATTGATTATAGCAATTCTAACTTTAACTAACATGCAATCTCAACCCACAACAACAGAAGCTATACAATCACTTGTTTATTCCACATTATTATATAGTTCAAGTAGTCATACAAAGCATGATTCCATCCTCATTCACTTTATTCAAGCAAATAATCAAACACTTGGTCTTCAATATATACATTACTAACTAATCTTTGGTCTAACATGAAAATAACCATAAAACTTCCAAAATCATCAAGGAATACTCTTACTCACTTATGAACTTTAATATACAAGATAGATATGCAATACAACACCTAGCAAGTAGAACCTCATGAAAACATGCCCATTTCCAAATCTTCAAACAGAACCCTAACTTAATCAAATTCATTACCCACCCTATTGACCTCTAAAATTTCTAATTTTCACATATAATCGTAGCTCTTCGAGTGTAGTTAATTTTAGGTTCAAACGATGTTCAATTCCAAGTTAAATTCCAAAAGTTATAACTCTTACCGCGCAACCACGCATAGCTGGGCAGAACTAGTGATTTTTTAGGTACATTTCGGAAATTATGTGATTAGAGGGCTAAAACATTAGAATTAGCCTTAGTCCTAGAAATCAAAACTTGTTCTAAATTGCCTAATCTAGCTTTTGTGTAAATTTTGTTAATTTTCAAGCACTTTTTCTAGGTCAAAGAAGCTTCGAAAGACAGGGGTAGTAGACTGACCCAAAACAGAACACAATCACACAAGCACCTAGTTGAATTCTACCTTGGTTTCATGCTTTGCTTGCTAGCTTTAGGCTTTACTCTGGCACATACAACACTTATCCAATCAATTAATCGGTCAATTAACAACATAGTTCATTCTAAACTAAAGTTATGCAAACCAAATAGATTAATTCACAAAACTTCACTACTACGATACGTACGCTACACAAAGGCATACAAACACTTAATTACTCAACTATAAAGCAATTATCAAGTAGTAAACATGCTAGAACATGAAATTAATCAAGCACATACAATGGGGTCAAATGTCCGATGATCACGAAACTTCATAAAATGCTCACAATTGCTATATAACAACATATAAGGTCAAGATATACAAGCACCAATGCTAATTCAAGGCTAAGCATGAAAACTCCGAGTTTTCTCTTTGTTCGAGTAGACTATTAAGCTTCCTATCGACATTCAAGGATCAAGATAGGCAAGATAGCTATTCTACCAATCCAAGGATACCTAAATACATCTTTTGGAGCTTTCAAATCATAGCCTAGAGTTCCAATACACAAAAACACCGAAAATGCCTCTTTGTGGGTTTTTATTACAAGTACCTATTCCGGGACCCAAACAAGCGAAACGAAGGCACTTCTAAGGCTTTAATACTTAATAAAGACTAGTCATGACGTCGAGACGTGCTTGGATTCGAGTTAACCCCGAAACCCTTTATTAAAGTAGCCTAATTCGATCAATTTACTCAAATTTTGTACATGGCAAGCACAACTAACATTTTTCCCATGCTCAATGACCTAATTAACAACTACTAGAAGCCTCAAATCGAATTAAATTGCAACTTTTTTGGAACCCTATTTTCGGCACTATTCATCATCTTCCTCAAGTGAATCCTGCTAAAATACTTAGTTCTAAGCTACACAAATGCATAAGAATTTTCTCTAGCATGTAATAACACTATATCTAACAAGAACCAAGCAATTTATGGCATGAAATAGGAAAATCCGAAAATTCCAAAAACTTGGCATAAACTTAAACTTAGCTAAAATGATACATTTCCTCACCTAGGAGCTTTGGAGATGGTAGAGGGAACCTTAGGAGAGGTGGAGAGAGGCTTAGAATAAGAGTTCTTGAGCAAAATTGAAGAAAATAGCAAAACTTCTCCTCATTTTTCCCTTCTTGTGGCCAACGGGTATGGGGGACAATTTGGGCATTTCCTCAATTGTTTTGTATGAGTATGCTTGTATATGTGATGTAATATGTATATAGTGTATGTATATGGTTTAAATTGAGGTCAAATGCTAGCATTAATTGGTCAAACTATGCTAGTAACTCAAATTAAAAGACTAGTTAGTTAACTAATGTTTCACAAATGTAACACTATTCAATCGAAGCGCAAAACATTTTTCAAACGCATACTCCCGGCCTCTAAAGTCTAAAACTACAAGTTTCTGATTCCTTTTATAAGTTATACTATCTAGGAAAAATATTAAACCAAGCAATTTAGACAATAAATTTTCTTATGAATAGTGACCATCAAATAAACATATTTAAACTAGAAATAAAACACATTAAAATGACAAAAGATATGCTATAGTTATTTATGACTATGATGCAATTTCTCGGGCGTCACACTCTCCCGTCCTTCAACAAATTGCGTTCTCGCAATTTCTTCTTCTAAAAGAACTCCATATAGACATTTTGAACACTCTTGAGTAGGAACCTCGCATGCAAATACAATCGAGAAAACAAAGGAAGTTTGCCAGAGTAACATCTTAAATTAGAACTTCGAGTTAGAATGCCCAAAAGAATACCAATCCAGACGTCCGAATAAGGGTCCCTCCAAATAAGAACATCACATAGGAATTCCCAACGTAGTTGTTAAACTAGAAGCCCGACCAAGAATCTCTAAACAAAATACCACAATTATAGCAGATAAGAATCCCAATATAGACCATCAATCATTATTGTTGAATAAAAATATTATTAAGAATCCTAGAGCATTATTCTCAGGTCACCAGGCAATGAAAGCCAAATAAGAATTCAACGGAAGCACCAAATAAGAAGCCTAGTAGAAATATACCAATTGAGAGTCCCCATATTGAATCCCGAAAAAGACTACTCATATGTATAATTGCCGAGTAAGAATGCCAACAAGAGTCCCAATAAGAATACTATTATAGACTCCCGTATGAAAATACCCATAAGAATCTCAGAGAGAATACGAGAAATAATACCACGTAGGAATCCTACCAGAAAATACCGAAGAAGAATACCAACTGATCAACACTTCCTCTTTCTATTGGTCCACGTCTTCAAGTAAGCCTCCACTGTTCATCTCTTTATAGAGGAGAGTGATTACTTACCATCTCAAAGGGTAATGCTTGTATACAGTGGGTTTCACATAAGACGAACATTTATTACATATTATTACAAGCAACCAAGATAAATGAATACCCAAGAAATCACTTAGACACACAATGTATCACATAACGACACCTATCCCAAAATCTTTACATATTATGCAAGAAGAACACATAGGGCACACAAAGTCACATATCACATATCTTCCTATTTCATGCAACTACGACACATAAGAACACATTTTCACTCAAGTAAACACAACCCACATGCAAGCATATACTTATTCAAAACTCCTTTTACACGCATGCACTGGAGGTCCACTACCCAACAGACCGAGGACCCTGTCCCGGCTGTGAGCTGCTAAGCTCTGATACCACTTCTGTAACGTCCTGATCACTCACGAGATCGGGACTGTTATTTATCAAACTAATCTCAACCCATATCCAAACCCACGAAAAATGAGGGGAAACGGATAGAGTCTCACATGTTTATAGGACAATATGTTCACCTCCAAGCAGTAACTTATCCACAAAAAAATCACAATCCAACTCTAAGGTACAATCCCATTCGCACAAACATGCAAACTAACCAGGCAATCAAGTAACTCATTGAAGTTATTACAGCCCATCTACCGTTATTGACTTATACAAGAATACAAGTTTTACTTTATATTACAACTTTTTAGATAATAAAAACATACACAGGGTTTCGTAATCTCAAAACAAAGCACATACAACCAACAACCCACATTTCCTGCACATAGACCAGTACATAGCATCCCATCACAGCTTTTCTTGAAATATGTTAAAACGAGGAATGAGTAACCAAAGTTACCCAGTGAGGGAGGTGGTGCAGCAAACCGAGGCGTGCAACATGATATGCAACAGAATAATAGCATTTTCAACACTAAATAACACAACCAAGTAAACAGGTAATTAACCACATATTAAAAGGATACGGTTCCACTTCAAGTCTGAAAATCTTGTACCACGAACCACGAACTTCACGCAAGTGCCGGAAAATCCTTACTCCTCCAAATTGGGGTACTCCGGATGTACCCCGATCCTACGACCCTTTCTCCTGAGGTAGGTCCATATGCCCAGCAGGTGAACCACACCTTTGGGGTAGTGGAGTATACTTAGTGAGAAAGGGAATAGGCACCATTGTAGTCGAGGGAGCACGGCAAGCCCGACGCCGCCCGTGTTTCTCGACACTACCATGTCCGAAAAGGTTGGCGCAACCCGACACGAATTCAAGAATTCACGAGATAATATCAAACAAACACGAGTAACCACGAGATAACAAATAAATGGTACATGTAACTTTATCAATTACATAAATCATATAATCTAAAGACAATTAAATAAACTAAGATGCACAAAAGGGTTAAAGATACCCTCACCTTTACCAAACCTGTAAGGGTATAGCTTAGGCTTACTCCAAACCTCTTTGAATCCTCTCAAATATGCAAACCCCAATTTATTCATATAAGTGTGACACTTTTAACAATTGATTATAACAATTCTAACTTTAACTAACATGCAATCTCAACCCACAACAATAGAAGCTATACAATCACTTGTTTATTCCACATTATTACATAGTTCAGGTAGTCATACAAAGCATGATTCCATCCTCATTCACTTCATTCAAGCAAATAATCAAACACTTGGTCTTCAAAATATATATATTACTAACTAATCTTTGGTCTAACATGAAAATAGCCATAAAACTTCTAAAACCATCAAGGAATACTCTTACTCACTTATGAACTTTAATATACAAGATAGATATGCAATACAACACCTAGCAAGTAGAACCCCATGAAAACATGCCTATTTCCAAATCTTCAAACAGAACCCTAACTTAATCAAATTCATTAGCCACACTATTGAACTGTAAAATTTCTGATTTGTACATATAATCATAGTTCTTCGAGTGTAGTTAATTTTAGGTTCAAACGGTGCTCAATTCTGAGTTAAATTCCAAAAGTAATATCCCTTACCGCGTAACCACGCATAGCTGGGCAGAACTAGCGATTTTTGAGGTACATTTCGGAACTTATGTGATCAGAGGGCTAAAAAGTTAGAATTAGCCTTAGTCCTAGAAATCAAAACTTGTTCTAAACTGCTTAATCTAGCTTTTGTGTAAATTTTGTTAATTTTCGAGCACTTTTGCTAGGTCAAAGACGCTTCGAAAGACAGGGGTAGTGGACTGACCCAAAACAGAACACACTCACACAGGCACCTAGTTGAATTCTACTTTGGTTTCATGCTTTTCTTGCTAGCTTTAGGCTTTACTTTGGCACATACAACACTTATCCAATCAATTTATGGGTCAATTAACAACAATTATCAACATGGTTCATTCTAAACTAAAGTTATGCAAACCAAATAGGTTAATTCACAAAACTTCACAATATGATACGTACGCTACACAAAGGCATACAAACACTTAATTACTCAACTATAAAGCAATTATCAAGTAGTAAACATGCTAGAGCATGAAATTAATCAAGCACATACAAAGGGATCAAATGTCCGATGATCACGAAACTTCATGAAATGCTCACAATTGCTATATAACAACATATAAGGTCAAGATATACAAGCACCAATTCTAATTCAAGGCTAAGCATGAAAACTCCGAGTCTTCTCTTTGTTCGACTAAACTATTAAGCTTCCTATCGATATTCAAGGATCAAGTTAGGCAATATTGCTATTCTACCAATCAAAGGATATCTAAATATATCTTTTAGAGCCTTCAAATCATAGCCTAGAGTTCCAATACATAAAAACACCGAAAATGCCTCTTTGTGGGTTTTCATTACAAGTACCTATTCCGGGACCCAAACAAGTGAAACGAAGGCACTTATAAGGCTTCAATACTTAATAAAGACTAGCCATGACGTCGAGACGTGCCCGGATTCGAGTTAACCCCGAAACCCTTTATTAAAGTAGCCTAATTCGATCAATTTACTCAAATTTTGTACATGGCAAGCGCAACTAACATTTTTCCCATGCTCAAGGACCTAATTAGAAACTACTAGAAGCCTCAAATCGAATTAAATTGCAACTTTTTTTGGAACCCTAGTTTTGGCACTATTCATCATCTTCCTCAAGTGAATCATGCTAAAAAAAACTTAGTTCTAAGCTACACAAATGCATAAGGATGTTCTCTAGCATGTAATAACACTATATCTAACAAGAACCAAGCAATTTATGGCATGAAATAGCAAAATCCGAAAATTCCAAAAACTTGGCATAAACTTAAACCTAGCTAAAATGATGCACTTCCTTACCTAGGAGCTTTGGAGATGGTAGAGGGAACCTTAGGAGAGGTGGAGAGAGGCTTAGGATAAGAGTTCTTGAGCAAATTTGAAGAAAATAGCAAAACTTCTTATCATTTTTCCCTTCTTATGGCCGACGGGTAGGGGGGCAATTTGGGCATTTCCTCAATTGTTTTGTATGAGTATGCATGTATTTGTGATGTAATATGTATATAGTGTATGTATATGGTTTAAGTTGAGGTCAAATGCTAGCATTAATTGGTCAAACTATGCTAGTAACTCAAATTAAAAGACTAGTTAGCTAACTAATGTTTCACAAATGTAACACTATTCAAGCGAAGCGCAAAACATTTTTCAAACACATGCTCCCGGCCTCTAAAGTCTAAAACTACAAGTTTCTGATTCCTTTTATAAGGTATACTATCTAGGAAAAATATTAAACCAAGCAATTTCGACAGTAAATTTTCTTATGAATAGTGACCATCAAATAAACATATTTAAACTAGAAATAAAACACATTAAAATGACAAAAGATATGCTACAGTTATTTATGACTATGATGCAATTTCTCGGGCGTCACAGTGCTTGTTATACCATGATTATCTATACCTAATATAGGCATAATTTCATTTATAAAAGAAGTACCTAAAATTATAGGACAAGTCATGTTTTCAATTAAAAGAAAACTAGTAGATATACATACTTTTTCATAACATATAAATGCTTGGGGTAACTTATATTTAACCCTTAATTTTTCTCCTGATGCAGAAGAAATGGAATGAGTAGTTTTCTCAAAATACTGAGTAGGAATCAATCCTTCCTGAATACAATTAAGATCAGCACCAGAATCAATCAGGGCAATCATATTTTTAATCATATGATTTGGCTGAATAAGTAAATTTATTCTAACAAGCCATTTTTGCGTTGTAATAACCTTCAATATATTAAGAAGATTTAAATCTACCATAGCATCTGGTAAAGTATTAGAAAAACTAGGTTCCTGATGAACAAACACATCAATATGTTCTTTAATCAATTGATTTTCTTGTTTAAGATCATTAATCTGCCTTTGAAGTTTATTAACCTCCTGCTTTAATTCATGATGGGTGATAGAAGTATTTCTCCCTTTTTTATCACTTAATTGACTACTAACATCTTTAATATTATAACCCTGTTTTGAACTTAAAATTTTCTCATTGGGCTATTCAACAGAATTTTCTTTGGAATAATGTTCCAAAATTTTTGATTTTAACGAATCATCTTTGATATCTTCTAATAATTTTAAGACATCTAACCACTTATCAGCAGTAATCATATTAACACGCAAATCATCAAATTGAGATAATATCTTATAATATTCATCATCAATAGTATTGACTTTACATTCACATGGAGGAGAATCCTCCTTAGAAGAAACCTTGTTTACTTCATTAGAAGAATATTCTTCTATATCAGAACTGTCTGAGCTAGAACTAGACAAATTATCAATATCAACAAATAATTTTTCCAATTGATTTTTAGTATGCTCATCTAAATCCAGAGCATTTATCTTTTTTTCAGAATTGCCGATACTTATTAGCATAATGACCTTTTTTACCACATCGATAACACGTGGGTATAGGCTTAGGTTTAGGGGTATATCCCTTTCTCTGATTTCTTTCTTAGCTTTATGCTTATATCTAGGAGATGTATAATATTCTTTAGGTTTTTTAGGCCCTTTAGACTTAGTAAGTCTACGAGTAGATGGAAGTTCCATCGCAAATTGTTCACAGAATTGACCTAACGTCTGTCTGTCAGTTAGACCTTGTTTTTTTATTTGATAATTTAATTTTATTTGATTGCAAAGATCTAATCCTTCTTTAACACATACACCAATCAATTCACCATAGGTGTACATATTATAAACAATATTATTGTTTGTATCCTTTATTAAAACTTTTTAAATTTTTTCTACAAATGGTGCAGGTAAGCCGTCAACAAATTGGGCTTTCCATTGATTATCATTAGCTTCGGGAAGTTCGAAGATTCTAGTGAGAATGACATCTTTATACCATCTAAAAGATGTGAGAGTAGGACAACGTAAATTACGTAATAAAGTCCTAGTTCTATCATAACTTGTAGAGAATTGACTACAAAAATGTAAATAACTAACATTTATAGAATGGAATTATCCAACAATAATTTATATACAACAGAGAAATGCAAATAAGATACAACTCCCTCACCTTGCAAATAAGTCCTAGTTCTAAATAACTAACATTTATAGAATGGAATTATCCAACAATAATTTATATACAACAGAGAAATGCAAATAAGATACAACTCCCTCACCTTGGGTCTGGCTAAATACGCAAGAAGATAGCTCTGATTTACTCCAAACCTCCTCAAATTAGCTCGAATATGCAACCTTAGGGTGTTCATATAAGTTTAACAATTAACTATATCAATTCCAACTCAACTCTTACTTAACTCAACCCTACAACATTAGAAGCTAGATTTATAATCACTTATTCACACAAGTTCATAACCCACACACAATTAAGCTACAATGTTCACCTTACCATATCATTAGACAACATAAGATATATTAGAAGCATAAAATACAATTAAGTTAAGATCATAAGTTATAAATTTCAATTACTTTTAATTACAATAATCAACAATCATATAACTCGATGAGTTATCCTTATAGTCATACTCACTTAGCATACAATGTTTATTTGAGTTTGATCTTAACAAAGTATAAGTAATATAAACATTATAACAAGATATAATCATTAAATATGAAAATAACTATACTGACACAAAGGGGTCAATGACCGATGATCACGAAACTTCACGAAATGCTCACAAATGCCATATAATAACATATAAAGGCAAGATATACAAGCACCAAAGCTAATTCAAAGGCTAAGCATGAAAACCCCAAGTTTTCTTTTTGTTATCCTAAGTCATTTAACTCCAAACCGAAGGCTAAGGCTCAAGATTCACCAACTAACTATTCTAATCTTCTAGTTACACATTATGGCACACTTAGAACCCTTGAAATCATTCATTAACCTGAATTAGCCACAAAGGCCCCGATTACCCTTTTATGCGTTTGTACGACAAGTATCTTAACCAAAGCCCAACTAAGAGTTAGAAAAGCACATTTAGTCCCTACTTACCCTAAGAACACCAAATATATCAACCAATTTCACCCGGATTTACGTTTGACCCAAAACCCCTTTGTAACACAAGCCATTTTTCTTCCAAACACTAGTTATTGTTTTAGTTAAGCGAGTGGGTTATTCCATACTTTTAATTATCCCTTACGGCACCCCTAGGACCCTAGAAACTACCCAATTACCCGCGTTTAGCACAAAAGTCCCAATTTTTCCCTTGTGAGTTTGTACTACAAGTACCCAAACCAAGACTCAACCAAGGTTTAGCAAAGCATATATAGCACCTATATAGCCTAAGAACACTAGATATAATGGCCAAATTAACCCGAATTTGCATTAATCCCGAAACCCCTTTTTAAAAGTCGCCTATTTCAAGTGTTAGCCAATTTTTGAGCAATTCAACGTCATGTGGCTATTAAACTATCTTTATTAACATCTAAGGCACCTTCTAGAAGCAATGAATCAAGCCATATCGCACAATTCCACAAAACCCTAGAAAAATGTCACTATTCATGCCATACGATCAACGAACGAATTCAACCGTTTAAAATATGAAACAATAGCATAAATAAGGTCTCTACTACTTATATACAACATACATAAGAATATTTAAGCATTACATAAGCATTTGATAGCAAATCCATGAATTCAAGAAAAGAGCAACATTTTTCAAATGCAAAAATAGGTATGAAATCTCTCACCTATTGCGCGTAGGAGCTCCTAGGAGGCTAGTAAACATCCTAAACCACTTGCACCTAGCTTGGCTTGGCTTGGAATGAGGATTTGTTGAGCAAAAATCTCTCCTCCTCCTCCTATGCTGATTTTCGGCCCTGCTACAGTGTTTTCAGCTTTTGCACTCTTTTTTTTTGTATTTTTTGAGTTATAAAGTGTTATGTGAGTATATATTAAGTTGGGGTTATGATTGGGTGCATAAGTTGACTGCAAAGATGAGTTTAGCTATCTAGAACCAAGTCCTAATGTGCCATTTAATGATAGCTAATTGAAACACATAGTTTTGTTACGTAACACTATTCCTTAGTTTTAACAAATCATTTCCTAAACGAAGGCTCCTAATGCATTTAGCTCAAACGCACATTTTTATCATTCCTAAAACAATTAATATGATTTATGAAAAATTCTAATTCAAGGTAATTAAGTAGTTGAAAAATAGAATGAATAGTAACCAAAGAAGACAACAAGTAAAGCACAGAAGAAATGCACAAATAGTGGATGCAACAGTTAATAAGGTGTACGGTGATGTTCTCAGGCATCACAAAGATACTACTAATTTTAGTAAAAATACTAGTTTTGATCATCGTATCATTTATGAATAGAGTATAGATGGAATGTCTGATAAACAAATTAAGAGAATTGTTGAACATATGCTTATGTATGCTCAAATTTGTAAACAAGCTGGTAATCAAGAACCAGTTATATGTGATATAATTTTATCTGGATTTACTGGTCAATTAAAAGGCTGGTTTGATAATTTTGTTACTATGGAAATGAGACAAGAAATTGCTCAAGCCACCAGAATGAAAAATGGTGTTGAAGTATCTAATGCTGTTTACACAATGTGTGCTACTATTCTTGAAAATTTTATGTAGTCAATTCTCTACAAGTTATGATAGAACTAAGACTTTATTGCGTAATTTACGTTGTCCTACTCTTACATCATTTAGATGGTATAAAGATGTTTTCCTCACTAGAGTGTTCGAAATCCCCGAAGCTAATGATAATCAATGGAAAGCCCAATTTGTTGACGGCTTACCTGCATCATTTGCAGAAAAATTTAGAAAAGTTTTGATAAAGGATACAAACAATAATATTGTTTATAATATGTACACTTATGGTGAATTGATTGGAGTATGTGTAAAAGAATGATTAGATCTTTTGTAACGCACTGATCCCTCACGAGACCGGAGCCCCGTTCCAATACCCGAGGCCACAAAAAACGAAGGGAAATGGACAGAGTCTCCCTTGTTTATAGGGCTATTAGTTTACCTGAAAGCAGTAACTTAACCTCAAAACTATAATCCAACTCCAAGGTACAATCCCATTCACATAATCATGCAAACTAACTAGGCAATCAAGTAAATCATTGAAGTTATTACAACCCATCTACAGTTATTAACTTAAACAAGAATGCAAGCTTTACTTTATATTACAACCTTTTAGACAATAGAAACATACACAAGGTTTCATAAACTCAAGACAAAACACATACAGCCAGCAACTTGCATTTCCTACACATAGACTAGTACATAGCATCCAACCACAGTTTTTCCTTAGTGAACCAAACTAGTGAGAATTAGCCAAGAACTTCTTCATTATGCTCCAAATGTACTATTCCTTCAATTATCACTACCTTAGTGAACCAAACTTGTGAGAATTAGCCAAGAACTTCTTCATTATGCTCCAAATGTACTATTCCATCAATTATCACTACAATGATGTTGTAGACAAGTGGTTGATGCTCCCTAGTACTCCAATTACCCTTCAAAGCAAGCCATAAGATCAAATGCAAAATGGAATGAAGAACGTTTTCTCCCTTTTTGCCTCCTAGGGCTCACGGGTTTGGGGAGGGGGGTATTTTTGCAATTTTTGCTTTTGTTTTTGTTGAGTAAAATGTTTAAATGGTGATAATTGAATATATGTATAGTATATGTGTGTGCAATTAGTTGAAGTCAAATGCCATTAAAATCTTGGTCAAATGAATTTAAACTTCAATTGTTTGCTAACTACTTCAAAACTAATGTTTTTACATACGTAACACTATTCAAACGAGGCGAAAAACATTTTTCAATTGCTACTCCCGACCCCAAAAGCTCAAAACTACCATATCCCGATTCCTTTTACATGTCATGTGACCTAGGAAAAATATTAAATCGAACATTTGAGACAGTCAAATTTCTTATGAATAGTGTCTAATAGTAAACAATTAAAGACAAGAAATGCACATAAAATACACAAGTAGTTTATGCAATAGTTATTTAAAAAGATGTGATGAAATTCCTGGGCGTTACACTCTCCTCTCCTTCAACAAATTGCGTCCTCGCAATTTCTTCTTCCAAAAGAACTCTACATACACATTATGAACTTTCTGGAGAAAGACCGTTAATGTAAATACCATAGAAAATACTAAGTGGAGTATCGAGGATCCACACCAGTTAGAACCTTTAGATAGAACTCCAGCAAATAGCCTAAAAGAATTCCATATAATAGATATCGAACAAGGACACCAAATAAGGCTCCACCGAAGAATGTCATTCTGAAGTCCAATTAAGAATATCAGTTAGAAGTGCTAAGAAAACACCAATACGGAATCTAAGTGAATATCATAGAAGATGCCACGAAGAATGTCAAAGAATACACCACTTGAGAATCCCCATATAGAAATCCCGAAGAAGGTCACACATATATAAATACCAAGTAAAAATGCTAACCAGAGTTCCAATAAGAGTTCTGCTGAAAATTTTCGTATGAAAATACCAATAAGGACCCCGGGAAGAATATTGCAGATAATATCGTGTAGGAATTTCCATAGGAAAATACCAAAGAAAGATATTGAGAATGAACTTCAAGGCTGACTACTGATTGTAACCTTCCGAGACTGAATTCCTTTCTCTGACTGCCGATAATCAATCGATCAACACTCATTTTTTATATTGGTCCACGTCTTCAGGTAAGCCGTTACTGATCATCTCTTTATAGGGAAGAGTGTTCACTTACCATATTAATGGGTAATGCATCTATGCGGTGGATTTCACATAAGATAAACACTTCTACAATTTATTACAAATAACTAAGGTAGGTAAACACTCAAGAAATCACTTACAGGCATAACTAATCACATAAACAAACACATCATATAAGTTTCACTTATTGCACAAAGGGGTCACATAGGTGCACACATAATCACATATCGCATAATCTTCCTATTCCACGTAATCATAACACAGAAGAACACATTTTCATTCAAGTAAACACAACCTGTAATGCCTCGATCCCTCACGAGACCGGAGGCTCGAATAACCATTCTATTCTCAACCCAATACCAAACCCGGTCACAAAATTTAGGAAAAACGGACAAAGTCTCCCCTGTACCGTGGACATTCTGAAAACCTGTAAACACTCAATAAAGCCACAACATAACAAGACATTCATTTATAACTAGAGATCTTAGCTTTAAGGTCATCCGAGCCTTAAGACATACAAACAGTTTAGTTACACACAAGCATGCATTCATAACTTAACTTCTTTACAAAACCGCTTATCATGTCATTCCATGATAGCATTGAACATTCTTAGAAATTAAAGCCAACCATACACCCATTCATTCACACCTAAGCATGCAACATAGCTAGAAGCAGAAGCAAAAGTTATTACATGCCACAATTCCATAACACTTACTACATCCACTTAGCTTTCAAACTTGCAACTACTCAAATATATATACATAAGCCCTAAGGCTCCAAAATAGAATAGAAAGTAGAACGATTAAGGTCTTCCATAGTTTAGCAGGCAATCACTCAAATCTCAAGTAATAGCACACATCAATCAGGTCAACTTCTCCATCTGCACCACTTGAAACATGTTTAGCGAGGTATGAGCAATCACAATTGCCCAGTGAGGGATAAGGTCTACCAGGGACGTGCAATACAGCAGTTAGTACAAATAAAACATTTTACAAATGAAGAACAATTGAAACAAGAAGTTACCACACATTAAAAAGGATACGATTCACTTGTTCTTCAATCACGAACCACGAGCCACGAACTGAAATCCCGATGTAATAATGACACCGTTATCGATAAGCCGACATCTCCTTATAACTCCAAAATGGGTGTACTTCGTATGTACCCCAAAATCCTACGACCCAACTCTCCCTGGGCAGCATCGCAAGCGAGAGAGGGACTGGGTAACCATGGTAGCCGAGGTATACCGGCAAACCTGATAACGCCCGATTTCCACGACACTACCATGCCCAAATAGTTGCGCAACCACGATGCAATACACTCAAAATGATAACAATAGAATACATCAATAAACACATGATTGAGGGACAACAAAGTAGGTTGCCCTCATACAATATATAGACAATAAGTGCACATAATCTAAGTACAAGTAAATAAAATATTATGCACATAAGGATGAAGTCTCCCTCACCTCTATCAAGCTCCAAAACATCTTGAAAACACATTTAAACACACAAGGAGTCATGTCAAGGTCCTAGAAGTGTGAGACAATCAAAATTGTACTTAAGCCCCTTTGTAACCCAACCCGTTTTCCTTCCAAACTCAAGTTATGGTTCTAGATTAGCAAGCGGCCTATATCATGCTTCTAGTTAACCCCTTAGGCACCTTTACAACCCTCAAACACATTCAAATACTCGCAATTATCGCAAAAGCCCCAATTTTCCTCTTATGGCTTTGAATTACACATACCTTAACCGGGCTTCAAACAAGGGTTAGCAAAGCTTCTATAGCACCTAGGTAGACTAAGAATACCAAACGTGAAGCTCAAATCCACCCGGATTAGCAATAACCCCGAAACCCCTTTTAAAAAGTCGGCTATTTCACGTTTTATATAAGTTTATAGCAATTCGAGGGCACGGGACTATTGGACTACCTTCATTAGCACCTAAGGCATCTATTAGAAGCAATGAATCAAGCCAATACGCACAATTACACAAAACCCTAAAAATCCGTCACTATTCACCTCATAAAATTAAAGTAATGATTCCAACCGTTTAAAATGCGAACTAATGACTTAAATGTGTTCTCTAACACTTATATACAATGTACCATAGCATAAATAAGCATTTCAATAGCATTTGACAGCATTTCTAACAAATCAAGAAAAGTGTAACATTTTTAATATGCAAAAAAAGCCATGAAATCCCTCACCTAAAGTGCGTAGGAGCACCTAGAAGGCTTGCATACACCCTAAACTACTTGCTCTAGGCTTGGAAAGGCTTGGATTGGAGATTTGATGAGCAAAAGATTTCCCTCTTGACGGCTAAGGGCTGTTCGGATTTTGAACAGTAATTTCTGCATCTCTTTTTTTGTGTTTTTATGAGCTAAAATTGTTAAGTTGAGTATATATTAGGTTAGAGTTATGTTGGGTGCATAAGTTAACTACTAAAATGAGTCTAGTTGGCTTTAAAACGAGTCTAAAAGTGCAATTCAATGTTAACTAATTAAAACACTTAGTTCAGTTACGTAACACTATTCACTAGATTGGTAAAACATTTTCTAAACGGGGGCTCCTATCACTTTTAGCTCTAATGCACATTTTTCTCATTCCTAAAACAATTAATGTGATTTTAAAAAATTGCTAATTCAAGGTAGTTAAGTAGTTGAAAAATGGAATGAATAATAGCCACTTAAAGTAATAAGTAAAGCACAGAAGAAATGCACAAATAGTAGATGCAACAGTAAATAAATGTACGGTGAAGTTCTTGGGCGTCACACAACCCACATGCAAGCACATATTTATTCAAGACTTACTTTACAGGCACGCAATCAAGGTTCACTACCCAACAGGCCGAGGACCCTGTCTCGGTTGTGAGCTACTAAGCTCTGATACCACTTCTGTAACGCCCCAATCCCTCACGAGACCGGAGCCCCATTCCGATACCCGAGTTCACAAAAAACGAAAGGAAATGGACAGAGTCTCCCTGTTTATAGGGCTATTAGTTTACCTGCAAGCAGTAACTTAACTTCAAAACTATAATCCAACTCCAAGGTACAATCTCATTCACACAAACATGCAAACCAACTAGGCAATCAAGTAAATCATTGAAGTTATTACAACCCATCTACAGTTATTAACTTATACAAGAATGCAAGCTTTATTTTATATTACAACCTTTTAGACAATAGAAACAGACACAAGGTTTCATAAACTCAAGACAAAACACATACAGCCAGCAACTTGCATTTCCTGCACATAGACCAGTACATAGCATCCAACCAGAGTTTTTCCTTAGTGAACCAAACTTGTGAGAATTAGCCAAGAACTTCTTCATTATGCTCCAAATGTACTATTCCTTCGATTATCACTACCTTAGTGAACCAAACTTGTGAGAATTAGCCAAGAACTTCTTCATTATGCTCCAAATGTACTATTCCTTCAATTATCACTACAATGATGTTGTAGACAAGTGGTTGATGCTCCCTAGTGCTACAATTACCCTCCAAAGCAAGCCACAAGATCAAATGCAAGTTGGAATGAAGAAATTTTTCTCCCTTTTTGCCTCCTAGGGCTCACGGGTTTGGGGAGGGGGGTATTTTTGTAATTTGGGCTTTTGTTTTTGTTGAGTAAAATGTTTAAATGGTGATAATTTAATATATGTATATGTGTGTGCAATTAGTGGAAGTCAAATGCCATTAAAATCTTGGTCAAATGAGTTTAAACTTCAATTGTTTGTTAACTACTTCAAAACAAATGTTTTTACATACGTAACACTATTCAAACGAGGCAAAAAATATTTTTCAATTGCATATTCTCGACCCCAAAAGCTCAAAACTACCATATCCCGATTCTTTTTACATGTCATGTGACCTAGGAAAAATATTAAATCGAACATTCGAGACAATCAAATTTCTTATGAATAGTGCCTAATAGTAAAACAATTAAAGACAAGAAATGCACATAAAATATACAAGTAGTTTATGCAATAGTTATTTAAAAAGATGTGATGAAATTCCCGGGCATTACACTATCCCCTCCTTCAACAAATTGCGTCCTCGCAATTTCTTCTTCCAAAAGAACTCGACATACGCATTATGAACTTTCTGGAGAAAGACCGTTAATGTGAATACCATAGAAAATACTAAGTGGAGTATCGAGGATCCACACCAATTAGAACCTTCAGATAGAATTCCATATAATAAATATCGAACAAGGACGCCAAATAAGGCTCCACTGAAGAATGTCATTCTAAAGTCCAATTAAGAATATCAGTTAGAAGTGCCGAGAAAACACCAATACGGAATCTAAGTGAATATCATAGAAGACACCACGAAGAATGTCAAAGAATACACCACTTGAGAATCCCTATATAGAAATCCCGAAGAAGGTCACACATATATAAATACCAAGTAAGAATGTCAACCATAGTTCCAATAAGAGTACTGCTAGAAAATTCCATAGGAAAATACCAATAAGGACCCCGGGAAGAATATTGCAGATAATATCGTGAGAATTAGCCAAGAACTTCTTCATTATGCTCCAGATGTACTATTCCTTCAATTATCACTACAATGATATTGTAGACAAGTGGTTGATGCTCCCTAGTGCTACAATTACCCTCCAAAGCAAGCCACAAGATCAAATGCAAGATGGAATGAAGAAATTTTTCTCCCTTTTTGCCTCCTAGGGCTCACGGGTTTGGGGAGGGGGGTATTTTTGTAATTTTGGCTTTTGTTTTTGTTGAGTAAAATGTTTAAATTTTGATAATTTAATATATGTATATGTGTGTGCAATTAGTGGAAGTCAAATGCCATTAAAATCTTGGTCAAATGAGTTTAAACTTCAATTGTTTGTTAACTACTTCAAAATTAATGTTTTTACATACGTAACACTATTCAAACGAGGAAAAAAATATTTTTCAATTGCATACTCTCGACCCCAAAAGCTCAAAACTACCATATCCCAATTCTTTTTACATGTCATGTGACCTAGGAAAAATATTAAATTGAACATTCGAGACAGTCAAATTTCTTATGAATAGTGCCTAATAGTAAAACAATTAAAGACAAGAAATGCACATAAAATATACAAGTAGTTTATGCAATAGTTATTTAAAAAGATGTGATGCAATTCCCGGGCATTACACTCTCCCCTCCTTCAACAAATTGCGTCCTCACAATTTCTTCTTCCAAAAGAACTCGACATACGCATTATGAACTTTCTGGAGAAAGACCGTTAATGTGAATACCATAGAAAATACTAAGTGGAGTATCGAGGATCCACACAAGTTAGAACCTTCAGATAGAATTCCATATAATAAATATCGACCAAGTACGCCAAATAAGGCTCCACTGAAGAATGCCATTCTGAAGTCCAATTAAGAATATCAATTAGAAGTGCCGAGAAAACACCAATACGGAATCTAAGTGAATATCATAGAAGACACCACGAAGAATGTCAAAGAATACACCACTTGAGAATCCCTATATAGAAATCCCGAAGAAGGTCACACATATATAAATACCAAGTAAGAATGTCAACCAGAGTTCCAATAAGAGTACTGCTAGAAAATTTCATAGGAAAATACCAATAAGGACCCCGGGAAGAATATTGCAGATAATATCGTGTAGGAATTTCCATAGGAAAATACCGAAGAAGGATATTGAGAATGAACTTCAAGGCTGACTACTGATTGTAACCTTTCGAGACTGAATTCCTTTATCTGACTGCCGATAATCAATCGATCAACACTCTTTTTTTTTTGTTGGTCCACGTCTTCAGATAAGCCGTTACTGGTCATCTCTTTATAGGGAAGAGTGTTCACTTACCATATTAATGGGTAATGCATCTATGCGGTGGATTTCACATAAGATAAACACTTATACAATTTATTACAAATAACTAAGGTAGGTAAACACTCAAGAAATCACTTACAGGCATAACTGATGACATAAACAAACACATCATATAATTTCACTTATTGCACAAAGGGGACACATAGGTGCACACATAATCACATATCGCATAATCTTCCTATTCCATATAATCATAACACAAAAGAACACATTTTCATTCAAGTAAACACAACCCACATGCAAGCACATACTTATTGAAGACTTACTTTACAGGCACGCAATAAAGGTTCACCACCCAACAGGTCGAGGACCCTGTCTCGGTTGTGAGCTACTAAGCTCTGGTACCACTTCTGTAACGCCTCAATCCCTCACGAGACTAGAGCCCCATTCCAATACCCTAGTTCACAAAAAACAAAGGGAAATGGACAGAGTCTCCCTATTTATAGGGCTATTAGTTTACCTGCAAGCAGTAACTTAACCTCAAAACTATAATCCAACTCCAAGGTACAATCCCATTCACACAAGCATGCAAACTAACTAGGCAATCAAGTAAATCATTGAAGCTATTACAACCCATCTACAGTTATTAACTTATACAAGAATGCAAGCTTTACTTTATATTACAACCTTTTAGACAATAGAAACATACACAAGGTTTCATAAACTCAAGACAAAACACATACAGCCAGCAACTTGCATTTCCTGCACAAAGACCAGTAGATAGCATCCAACCATAACTTTTCCTTAGTGAACCAAACCTGTGAGAATTAGCCAAGAACTTCTTCATTATGCTCCAAATGTACTATTCCTTCAATTATCACTACCTTAGTGAACCAAACCTGTGAGAATTAGCCAAGAACTTCTTCATTATGCTCCAAATGTACTATTCCTTCAATTATCTATACAATGATGTTGTAGACAAATGGTTGATGCTCCCTACTACTCTAATTACCCTCCAAAGCAAGCCATAAGATCAAATGCAAGATGGAATGAAGAAATTTTTCTCCCTTTTTGCCTCCTAGGGCTCACGGGTTTGGGGAGGGGGGTATTTTTACGATTTTTGCTTTTGTTTTTGTTGAGTAAAATGTTTAAATTGTGATAATTGAATATATGTATAGTATATGTGTGTGCAATTAGTTGAAGTCAAATGCCATTAAAATCTTGGTCAAATGAGTTTAAACTTCAATTGTTTGCTAACTACTTCAAAACTAATGTTTTTACATACGTAACACTATTCAAACGAGGCGAAAAACATTTTTCAATTGCATACTCCCGACCCCAAAAGCTCAAAACTACCATATCCCGATTCCTTTTACATGTCATGGGACCTAGGAAAAATATTAAATCAAACATTCAAGACAGTCAAATTTCTTACGAATATTGTCTAATAGTAAAACAATTAAAGAAAAAGAAATGCACATAAAATGCACAAGTAGTTTATGCAATAGTTATTTAAAAAGATATGATGAAATTCCCAGGCGTTACACTCTCCCCTCCTTCAACAAATTGCGTCCTCGTAATTTATTCTTCTAAAAGAACTCGACATACACATTATGAACTTTATGGAGAAAGACCGTTAATGTGAATACCATAGAAGATACTAAGTGGAGTATCGAGGATCCACACAAGTTAGAACCTACAGATAGAATTCCAGTAAATAGCCTAAAAGAATTCCATGAATAAATATCGAACAAGGACGCCAAATAAGGCTCCACTTAATAATGTCATTCTGAAGTCCAATTAAGAATATCAGTTAGAAGTGCCGAGAAAATACCAATACGGAATCTAAGTGAATATCATAGAAGACGCCACGAAGAATGTCAAAGAATACACCACTTGAGAATCCCCTTATAGAAATCCCGAAGAAGGTCACACATATATAAATACCAAGTAAGAATGCCAACCAGAGTTCCAATAAGAGCACTGCTAGAAAATTCCGTATGAAAATACCAATAAGGACCCCGGGAAGAATATTACAGATAATATCGTGTAGGAATTTCCATAGGAAAATACCAAAGTAGGATATTGAGAATGAACTTCAAGGCTGACTACTGATTGTAACCTTCCGAGACTGAATTCCTTTCTCTGACTGCCGATAATCAATCGATCAACACTCATTTTTTTATGTTGGTCTACGTCTTCAGGTAAGCCATTACTGATCATCTCTTTATAGGGAAGAGTGTTCACTTACTATATTAATGGGTAATGCATGTATGCGGCAGATTTCACATAAGATATAAACACTTATACAATTTATTACAAATAACTAAGGTAGGTAAACACTCAAGAAATCACTTACAGGCATAACTAATGACATAAACAAACACATCATGTAAGTTTCACTTATTGCACAAAGGTGTAACATAGGTGCACACATAATCACATATCGCATAATCTTCCTATTCCACGTAATCATAACGCAGAAGAACACATTTTCATTCAAGTAAACACAACCCACATGCAAGCACATATTTATTCAAGACTTACTTTACAGGCACGCAATCAAGGTTCACTACCCAACAGACCGAGGACCCTATCCCGGCTGTGAGCTACTAAGCTCTGATACCACTTCTGTAATGCCCCGATCCCTCACGAGACCGGAGCCCCATTTCAATACCCGAGGTCACGAAAAACGAAGGGAAATGGACAGAATGTCCCTGTTTATAGGGCTATTAGTTTACCTGCAAGCAGTAACTTAACCTCAAAACTATAATCCAACTCCAAGGTACAATCCCATTCACACAAGCATGCAAACTAACTAGGCAATCAAGTAAATCATTGAAGTTATTACAACCCATCTACAATTATTAACTTATACAAGAATGCAAGCTTTACTTTATATTACAACCTTTTAGACAATAGAAACATACACAAGGTTTCATAAACTCAAGGAAAAACACATACAGCCAGCAACTTGCATTTCCTGCATATAGACCAGTACATAGCATCCAACCACAACTTTTCCTTAGTGAACCAAACCTGTGAGAATTAGCCAAGAACTTTTTCATTATGCTCCAAATGTACTATTCATTCAATTATCACTACCTTAGTGAACGAAACCTGTGAGAATTAGCCAAAAACTTCTTTATTACGCTCCAAATGTACTATTCCTTCAATTATCACTACAATGATGTTGTAGACAAGTGGTTGATGCTCCCTAGTGCTCCAATTACCCTCCAAAGCAAGCCACAAGATCAAATGCAAGATGGAATGAAGAAATTTTTCTCCCTTTTTGCCTCCTTGGGCTCACGGGTTTGGGGGGGAGGGGGTATTTTCGCAATTTTGGCTTTTGTTTTTGTTGAGTAAAATGTTTAAATGGTGATAATTGAATATATGTATATGTGTATACAATTAGTTGAAGTAAAATGCCATTAAAATCTTGGTCAAATGAGTTTAAACTGCAATTGTTTGATAACTACTTCAAAACTAATGTTTTTACATACGTAACACTATTCAAACGAGGCGAAAAACATTTTCCAATTGCATACTCCCAACCCCAAAATCTCAAAACTACCATATCACGATTCCTTTTACATGTCATGTGACCTAGGAAAAATATTAAATCGAACATTCGAGACAGTCAAATTTCTTATGAATAGTGCCTAATAGTAAAACAATTAAAGAAGACAAGAAATGCACATAAAATGCACAAGTAGTTTATGCAATAGTTATTTAAAAAGATGTGATGAAATTCTCGGGCGTTACGTCTTTGCAATCAAATAAAATTAAATTGTCAAATAAAAAAACAAGGTCTAACTGATAGATAGACGTTAGGTCAATTCTGTGAACAATTTGCGATGGAACTTTCCTCTACTCTTAGAATTACTAAGTCTAAAGGCCCTAAAAAGCCTAAAGAATATTATATATCTCTTAGATATAAGCATAAAGCTAAGAAAAAAGGAGATAAAGAAATCAGAGAAAGGGATATACCCCTAAACCTAAGCCTATACCCACGTGTTATCGATGTGGTAAAAAAGGTCATTATGCTAATAAGTGTCGGCAATTTCGAAAAAAAGATAAATGCTCTGGATTTAGATGAGCATACTAAAAATCAATTGGCAAAATTATTTGTTGATATTGATAATTTGTCTAGTTCTAGCTTAGATAGTTCTGATATAGAAGAATCTTCTTCTGATGAAGTAAACAAGGTTTCTTCTAAGGAGGATTCTCCTCCATGTGAATGTAAAGTCAATACTATTGATGAAGAATATTATAAGAGTTTATCTCAATTTGATGATTTGCGTGTTAATATGATTACTGCTAATAAGTGGTTAGATGTCTTAAAATTATTAGAAGATATCAAAGATGATTCGTTAAAATCAAAAAATTTGGAACATTATTCAAAAGAAAATTCTGTTGAAAACCTATTAAAAAAAATTTAAGTTCAAAACAGGGTTATCATATTAAAGATGTTATTAGTCAATTAAGTGATAAAAAAGGGAAAAATACTCATATCACCCATCATGAATTAAAATAAGAGGTTAATAAACTTCAAAGTCATATTAATAATCTTAAACAAGAAAATCAATTGATTAAAGAACATATTGATATGTTTGTTCATCAGGAACCTAGTTCTTCTAATACTTTACCAGATGCTATGGTAGATTTAAATCTTCTTAATATATTGAAGGTTATTACAAAGCAAAAATGGCTTGTTAGAATAAATTTCCTTATTCAGCCAAATCATATGATTAAAAATATGATTGCCCTGATTGATTCTGGTGCTGATCTTAATTGTATTCAGGAAGGATTGATTCCTACTCAGTATTTTGAGAAAACTACTCATTCCATTTCTTCTGCATCAGGAGCAAAATTAAGGGTTAAATATAAGTTACCCAAAGCATTTATATGTTATGAAAAAATATGTATATCTACTAGTTTTCTTTTGATTAAAAACATGACTTGTCCTATAATTTTAGGTACTCCTTTTATAAATGAAATTATGCCTATATTAGGTATAGATAATCATGGTATAACAGGCACTTATAATAAAGAACCTGTGATATTTCGTTTTATTACTGAACCTAGAGAGAAAATCTTAGGTCAAATAGCTAATCTAATGAAAGCTAAAGAATCACATATGAATTTTTTAAAACAGGAAATGAGTATCAATAATATTGATAGTATGCTAAAAAATCCTAAATTGCAGGATAAGATTAAACATCTTAATCATGAATTCTCTTTACATATTTGTAATGATTACCCTAATGCTTTTTGGGATAGAAAGAAACACATTATTTATTTACCTTATGAAAATGATTTTGAAGAAAAAATGATTCCAACCAAGGCTAGGTCTTGTCAAATGAATCAAGAATATCTTGATTTATGTAAAAAAAGAAATAGCTAATCTGCTAGATAAGAGTCTTATTCGAAAATCTTACTTCTCATGGAGTTGTACTATTTTTTATGTTAATAAATATGTAGAACAAGAACGAGGTAATCCCAGACTTGTTATTAATTATAAACTACTTAATAAAATGCTAAAATGGTTTAGATATCATATTCCCAATAAGAAGGATCTTTTAGATCATTTGCATAATGCATTAATATTTTCAAAGTTTGATCTCAAATCTAGATATTGGCAAATACAAGTCGATGAAAAAGACATATAGAAAACTGCTTTTGCTGTCCCGATTGGACATTATGAATGGAATGTTATGCCATTTGGATTAAAAAATGCTCCTTCTGAATTTCAAAATATTATGAATGATATTTTTATCCCTTATAGTGATTTTATAATTGTTTATATTGATGATATTTTAGTCTTTTCTAAAGATATCCAACAACATTTTAAACATCTTGAAATATTTAAGAAAATTGTTATACAAAATGGTCTTGTAATTTCAAAACCAAAAATGGTTCTTTTTCAAACTAAGGTAATATTTCTTGGTCATAATATTGAAAATGGAAAAATAATTCCTATAAATAGAAGTATTGAATTTGCTTCTAAATTTCCTGATCAAATTACTAATAGAACTCAGTTACAAAGATTTCTTGGCAGCTTGAATTATATTTTGTCATATTACAAGAATCTTGCTACAGATAAAACTATCTTATATGATAGGCTTAAGAAAAAACCAGGACCATGGACAAATGTTCATACATAAAAAATCAAGTTAATTAAATCTAAAGTCAAGAATTTGCCTTGTTTAATGCTTGCAAATCTCACTTGGGAAAAGATTGTGGAAACTGATGCTTCAGATATAGGATTTGGAGGAATTCTGAAACAAATTAATCCACAAATAAAACAAGAATATCTTGTAAGATTTCATTCAGGAAAATAGAATTCTAGTCAACAAAAATATGTGACTGTTGCTAAAGAAATTCTTTCAATTGTAAAATGTGTTTTAAAATTTCAAGATGATTTATATTATCAAAAATTTTTAATTAAAACAGATTGTCAGGCAGCCCAATACATGTTTGACAAAGATTTTAAACATGATATTTCTAAGCAAATGTTTGCTAGATGGCAAGCTAATCTTGCACCTTTTGATTTTCATATTGATTATATTAAAGGGAATAATAATTCTCTTCCTGATTTCTTAACCCGTGAATTTTTACAGGATAATCCCCTCTAGGAGAGGTTACTCTTACCCTGATAGGGGAAGAGGAAGAGGCAGAGCACGCAACCTTGATCCTAATAGGGTCATTGCAGGGAAAAAACTAGTAAATCTAGGCGGGATCACTATTGATCCATCGCATCCTGATTTTGATAAAATCAAAAAGGTTATTAAAAGCAGCGGTAATACTGCTACCTCCTCATCATCATATGCTCATGCGATTGAACATGAGGAGTCTGATGTCTCTTTTGAAATATCTAATCATGAAGAAGTAATTCTACTTCTTGCTAATGTTGATACGCATTGGATTAATGATCCTCGGTACCTTATGGAACGATATTTAACTAATTATATGTTTCCTATACTTTATTACAAGTCCAGGATATATTTTGAATCAATTTTGTAAGTCACAAATTCATGTGATATTGAACATTTCAGGAAGAATAATACTCTTCCAATTTATACTTATAGTAAAATTTATATTAAGAAAATTCTTTCTCCAAATGAATGGGGAATTAGTACTTTAAATGAAAGGCAATTTATTCTAGATAAGAATACTTATTATTTTAATTACTAGGATTATGTTGAAGTATTTTTCAAAGTTTTCTTATATGAAAACCCCTAGCATAAACACTCTTGGTTTATAAAATTCAATCCTGAAATTTTTCAAAACCACAGGTATCCTCCCTGGATCCATCAATGGTGGAAAAGTTTTGGACCTTCGGTCAAAATTCTCCCTGATCCTTATAAAGGACTTTTTACTGAATGGTTAGCAATATGCCCACATATAGGAAATGATCATGATCTTTATATTGAAGGATCTAGTTCTTTATTTTTCTTTATGGAGTTTGGAATCCTGTGGATATAGAAATGGATCCCTGTCGCGGAAATGAAGAAAAAAAAATGTTTTGTTTAAAAAGAAAATTTCTTTCAAACTTTTGGGCAAAACTTTTGCAAAATGATCCGGAGACAAAGACACCTTATGATCAACCTAATATCAATGAAATTTCCCAAACGATAGCTCTCTATCAGGACCAGCTAGAAGAAACAAAGAAGAAGGCCCAAGAAAAGGAAACTTCTTTCTCACATAATTTAAGAAAAATCCAAATGAGAAAACAAATCAGTTCTCATGAAGATGTCATGGCTTCTTATTTGGATGAAGTCAAGGAAGATTTCCTCAGACATTTTAAAAGTGTAGTCGATACTGATTCTACATCAGAAGACACATCTATGAGGTCTACTAATGCCTATGGGTGTTTGGCGGGAGAATCCCAAGATCCTAATGAGGATATCCCATCCGCTCAAGATGTGTTGGCAGGAGATCTATTTGACAGCTTGAAGGATGAGTTAATTCGTAAAACCAAAGATAAAGGAAAAACAAAAGCTATCTAAAGGAGTTTAATGACACCCTTGGATGATTGTGCAAAAAGAAAGCCAAACTTTGCAAGAAAGCAAACTTGCTTTTGGAAAAGCTGTCTACCAACAGTCGGTGAAATGTCACTGTTGTTTCTTTTTAGGACTATTCCTATTCACTTTTTATAAAGTTTTTGTCTTATATGACACGTGATGTATAGGGACCCCGGATTTCAAAGTTTTCAAATCCGGATTGAGTTGTTTTTAATTTAGTTTTGAGTTCCGCCCAACTGTATAAATTCAGGACTTTAGGACTTTATTAGGTAGAGCTCTAGAGAGCAGCCTACGTTTTCCTTTCAAGTTTTCATATTTTGTAAACACTTTGTACATTTGGCAATCAATCAGAAAAAACTCTTTTCTTCAAGTATATTCTCTTTTATTTTTCAGTTTTGATTAATTTATTTTCTTTCTTTACTACCGCCTAATATGGCAGGCTAGTTGCCAAACTGTTTGTAACCTCCATGAATCTCTAGACATGTCCCTCTATATTATGAGATAGACACAGTCGTGGGTGGAATTGATGTTATGGTAAGACAACTCTCAAGGCAGGCATTTTGTTGCCATAAGTCGCACTTGCGACAAAATGGAGGTTACAGACAGTTTGGCAACTAGCCTGCCATATTAGGCGGCAGTAAAGAAAGAAAATAAATTAATCAAAACTAAAAAATAAAAGGGAATATACCTGAAGAAAAGTGTTTCTTCTGATTGATTGTAAAGATATACAAGTGTTTACAAATTTAGAAAACTGAAAGAAAAATCATAGGCTGCTCTCTAGAGCTCTGCCTAATGAAGTCCTAAAGCCCTCAATTTATACCATTGGGTGGAACTCAAAAGAAATAAAAAATAACTCAATCCAAATTTGAAAACTTTGAAATCTGGGGTCTCTTTACATCACGTGTCATATAAGACAAAAACTTTATAAAAAGTAAATAGGAATAGTCCTAAAAAGAAGCAACAGTGGCATTCCACTGACTGCCGGTAGACAGCTTTTCCAAAAGCAAATTTTCTTTCCCGCAAAGTTCGGCTTTTTGCACAATCATCCAAAGGTGTCATCAAACTCCTTCAGACAGCTTTTGTTTTTCCTTTATCTTTGGCTTTTCGAATTAACTTATCCTTCAAGCTGTCAAACAGATCTTCTGCCAGCACATCTTGAGCGGATGGGATGTCCTCATTAGGATCTTGGGATTCTCCTGCTAAACACCAATAGGCATTAGTAGACCTCATAGAGGTGTCTTCTGATGTAGAATTAGTATCGACTGCACTTTTAAAATGTCTGAGGAAATCTTCCTTGACTTCATCCAAATAAGAAGCCATAACTTCTTCATGGGAACTAATTTGTATCATCATTTGGATTTTTTGTAAGACATGAGAGAAAAGAGATTCCTTTTCTTGAGCCTTCTTTTTTGTTTCTTCCAGCTGGTCCAGATAGAGTGCTATCGTCTGGGAAATTTCATTGATATTAGGTTGATTATAAGGTTTCTTTGCCGCTGGATCATTTTGCAAAAGTTTTGCCCAAAATTTTGAAAGAAATTTTCTTTTTAAACAAAACATTTTTTCTTTATCCATCTCCGCGACAGGGATCCATTTCCATATCCACGGAATACCAAATTCCATAAACAAAAATAAAGAGCTTGATCCTTCAATATAAAGATCAGGATCACTTCCTATATGTAGGCATATTGCTAACCATTCAGTAAAAAGTCCTTTATAAGGATCAGGTAGAATTTTGACCGAAGGTCCAAAACTTTTCAACCATTGATGGAGCCAAAGAAGATACCTCTGGTTTTGAAAAATTTCAGGATTGAATTTAATAACCAAAAATGTTTATGCTGGGGGTTTTTGTAACGCCCCAATCCCTCACGGAACCTGGACTTCTGTTAACCAAAGTATACTCAACCCAAATCCAAACCCGGGCACAAAATTTTAGAAAAAATGGATAGAGTCTCCTGTGACGCCCGAAAATTTTATCACACATATTTTAAATAACAGTTGCATAAACTACTTGTACATTTTACGTGCATTTCTTGTCTTCTTTAATTGTTTATTTATGAGGCACTATTCATAAAAAAATTTACTGTCTCGGATATGCGATTTAATATTTTTCCTAGGTCATATGATACATAATAGGAATTGGGAAATTGTCATTTTGGACTTTTGAGCTCCGAAGCATGCAATTAGAAAATGTTTTTCCGCCTCATTTGATTAGTGTTACGTAATATAAATATTAGTTTTAGCTAATTGTCAATTAAGTGGAGTTTTAACTTAGTTTGACCAATAATTTGAGGTATTTGATTTATAGTAATTGCTCATGTACCTACATATATATCTAATATATTATATACACATACAATACTTTTTAAAAAACAAAATAAAACTACCCAAATACCCCCCAAGGACCCGACAGCCCTAGGGTGCAAAGAGGAGAGTTTTCTTCAACCTTTGTGCATGAATTTGGCTTCTAGGCTTCATCTTGAGGAATCTTTGGAGCTTATACAACATCTACAACTTGTCTTCAACACTTGAATGTGAGGGAGTAGCATTTTCTTTGAGTTTAAAGTTGGTTACATATATGTTGAATTTCTTATATTGTTGAATATAGCTATATTGCTTGTCTTGAATGCTTATTATACGATCATTAGAACCTATAGAACTAACTTTTGTTGTTAAATGACATTCTCCATGGCTAGGAACTTGAATCACCCGAAGAAGATAATGAATAGTGCTTGAACTTAGGGTTTGGTTAAAACTTGCTAATTGGATCAAATTGATGCATCATCTAGGTTCTTTAGACATTAGGGAAACTAGTAGAAGGCTCACATGTAGTTAATTTGGCCAAAGTTGAGTTAAAGTGCAATATTTGTTAACTTTAAAATGGGACTTTTCCACGTTAAGCAATCCGGGCATGTTTGGGCTTTGGATTAGGTATCATTGGGTACGGAAGCACTTTTGGTGCTTTCGTTGTGTAAAATTGGGATCCGGATAGGGTAGTTGTAGTTAAAACCTACTTGGGGCCTTCCCGAGCTTTTGTCTCCAAAGCAGGTTTTCAGAGCTTGAATGGGTGTCTTTTGGTATTCTTAGGAGCGTGGTATGATTGGTTTATAGGATTGTGGCCTTGAATTTCGTACAGAAGAAGAATTGTATAGTTATCAAAGGGGAAAATGTGAGAAATAAATACTTTTGTGCTTGCATAAGTTTGTAGGTGTATGTGTCAAAATGCATGTCTAAGGTATATTCAAGTTAGTTGAAGAGTTTCATGGAAAAGTATGATAATTGCCCTTTGTGTTTATATGGTTACTTGGGACACATGATAAGTTAAAGCATATTTAGGTGGCATTTTATTAAAAATGGAATTCCAATAGATATTGTATGCTAAATGAGTAGAACTTTAAATTAACTAACCTGGTGGATAATTAATTAATGTGTAGTTAATGTTCTTGGTTAGATTAAAGAGATGTTTTGGAGTTATTCGTATGATTACTTAGGCTATGTGGCATTATGAAATATGTGAGTGATTATATATATAGCCTCTATTGTTACGGATTGAGTTAAGCAAAAGTTAAGTTAGAAATTAATATAGTTAATTGCTAAAGTGCTAAACTTATATGAACACACTAGGGTGTATGTCCAAGCTAATTTGAGGAGGTTGGGGAAATCGGATATATTTTCTTGCATTTTAATCGAATCCAAGGTGAGGGAGTCTTCATCACTTCTGTGCATCTTAACTTGATTTATTGTTCTAAATTGAATTATTTAGTAATTGATAAAGTTCATATGTATTATTTTACTTGTTATCTTGAGTCTTTTCGTGTTATTTGTGGATAATTGGAAGGGCAGCCTACTTTGTCATCCCTCTGATGTGTTGTTTGATGGTCTTGATTCTCGTGGACTTGTCTCAGGGTTGCGCAACCTTTTCGGACATGGTAGCGTCGAGAAATACAGGCGGCATCGGGCTTGCCGTGCTCCCTCGACTACCATGGTGCCTATTCCTTTTCTCGCTGAGTATACTCTACTACCCTAGAGGCGTGGTTCACCTGCTGGGCATATGGAGCTACCTCAAGATAAAAGGGTCGTAGGATTGGGATACATCCGGAGTATCCCAACTTGTTAGAGTAAGGGTTTGCCGGAACTTGCATGAAGTTCGTGGCTCGTGGTTCGAGATTGAAGACTTGAAGTAGAAACGTATCCTTTTTAATGTGGTTAATTTACTTGGCTATTTGATCTTGTTGCTTTGTGATATATATGACTTCTTGTGATTGCATATCATGTTGCACGCTCCGGTATGTTGCATCACCCCCTCACTGAGTAACTTGGGTTACTCATTCCTCGTTTTAAATGGTTACAGGAGCAGTTAGAATAACTACCTTGAGTGCCATGTTACTGGTTGCCCATCGCGCTAAGGTTGGATGCCTACATATGAATTGCGTGAAGTTGTTATTATATGATCTACTTTGAGGCTTGGCCTTCTATGTATTCATTAGGCTTGAAGAAGTTTGTGTTGAAATGTAAAGTTTAAGCTCGTGTTATTGGTAGTTGGGATGTAATATTTGAAAATAGGTTTTACCGCTTTGAATGTATGCTTGTGTGTTAAGGAAGATTGAATGATGAACTTAATATATGAGTATAGCTTGTAGTTAATGTTAGCGTATTATGAGAAGTGGTCTTATGACTCGAAGTTCTAAAGATATGTCTTGCATGCCTGTATGATATGCTTTTGTTGAGTTCCAAGGCTCAGATGGCCTTGAGGAATTGTTGTTGTATTATGGTTATACTTGCCGCTTGCAGATTTTTGATTAGTCCTATAAACAGGGGAGACTCAATCCGTTTTTCCTAAATTTTCATGTCTTGGGTTTTGGGATCGGGACCCCAGTCTCGTGAGGGATCGGGGCGTTACATCTCCCCTGTTTATAGGACTAATCAAAAACCTGCAAGTAGCAGGTATAATCACAATACAACACCCCAACTTCAATTGTCCAACTTTTTCCAGTCTCAAGGTCATCCAAGCCTTAGACAAAACATAACCATTCAAGCATGCAATTAAAAGGCAATAAAATCTATCTTTAGCTATTACATACCAACTACTCTATCAAACCACATAAGTTCTTAATTAAATTTCCTATCCAACAAGTCGTACAAAATACATATAAGACTTCAAGGGGTTTCAAAATAGAACAAAAATACATTATGTCCCACCTTCACAAACAGCTTCTAACCACATCAAAATAAGCAACCAACAACACGGCACATAAGGTAGTTGTTCTAACTGCACCTGAAACATGTTAAAACGAGGAATGAGTAACCAAAGTTACTCAGTGAGGGAGGTGATGCAGTAAACCAGGGTGTGTTTTCGTGAGATGTAACAAGATAAAAACATTAATAACACAAATAAACAAGTTAATTAGACAAGCATTTATCCACGTATAAAAAGGATACGGTTCCACGTTTGTCTTCGATCACGAGCCACGATCCAAGATCTTCAAGCAAGTGTCGGCAAACCCTTACTCCTCCAAATATAGGGTACTCCGGATGTACCCCGATCCTACAACCCTTTCTCCTGAGGTAGGTCCATATGCCCAGTAGGTGAAGCACATCTCTAGGGTAGTGGAGTATACTCAGCGAGAGAAAGGGAATAGGTACCATGGTAGTCGAGGAAGCACGGCAAGCCCAGCGCCACCCATGTTTCTCAACGCTACCTTGTCCGAAAAGGTTGCGCAACCTCGGGTCAAGATCACGAGAGGCAAGTATATCAAATGCCACATAAGAGGAACGACAATGTAGGCCGCCCTCGCAGTTAAATACAGATAACACAAAAAGACACAATATAGCAAGTAATAACGCATATAAACTTATTAACTACTAAAGAATACAATCCAGAAACAGTAAAATAAGTTAAGATACACAGAAGAGATAAAGACTCCCTCACCTTGGGTCTGGCTAAATACGCAAGAAGATAGCTCTGATTTACTCCAAACTTCCTCAAATTAGCTCGAATACGTAATCCTAACGTGTTCATATAAGTTTAGCACTTTAGCAATTAGCTATATCAATTCCAACTTAACTATAACTTAACTTGATTCACAACAATAAAAGTTATATATAATCACGTTTATATCATGTTGCCACATAGCTCAAGAAATCACACAAATGACTCTAAAGCATTTCTTTAATCTTGCAAGGGTATTAGCTACGTTACCATCTAACAAGTTAAACTCCCTAACTAACTTAACTTCGTTTATACCACAAGGAATATCAAGTTAAACATCCAATCAAAACAACTACTTTAACACTTAAATATAATTCAACTATAACATGTTCTAAGTGTGACGCCTGAGATTTTTGCCGTACATTCATTCACTGTTGCATCCACTAATTGTGCATTTCTTCTGTGCTTTGCTTGTTGTCTTCTTTAGTTACTATTTATTTCATTTTTCAACTACATAATTACCATGAATTAACATTTTTATTAAATCATATTAATTATTTTAGGAATGAGAAAAATGTGCATTTGAGCTTAGAGCGATAGAAGCACCCGTTTAGAAAATGTTTTTGCCAATCTAATTAATAGTGTTACATGACTTAACTAAGTGTTTTAGTTAGCTAACTTAGTTTATGCGCTTTTGACTCATTTTAAAGCTACCTAAGCTCATTTTAGAAGATCATTTATGCACCCAACATGCCCCACTCAAACATATACTCACACAACACACAACATAAGTCATAACTTAGCAAAAACAAAAACAAAAACGAAGCAGATATTACTGTAGCAAATCCGAACAGCCCTCGTGAGGAAGGAAAATGAATTTTTGCTCACCAAATCTTCAATCCAAGCCTCTCCAAGCCTAGAGCAAGTAGTTTAGGGTGTATGCAAGCCTTCTAGGTGCTCCTACGCACTTTAGGCGAGGGATTTGCATGCTATTTTTGCATTTGAAATATATGTCAACTTTCTTGAATTTCTTGATTTGCTATATTATGATCATGCAATGCTTAGATATGCTAATGTATGTTGTATACAAGTAGTATATACCACATTTATATTATTGTTTCGTATTTTAAACGGTAGAAATCGATGGTTGATTCGTAGGGGTGAATAGTGACAGGATTTATAGGGTTTTGTGAAATCTGACTTTCTAGCTTGAATTAATGGTTCTAATAGGTGCTTTAGATATTAATGAAAGTAATGTAAAGACCCCATAGGGTTTAATTGCTCATAACCTAGCAAAAGAAGGAAATAGCCGACTTTTAGAAAGGGATTTCGGGGTTAATGCTAATCCGAGTGAAATTGAGCTTCATAATTGGTAATCTTAGGCTACCTAGATGCTATAGAAGCTTTGCTAACCCTTGTTTGAAGCCCGGTTAATGTATGTGTAGTTCAAAGCTATAAGAGGAAAATTGGGGCTTTTGGGGTAATTGTGGGTAATTGAACATGTTTGAGGGTTGTAAGGGTGCCTTAAGGGTTAATTAGAAGATTGGTATAGCTTTCCCTTGAATTTGAAACATTAACTTTGATTTGGAAGGAAAATAGCTTGAATAACAAAGGGGTTTAAGTGCAAATTCAATTGTTTCACGCTTCTAAGACCATGGCAAGACTCCTTGTGTGTTTAAATGTGGTTTCAAGTTGTTTTGGGGCTTTTTGTATAGTTCTATGTGTATCTTGAATATGCCCCTTTGTAATTTTGTATAATTGCTTTCCGAATTGAAGATTCTAAGTGAATTCTTGTTTATAGTAATTGTATTGCCATAGTTCTAAGTGTTTTCCTTGAGTTTTATATTGAGTTAATTGTAATGAGAATAAGTATGAATTAATGGCTTTATAAATTGATAGTACTATTATAGAATTAAATATGGTTATCTATGCTTAAAATGTTCTTTTAAATGATTGTGGAACATGCTTATATCATGATTTTATTGCTTGTTAGTTATATTGTTTGTATATTATATTACTTGAATTATTACTTTGTTGTATGTTAATTAAGTAAACTATGAGTTAGCTAACTTAGTTGGACAATTAATGAATGTTGTAGTTAAAGAGTAAGTGAAACAATGTTTAAATTTATGGTCAAGGTGATTGAGGGTGATTTGAAGCCAATCTTGCATTTTGGAGCTTGGTAGAGGTGAGGGAGACTTTATCCTTATGTGCATAATAGTTTATTTACTTGTACTTAGATTATGTGCACTTATTGTCTATATATTGTGTGTGAGGGCAACCTACTTTGTTGTCCTTCAATCATGTATTTATTGATATATTCTAATGTTATCATTTTGAGTGCATTGCATCATGGTTGCGCAACCATTTGGGCATGGTAGTGTCGTGGAAACCGGGCAGCATCAGGCTTGCCAGTATACCTTGGCTACCATGGTTACCCAGTCCCTCTCTCGCTTGGGATGCCGCCCAGGGATAGTTGGGTCGTAGGATTTCGGGGTACATTCGGAGTACACCCATTTTGGAATTATAAGGGGATGCCGGCTTATCGATAACAGTGTCATTATTACATCGCGATTTCAGTTCGTGGCTCGTTATTGAAGAACAAGTGAGTTGTATCATTTTTAATGTGTGGTAACTTGTTGTTTCAATTGTTCTTTGTTTGTAAAATGCTTTATTTGTACTAACTGCTGCATTGCACGTCCCCGGTAGACCTTATCCCTCACTGGGCAATTGTGATTGCTCATACCTTGCTAAACATGTTTCAGATGGTGCAGTTGGAGGAGTTGACCTGATTGTTGTGTGCTATTACTTGAGATTTGAGTGATTGCCTGCTAAACTATGGAAGACCTTAATCGTTCTACTTTCTATTCTATTTTGGAGCCTAATGGCTTATGTATATATATTTGAGTAGTTACAAGTTTGAAATCTAAGTGGATGTAGTAAGTGTTATGGAATTGTAGCATGTAATAACTTTTGCTTCTGCTTCTAGCTACGTTGCATGCTTGGGTGTGAATGAACGGATGTATAGTTGGCTTTAATTTCTAAGAATGTTCAATGCTATCATGGAGTGACATGATAAGCGGTTTTGTAAAGTTAAGTTATAAATGCATGCTTGTGTGTATTTAAACTGTTTGTATGTCTTAAGGCTCGGATGGCCTTAAAGCTAAGATCTTTAGTTATAAATGAATGTCTTGTTATGTTGTGGCTTTATTGAGTGTTTACAGGTTTTCAGAATGTCCATGGTATAGGGGAGACTCTGTCCGTTTTTCCTAAATTTTGTGACCGGGTTTGGTATTGGGTTGAGAATAGTATGGTTATTAGAGCCTCCAATCTCGTGAGGGATCGGGGCGTTACACTAAGAATCATTATCATGCTTATTTACCCAAAAACAACATATATAACTCAATTAAAATCAAATATAGCAATTAAGTAGTCCAAATATTAACTATGCAACAAATTCAGTAAATTCATATAAATTCTAACAAAACTCTTTTCCAATTGCTTACGAATTAGGTTCTAAACTTCACATACGATATGGAACTTCAAATCTAACTTTACTAATTCCATTTAGCCACCTTATAATACGCCTAAATACCATGAAACCACATTTCCAAGCATGATTACACAAAACACCAAAAAAACTCCTTAAGTGATTTGAACTACAGTTACCTAATTCGATCAACCAAACCACGTCATAAATACATTTTAGAGGCTTCTTAGCACGTCTAAGATTATCTAGCTATTCAAACATAACAAATTCAAACCTTCGTTCCAAAGTCCCCTTTTACAACTAGAAAATTATACCTCCATACGAAATTCAAAACTCCAATTCTATAAACCAACCATACTACATCCCTAAGGATACCAAAATACACATATCCGAGCCTTGAAAACTAGCTTTGGAGACAAAGCTCAGAAAGGCCCCGGGTGGGTTTTAACTACACCTACCCTATCTGGACCCCAATTCCACACAACGAAAGCACCAAAAGTGCTTCCATGTCCCAAGGATACCTAATCTAAAGTCCAAACGTGCCCGAATTACGTTACGTGAAAATTCCCATTTTTAAAGTTGGCTAATTTTGTATTTTAACTCAAATTCGAGCAATTCAACCTCACGTGAGCTTTCAACTAGTTCCATTAATGTCTAGAGCATCTAAATGAAGTATCAATTCACTCCAATTAGCAAGTTATAGCAAAACCCTAAAAACATCACTATTCATCATCTTCCTCAAGTGAAATCTTGTCAAAAACTTAGTTTCAAGATATACCAATGCATGTACAAGGTCTCTAGCATGTAATATTACTATATAGACAAGAATCAAGCATGTTATGGCACCTTAATGGCAAAATCCAAAAATTACAAAATTGAACATAAACTTTAAAACTCCATGAAAATACAAAAATTCTCTCACAATGATGTTGTAGACAAGTTGTAGATGTTCTAAGACCTCCAAAAACTCCTCATGATTAAGCCTAGAAGCCAAGCTTGCAAGATTTGACGAAAAATTTCCTCCTCCTTGCTCTAAAGGGGTCACGGGTTTGGGGGGGTATTTTTCGCAATTTGTGGCTTTTTATTTTATGAGTAAATGGCTTATATGGTAATATGTTAGGTAAATGTATGAGTAGGTTATGGTTTATTAAATCAAATGCAACTAAAATCTTGGTCAAATGAGCTAAAACTCAATTCAAATGTTAACTAGTTTAAAACAATGTTTTTACATACGTAACACTATTCAAACGAGGCAAAAACTATTTTTCAAACGCATACTCCCGAGCTCGAAAGTCTAAAATGATAAGTTTTCGATTCCTTTTATATGCTATATTGTCTAGGAAAAATATTAAATTGAACATTTAAGAAGGTCAAATTTTTTTTATGAATAGTGTCTAATAGTAAAGCAGTTAAACAAGAAAAGAAATGCACATAAAATGCTCAAGTAATTTATGCAACAGTTAATTTAAAAAGGTGATGAAATTTATCGGCGTCACATTGTAACGCCCCGATCCCTCACGAGACCGGGGGACTCCTATTTATCATGCTATTCTAACCCAATTCCAAACCACGGGCACGAAATTTAGGAAAAAACGGACGAAGTTTCCCCTATATATAGGACTATCTAGAAACCAGCAAACAATAACATACAACCACAAGACCATAATCCACAACTTCAATTTGTTTCATCCCTATCAGCATACAAGTCAACTAAACCGAAGAGTAAACAATTAAAGTTATTACAAACCACTAGCACCTAACTATCACCCAAGACTAAAACTTTAATATTACATTTCTTAAGATAATACAAATACCTATATGACCATAAGGTCTCAAATAGTATACAGGCATATAATTTACACATTCTTCCTTGTTCTACACACTGATAGAACAGGCAGGCCACACAGGAGGCAATCCAATTTCTAGCTTATAGCACTGATCCTGAAAGGTGTTAGAAACGAGGGTGAGTATACAACATGTATACTCAATGAGGGAAGTGATGCAACATACCGAGGCGTGCAATATGATATGCAATCACGAGAAGTCATATATATATAACATAAAACAACAAGATCAAATAGCCAAGTAATTAACCACATTAAAAAGGATACGGTTCCACTTCAAGTCTTCAATCTCGAACCACGAGCCACGAACTTCACGCAAGTGCCGGCAAACCCTTACTCCTCCAAATTGGGGTAATTTGGATGTACCCTGATCCTATGACCCTTTCTCCTAAGGTAAATCCATATGCCCACCAAGTGAACCACGCCTCTGGGATAGTGGAGTATACTCAGCAAGAAAGGGAATAGGCACCATGGCAGTCAAGGGAGCACGGCAAGCCCGACACCGCCCGTATTTCTCGATGCTACCATGTCCGAAAAGGTTGCACAACCCCAAGTCAAGATCACGAGAGCCAAGTAACATATACATGATAATTTACAAGCAATATAAGCTAGATAACAATATAAACTAAACAACTAACATTTATAGCATGACATTATCCAACATAATTTATATACAATAGAGAAATGCAAATAAGATGCAACTCCCTTACCTTGGGTCTGGCTAAATACGCAAGAAGATAGCTCTGATTTACTCCAAACTTCCTCAAATTAGCTAGAATATGCAACCCTAGTGTGTTCATATAAATTTAGCAATTAACTATATCAATTCCAACTCAACTCTTACTTAACTCAACCCTACAACATTAGAAGCTAGATTTATAATCACTTATTCACACAAGTTCATAACCCACTTACAATTAAGCTACAATGTTCACCTTACCATATCATTAGACAACATAAGATATATTAGAAGCATCAAATACCATTAAGTTAAGATCATAAGTTATAAATTCCAATTACTTTTAATTACAATAATCAATAATCATATAACTAGATGAGTTATCATTATAGTCTTACTCACTTAGCATACAATGTTTATTAGAGTTTGATCTTAACAAAGTACAAGTAATATAAACATTATAACAAGATATAATCATTAAATATGAAAATAACTATACCAACACAAAGGGGTCAATGACCGATGATCACGAAATGCTCACAAATGCCATATAATAACATGTAAAGGCAAGATATACAAGCACCAAAGCTAATTCAAAGGCTAAGCATGAAAACCCCGAGTTTTCCTTTTGTTATCCTAAGTCATCCAACTCCAAACCGAAGGCTAAGGCTCAAGGTTCACCAACTAACTATTCTAATCTTCTAGTTACACATTATGGCATACTTAGAACCCTTGAAATCATTCATTAACCCGAATTAGCCACAAAAGCCCCGATTACCCCTTTGTGCGTTTGTACTACAAGTATCTTAACCAAAGCTCAACTAAGAGTTAGAAAAGCACATTTAGTCCCTACTTACCCTAAGAACACCAAATATATCAACCAATTTCACCCAAATTTATGTTTGACCCAAAACCCCTTTGTAACACAAGCCATTTTTCTTCCAAACACAAGTTAATGTTCTAGTTAAGCGAGCGTGTTATTCCATACTTTTAATTATCTCTTATGGCACCCCTAGAACCCTAGAAACTACCCAATTACCTGTGTTTAGCACAAAAGTTCCAATTTTTCCCTTGTGAGTTTGTACTACAAGTACCATAACTGGGACTCAACCGAGGTTTAGCAAAGCATATATAGCACCTATATAGCCTAAGAACACTAGATGTAATGTCCAAATTAACCCGGATTTGCATTAACCCCAAAACCCCTTTTTAAAAGTCGCCTATTTCATGTGTTAGCCAATTTTTGAGCAATTCAACGTCATGTGGCTATTAAAATATATTTATTAACATCTAAGGCACCTACTAGAAGTAATGAATCAATCCATATCGCACAATTCCATAAAACCCTAGAAAAATGTCACTATTCATGTCATACAATCAACGAATGAATTCAACCATTTAAACTATGAAACAATAGCATAAATAAGGTCTCTACTACTTATATACAACATACATAAGCATCTTTAAGCATTACATAAGCATTTGATAGCAAATCCATGAATTCAAGAAAAGTGCAACATTTTTCAAATGCAAAAATAGGTATGAAATCCCTCACCTATTGCGCGTAAGAGCTCCTAGGAGGCTAGTAAACACCCTAACCCACTTGCACCCTGCTTGGCTTGGCTTGGAATGAGGATTTGTTGAGCAAAAATTTATCATCCTCCTCTTATGCTGATTTTCGGCCCTGCTACAGTGTTTTCAGCTTTTGCACTCTTTTTTTGTGTTTTTTTGAGTTATAAAGTGTTATGTGAATATATATTAAGTTGGGGTTATGTTTGGGTGCATAAGTTGACTACCAAGATGAGTTTAGCTAGCTAGAACCAAGTCCTAATGTGCCATTTAATGATAACTAATTGAAACACATAGTTTTGTTACATAACACTATTCCTTAGTTTCAACAAATCATTTCCTAAACGAAGGCTCCTAATACATTTAGCTCAAACGCACATTTTTCTCATTCCTAAAACAATTAATATGATTTATGAAAATGCTAATTCAAGATAATTGAGTAGTTGAAAAATAGAATTAATAGTAACCAAAGAAGACAACAAGTAAAACACAGAAGAAATGCGCAAATAGTGAATACAACAGTTAATAAGGTGTACAGTGATGTTCTCAGGCATCACACACATTCTCTCCCCCTTAAACAAATTGCGTCCTCGCAATTTCTTCTTTTCAAGAGAAATCCCCATATGCATCTTGAATACCCTGAACAAGTAGTTCGAATGCAAAATCACAAAGAATTCCAAGTAAGAGTACAAATAGAACACACCAATAAGAGCCTTCATATGGAACTCCCTAGAACCCCATCACTCATGAATGCCAATAAGAATTCCAACAAAATCTTCGTATGAAAACTGGAAGAATATCCGATGAGAAATCCAGAGTGAGAAGTCAAAAGAAATCCCAACTATGAATGCCAAATAAAGGCTTTAATTAAGAAATCCAAAGATAATGCCAACAAGAGCTCCAACAAGAATTTCAAAGGAAAATACTGAGAAAGATACCAGTGGTCAATTATTAAATATCAAGCTCCGAGTAATGAATATTATCCACTGATCATCATAACTACTGATCAACTGCTCATCTTCTATTGGTCCACCTCTTAGAAGGTCCACTAATAGCCGACTCTTTCAGGGGGGAGGAAATTACTTACCATTTTGAAGGGTAATGCTTGTATGCAGTTGATTCTATTTAGAAATAAATTCTTAATGCACATTATTACAAATAACTAAAGTAAGTAGATACTTAATGAATCAATAAAATACACAATTAATCATATCCAATACTCATGTCACGTAACCTTCACATATTGCACCTATACACCACATAAGTGCACTCATGATCACATAATGCACATATCACATATTTCTCATTACTTACACAAATAAGTCACATAGGTCTACACAAAATCACACATTTGCACGTATTGCAAATTCATCAGGTTAACACAATAAGGCACATAAGTACCCATTTTCGTACAAGCACACACAAGGTTTACATACAAGCACGTTCCTATTCAAAACACACTTCGCATGCATGCACTCGAGGGTCACTACCCTCCAGGCCAAGGACCCTGTCCTGGCTGTGAGCTACTAAGCTCTAATACCACTTCTGTAACGCCCCAATCCCTCACGAAATCGGGACTTCTATTAACCAAACTATACTCAACCCAAATCCAAACCCGGGCACAAAATTTTAGGAAAAATGGACGGAGTCTCCCCTGTTTATAGGACTAATCAAAAACCTGCAAGCAGCAAGTATAATCACAATACAACACCCCAACTTTAATTGTCCAACTTTTCCCAGTCTTAAGGTCATCCGAGCCTTAGACAAAACATAACCATACAAGCATGCAATCAAAAATGCAAAACAAATACAAGATATAACAACAAGAACACAACAAACCCAAAAGTCTACTCCTAACGCATATATCTAGCATTATGAATCAAGATAACAACATTTCTTCAAATAAATTTAATTTTCAGAATTTAAATCATGCAAGCACACAACCTCTCTCACCTTAATTTAGCATCTAAGGCTAGAAATGAAGATGAAATTTCTAGAAGAAACTTCTCTATGGATCAAACTTTGCTCAAATCCACCAAGGAATGAAGAATCAAGCTTGGAAATAGCTTTTCTTCTCTTTTCTCTTATGGCAGAATTTTGTAGGTGTTCTAGGTGTTGTGTGTGTTTTTCTCTTGCAAAATAATGTTTGGCTGAAATAAATAGGCTAAGTCCAATGGTCAAATAATTAAGTAAGCAAAGTCAAATAGCATTTGTTTGGTCAAACTCGTGTATACAAAACAACTTTGACAACTTTTACTAAAACGATCATAACTTATGCTAGAGAACTCCAATTCACGAACGGTTTGAAGCGTTAGAAACTAGACTCGTAGAGCTTTCTAACCATATATAATTTGCCACCTAACTCTTCCCAAATAATGCAGTGAATACGTTTTATCTTGCAAGAATGATGTTAGGTTGTTATAAGCAAAGTCAACAAGTCAAAGATGACAACTTTGAAGACAAAGGCTAAAATTACCTAGGAACCAAAGCTATTTCACATAATTACAAGTTTACCATTCTAGCCAAAATAGTAGAAGTCAAAGTCAAAAGTCAAACCAAAATAACATAAAGTCAAATACCACTTAAAATGCAAATAAAGACTTCTAATTAGATGATTAAAGCATTTAAATATGCAATGCATGTTCGAGGTCTCACAATAAGGTTTCTTTGTCTCCGGATCATTTTGCAAGAGTTTTGCCCAAAATTTTGAAAGAAATTTTCTTTTTAAACAAAATATTTTTTCTTTATTCATTTCCGCGACAGGGATCCATTTCCATATCCACGGGATTCCAAACTCCATAAAGAAACATAAAGAACTAGATCCTTCAATATAAAGATCAGGATCATTTCCTATATGTGGGCATATTGCTAACCATTCAGTAAAAAGTCATTTATAAGGATCAGGGAGAATTTTGACCGAAGGTCCAAAACTTTTCCACCATTGATGGATCCAGGGAGGATACATGTGGTTTGGAAAAATTTTAGGATTGAATTTTATAAACCAAGAGTGTCCTATGGGTGTTTAGCAGGAGAATCCCAATATCCTAATGAGGACATCCCATCCGTTCAAGATGTACTGGCAGAAGATCTGTTTGATAGCTTGAAGGATGAGTTAATTCAAAAAGCCAAAGATAAATGAAAAGCAAAAGTTGTCTAAAGGAGTTTGATGACATCTTTGGATGATTATGCAAAGAGCCGAACTTTGGGGGAAAACAAATTTGTTTTTGGAAAAGCTGTCTACCGAAAGTTAGTGGAATGTCACTGTTGCTTCTTTTTAGGACTATTCCTATGTACTTTTTATAAAGTTTTTGTCTTATATGACACGTGATGTAAAGGGACCCCGGATTTCAAAGTTTTCAAATTCGGATTGAGTTGTTTTTAATTTCTTTTGAGTTCTGCCCAGTGGTATAAATTGAGGGCTTTAGGACTTCATTAGGCAGAGCTCTAGAGAGCAGCCTACGATTTTTCTTTCAGTTTTCTAAATTTGTAAACACTTGTATATCTTTACAATCAATCAGAAGAAACTCTTTTCTTTAGGTATATTCTCTTTTATTTTTCAGTTTTGATTAATTTATTTTCTTTCTTTACTGCCACCTAATAAGGCAAGCTAGTTGCCAAACTGTCTATAACCTCCATGGATCTCTAGACATGTCCTTCTATATTATGAGATAGACACAATCGTGGGTGGAATTGATGTTATGGTAAGACAAATCTCAAGGTAGGCATTTTGTCGCCATAAGTCGCACTGTTGGCTCTTTGTTTTGTGAGTTATTTTGTGTTGACTCGGTTGACCGCTTTGCCAGAGAGATTTTGTTTGTAAAACCATTAACTTGAACCCCATGCCTGGGCCTTCTTGTGGTATCAGAGCCATGGAACCTCTTTTGAGGTCACTTAGAATAAACATGGTTGGGAGCAAACAGTACGACATTCTCTTAATATGCTTTCTACATTTAGAAAGAAGAATAATATAAAAAATGATAAGAAGGAAGAATATGATCTTCCTAAACAACTTGATTTATTAAATAACTAAATACTATCTACCAATATGGTATGTTTGAAAATATGGGTCTTAAACATGTTGTTAAGACTGTTGAATAATTGATCCCTATGGTTGATGATGAATTAACAATTAAATTGTTATCTAATGATAATATTTTGCGTCATGATTCTACGCATAATTATTTACATATAGGTTTAATACAAATAGCCTTTAAACCTCTTACATTATGAGGATTAAATGAAAGTTTTCTTGCAGTTCTTAGGGATGCTAGGAACTTAGATTGGAGACAATCTTTAATAGGAATAACTCAATCCAGTCTGGCTTATGGACCAGTCTATTTTAATGTTAAACTAAATTTACAGCTTTCCTTATCTGATAGGAATATACGAGAAGCTGTTACATTATATGTTAAAACTAAAGGTTATAATTATATGCCTCATTCTGAAACTTTGAATATATGTTATCGAATTTATTATAAGGTTTTGCATACTTTGAACCCTAACTATAGATTACAGGATAAAACTGGTACAACAATTATGATTGAGACTAATTTGTCCAAATCTAAGATTACTACTCGAAGAATGATAAAATGGGAAGAAATAGACTTTCCTGAGAATTGGAAATTAGAAAAGATGACTCCTAGTCAACCGAGAATCCAATCATATTTATCTGAAGGTCTTCAAACAACTGAAGGCGATGTCTTTCTTAGATTTAAACAAGAACCTACATTAGCTAGGTCTTTTTCTTCAAATTATTTTTATATTTCCCCTATTGTGGAATTTTCCCAATCAACAAGAGCTTCCACTTCTTTTATTAGAGAGGATCCTAATAAGGAAATAGACATGTTTAAACCTCCGTTTGAAGAAGGTGAAATAATGCATCCAAAAAAAATAGATGCGGTTAGAATTTCGCATAATCAAGTTCCTCATAGAATTAATAGGGAGGATATGACTCCATCTGGAATGCGTTTTCATATATGATGACAACAACACTCACTTTTAGCCCAGGAAGCTGGGAAAAAACTTATGTTAATAATGAATTTTTAAATGCTCATTGGCAACCAATTCGTGAATGGATTTCTTCAACTTTTGATAAAACCCAATGACAAAATATTAAAAATCAGTATTATGATTTTATGAGAAAAGAGCAAAAAATCTATAAATTTGTTCCTTGGTTTATAGACCATTATGTTGCTTTTGCTATTAATACAATAGAAAGAGAATTGACTGATGTCCAAGGTAAAAATGAAAAATCAATTTTTCCCCCTACTAAACCTTTAATTTTTGGAAAAGATGATTTTCAAATACAATCTAAAGCATTCCTTAAATTATTTGAGGATGGTAATGTTGCTGTCATGTTAGGGCACATTAGCTCTCTGGTTCAGCAGGGAAATTATACTAATTGTACCTTACAGATTGTAGGTGAACAATTATTGATTTTAGATAAAAAGGTTAATCAGATATTAGATTCCTTAAAGCAAAAACCTCCAATAGTAAAACTTTAAGATACAGGAAAATTGAAGATAGGAGAAACATCTTCTTCTCATATAAAGAAGACAGGTTTTCAACATGCCCCTAAGGTGGAAGGATTTAAATTAATCCTAAGTCAAAAATTGACAACCTGATTAATAAAAATTAAGTTCATTTACATATTGGATTATTATCTGATCTTCGGTCTGATAGATCTACGAATGTTAATTCTGATAGTTCTAAGTCAGAAGATGAATTCATTCCTCAAAATATTAAATCCATAATGAACATTTCAGAGGAAGTAAATAAAATTGAAAAAGGACAGTCTAGTAAATTTGCTAGTAAACCTAAAAATAATAGGTTTTATTACTCTCATCCTATTCCTCAAGATATTTTATATGAGGAAGATACTACTAATTTTAGTAAAAATGATAGTTTTGATCATCGTACCATTTATGAATGAATATAGATGGAATGTCTGATAAGAAAATTAAGAGAGTTGTTGAACGTATGTTTATGTATGCTCAAATTTGTAAACAAGCTGGTAATCAAGAACCAATTATATGTGATATAATTTTATCTGGATTTACTGGTCAATTAAAAGCCTGGTTTGATAATTGTGTTACTATGGAAATGAGACAAAAAATTGCTCAAGTCACCAGAATGAAAAATGGTGTTGAAGTGTCTAATGCTGTTTATGTAACACTTCGATCCCTCTCGAGATCGGAGTTCCCGATTCCAATACCCAAGTCACGAAAAATGAGGGAAAACGGACAGAGTGTGACGCCCAAGATCACTACCGTATACTTATTAACTATTGCATCCACTATTTACGCATTTCGCTGTGCATTGCTTGTTACTTTCTGTGGTTACTATTTATCACATTTTTCAACCACTTATTTTCTTTGAATTAACATTTTTTCTAAATCATATTAATTATTTTAAGAATGAGAAAAATGTGCGTTTGGACTAAATGTGTTAGGAGCATTCATTTAGAAAATGTTCTAGTGGTTCGTATGAATAGTGTTACAAAAGAATAGTAACTTTTTGTAGAGATTTTTAATTGGGCCTTTAAGGGTTTCCTAGTTATATTTGGGCTTGTCTACCATCCAAAATATATTACTTAGGCCTAATTAACCAAGCCCAACCCATTAACCATATAGCTTACATTATATATAACAAAACAAGACCAAACCAAAGGAAAAAAAAAGAGAGAAGCAAAAATCAGGAAAGAGGGCAGGGAGAAAACGTGAGAGAGAAAAAAAAAAAAGCTAGGGCATGGCTATTTGGTGCATTCTTGAGCAAGTTTTAGGTAAATTGAAGAGTTTTCTTGCACATTTCCTTCATTTTTGACTTCTTGGAGGTAAGGGTTTCATCCTAAGTGCTATTTTATTTGATTTCTTGCTTTGTAGTATAAATGGTATTGTGTAGTTGTTGAGTATTTGAGTCAAATATGCATGTAATGTGAGTAAATTAGTGTATAGAGTAGACTTTTAAACTTGTTGTGGATATGTAGCTAAAGCTTGTATGTAGTTTGATCTCTTTGCTTAAGAGTTGATTTAATGTTCAATGTTTGTAGATTATGTGCTTGTATAAGTGCCTAAGTGAAGATTTTGAGTTAGTTGTGAAGTTAATAACATGCTAAACTAGTTGAATAAGCAAGAAGTTAAATTAATTGAACATTAGTGCAAAAGTACAAATCTGACCAGCTTTCTGTCCGTGACTCTTAGAGCCTTTTTGGCATAGCAAACGTGCTTAGAATTGAACAAAATTTATATGGCAGCTAGATTAGACAGTTTAGAACAAATGTTGATTTCTAGAGCTAAGGCAAATTCTAACGTTTTGACCCTCCGATTTAGCCATTTCCGAAATGTGTCTGGGAAATCACTGTGCAGGGACAGTTTGGTGTAGTTGTACGATAAAGGTCATAACTTGTGGAATTTAGATCGGAATTGAGTTTTGCTTGAGGCTAAAGTAATCTACACTCGAAGAGCTACGTTTATACATAAAAATTAGTCAGTTTGGAGGTCCATAGCATAGATAACTAAATTGATTAAGTTAAGCCCCTGTTAGAGAAATTGGAAAAAATTTTAGTGATATTTTAGGGTTTTTGAGCAAAGTTGATTCTATAATTGATTCGATGCTATCTAGTAGGTGCCTTAGATATTAATAAAGATAGTTTAATAGCCACATCATGTTGAATTGCTCAAAAATTGGCTAACACATGAAATAGGACACTTTTAGAAAAGGGGTTTGGGTGTAATGCGAATCCGGGTTAATTTAGTCATCACATTTAGTGTTTTTAGGCTATATAGGTGCTAGATATGCTTTTCTAAACCTCAGTTGAGTTCCGGTTAGGGTACTTGTAGTGTAAATGCATAAAGAGGTAAATTCGGACTTTTTAGGGTAATTGTACTTTAAAGTGAGATTTCAAGGGCTTAAGTGGTGCTATAAAGTGTCATTAGAGATTTAGTATAGTTAGATTTGAGGTTCGTTATCTTGTGTGAAGTTTAGAGCTTATTTTGTAAGCATTTAGAAGGAGATTTGTTAGATTTCTTGTGAATTACTTGAATTAGTTGCATTAGTAGTTATTATATTGTTATGTTTGCTCTAATTGATCATGATAGAGTTATATGTTATATAAGTGTGAAGTTTATGACCTAAATACCAAGCATGTGAAAAGTGTCTAAATGAAGCTTATGTGAATTAGTTAAGCTTATTGCATAAGTAGCTATTTGAATTGTTATACTTGTTATAATTGCTATATTTGTCTATTGATTGAGTTAAAAAATATAAATTGAAAAAAATGAGTATGATAACTTGAATTATCTTGTAATTAGCTAGAGTTGAGTTTAGATAAATGGTTAGCTTGTTGAACATGTAAGTTGAAATGGGAGGTGATTGGCTGCCATTTAGCTAATTAAATGGAATTAGGGCCTTGTGCATGCTAATGCTAAAAAGCAAAGAATGCTTCTTGTCATATCCTCTAAGTTAGTTAAGATAATGCATGTCTAGAGTTTTAGAGTTTGATATTGTGACATGAACTTGTAGAACTAGCTAGTTAATTGCATGATTAGCATTCTTAACTCATGTTATTTGTGTATGGTCAATCGGATGAATGTAGAATGATTTTATTGCATAACTACCTAATTAGGAATTGAAGGGAATTGATGCCATGGGAGAAGTTTCAAATGGGAGTTTGGGTAAGTTTTGTATGTTTGGCTTCCTAAAGGTGAGGGACCTACATCCTTACGTGTATTATAGTTTATTTTCTTTCTAAAAGAGTATATTGTTTAGTATAATTGCATAATTGATATATGCTTATTGTTGCTAAATTGTAACTTGGTGCAAGAACAACTTACTTTTGTCCTTAAATGTGTTTCCTGATTATATTGTCATTGTTATCATTCTTACATTGCATCGTGGTTGCGCAACCTCATTGTCGCAGCAGATGCGATGGCCTCGCTGGGCAGCATCGGGCTTGCCAGTGTTGGTTGCCTTAGCTCCGTCTGCTATTCCCTCACTTGCTTGGTCCAGAGATTGCCAGGAGGTGTTGGGTCATAGGATCGGGTACATCCGGAGTACCCATTGGTGAAAGGGATGCCGGCATATCGAGATTGAGATCATGGTTCGTGGATCAGGGATCGAAGGTTTGGAGTGATAAGGGTTATCAATTGTATCCTTTTAAAATGTGGTATTAAAATTGTTATTCATTGTTTATTTATTGTATTAAATGTGTTAAGTTGCTGCATTGCACGAACCCTAGTATACTGTTCCCATTTCCCCTCCCTCACTGAGTGTACCAGTTGTATACTCACCCTCGTCTCTAACACCTTTCAGGTTCAGCACCTTCACAAGGTGATATAGGGAAAGCTCAAGAGTTACCGTGTTTGGTTGTGTTGGCTTTCATTATTAGTACCTACGAATCCATGTGAATTAGTGAAGTAATTTGAATTGTAATTTGATTGGAACTATAAAAACTCGACTTGTAATTGTATTGGATCTTGTTTGTATTTGGTTCGTAGGTGGCCTGTAATAGTTTAAAGGACTATGTTATAGTTTAATTGTCGTGCATGCTAGCTTGGGTTAATGGAGTTAGTAGGCTGGATTAATAAACAAGACAATTGAAGAGATAAAGTTAGAATGGTATGATAAGTGGCTTTATAACATAGTATTTCAATATTTGAGGCCTAAGCATGCTTGTGTACCTATTTTGTTGAATCTAAAGCTTGGATGGCCTTGAGACGAGGCATAGCTTAGTGGTTGAGGTTGAAGTATATGAGAATGTTGGATTATGGTTTTGTAGTTGTATTCTATTATTCGCAGGTTTTTTATTGGTCCTATAAGCAGGGAAGACTTCGTCTGTTTCTCCCTAAATTTCGTGTCCGGGGTTTGGAATTGGGTTGAAAATAGCATGATAAATAGGAATCCCAGTCTCGTGAGGGATCGGGGCGTTACACAGAGTCTCCCCTATTTATAGGGCTATCAATTCACCTACAAGCAATAACTTATCCTCAAAAACTACAATCCAACTCCAAGGTACAATCCCATTCACACAAGCATGCAAATTAACTAGGCAATCAAATAAATCATTGAAGTTATTACAGTCCATTTACAGTTATTAACTCATACAAGAATACAAGTTTTACTTTATATTACAACCTTTTAGACAATAGAAACATACACAAGGTTTCATAATCTCAAAACAAAACACATACAACCAGCAACTTGCATTTCCTGCACGTAGCATCCAACCACAACTTTCCTTGAAACATGTTAAAATGAGGAATGAGTAACCAAAGTTACTCATTGAAGGAGGTGATAATGTGACACCCCGAACCCAGCACTTTATTAATTGCATTCATTAAATGGTTAACTTAGATGTAACTTAACTAATTACTTTATTTTTTGCATATTTTCATAAATTCAACTATTTATTTTCATGAATTTTATATTTTTATAAAATACTAAATATTTTTAGGGGACTATAGCCCCTGACCGTGCATGCATTGCATATCGAGATCAACGGGAAAAAAATCACGAAATGTCTGATGAATAGTATTAGCGGGATTTTTTTTAGATTTTTCAAATTTTTGGCATTTTGTTTTGCTGAAATTTAATCACCCAAGTGACCCATTTACCTTTACTAAAATACCATAATTGCTTGACCCACCCTTTGACCATCTCATGAAAACATTAGAAACCAAGAAACAAAAAAAAAGGGTCAAAAAAATGGCCAAAAAAGAGTTACGGGAATAGTAACTTCTCCAAAAAAAAAAATAATAAATAAATTGTTCCCTGCTTCATTCTTGCTTTCATTGCTTCCCAAATTGGTTGTGCTTCATCATTAGGACCTTAAGACCATTCTTTGATCTTCAAAAGAGGTGATAGTGCATTCCATTCTTGTATTAAATTCAATTAAAGTTTGTGCTATTGTATTTTTGTGATCTAATATTGTAGTGGTTTAATGCTTGTTCTGTTACTTCTTATATGCTCTAATAACTTCATAGAATATATTTGACAGTTTAAAATGTTTGTTCAATGCTTGAAAATGAAAATGGCACTTGGGGAAGATGATTAAATAGTACTTTTGCCATGAAAATGACCTAGAAAATATTTTTGTTTCAGATTTCGAATTCCTTGCTCATGTAGGTCATTGGCATGTTATATTGACATAATGTGGAATAAAATTGAGGTGTTCTTTGAGAAAATCATGAAAACGGACATATTTAAGTCGGGGCTGAAAAACGGAGTTGTCCGTTTGCTCTTTTTTATTTAGGGCTTTGTCTTAGTAGGTCATGGAGGCACTTTCCGTGCATTTATGGCATCGGTTGGGGTTTTGGGTGATATAGCTCCTTTGTAAAATCATAAGTGGTAAATCGGGATTTTTGGGTAAACGTGGGCGGAACCGGGGTTTCGTAGCTTTTAAGTGGGTCATAAAATGTCCTTGAATGGGGTGTGAAGTCAGTTTCGAGTTTGGTTATCATATGAGTTCTTAGGCGCATAATTTCTATTGACTTTAAGCATAATAGTTGAAATTGAGAATTAGACTTGTGTTAGCTTGAAATGTCGCACCATATACTTCCTATATTGATTGTCATTCCATTTCATGGCTATATTGCTTAGTTGAATGATATGTAGACCGAACATTGTTAAATGCTTATATGATGTGAACTTGGTTATATCGGTTATAAATGTTAACTATGTGAATCCTCGTGATGAATATATATTCTATTGCATGATAGGGTTGATCCATTGAGCTGTTTCTCGTATCTTGGAGCTCAGTAAAGGTGAGGGAGTCTTTATCTCTTTTGTGCATTTTAACGTATTTTACTGTTCCTATATTGTATTCTTTAGTAGTTGATAAGTTTATATGTGTCATTTACTTACTATCTTGTGTCATTTCGTGTTATTTGTATTTAACTGCGAGGACGGCCTACTTTGTCGTTCCTCTTACATGATATTTGATATACTTGGCTCTCGTGATCTTGACCCTGGGGTTGTGCAACCTTTTCGGACATAGTAGTGTTGAGAAACACGGGCGGCATCGGGTTTGCCGTTCTCCCTCGACTACCATGGTGCCTATTCCCTTTCTCGCTGAATATACTCCACTACCCCAGAGGCGTGGTTCACCTGCTGGGCATATGGATCTACCTCAGGAAAAAGGGTCATAGGATCGGGATACATCCGGAGTACCCCAATTTGGAGGAGTAAGAGTTTACTGGCATTTGCTTAAAGATATTGCCTCGTGGCTTGTGATTGAAGACAAACATGGAACCGTATCCTTTTTATACGTGGTTAAATACTTATCTAATTAACTTTGATATTTTGTGTTGTATATGTTATTATTCTTGTTGCATCTCATGAAAACGTTCCCTCGGTTTGCTGCATCACCTCCCTCACTGAGTATACATGTTGTATTCTCATCCTCGTTTCTAACACCTTTCAGGATCAGTGCTATAAGCTAGAAATGGGATTACCTCCTATGTGGCATGCCTGCTCTATCAGTGTGTAAAACAAGAAAGAATGTGTATATTATATGCCTGTATACTATTTGAGACCTTATGGTCATATATGTATTTGTGTTATCTTAAGAAATGTAATATTAAAGTTTTAGTCTTGGTGATAGTTAGGTGCTAGTGGTTTGTAATAACTTAAATTGTTTACTCTTCTGTTTAGTTGACTTGCATGCTGATAGGGATGAAACAGATTGAAGTTGTAGATTATGGTCTTGTGGTTGTATGTTGTAGTTTACAGGTTTCTAAATAGTCCTATAAATAGGGGAAATTTCGTCCGTTTTCCCTAAATTTTGTGACCGGGTGGAAATTGGGTTGTGATTAGCATGGCTATTAGAGTCTCCGGTCTCGTGAGGGATCAGGGCGCTACAGATACAGTAAACTAGGGTGTGTTTTCGTAAGATGCAACAAGATAATAACATTAATAACACAAATAAACAAGTTAATTAGACAAGTATTTAACCACGTATAAAAAAGATACGGTTCTACTTTGTCTTCAATCACGAGCCAAGATCTTCAAGCAAGTGTCGACAAAACCTTTATTCCTCCAAAATGGGGTACTCTGGATGTACCTCGATCCTACGACCCTTTCTCCTAAGGTAGGTCCATATGCCCAGCAGGTGAACCACGCCTCTAGAGTAGTGGAGTATACTCAGCGAGAGAAAGGGAATAGGCACCATAGTAGTCGAGGGAGCACGGCAAGCCCGATACTGCCCGTGTTTCTCGACGCTACCATGTCCGAGAAGGTTGCGCAACTCCGAGACAAGATCACGAGAAACAATAATATCAAATCACAAAACCGCCCTCGCAGTTAATCACAAATAACACGAAAAGACTCAAGATAGCAAGTAAAATATTACATATAAACTTTATCAACTACTAAATAATTCAATTTAGAAACAATAAATCAAGTTAAAATGCACAGAAGAGATGAAGACTCCCTCACCTTGGATTAAGCCAAGCATGCAAGAAAATAACTTACATTCACTCCGACCTCCTTGAATTGGCTCAACTATGCAATCTCTAGCTTGTTCCTATAAATATAACACTTTAGCAAATAACCCACAATACCAAGTGAACTAGCTTCACAAGAACACTTCATAACTTTATTTATACTCCAAGCATTTGTAACTAAAATTGTAACATAACACTTAACACATATAGATAAACTAACTCATTAGCCTTTAACTTGTTATCTCATCCCTACTTCCAATTAGTAATTTAGTCTTTCAGTTATACAATGACAACTAACAACTCTTAATACAATCTTGTTTACTTACTCTTAAACTATTCACATTCTCCTTAAGCTAACAATTAATTTAGCAAACAGGCTAAAGTCTCAAGTAACCTAACTATCACTCCAACTACTCTAAAAGCTATAGCAATACAAGGATAACACGTACAATACAACTAACAAGCAATGTAGCATTATAAATGAGATATAGACATGTTCACTCAACCTTTAACAAAGTAAACATATAACTCGATTTTTGAACTTCTCCAAAAGAAAACAACATTCTTTAACTATAATCATTTAACCTTATTCAAGGATTTTGCTTTCAAGCTGATTATTGCGTTTGAACAAGAAACATAAAATATGATATGAATTAGTAGCTACTTCAATAAAGTAACATAACATATTTGAGAATCAAGCAATTATATGTATTCTATAGCATTTTCTTCCACCACGATACAATCAATCAATAAAACTATTAGTTCATACATTTCTTCCTTACAACTAGCTAATGGCTTGCATAAAGAAGAACACAATCAACTCAAGAAAAGAATATTCAACTAGTATGCTATAGTTAGGTCCAATTAAGATAAATATAGTTTCACCAAACTAACTCAACTACATTTAACATGCTTACTAGCTTGCTAATTCGCTCGTGATAACACATAATATAAGCATATGAAGTCAACATGCATTACTTTCACTAACATAAATCACATTATGGATTCTTATCATTCTTTAACTCTAAAACTTACAACTAAACTAGATTCAATACTCAATAAACACCATAGCTTCAAAAACACCATTAATTCATAAAACCCTTAACTAAAACAACTAGGTATTTAACTTTAACTTGTCAAATTGTTGTTCAATGCATACTAAAGATCAAAGACCGCTAAAAGACCACTAATTGCTAACTTTTAAACCTATCTAGCCATCAAACACTTAACATGTAATGAACACACTTCATTCAAGCATTGAATCAAACACTTGGTCTTCAATTTCCACCTAACACATCAAACTTTGATCTATAATGAAAATAACCATATAGGTTTCTACAATTAGCAAAAGAATATTCTTACACACTCATGATATACCATATGGACATTTATATAAGCTCAACTCTATTTAACCACCAAAAGAATATCAACTACCAAATACGTTTTCAACACTTAACATGTAAAATTTCACGGAAGCAACTCATTTTCCAACTTCCTAGCAGAAGCTTAAATTTATCCAATCATCTACTTATGTTAATGACCTCCAAATTCTCTGATATTTACATATAAACGTAGGTATTCGAGTGTAGATAACTTTAGAACCAAACGGAACTCAATTCTGATCTAAATTGCTCAAGATACAACCATTTCCGTATGACTGCGCATAACTGCCCTGCACCAGCGATTTTCAGGACAGATTTCAAAAATGGCTAAATCGGAAGGTCCAAACGTTCGAATTAGCCTTAGCACCACAAATTGACATTTTCTCTAAACTGCCTAATCTAGCTTCTTTAAAAATTTCGTTCAATTCTAAGCTCATTTACTATGTCAAAACTGCTCTAGAAGACGGCAACAGTGAACTATCTAGACAGGGTATCCACACACACATGCACATTTATTCCATCTTAGCTAGTTTAGAGCTTAGTTATGACATGTATTCAATGTTAACACATTTGTTCTTCATTGGAAACTTTCAACAAACACTTAAACTACACATGAGTTCCAAGATCACAAACAAACACTATAACTACAATTGACATGCCATAGTTCATTTTATTGACACTTGAAAGTTTTTACCCCACTTAACAAGCTAAACATTAACCAATCATACAATACAACCCAATTTATCATCCAACCACATCATGTCTAGCATTAAAACAACAAGGTAAAGCAATATAAATGCCAACAAAGATGAAATCCCTCACCTTGGTAGCTAAAAGATGCAAAAATTGAGCCAAAACTTATTCTTTTTCCTTGTTTCTTCTTCCTTTCCCTATCTTTTCTCTTTTTCTTTTCTCGCGTTTTTCCTCTCTTGCTTCTGGACATTTCTTCCTCTTTTTTTTGTTTGATGTTTTGTTCACTTTAATTATTACACAAACATATGCATACATGGCCTTATGGGCTTGGATTTAGTTGTAGGCTTGGGTTAGGCTTCATTTAGTTTAATTTAGGTGGTAGACAAAGGTCCAAAGTTACATAAAACTCTAAAGCTGTAACGCCCCAACCCCTCACGGAACCGGGACTTCTATTAACCACACTATACTCAACCCAAATCCAAACCAGGGCACAAAATTTTAGGGAAAACGGACAGAGTTTCCCCTATTTATAGGACTATTTGGAAACCTGTAAACTACAACATACAACCACAAGACCATAATCCACAATTTCAATATGTTTGATCCCTATCAACATGTAAGTCAACTAAACAGAAGAATAAACAATTGAAGTTATTACAAACCACTAGTACCTAACTATTACCCAAGACTAAAACTTTAATATTACATTTCTTAAGATAACACAAATACATACATGACCATAAGGTCTCAAATAGTATACATGCATATAATGTACACATTCTTCCTTGTTCTACACACTGATAGAGCAGGCAGGCCACACATGAGGCAATCCCATTTTCAACTTATAGCATTGATCCTAAAAGGTGTTAGAAACGAGGGTGAGTATACAACATGTATACTCAGTGAGGGAGGTGATGTAGCATATCGGGGCATGCTATATGATATGCAGCAGGATAATAGCATTTTCCATATCAAATAACACAACCAAGTAAGCAAGTAATTAACCACATATAAAAAGGATACGGTTCCATGTTTGTCTTCAATCACGAGCCACGAGCCAAGATCTTCAAGCAAGTACCGGTAAACCCTTACTCCTCCAAATTGGGGTACTCCGGATGTACCCCGATCCTACAACCCTTTCTCCTGAGGTAGGTCCATATGCCCAGCAGGTGAACCACGCCTCTGGGGTAGTGGAGTATACTTAGCGAGAAAGGGAATAGGCACCATGGTAGTCGAGGGAGCACGGCAAGCCCGACGCCACCCGTGTTTCTCAATGCTACCATGTCCGAAAAGGTTGCGCAACTCGACACGAATTCAAGAATTCACGAGATAATATCAAACAAACACGAGTAACCACGAGATAACAAATAAATGGTACATGTAACTTTATCAATTAGTTAAATTATATAATCTAAAAACAATGAAATAAACTAAGATGAACAAAAGGGTTAAAGACTCCCTCACCTCTTGTTGTGTAATTTTTAATGCAAGTGCGCGTGTCACAACAAGTAATAAAATGATAAATAAAGATCGTTCCCACGAGGACTGTGATTACAAACTATCGAAATTAATTTAGCTTTAACTTTATTCGGACAATCAAATATGAAAGATTGTGAGTAAAAACTAATAAATAAAGCACTTTTGGAATTAACAACTAAAACAAATAGGAAATTACTAAAGAGGATAAATCAAGAATTAAAATGCTCTAGGGATTCCGATTTCACCAAGATTAATCTTATTTGAAACTAATGATTTAAATCAATTGACGCTTATTCCTTACGTTGCCAGCAATTTCGCTAAGGTAGATATTAATCTTTCTCAAGCATCAATAACCTATTCCAATAAGCAAGCTAACTACATCTCTGTGATAACTGTGAACTTATGGAATGCATTAAGCCCTAGAAATTCAAGCGTTGCACTAGATCTCATAACTATCTCTAGCTTATGATGATTTAATGGTATTTCATATGTGATCTAATTTAGTTATCACTTCTCATTCTCAAACTAAATCACGACTCATGTAATTGTTGATCAGGCAACCACAAGCATTAAACTCAACATAAAATACTCAACGCAAATATGGAATAGTTCATCAATTAATTCAAATCAAAAGCATCAAATATTCAAAATCCGGCTACATCGTAGCCCTAGAAAAATAGCTTAGAACATAATCATGAAAATAAATAAAATTTCAATTGTAACGTAAAACATGATAACAGAGATAGAGAAAACTAGGATTTGGAGAAGAATTGAGGTAGAAGTCCATCTCCGGATCGTTCCTCCGTCTTCAACTCACGAATCCTCACTTTATCCCCCTCTGGAACGTTGCTTTTTCTCCCCTCCTTATGGCTGCCTCCCAAAAGCTCTCTTTTTTTCAATGTCTGATACTCTTTTATCTTAGGGTTTTCTTCTCTTTGCGCTTTTTTACCAAATTGCACTTAAAAATCCTGCGACGCTGCATAGCTGCGCTATGACTGCGCTACTTCTATTTGTTCTTCAATTTCTTCACAAGTTGCATAAAAGCTTGCCCTTTGCAATTTCTCTTCAATCTTTGCCTCAAAACTCAGATTGTCTCTTGGAAATTACCTACAATGCAAATCAAAGATAAAACCAATCAAATTGCTCATAAATTACTCAAAAACTAACAAAGTTTAAGTGAAAAGGTATTGAAATACTATATAACTAATACACCTAACACCTCTACCAGGTAGCTAAAGGATACAAGAACTAGCGTCAGTCTACTTTCAATACCTTGGATTGGCTCAATGGATCAACCCTAGAATGTAATAGAACATATACTTATCACAAAGAACCTCCTAGAGACATTCGTAACCAACACAATAAAATCACATTAATGGCTCAACTCACAACTTCTCCAAGTAGATAAACACTCCACACAAGCGTAATTAATTATTAGTTGACCAATTCCAAGACACTAATATGTAATAAGAATGGTACAACCATATAGACAAGATACAACATATTCTCACATAATACTATGCAAGTAACTTTAAATCATTTCTTTGATCTTGTAAATTACATTTACTACACTAGAATTCTAACTGCCTAGGTAATGAATCATTCCACCTCATAGCAACAAAAGTGTCCACACTTTAAACTTATAATATAATACAATTATCATGTACCTCTCATTCTCTAGCATGCATTTAACTCATTAATGCCCTCACATATAGTTACAATTTAGAAGTAATAACAATACAATCAAAATATGCTTATATCCCAACAAGGTAGCTAACCAACTCAAATCACAAACCTCACCAATAGGATATACATATGCTATACAAATGCATATAAACACCTAATCAATCAATTAGAAAGCAATCTCTAACATATAATTAAACTTTGACACTATTTCCCCTTTGACAACTAAGCAATTTTACTTACATACGAGATTCAAGGTTCTAATCCCAAAACAGGCAAACAACGTATCTTTTCCCACAACCTTCTCAGATAGCTCAATTACACTTTAGATAACCATATAAGTACATACAACACATCTACAAACACTATACGCACCAAAGTAGCCAAGATACGACTTTCCTCCTTTCTTTAACCAAGTTCTCTTCTCCGATATGCATTTCGAAGTTACAAAACCCCAATCTAATCATACTACACTCCTACCTAAGCCGAAAGACACCTATCAATGCCATGAAAACCCATTTTGGAGGCGAAAGCTCGGGAAGGCCCCAAGCGGGTTTTAACTACAACTACCTTATCCGAACTCCAATTTCTCGTAACGAAAGCACCAATAGTGCTTCAATGCCCCAAGGATACCTATTCCAAAGCTCAAACATGTCCGGATTGCATAACGAGAAAAATCCCCTTTTAAAAGTTAACTAATTTTGCAATTTAGCTCGTTTTTTGGGTGATTCAACTTTACGTAGCCTCCCTACTAACTTAACTAGGGTCTAGAGCACCTAATTGAAGTCCCAATTCATTCCAATTAGAAAGTTTATTCAAAACCCTAAGTTCAAGCACTATTCATCGTCTTCTTCGGGTGATTCAAGTTTCTAGCCATGAAAGATGTTATCTAACAACAAAAGATAATTCTATAGTCTCTAATGATCATATAACAAGCATCCAAAACAAGTTTTATAGCTATACTCAACAATATAAGAAATCAATATATAAGCAATCAATTTTAAACTCAAAATAAAATGCAACTCCCTCACATTCAAGTGTTGAAGTCAAGTTGTAGATGTTGTATAAGCTCCAAAGGCCCCTCAAGATCAATCCTAAAAGCCAACTTGCAAGATTTGTTGAAGAAATTTTTCTCTTTTCTCCTTTGTAGGTCACGGTTTTGGGGAAGGGACAAAAGGGGAATTAAGTGTTTTGTTTTTTGAGCTTTTTTGCATATATGTGTGTTATTATGTGATATATAGATATGTATATGTTAATATCCTAAGTCAATTACTAACAAAACTTAGTCAAACAAAGTTAAAAGCTCATTTGATTGTTAACTAGCTAGAATTAATGTTGTTACATACGTAACACTTCAAATGAGGCAGAAAATACTTTTCAAACGCGCACTTCTGACCCCTAAAGCTCAAAACTACCATTTCCCGATTCCTTTCATATGACATGTGACTTAGGAAAAATATAAAATCAATCATTTGAGACAGTCGAAAATCTTATGAATAGTGACTAATAGTAACACAATTAAAGAAAACAAGAAATACACATAAAATGCACAAGTAATTATGCAACAGTTATTTAAAAAGATGTGATGAAATTTCGGGCATTACAAAAGCCCCAAAAAGAAATCTCAACAAAAAAATTACTATTCATTACGTAATACTATTCACCCAAACCTTTCTCGAAATGCTCCAAATGAAATTCTTTCCATGAACGCACCTTAGAAATAATATAAATAAGGTAAATGCGTATGCCAAATAATTAAATAAAATAATTTTAAAAAAATCACTCCGGATTCGGAGCTCTTTAGACAAATAATAAAATTTAGGTAAATAATGCAAGAAAATAAATCTAATTAATGTCGTTATCAAAATAATAGGTTATTTATTTTATATAAATTAACTAAATATAATTTCTGCATTTTTAAGAAATATGAATAGTATTCTAACTAATAAATGTAATTTACTAAAGTAGACACACAATTGCATTCAAACACTTGAACACACATTTAAATATATGCAAACTTGTACTATTTACTACAAGTTGGGTCTAGGGTGTCACAGTTTACATAATGTGTGCTACTATTCTTGAATATTTTTGTAGTCAATTCTCTACAAGTTATGATAGAACTAGGACTATATTACGTAATTTACGTTGTCCTACTCTCACATCTTTTTGATGGTATAAAGATGTATTTCTCACTAGAGTCTTCGAACTTCCCGAAGCTAATGATAATCAATGGAGAGCCCAATTTGTTGACGGCTTACCTGCATCATTTGCATAAAAAATTAGAAAAGTTTTAATAAATGATACAAACAATAATAGACTTTTGATGTTTGACTCTTTTGTCCAATTGCTTCTAAGTATTTACTTCACGGATGATAGCATGGCTTTAATTTGGAGTGACTATAAGACTTACCTACTTTATCTATTTTTCCATATTGTACTTTCTTTTGTGTCCTTTATAAGTACGAATTGTTCATTTGTTTCTTGGTATTCTTTTACAAGTGTACGATTTCTACATGAAAGGGTTAATTGTTCCAAGAATTGGAACAAGATTAAAAGTTTTTTGCAAGGTCTGTCAAATTCAGGTAATTTCCAAGTTATTGTTCACTTTCTAGGCTCTTTCAAGACTAATCATAATTCTTAAAAATATGATTTAACTGAGAAAAGGTGACTCCCACATGTATGTGAGCTCTCCCCAAGGGTGAGTTGGACCACTAGAGTGGTCGATGTGAGGTCTACTCTTATGAGTGAGCCGGACCATCTTGCTAGTTGAAGGGATGTTCAACTTTTGATACTTTATTCTATGTATGAGTCGTACTAACCTTGATGCTTTGTGTTGTCTATTTAGTTTACTATAGTTTAGTGTATATTTAGTTTAGTTTAGTTTATATAGTTTAATTTAATTGATTTAGCTTACTTATTAGTTTAGTTTAGTTGGTTTATTAGTTAAGTTTATATTTTGGTTTAGTTTTGTTGGTTTAGTTTATTTAGTTTAGGCTTAGTTATTAGATTAATTTAGTTTAGTTTTAGTTCTAGTTTTAGATTTTTAGTTTAGCTTAGTTTATTTTCTTAGTTTTAGTTTAGTGTACTTTATATTTATTTAGTTTAGGTAAGTCTATTTAGTAAAGTTTAGTTTGCTTTTGGTTTAGTTTATTTATTTGGTTTAATTTAGTTTAGTTTATATTTAGTTTAATTTATATAGTTTATTTAGTTTAGATTAGTTTACTTAGCTTATTATTAGTTTATATAGTTTATTAGTTTAGTTTATATTTTACTTTAGTTTAGTTTAGTTTATCTATTTAGTTTAGCTTTAGTTTAATGTTTAGTTTAATTTAATTTTTTTAGTTTAGTTTAGTTTATTACATTTATTTAGTTTAGTTCATTTAGTAGAGTTTAATTGATTTATCTTATTTATTAGTTTAGATTAGTTTATTGCATTTATTTAGTTTAGTTTATTTACTAGTTTGGATGTCCGACCCTAGATACTTTATTTTATGAATGAGTTGACTATCCGATTGACTTAGCGCAAGTCTGGCCCTGATACTTTGTGATGCCTATTTAGTTTAGTTTATATGGTTTATTTAGTTTAGTTAAGTTTAGTTTATATTTTAATGTAGTTTAGCCCAGTTTACTTTATTTAGCTTTTTTTTAGTTTATTTAGCAGTAAAAAGTTGCTACAATTTAGGAGGGATTTATAGGAAGCCAAAAAACTTAGTTTCTTAGTTTAGTTTAGTTTATATTTTGATGTCGTTTACTGTAGTTTAGATTTTGTTTAGCTTAGTTTAGTTTTGGTTAGGTTGGTTTAGTTTAGTTTATTTAGTTTGTTTAGTTCGTTAGTTTAGTTTTTAGTTTAGTTTAGTTTGTTTATTAGGTTTTAGTTTATAATTTAGTTTAGTTTGTTTTCAGTTTTGTTTAGTTTAGTCTAGTTTATATTATGTAGTTTAGTTTAGTTTATTTTTTATTTTTGTTTAATTTAGCTTATTTGTGTTAGTTTAGTTTAGATTTTACTTTACTTTACTTTTATTTTTGTTAGGTTTATATAGTTTAGTTTAGTTTATTTTGTTTTGTTTTGTTTTGTTTAGTTTTTATTATGTTCATTAGTTTAGTTTAGAATTTATTTGGCTTAGTTTAGTTTAGTTTACTTATTAAGTTTAGTTCATTAATTTAGTTTAGTTTAGTTTTTAATTTAGTTTAGTTTATTTTAGTTTTTTTGTTTAATTTATTTAAATTAAATTAATTTTATTTTAGTTTATTTAGCTTAGTTAGTTTAGGTTTTAGTTTAGTTAGTTTTTATGAGGTTTATTTAGTTTAGTTTATATAAATGTTGCATATCATGTGACTCCATCTTGGATAAGGTATGTGTATGTTTTAAGCTTGTCTTGTTTATTATTTTTCTTGATAAAGTATATGGATTGTCACTATTGCTTGTTTATCCTTTTCAGAAAAGAAAAAAAAAAGGATGACTTCTCCAATTGGAAGCTCTGCGCAGGTGAATGTGAAATTTTTACTAGCTCAGGAGAAAACAATTGTCAATTCCATAATAGGTGTCTATCTAGAGTGAAAAATAATTAATTTGATTATGTTGGATTTAATTCTCAAATTCTTATCTCGTTTGTAATGTTATCATCTCATATGTGGATGATTAGTTCGCATACTAACATAATAAACTTTTTTATTTCTCACTCTTCTTTCAGCATGTCTACTAAACATCCACATAGGAGATGATAAATGGGGGTATCTATCACTTCGTTGATACTGCTGTTATGATTTCTTTACAAAATATGACGATTGTCTACACCATATCCACATCAAGTCAGTCAGATAGTTCAATAAATTCCTTTCTACTACTGTTGTGCAAATAATCAAGGTTGTCTTTTTTGTATCTGTCTATCAACTCTTTTTGGATGATTATTTTTTTCTTTTTTGGGAAATTTTGATTACTACAATAAGAGTTGTTCACATGCAGGGTCCCGTGGAATTAGTTGGCTAAAGTTGGTGCCTCTGTCTGGGGTAATTCTTCTTGAGTAAGGATCCCTTCATAACGTTATTATGTATGAGCTAGACCCATCAATTGTGAACGGAAAACATTATTTCATTGTAACTGCATCATTAGTTCATACCATTAATCGTGCTCATAATATGATAACATTATGAGGAATATATTAACTTTTTAAAAATATTCTCTTCTTCACCATTGATGTTTGACTATTTTGTACAATTGCTTCTAAATATCTACTTCTTGTTATGGATGATAGCATGGCTTTAATTTGGAGTGATGGTAAGACTTATCTACTTCATCTGTTTTTCCATATTGTAATTTTTTCTGTGTCCTCCGAAAGTAACTAATTGTGTTCTTGATATTCTTTTACAGGTGTATGATTTCTACACGAAAGGTTTGTATTTGAAGGAATTAAGGTGCAGGATTTAGGGTATAGGATTTAGAGTTTAGAGTATACGAATTAGAGTTTAGAGTTTAAGGTCTAAGTTTTAGAGTTTAAGGTTTAGGGTTTAGAGTATAGGATTTAGAGTTTAGAGTTTAAGGTCTAAGTTTTAGAGTCTAGAGTTTATGTTTAGAGTTTAGAGCTAGGGTTTGTGAGACCCCAGAATTTGTCCTATTTGCATTTACGTGTTTTCACCTGTTTAAATGCTATTAGAATTAGTATATATGTTTATATGTGAGTTATTAAATGATCTTGCATTAGATGTGCATTTAAAAGACATTTGAAAAATAAATAATGTGATTTTTCATTTTCTTTTGTAAAATTATGTAGTATAACTAGACTATATGTAATTAAATGCTTATGAATAAATGTTGTCCCCAAAAATAGTCTACTAAAAATAGTATTTAAGTTGGATAGTATTAATATTACTATTTTTGGCAAAAACAACTAAAGTAGCTTAAGTTATCAACTTTGACCAAGATTTCTAGCTTTGACTTTATTAAAACCGATTATTGTGTTGACTTTTCATCTACCTTGGCTTTTGAAAAATGTTGACTTTCATTTACTTTGACTTTTTGAAAAATGTTGACTTTTATTAACTTTGAGTTTTTAGAAAATGTTGACTTTTATCATCTTTGACTTTTTGTAAATGTTGACTTTTTGTCTCCTTTGACTTTGACTTTTTATATTTTTTTACCAAACTTTGTTTATTTAAATACTGCTCCTGTTATATGATATATGTACATTCATTAAATTTTCATAAACATTTTTGGAGAAAATTTCATTTAAAGTGCCATTAAATGGCATTTGAAGACCTTTTCGCTAAATTTTTAAAACTAGTCTTTTAAACATTTTAAAAAATAGTAATACATCATTAAAAGACCAGTGATTTACTAAATATTATTTCTGAAACAAATTAAGAATTTAAAATAGACTTTTCGGGCGAAAAAGTAGCATTTTTTAGCCGAATAGTGATTTCTGCTAAACCCGATTCTTGCGTTTACTTTTGTTGTCCAAGTATATATTGTAAATAAATATTTCATCATCTTAAATATTTTACTAAGGTAAAATTTCAATTAGAATTAAGAACAAAGGCTAATTTAGACTTTAGTCATTAAAAATCCAATTTTTGACAACTTTGACCAATTCTTTTTGCATTGACTTTTTACTTAATTTAATATATACTCAAATATCAGCCAAAACACCACAAAAACACACCAAAAACCGTGGCTCCTTGGAGGAGAAAGGTGAAGAACATTTTCAAGGTTTTCAAAGCATTTTTCTCATAGATTTTGCATTTCAAAGTCGAATTGAGTCATTCAAAGCTTGATTTCACTTGTTGGGCACCCATTGCACACATTTCTAACATCATTTGGCATCAAAGGTGAGAGAAAAATTATAGATCTCAAAATGCTATTTTATGTCATTTTCATATAATTGAATTTTTATCCGATGAAATGTTAAATTGTCTTTATATTATTGCTTAGTAGATGCCAAGGATCGTTTATGCGCGTTTATATAAGTTTTGAATAGTAGTAGCATGTATTTCTATTTTTGGGTATTAAAATTGGAATTTAGGTTCATTGTTGAATAATTGTTGTTGTAGTGGTTGGAATTAATTGATTGTTGCTTCTAAAAGTTTGTTAATTATGGGGTAGTAATGTTGTAATGCCGAATTTTTGATTTGGATATCGTAGCAAAAGTCTGAAAAATTCAGCCTTGTTCATTGCCAAAATTAGGGTTGTTGGGCTTGTTTTGAATTGCTTTTGGTTGGTTTCTAGTGGGATTATTGTAGTTGCACGTGTGGTTGAGTGATAGGAAGTGGTTTGGAGGTTATTGGATTAGTAGAATGTAAGTTATAAATTTTAGAAGTTTGTATAGCTTTTCTTTAAAATGTTGATATATTGTCTTGGGTTGTTTGGTAGTGTTTGGGTAGTTGATTCTTGGATTGTTGTGATTGGGATTGGGGTTGAATGTTTGTTTAAATGCATGTTGAGTTGGATGACATACTTTGTTATCTAGCTTAATTGATTTAGAATTGTATAGTTGTTGATTGTTTAAATGTTGTTTAATTGATTGTTGATACAAAACCGTGAGGAGCACGCTCGGGACTAATCCAGGGTATAGCCAAAGCGGACATTGCCTGTTTAATTGATTGTTGATGCAAACCATGAGGAGCACGCTTGGGACTAATCCGGGGTGTAGCCAAAGCGGACATTATTTTTTTAGTAGCGCGCTCGGGTTAATCCGAGGCGTTACATTGTTAACTGATTGTTGATTGTTGAAGTGTCGGGAGTCGGGCAACCCTCGCTGTTGACTTCTCGAATTGAGTCATGAGTCATTGTTGTGAGTTGTGATAATGTTGTGTCACCTCGGGAGGCATCATGGGCTGCGGGCACAGTTATCATGGCTAATCCCTAGCTGGCATGGGCGGAGAGGCCATGGGGTATGGGTCTAGGTCAAGGTACCTCAGGATTGTGTCATTGGGTTTGGAGGAGTTGGTGAGCATTGAAATGGTGTATGGAGCTTCATCAACAAGTGTATCGTATCCTTATTGTTTGTTTGCTGTTGTTATTATATTGTATTGGCATTAATGATTAATGTGTGTTATTGCTCATAGGATGATTTCCCAAGTAGTAAAGTAAATGTTTTCAAAGATCTATCGAATTCCTCACGGGGCTTTGTTTTATATAAGCTCACTCTCATTCATTTGCTGCAATCAGGTGTTACTGAACCAGATTATGGGTACATGCCTCAGGAAGTTGAGAATGTGTCTTACGTGGACGAGTCTTATGTGTCGGAGAATCCATGAGTTTGTCTTAGTTTTTGTAGTATGATGTATTGTGTAACTTACTTAAAGATAAAGACTTATATAATGCTAGTTTAGTAGTCTTTCTTTTGAACATGATTAGGTTGCTAGACTGGTTTATAATCTATTTTGCAAATGTATGTTATAGCCTATGGATTGATGTTGGAACGGAGGCGTATAACTTATGAATGAACTGTTGAATGGTTGTTTAGTATATGGAAATGGTTGTGTTGTATGTTGTTGAAATGGTTGTGGAGTTGTTGTTGAAGTTTGAAGTTGGTTGTATGAGTTACAAAGGGGTTATACTACCGAAATTCCATTGCGTCCTGACTGATCGTAGGTGGGGTTGAGTTGGGGCATGATAGGTTTTATTGTTTAGGTATAAGATTTAGGTTTACGGTTTAGAATTTAGGATTTGGTGTTTAGTATTAAGGGTTTAGGATTAAGTTGATATGGCTAGCATATTTTGTTACTGAATATTTGATAAGGTATGTGTTCGTGTCAACCTTCTTCTCCTTATTATCTTTCAATTAAAGAAGACTTGTCTAATTGAAAATACTATGCAGGTGGATTTGAAATTTTTACTGGCCAAGGAGAAAAGAAAACATCTATTGATTTCAAAATAGATATCTACCCATAATGAAAGGTAATGTAAATATTCTCTTCTTCACCTTTGATGTTTGACTGTTTTATGCAATTGCTTCTAAATATTTACTTCATAGATGATAGCATGGCTTTAATTTGGAGTGACGGTGAGACTTGTATACTTCATCTATTTTTCCATATTGTAATTTCTTTTGTGTCCTCTGAAAGTAACTAATTGTTCATTTGTTCTTGTTTTCTTGGTATTGTTTTACAGGTGTATGATTTCTACATGAAAGGTTTGTATTTGTAGGATTTGGTGTTTAGAGATTAGTGGTTTACGATTAAGCTGATATGGGTAGCATATTGTAACACCCCGATCCCTCACGAGACCGAGACTGTTATTTATCAAACTAATTTCAACCCGTATCCAAACCCACAAAAAAAAAAACGAAGGGAAACAGACAGAGTCTTCCCTATTTATAGGACAATCTATTCACCTACAAGCAGTAACTTATACAATCCAACTCCAAAGTACAATCCCATTCGCACAAGCATGCAAACTAACTAGGCAATCAAGTAAATCATTGAAGTTATTACAGCCCATCTACCGTTATTAACTTATACAAGAATACAAGTTTTACATTATATTACAACCTTTTAGATAATAGAAACATACACAGGGTTTCGTAATCTCAAAACAAAGCACATACAACCATCAACTCGCATTTCCTGCACATAGACCAGTACATAGCATCCCACTACAGCTTTTCTTGAAATATGTTAAAACGAGGAATGAGTAACCAAAGTTACCCAGTAAGGGAGGTGATGCAGCAAACCGGGGCGTACAACATGATATGCAACAGAATAATAGCATTTCCAACACCAAATAACACAACCAAGTAAACAGGTAATTAACCACATATTAAAAGGATATGGTTCCACTTCAACTCTTCAATCTCATACCACAAACCACGAACTTCACGCAAGTGCTGGCATACCCTTACACCTCCAAATTGGGGTACTCCGGATGTACCCCGATCCTACGACCCTTTCTCCTGAGGTAGGTCCATATGCCCAGCAGGTGAACCATGCCTCTGGGGTAGTGGAGTATACTCAGCGAGAAAGGAAATAGGCAACATGGTAGTCGAGGGAGCACGGCAACCCCGACGCCGCCCGTGTTTCTCGACGCTACCATGTCCGAAAAGGTTGCGCAACCCCGGGTCAAGATCACGAGAGCCAAGTATATCAAATATCACATAAGAGGATCGACAAAGTAGGCCGTCCTCGCAGTTAATCACAAATAACATAAGAAAACACAAGATAGCGAGTAATTAGTACATATAAACTATTTCAATTACTAAAGAGTACAATCTAGAAACAGTAAAATAAGTTAAAATGTATAGAAGAGATAAAGACTCCCTCACCTCTACTAGGTAGCTAAATGATACAAGAACTAGCGTCAGTCTACTTTTAACACCTTGGATTGGCTCAATGGATCAACCCTAGCATGTAATAGAACATATACTTATCACAAAGAATCTCCTAGAGACATTAGTAACCAACACAATAAAATCACATTAATGGCTCAACTCACAAACTTCTCCAAGTAGATAAACACTCCACACAAGTGTAATTAATTATTAGTTGACCAATTCCAAGACACTAACATGTAATAAGAACAGTACAACCATATAGACAAGATAAAAAATATTCTCACGTAATACTATGCAAGTAACTTTAAATCATTTCTTTGATCTTGCAAATGACATTTACTACACTAGAATTCTAACTGCCTAGGTAATGAATCATTCCACCTCATAGCAACAAAAGTGTCCATACTTTAAACTTATAATATAATACAATTATCATGTACCTCTCATTCTCTAGCATGCATTTAACTCATTAATGCCCTCACATATAGTTACAATTTAGAAGTAATAACAATACAATCAAAATATGCTCATATCCCAACAAGATAGCTAAGCAACTCAAATCACAAACCTTATCAATAGGGTATACACATGCTATACAAATGCATATAAACACCTAATCAATCAATTAGAAATCAATCTCCAACATTTAATTAAACTTTGACACTATTTTCCCTTTGAGAACTAAGAATTTTTACTTACCTACGAGATTCAAGGTTCTAATCCCAAAAGAGGCAAACAACTTATCTTTTCCCACAACCTTCTCAAATAGCTCAATTACACTTTAGATAACCATATAAGTACATACAACACATCTATAAGCACTATACGCACCAAAGTAGCCAAGATACGACTTTTCTCCTTTCTTTAACCAAGTTCTCTTCTCCGATATGCATTTCAAAATTACAAAACCCCAATCTAATCGTTCCACATTCCTACCTAAGCTGAAAGACACCTATCAATGTCATGAAAACCCATTTTGGAGGCAAAAGCTCAGGAAGGCTCCGAGTGGGTTTTAACTACAACTATCTTATCCCAACCCCAATTTCTCACAACGAAAGCACCAATAGTGCTTCCATGCCCCAAGGATACCTAATCTGAAGCCCAAACGTGCCCAGATTGCTTAACGTGAAAAAAACCCTTTTTTAAAGTTAACAAATTTTATAATTTAGCTCATTTCCGGGCAATTCAACCTCACGTGAGTCTTTGTCTAGTTCCACTAATGTCTAAAGCACCTAAAAGAAGTCTCAATTCATTCCAATTAGCAAGTTTTATCAAAACCCTAAGTTCAAGCACTATTCATCATCTTCTTCGGGTGATTCAAGCTTCTAACCATAGAGTTTGATATTAAGCTACACAATATAGTTCTATAGGCCCTAGATAACATATAACAAGCATCCATAACAAGAAATATAGTTACAACTAACAATTCAAGAATTTCAACATATTTAAAACAAACTTTAAACTCAAGAACAATGCAACTCCCTCACAATTTTTGATGTGTAGAAGCTTGTTGGAAACCCTAGGATGCTCAAACAAACTCCAAGACCCAAGCTAGATGGCCAAAATGCAAGATTTGATTAAGCAATCTCCTTCTTTCTTTCCTAGGGAACCATCGGGTTGGGGGGGTATTTTGAGGATTTTTGTTTTGTTTTTGATGAGCAATTGCATATATGTGTGTTATGTTGTGTATAAGTATATGTATGTATAATTAATTAAAGTCAAATGTTACTAAACTATTGGTCAACTAAGATAAAACTCCATTTAAATGACAATTAGTTAAAACTCAATGTTACACTTACGTAACACTATTCAAGTGGTGCGAAAAATATTTTCTAAATGCATGCTCCCGAGCTCGAAAGTCCAAAATGACAAGTTTCGGATTCCTATTATGTGTCATATGACTTAGGAAAAATATTAAATCGAAAATTCGAGATAGTCAAAAATCTTATGAATAGTGCCTAATAGTAACACAATTAAAGAAGACAAGAAATGCACATAAAATGCACAAGTAATTCATACAACAGTTATTTAAAAAGATGTGATGAAATTCTGGGCGTTACACATATTCTATCATTTAAACTTTGATAAGGTATGTCTTCGTGTCAACCTTCTTCTCCTTATTATCTTTCAAGAAAAAGAGACTTGTCTAACTGAAAATACTACGTAGGTAGATTTGAAATTTTTACTGGCTGAGGAGAAAACAATTTCAAAATAGATATCCACTCATAAATGAAAGGTAATGAAAATATTGCCTTCTTCACCTTTGATGTTTGACTGTTTTGTGTAATTGTTTCTAAATATTCTCTTGTTGTTATGGATGATAGCATGGGTTTAATTTGGAGTGACGGTAAGACTAATCTACTCCATCTATTTTTGCATATTGTAATTTATTTGGTGTCCTCTGAAATTAACTAATTGTTCATTTGTTCTTGTATTCTTGGTTTTCTTTTATAGTTGTATGATTTCTACACGAATGGTTTGTATTTGTAGGAATTCAAGTGTAGAATTTTGGGTATAGGATAGAGTATACGAGTTAGGGTTTAGATTATAGGATTTATTGTTTAGGTATAAGATTTAGGTTTAGGTTTAAGGTTTAGGAGTTATAGTTTAGATTTTAATGTTTAGGTTTTGGAGTCTAAAGTTGATGTTTAGAGTTGAGCGTGTAGGGTGTGACTTTTAGGTATAAAATTTAGGTTTATGTTTTAGAATTTAGGATTTGGTGTTTAGGATTAAGCCAATATGGCTAGCATATTTCGTCATTGAAGATTTGATAAGGTTTGTGTTCGTGTCAACCTTCTTATCCTTATTATATTTCAAGAAAATAAGATTTTTCTAATTGAAAATATTATGCAGGTGAATTTGAAATTTTTACTGTCGAGGAGAAAACAATTGTTGATTCCAAAATAGATATCTACCCATAATGAAAGGTAATGAAAATATTCTCTTATTCACCTTGATGTTTGACTATTTTGTCCAATTGCTTCTAAGTATTTACTTCATGGATTATAGCATGGCTTTAATTTGGAGAGACGGTAAGACTTACGTACTTCATCTGTTTTTCCATATTGTACTTTCTTTTATGTCCTCCAAAAGTAACGAATTGTTCATTTGTTCTTGTTTTCTTGGTATTCTTTTACAGGTGTATGATTTCTATGCAAAAGGTTTGTATTTGTAGGATTTTCCGTTTAGGGATTAGGGTTTAGGATCAAACTGATATGGGTAGATATTCTGTCATTAAAGATTTAAGAATTGAAGATTTGAGAAGGTATGTGTTCGTGTCAACCTTCTTTCCTTGCTATCTTTTATGATAAGTTTTCTTGTCTAAATGAAAATACTATGTAGGTGGATTTGAAATTTTTACTGGCTGAGGATAAACCAAATGTTGATTTCAAAATAGATATCTACCAATAATGAAAGGTAATGAAAATATTCGCTTCTTCACCTTTGATGTTTGACAGTTTTGTGCAAGTGCTTCTAAATATTTACTTTCTGTTATGGATGATAGGATGGCTTTAATTTGGAGTGACGGTAAGACTAATCTACTTCGTCTGTTTTTCCATATTGTAATTTTCTTTGTGTCCTCCGAAAGTAACTAATTGTTTATTTGTTCTTGTTTTCTTGTTATTCTTGGTTTAGTTTGTCTATTAGGTTTAGTTTATAATTTAGTTTAGTTTGTTTATTAGTTTTGTTTAGTTCAGTCTAGTTTATATTATCTAGTTTAGTTTATTCTTTTTTTTTGGTTTAATTTAGTTTATTTGTGTTAGTTTAGATTAGGTTTTAGTTTACTTTACTTTTGTTTTTGTTAGGTTTATCTAGTTTAGTTTAGTTTATTTTGTTTCGTTTAGTTTAGTTTCCATTACGTTTATTTAGTTTACTTTAGAATTTATTTGGTTTAGTTTAGTTTAGTTTGTTTATCAAGATTAGTTCATTAGTTTAGTTTAGTTTAATTTATTTATTTGTAGTTGAATTTAGTTATTAATTTTAGTTTAGTTTATTTAGCTTAGTTAGTTGAGGTTTTAGTTTAGTTTAGTTTTTATGAGTTTTATTTAGTTTAGTTTAGATAAATGTAACATATCATGTGACTCCATCTTGGATAAGGTATGTGTACGTTGTTCTTGATAAATTCACTATTGCCTACTTACTCTTTTCTAGGGAAAAAAGAAAAAAAGCATGACTTCTCTAGTTGGAAGCTCTGCGCAGGTGAATGTGAAATTTTCACTACAGTTGTTAATTCCATAATAAACATCTAGAGTGAAAGGTAATTAATTGATTATGTTGGATTTAGTTCTCAAATTCTTATCTTATTTGTAACGTTATCATCTCATATGTGGATGATTAGTTTGCATGCTAACGTAATAAACTTTTTTATTTCTCACTCTTCTTTTAACATGCCTATTAAACAGCACAGGGCCAAAAAGGGCTTTTCGAAGGCAGAGTCAGCACCAGGCCATTCCCCATATCCATTTTGCAAGTTCGTTATTACAGGTAGTTCCTAAAAAGAATCGAACTAATGACGTATACATCCGTTCTAAAAGCCTCGGACAAAGGATCCAAAAAAGGAATAGCTCAAAATAAGCTAAATTCAGGCTAAGGGAGCGAAAGCCACTATAGGGCAAAGGATATAAATATGAAAAAAAGGTAACCGCCTGGTAAGTCATTTTTTTTAGTTTTTAAGTGCATTTAGGTGATAAATGAGGGTATCTATCACTTCATTGATACTGCTGTCATGATTTTCTTTATAGAATATGACGATTGTCTACACCATATCCACATCAAAGCAGTCAGATAGTTCAATAAAGATCCCTTTCTACTACTGTTGTGCAAATAATCAAGGCTGTCTTTTTTGTATCCCTCTATAAACTCTTTTTGGATGATTAATTTTTTTATTCTTGGTAAACTCTGATTGTTACAATAAGAGTTGTTCACATGCAGCGCCTCGTGGAATTAGTTGGCTCAAGTTGGTGCCTCAGTCAGGTGTAATTCTTCTTGAGTAAGGATCCCCTTTTAACCTTATTATGTATGAGCTATACCCATCAATTGTGAACGGAAAAGATTATTTCATTGTAATTGCATTATTAGTTCATACCATTAATTTCTCTCATAACATGATAACGTTATGAGGAAAATATTAACTTTTTGAAAATATTTTCTTCGTTACCATTGATGTTTAACTGTTTTGTGCAATTGTTTCTAAATATTTATTTCTTGTAATGGATGATAGAATGGCTTTAATTTGGAGTGACGGTAAGACTTATCTACTGCATCTACTTCATCTGTTTTTCCACATTGTAATTTCTTATATGTCATTCGAAAGTAACTAATTGTTCATTTGTTCCTATTTTCTTGGTGTTCTTTGACAGGTGTATGATTTCTACACGAAAGGTTTGTATTTGTAGGAATTAAGGTGTAGGATTTAGGGTATATCATTTAGAGTTTAGAGTATACAAGTTAGAGTTTAGAGTCTAGAGTTTAAGTTTTAGAGTTTAGGGTTTAGGGTTTAGAGTTTAAGGTATAGGATTTAGAGTTTAGAGTTTAAGATATAGGATTTAGAGTTTAGAGTTTAAGGTTTAGGTTTTAGAGACTAGAGTTTATGCTTAGAGTATAGAGTTTAGGGTTTATTGTTTAGGTATAAGATTTAGGTTTATGATTTAGAATTTAGGATTTGGTGTTTAGTATTAAGGGTTTTGGAGTGACGGTAAGACTAATTTACTTCATCTGTATTTTCATATTGTAATTTCTTATGTGTCCTACGAAAGTAACTAATTGTTCATTTGTTCTTGTTTTCTTTGTATTCTTTTACATGTGTATGATTTCTACACGAAAGGTATGTATTTGTAGGAACTAAGGTGTAGAATTTAGGGTATAGGATTTAGAGTTTAGACTATATACGAGTTAGGGTTTAAAGTATAGGATTTATTGTTTAGGTATAAGATTTAGGTTTAGGTTTTAAGGTTTAGGATTTAGAGTTTAAGGTATTGGTTTTAGAGTTTAGAGTTTAAGGTTTAGGTTTTAGAGTCTAGAGTTTATGTTTAGAGTAGAGAGTATAAGGTTTATTGTTTAGGTATAAGATTTAGGTTTAGGTTTTAAGGTTTAGGATTTAGAGTTTAAGGTTTAGGTTTTAAAGTTTAACTTATAGGTATAAGATCTAGGTTTATGGTTTAGAATTTAGGATTTAATGTTTAGAGATTAGGGGTTTAGGAACTGATATGGTTATCATATTCTATCATTGAAGATTTTTTTATAAGGGTATGTGTTCGTGTCAACCTTCTTCTCCTTATTATCTTTCAAGAAAAAAGACTTTTCTAATTGAGAATATTATGTAGGTGATTTGAAATTTTTACTGGCCGAGGATAAAATAACTGTTGATTTCAAAATAGATATCTACCATAATGAAGGTAATGAAAATATTCTTTTCTTCTCCTTTGATATTTGATTGTTTTGTCCAATTCCTTCTAAGTATTTACTTCATGGATGATTGGATGACTTTAATTTGGGAGTGACGGTAAGACTTACCTACCTCATCTATTTTTTTCATATTTTACTTTCTTTTGTGTCCTCCGAAAGTACCTAATTGTTCATTTATTCTTATTTTCTTGGTATTATTTTATGGGTGTATGATTTTTACATGTAAGGTTTATATTTGTAGGATTTTGTGTTTTGGGGTTAGGGGTTCAGGATTAAGATGATGGAGGTAGCATATTATGTCATTGAAGTTTTGAGAAGGTATGTGTTGTGACGCCCGGGAATTTCATCACAATTCCTATATAACTGTTGCATATTTACTTGAGCATTCTTATGTGCATTATTTTTCTTGCTTAGCTGTTTTATTTTGAGGCTACTATTCATAAGGAAATTGACTATTTCAAAAGTGCGATCTAATATTTTTCCTAAGTCATATGGCACATAAAAGGACTCGGGAACTTGTCATTTTGGGCTTTCGAGTTTGGGAGCATGCATATGGAAAATGTTTTATGCATCATTTGAATAGTGTTACGTATGTAACAACTTTAATTTCAACTAGTAAGCAATTAAATGCGCTTTAGCTTAGTTTGACCAGGATTTAGTAGCAATAGACTTTCATTTAACATAACATACCCATACAAATACACCTTATACAACTTATACATGCATTTACTCAACAAAACAAAGCAAATAATTCCCAAAATGCCCCCTACCCGTCGGCCTTGAGCAAGCAAATGAAGGAGATTTTTCTTCAATTCTTGGTGGTTTGATCCTTGGCTAGCAATCTACACCTTGTTCCAAGCTTTTCCAAGCCTTCACAAGCCTCCTAGATCTCTAGCAAGTGAGGGAGCTGCATTATTATTGCATTTAAAGTTTGTGCACATATGTTGAAATTCTTGAATTGTCAATTATAGCTATAATACTTGTTATGAATGCTTGTTATGAGTTCATTAGGGCCTATAGAGCTATCTTTTAAAGCTTGATAGAGGATTCCATGGTTGAAAGCTTAATTGTCACAAAAGAGATGATGAATAGTGCTTGAACTTAGCGTTTTGAGGAAACTTGATAATTGTAATGAATTAAGGCTTCGTTTAGGTGCTTTAGATATTAGTGAAAATAGTCAAAAGCTCACGTGAGGTTCAATTGCTCGAAAACGGGTTAAAATGCAAAAATTGTAATCTTTAAAAAGGGGGTTTTCCACGTTAAGCAATTCGGGCACGTTTGGGCTGGAGATTAGGTATCCTTGGAGTACGGAAGCACTTTTAGTGCTTTTGTTGCGAGAAATTGGGGTCCGACTTGGGTAGTTGTAGTTAAAATCCGCTCGGGGCCTTCCCGAGCTTTTGCTTCTAAAATGGGTCTTCATGATCTTGATAGGTGTCTTTTGGCTTAATTAGGAATATAGTATGATTAGAATGTGGTTTTGTAACTTTGAAATGCACATAGGAGAAGAAAAGCTTGGCTAAAGAAAGGGGAAAAGTAGTATTTTGGCTATTTTGATGCATCTAGTGCTTGTAGATGTGTTATCATGTGCTTATATGATTATCTAAAGTGTAATTGAGCTAGTTGAGTAGATTGTGGAAAAAGTTATGTTGTTTGCCTCTTTTGAGACTATATAACTATCTCGTGCACATGTTGGTTTATAATGTGATTATGCAAAGGCGGCCTACTTTGTCGACCCTCTTACTTGTTAATTGTTGTTCTTGAATCTTGTGGATTGGTTTCGGGGTTGTGCAACCTTTTCGGACATGGTAGTGTCGAGAAACACGGGCAGCGTCGGGCTTGCCGTGCTCCCTCAACTACCATGGTGCCTATTCCTTTTTTTCGCTAGGTATACTCCACTACCCCAGAGGCGTGGTTTACCTACTGGGCATATGGACCTACCTCAGGAGAAAGGGTCGTAGGATCGGGATACATCCAGAGTATCCCACCCTTGGAGGAGTAAGGGTTTGCCGGCACTTGCGTGAAGTTTGTGGCTCGTGGTACGTGATTGAAGACTTGAAGTGGAACCGTATCTTTTTTAAAATGTGGTTACTTATTCGACTATTTAATCTTGTTACTTTGTGTTATATTTTTGACTTTCTGTGATTGCATATCATATTGCACGCCCCGGTATGCTGCATCACCTCCCTCGCTGGGCAACATTGTTGCTCACTCCTCATTTAACATGTTTCAGGAGAAGTTGAGGTGAATCCTCAGCTAGTAGCAGTAGAGGAAGAAGACGAAGTGCAAGTAGATCAGATTCCTTGATTCCTGTGTGATAAGGTTGATCATATGTGAAGTTGCATAGAGTTGTTGTTAGTTGTTGTGTTTTGAGACCTTGGGATCTTGTATATATGCTTGGGAGTTGTAATCTTGTATGTTGGATATAAAGTTAGATGGCATGTAATAATGGATTCTAGTTTACTTCTCTTATTGCATGCTTGTGTGTTTATTAACTTGATAGTATAATTTGGTTATAGTTGTATCCACTACTTATAGTTAAAGCTAACATTGCCTTGTATGCTTGTGTGCTATAAGTAGATTTTGTTACCAAGGCTTGGATGGCCTTGTGACCTTGGGTTGGCTATGGAAGTATTGAAAGATAGGTTGTATGTGTTGTTGCTTGCGGTTCAAATGATATGTGTGACTATCTGTAGGTAACAGTTTAGTCCACGGTACAAAGGAGATTCTATCCGAGTGACGGGTCCGGGCTTGACCTATAGCATGGGGTTGGGTTCAGGGCGTTACATTTAGGTGGTATCAGAGCTACTAGAATGCATGAAGCTGGGTTAACTTCTTCGGCATGTGGGTAGAGGTCTATATGTGAAAGTTGAATTACGTGAATATGCGATTGTTTAATTGTCTAAATACTTGGGTAAAAGACATGCTAGCATGTAACAGGAATGGTAAAGCATAATATGATATGAATATGAAAAGTTTAGAGAGCTTGTTAAGTGTTTTATATGTTATCTTATGTGAGTAAGATGTTTTGAAAACAATGTGCATATTATCTTTGCATTATCTACTTGCCTATTATAATACTATACTCTTCTAGCATCGAGATAAGGAGAAGGGGAAGACCGAGGAGAGAGCCAGAGGAAGCTCCTAGGCAGGATGTACTTGGGCAAGGTGCAAGGGCAGCAGGGAATGTACCGCAGGGTCAAGAACCGAGCAATGCACAGATTCTGGCTACTATGACCACCGCTATGAATACTATAGCTTAGTTTGTGACTCAGCAGGGTCCGGCAAGGGTTGGCAGAGGTAATCAGGCTACTAGAGTAGAGGGTAGTGGTACTGCTGGGGGTAATTTGTATGACAAATTCTTGCACCACGAAACGTACAGTTTCTACGGTGAGCTAGATGACATAAAAGCTGAGATGTGGTTGAGCAAGTTTGAGAAAGTCGCTGCGACACTCGAGTATAATGATGAGAGAAAGATTATTTATGTTGCATTCTTATTGGAGGGTGACGCCGAGGAGTGGTGGCGTACTGTTAGAGAGAAATGGGCTAACTTTGTTCATGAGTTCAGGAATAAGTATGTGTCTGTGGTAGCTCGCGAGAGTCATCAAGAGGAATTCATAGCTTTAAGGCAGGGAAACATGACTGTAGATCAGTATGAGGCTACTTTCACTAGACTTTCTCGATACGTTCAGGCTTTAGTGCAGCCGAAGGACATGAAGATTCAAAGGTTTATCACACGGTTGAGGAGTGATATTATGCTTAATCTGTCTTCGCAGGATTATCCAAGTTATGCTGCAGAAGTCAGGGCCGCATCGAGGTACGAGAAACGTAAGGCAGATGTGTTGGCCCAATCTAGTCAGTCAAGTAAACGGCATAATCAGTCTAAGAGTCAGGGCTACCAGAGATAGTATCAATAGTCTATTCAGATTCAGTAGCCGAGGCAAACCCAGAGCTACCTAGGACCAGTTTAGGCGCAGTCACAACCGAGACCAGCTCAGAGCCAGCCACAGGGACAGTCACAGACCCGACCAGTGACCGCGAGTGTGACACCCAGACCCAGCATGTAACGAATAGTACCTACTTGCATGTACTTATGTGTTTACTTTAAATGTTTGGTTATAATTACATGTTTATGTTAATTTATTCATTTATTTATACTATTTTCCCATTTCTTTAAATACGTGCAAATAATATTTAGTAAATTTAAATGAGGCAATTACCTTAGTAAAATAATTATTAAAAATTATTTTATTGCATTTAGGTGCTAGTTTAAATTATTTTCAATTAATTGAATAACTAGCACCTGAGCCCGGGTTAAATTTTCAAGTCTTCTATTTTTCTAAAATGTTATTTTTCTCATGTTACTAGGTATTTATTTAGTATTCGTTCACTGAAAGTATGTGCATAGAATATCTAGAACATTAGATATAAAATAGTTGTATCCCGGAGTGAATAATATAAACTATAATGCATTTTGGGTCATTTGGTACTAGAATTCTCTAAAGCCCAAAGCCTAATCTTCTATCTACATATAAACACATAAAATAAATATTTTATTATTTTATTTACTAAAATTCACCTTACTAATATTTTAATTGATTTAAATTTACTATTTGAATGTGAAGTCCCGGACCTAAGAATAATTATTTTTAATATTATCACCATTTACTTTTATTTAAAATGTAATTAATTGATCTACGAGAATTAATTAATTATGATTTTTATTCTTTATATTTATTTAAATTATATTTATATAACTTGCACAGGACCATTATCTTATTATTTTACTTATTTAAATTATTTTACATGTCTTTTTATTAATTTGTTTTACTATTCGAATAGGAAGCCCAAGCTGGGATCTGAACGAGCTAGTTATTATTTTAATAATTATTTTTTTTTCTTCAGACCCGAATGAGCTGGCTTATTTTTTTTAGTAAAAATATTTATTTAATTGGCCCGGATCTGAACGAGCTATCTTAATATTTTTAATAATAAATGTATTTATGTGAATTTCAACTAACTATCATAAATGATTATCTTATATTTATTATTTATTTATATTTAACTGATTTATATTTCACGAGCCTGGAGATGATTTTAGTTTTATTTATTTATTTTATCTGCTTTAATAATTACCTTACAAGGATTATTCTGTGAATTTGATCAGTGTTATTTATGTGCATTGCATGCCCGGGAGGGTAGAATTAAGCGATTTTGATATGTTTGGGTTTATGTATTATTTTACTCGGGCCTAGTTTTTATTTCGTTTAAACATTAATAGACATTTTAAAAGCATTAATTTAATCTTTCCATTAGTTAGTTAGTTTTAGTGTTTACATAAGAAAAAAAAAAGAATGAAAGTCAACTCGTGAAAATCTAATGTATTAGCTTAGTTTATTTTGTTAGTTATTTTAGCTTTTGTTAGTCTAGTCATTAAGGGTATTTAACAAAGCAAGTGAATTGTTGTTTTGCGGTAGATTCAGCCGATATGAAACAAAGCAAGAAAGAAAAAAAAATGTGAAGAACCGTCGGGTTCTAGAAGGAAAAAAAAAAAGGGAAAACACTTGGGGCTTTTGGATTTTGGAGCAACATCAAGGTGATTGCTAAAGGATTAAGCTAGCTCCTTGTGTGTTTAAGCTTCTTGGAGGTGAGGGAAATTTCATATTTTGTGCATTTAAATTCTAGGGTTTATATTAAATTTTTGTAATTATTGATTATTGTTATATTTTTGCTTAGCAATGCTCGTAGTACCTCTTATTATGCTTGGAGAATACTCTTTTATAGTTTATTAGCCCTTGTTATGGCTAAATTTAAAGATTGAAACTTGTAGGGAGATGATGAATAGTGACAAAATTTCGGGTTTTGTAATAACTTGCTAATTAGAGTGAATTGATGCTTCATTTAGATGCTTTAGACATTATTGAAACTAGTTAGAAGCTCACACGTAGTTAAAGTGCCCGAAATTGAGTTAAAATGTAAATTAACTAACTTTTTAAAAAGGGGGTTTTTCACGAAATATAATATGGGCTCATTTGGACTTTGGATTAGGTATCATTGGGGCATAGAAACACTTTTAGTACTTTTGTTGCGTGAAATTGGGGTTCGAATACAGTAGGTGTAGCTAAAATCCACTCGGGGCCTTCCCAAGTTTTTGCCTCCAAAATGGGTTTCATGGTCTTGATAGGTGTCTTTTGGCTTAATTAGGAATGGAGAATGATTAGATTGTGATTTTGTAACTTCGAAATGTGTATAGGAGAAGAATAACTTGGTTAAAGAAAGGGAAAAAGTAGTATTTGACTACTTTGATGCTTATAAGTGTTTGTAGATGTGTTATTATGTACTTATATGATTATTTGAAGTGTAATTGAGCTATTTGAGAAGGTTGTGGGAAAATATAAGTTGTTTGCCTCTTTTGGGATTAGAACCTTGAATCTCGTATGAAAGTAAAATTGCTTAGTTGTCAAAGGGGAAATAGTGTCAAAGTTTAATTAAATGTTGGAGATTGCTTTCTAATTGATTGATTAGGTGTTTATATGCATTTGTATAACATGTGTATACCCTATTGGTGAGGTTTGTGATTTGAGTTGCTTAGCTACCTTGTTGGGATATGTGCATATTTTGATTGTATTGTTATATTACTTCTAAATTGTAACTATATGCAAGGGAATTAATGAGTTAAATGCATGCTAGAGAATGAGAGGTACATGATAATTGTATTATATTATAAGTTTAAAGTGTAGTCACTTTTGTTGCTATGAGGTAGAATGATTCATTACCTAGGTTGTTAGAATTCTAGTGTAGTGAATGTCATTTGCAAGATCAAAGAAATGATTTAAAGTACGTGCATAGTATTATGTGAGAATATGTTGTACCTTGTCTATATGGTTGTATTGTTCTTATTCCATGTTAGTGTCTTGGAATTGGTCAACTAATAATTAATTACGCTTGTGCGGAGTGTTTATCTACTTGGAGAAGTTTGTGAGTTGAGCCATTAATGTGATTTTATTGTGTTGGTTACGAATGTCTCTAGGAGATTCTTTGTGATAAGTATATATTCTATTAAATGTTAGGGTTGATCCATTAAGCCAATCCATGGTTTTGAAAGTAGACTGACGCTAGTTCTTGTGTCCTTTAGCTACCTAGTAGAGGTGAGGGAGTCTTTATCTCTTCTGTGCAGCCTACTTTGTCGTTCTTTATCTTGACCAGAGGTTGCGCGACCTTTTCGGACATGGTAGCATCGAGAAACAAGGGCGGCATCGGGCTTGCCGTGCTCCCTCGACTACCATGGTGCCTATTCCCTTTCTCTCGTTGAGTATACTCTACTACCCCAGAAGCGTGGTTCACCTGCTGGGCATATAGACCTACCTCAGGAGAAAGGGTCGTAGGATCAGTGTACATCCGGAGTACCCTATTTTGGAGGAATAAGGGTTTTGCCGACACTTGCTTGAACATCTTGGTTCGTGGCTCGTGATGGAAGACAAGCGGAACCGTATCATTTATATATGTGATTAAATACTTTTCCATTTAGCTTTGTTAGTTGGTATTGAAAATATTGTCATCTTGTTGCATATCATGTAGCACTTCCCGGTTTACTGCATCACCTCCCTCACTGAGTAACTTTGGTTACTCATTCCTTGTTTTAACATGTTTCAGGAAAAGCTATGGTTGGATGCTATGTACTGGTCTATGTGCAGGAAATGAAAGTTGCTGGTTGTATGTGTTTTGTTTTCAGATTATGAAACCTTGTGTATGTTTCTATTGTCTAAAAGATTGTAACATAAAGTAAAGCTTGTATTATTGTATAAGTTAAGAACTGTAGATGGGTTGTAATAACTTCAATGGTTTACTTGATTGCCTAGTTAGTTGCATGCTTGTGTGAATGGTATTGTACCATGGAGTTGGATTGTAGTTTTGAGGATAAGTGACTGTTTGCAGGTGAACTAATAGCCCTATAAACAAGGGAGACTCTATCTGTTTCCCCTCTTTTTTCGTGACCTCGGGTATTGGAGCGAGGCTCCGGTCTCGTGAGGGATCGGGGCATTACAGAAATGGTATCAGAGCTTAGTTAGCTCTTAACCGGGACATGGTCCTCGGTCTGTTGGGTAGCAATCCCGAGTGAGTGCATGTAAAGTGTGTCTTGAATTGGTACGTGTACTTGTTTGGAAGACTTGTGTGTCTTTACTATATATGTGCCTTTTATGACTTATTTGTGTAATAAGTGAAGATTGTGTAATATGTGTATTGTGTTATGTGATTATGTGTGTACCTATGTGACCTCCTTGTGCAATAAGTGAAACTTATATGGTATGTTTATTTATGTGATTAATTATGCATGTACGTGATTTTTTGAGTATTTACCTACCTTAGTTATTTGTAATAAAGTGTATAAAGTGTTTATTTTATGTAAAATCCACCGCATACATGCATTACCCCTTAATTTGGTAAGTGAACACTCTTCCCTATAAAGAGATAACCAGTAGCGGCTTACTTTGAGATGTGGACCAATAGAAAGAGGGAATTGTTGATCAGTTGACTATCGATGGTCATTGAAGAGAAGTTAGTGCTCAGGGGGTTATGTTCAGTAATTGGCCTTTGGTATACTTCTTCAACATTTTTCTACAAAATTCTGATTTGGGTTTACAGGCAGTGTTCAGTTTTGTATGCAGTGCATCTTCTCTGAGCTCTCATTCGACCCTCTTGTCCTGTATTTTCTCAGTATTTTGCTCGGGGATTTTGTATGGACTTCTATTATGGTATCCCCTTGGTATTCTTATTGAAACTCTTGTCGGCATTCCTACTCGGCCTTCATACTTGATTTTCTTATTAAATTTATATTGAAGATTCTTATATGAAGTATTTCCTAAATATTATTCGCGGCATTGTTACTCGGAATCTTATTGTAGACTTTTCCATACGACATTTCTATATGGAATTCTTATATTGGTATTTGAATATAGAGGAGCTTCTATTCCGAAGAATTCTATTCAGACTTTTGAGTTGGTGCTCGTAAACGGAGCCTTATTTTGGTGTCCTTGTTCATGATTTATCATTTGGAATTCTTTTTGGCTACTTGCTGGGATTTCTATCTGAAAGTTCTTATTGGTTTCCTTGATACTTCTCCTTGATATTTTCAGTAGTATTAACATTCAAGGTTCTTATCCAGGGAGTTCAAAGTGTTTGTGTGAAGTTCTCTTGAAAGAAGTAATTGCGAGGACGCAATTGTTTGAAGGAGGAGAGAGTGTGACACTTAGACCCAACATGTAACGAATAGTACCTACTTGCATGTACTTATGTGTTTACTTTAAATGTTTGGTTATAATTACATGTTTATGTTAATTTATTCATTTATTTACACTATTTTCACATTTCTTTAAATAAGTGCAAATAATATTTAGTAAATTTAAATGAGGTAATTACCTTGGTAAAATAATTATTAAACATTATTTTATTGCATTTAGGTGTTGGTTTACATTATTTTCAATTAATTAAATAAGTAGCATTCGAGCCTAGATTACATTTTCAAGTCTTCTATTTTTCTAAAATTTCATTTTTCTCATGTTACTTAGTATTTATTTAGTATTCGTTCACTAAAAGTATGTGCATAACATATCTAGAACATGAGATATAAAATAGTTGTATCCCCGAGTGAATAGTATAAACTATAATGCATTTTAGGCCATTTGGTACAAGATTTCTCTAAAGCCCAAAGCTTAATCTTCTATCTACATATAAACACAGAAAATAAATATTTTATTATTTTATTTACTAAAATTCACCTTACTAATATTTTAATTGATTTAAATTTACTATTTGAATGTGAAGTCCCGGACTTGAGAATAATTATTTTTATTATTATCACCATTTATTTTTATTTAAAATGTTTTTAATTGATCTACGAGAATTAATTAATTATGATTTTTATTATTTATATTTATTTAAATTATATTTATATAACTTGTTCGAGACTATTATCTTATTATTTTACTTATTTAAATTATTTTACATGCCTTTTTATTAATTTGTTTTACTATTCGAACAGGAAGCCCAAGCCGGGATCTGAATGAGCTAGGTATTATTTTAATAATCATATTTATTATTTTTATTTTTTTTCTTCAGACCCAAATGAGTTGGCTTATTAATTTTAGTAAAAGTATTTATTTAATTGGTCCGGACCTGAATGAGCTATCTTAATATTTTTAATAATAAATGTATTTATGTGAATTTCAACTGACTATCAGAAATGATTATCTTATATTTATTATTTATTTATATTTAACTAATTTATATTTCACGAGCCTGGAGACGATTTTAGTTTAATTTATTTATTTTTATCTGCTTTAAGAATTACCTTACAAGGATTATTCTGTGAATTCGATCAGTGTTATTTATGTGCATTGCATGCCTGGGATGGTAAAATTAAGCGATTTTGATCTGTTCGGGCTTAGGTGTTATTTTACTCGGGTCTAGTTTTTATTTCGTTTAAACATTAGTAGACATTTTAAATGCATTAATTTAATCTTTCCATTAGTTAGTTAGTTTTAGTTTTTACATAAGAAAAAAAAAAGAATGAAAGCCAACCAAAGTCAACCCGTGAAAATCTAATGTATTGGCTTAGTTTATTTTGTTAGTTATTTTAGCTTTTGTTAGTCTAGTCAGCAAGGGTATTTAACAAAGCAAGTGAATTGTTGTTTTGCGGTAGATTCAGCCGATATGAAACAAAGCAAGAAAGAAAAAAAAATGTGAAGAACCGTCGGGTTCTAGAAGGAAAAAAAAAAAGGGAAAACACTTGGGGCTTTTGGATTTTGGAGCAACATCAAGGTGATTGCTAAAGGATTAAGCTAGCTCCTTGTGTGTTTAAGCTTCTTGGAGGTGAGGGAAATTTCATATTTTGTGCATTTAAATTCTAGGGTTTATATTAAATTTTTGTAATTGTTGATTATTGTTATATTTTTGCTTAGAAATGCGCGTAGTACCTCTTATTATGCTTGGAGAACACTCTTTTATGGTTTATTAGCCCTTGTTATGGTTAGAATTAAAGATTGTTTGAAGCTTGTAGGGAGATGATGAATAGTGACAAATTTTAGGGTTTTGCTATAACTAGCTAATTAGAGTGAATTGATGTTTCATTTAGATGCTCTAGACATTATTGAAACTAGTTAGAAGCTCACACGTATTTAAAGTGCCCGAAATTGAGTTAAAATGCAAATTAGCTAACTTTTTAAAAAGGGGGTTTTTCACGAAATATAATTCAGGCTCATTTGGACTTTGGATTAGGTATTCTTGGGGCACGGAACCACTTTTGATGCTTTTGATGCGTGAAATTGGGGTCCGGATAAGGTAGGTGTAGTTAAAACCTACTCGGGGCCTTCCCGAGCTTTGTCTCCAAAATGGGTTTTCATGGCCCTGATAACTGTCTTTTGACTTAATTAGGGAAGTAGAATGATTAGATTGTGGTTTTGTAACTTCAAAATGCATATAGGAGAAGAATAACTTGGCTAAAGAAAGGGGAAAAAGTAGTATTTGACTACTTTGATGCTAATAAGTGTTTGTAGATGTGTTATTATGTACTTATATGATTATCTAAAGTGTAATTGAGCTATTTGAGAAGGTTGTGGGAAATGATAAGTTGTTTGCCTCTTTTGGGATTAGAACCTTGAATCTCGTATGAAAGTAAAATTGCTTAGTTGTCAAAGGAGAAATAGTGTCAAAGTTTAATTAATTGTTGGAGATTGTTTTTTAATTGATTGATTAGGTGTTTATATGCATTTGTATAGAATGTGTATACCCTAATGGTGAGGTTTGTGATTTGAGTTGCTTAGCTACCTTGTTGGGATATGTGCATATTTTGATTGTATTGTTATATTACTTCTAAATTGTAACTATATGCAAGGGCATTAATGAGTTAAATGCATGCTAGAGAATGAGAGGTACATGATAATTGTATTATATTATAAGATCAAAGTGTAGTCACTTTTGTTGCTATGAGATGGAATGATTCATTACCTAGGTTGTTAGAATTCTAGTGTAGTGAATGTCATTTGCAAGATCAAAGAAATGATTTAAAGTTACTTGCATAGTATTATGTGAGAATATGTTGTACCTTGTCTATATGGTTGTACTGTTCTTATTACACGTTAGTATCTTGGAATTGGTCAACTAATAATTAATTACGCTTGTGTGGAATGTTTATCTACTTGGAGAAGTTTGTGAGTTGAGCCATTAATATGATTTTATTGTGTTGGTTACGAATGTCTCTAGGAGATTCTTTGTGATAAGTATATGTTCTATTACATGCTAGGGTTGATCCATTGAGCCAATCCAAGGTGTTGAAAGTAGACTGACGCTAGTTCTTGTATCCTTTAGCTACCTGGTAGAGGTAAGGGAGTCTTCATCTCTTCTGTGCATCTTAACTTGATTTATTATTTCTAAATTGAATTATTTAGTAATTGATAAAGTTTATATGTATTATATTACTTACTATCTTGAGTCTTTTCATGTTGTTTGTGATTAACTGCGAAGGCGGCCAACTTTGTCATTACTCTTACGTGATTTGATATTCTTGTTTCTCGTGATCTTGACCCGGGGTTGTGCAACCTTTTCGGACATGGTAGCGTTGAGAAACACGGGCGGCATCGGGTTTGCCGTGTTCCCTCGACTACCATGGTGCCTATTCCCTTTCTCTCGCTGAGTATACTCTACTACCCTAGAGATGTGGTTCACTTGTTGGGCATATGGACCTACCTCAGGAGAAAGAGTTGTAGGATCGGTGTACATCCGGAGTACCCCATTTTGGAGGAATAAGGGTTTTGCCGGCACTTGCTTGAAGATCTTGGTTCGTGGCTCGTGATGGAAGACAAGTGGAACCGTATCCTTTATATACGTTATTAAATACTTGTCCATTTAGCTATTTAAGTTGTTGTTGAAAATGTTGTCATCTTGTTGCATATCATGTAGCACTTCCCGGTTTACTGCATCACCTCCCTCACTGAGTAACTTTGGTTACTCATTCCTCTTGTTAACATGTTTCAGGAAAAGTTGTGGTTGGATGCTATGTACTGGTCTATGTGTAGGAAATGCAAGTTGCTGGTTGTATGTGTTTTGTTTTCAGATTATGAAACCTTGTGTATGTTTCTATTATCTAAAAGGTTGTAACATAAAGTAAAGCTTGTATTCTTGTACAAGTTAAGAACTGTAGATGGGTTGTAACAACTTCAATGGTTTACTTGATTGCCTAGTTAGTTGCATGCTTGTGTGAATAGTATTATACCATGGAGTTGGATTGTAGTTTTGAGGATAAGTGACTGCTTGCAGGTGAACTAATAGCCCTATAAACAAGGGAGACAATGTCCGTTTTCCCTCGTTTTTCATGACCTCGGGTATTGGAATGGGGCTCCGGTCTCGTGAGGGATCGGGGCGTTACAGCTAGATCTCAGCAGGGTAGTTCTGCTACATCTACTTACAGGACTCCTACAGGAAGTGCTGCTACCAAGAAAAACTAGCAGTGCAGTCATTGCAATCACAAGGGCCACACGGAGGCAGAGTGTTAGAGGAAATTGGGCCGATGCATGGGATGTGGCAGTGATCAGCATAGAACTAGAGATTTCCCCAGGTTTAAACAGGGTCAGGGACAGACTTCCGGCCAGGGTGCTCAGACTAGAGCTTTAGGAGCAGCTACTGTACTGCGAGGCCAGGCACGGGTATTTACACTCGATCAGGAAAAGCGTCTAGACACGATGGTGATGGGGGAATGTACTTTTCTTATTAATAGTCAGCTGGTAGTAGTTTTGATTGACATCGGGACTACACATTCATTTATCACTCCTGCATGTGCACAATCTATTGCTTTAAAAGTTGATAAACTGTCGTATGTGATTGAAGTAGGTAATCCTATGGGTACCAAATTTGTTACGGAGTCTGTGTGTAAGGATTGTAGTATATTCATTGAGGGCCATATGTATCCTATTGATTTGATAATTATGCCATTTCGGGACTTTGAAGTTATCTTGGGAATGGATTAGTTGGGTCAGTATTATGCATGTTTGGATTGTAGAAGGAAAATTTTAACTTTAGAAGTACCTGATCAACCTGTTATTAAGATTACTGGGAGTCGAAAATCTACTAGGACTCGTATCATATCTTCTATTAAAGCTACTAAAATGTTAAGTAAGGGTTGTGATGCATATTTAGCTTATTTAATTAATCAACCTATGGATAAATTGAAACTCAATGAGGTACCCGTTGTAAAAGATTTTCCGGGGGTATTTCCTGAGGAGTTGCCGAGGTTACCACCTAACCGAGAGACAGAGTTTGTGATTGATTTATTGCCAGGGACTAATCCAATTTCTAGAACCCCATATAGAATGGCTCTCCCTGAGTTGCAGGAATTGAAAATTCAGCTACAGGGTTTACTTGAAAAGGGTTTTATTCAGCCCAGTTCATCACCTTGGGGTACTCCTGTGTTATTTGTAAAGAAGAAAGACAGAACTCTGCGTTTGTGCATTGATTATAGGGGTCTTAATCAGGTGACGGTGAAAAATAAATATCATTTACCCTGGATTGAGGAATTGTTTGATCAGCTACAGGTTGTTATTGTATTCTCTAAATTTGATTTGAGACAGGGCTATTATCAGTTGAGAATTCGGAAAGGCGATGTACCCAAGACTGCTTCCAGAACCAGGTACGGTCACTATGAATTTGTTGTACTGCCATTTGGGTTGACAAATGCTCCAGCCGCCTTTATGGATTTGATACAGAGAGTGTTTAGACCATACCTGGATCAGTTTTTGGTAATCTTTATTGATGATATACTGGTCTATTCTAAATATGAGGCAGAGCATGAAGAACACTTGATAATTGTGCTTCGAACACTACAAGAACATAAATTGTTTGCCAAATTTAGCAAGTGCGAATTCTGGTTGAAACAGGTTGCCTTTTTAGGCCATATCATTTCCCAGGAGGAAATATCAGTAGATCCTGCGAAAATCGAGGTAGTCATGTCTTGGAAACGACCCGAGACTATCACAGAAGTTCGTAATTTCTTGGGATTAGCTGGTTATTATAGGCGGTTTGTTAAGGACTTTTCGAAAATTGCAAGGCCATTAACTTCTTTAACTCAGAAGAAAATTGTATTTAATTTGGATGATAAATGTGAAGCCAGTTTTCAGGAATTGAAGAAGAGACTTACCACTGCTTCTATTGTTGCATTGCCTGAGGGGACTGATCATTTGGTGATATACAGTGATGCTTCGAAAGAAGGTTTGGGCTGCGTTCTTATGCAAAATGGTAAGGTGATAGCCTATGCCTCTAGGAAATTGAAACCATACGAACTCAATTATCGTACACACAATCTTGAACTTGCTGATGTTGTCTTTGCTTTGAAGAAATGGCGTCATTACTTGTGGGGTAATCAATTTGAGATATTTACTGATCATAAAGTCTAAAATATCTATTTTCTCAAAAGGATTTGAATATGAGGCAAAGGCGTTGGTTGGAATTGTTGAATGATTATAATTGCACCATTAGTTACTTGCCGCGAAAAGCTAACACTGTTGCAGATGCATTGAGCCGAAAAGCTTCCATGGCTAGTTTGATGATAAAAGACTGGGAGTCTGTGGAGGAGTTGCGCTTGTAGAAACAGAAGGCTTCTAGAACAGGTATCCAATTTGCTAGCTTACAAATCCGGTCTCTATTGCTATCTAGAATCAGAGAAGCGTAACAGTCAGATCCTCAGTTATTGAAGCTTCTAGAGAAGTCAAAAGGGGGAGAGTCCGACTTCAAGCTACACAATGATGGGTTACTCAGGTATAAGAATAGAATTTGCACTCCTTCTGATTCAACTGTGAAAGATGAGATTCTTGCTGAGGCTTATGGTTCTAAATACACGATTCATCCCAGTAGTACTAAGATGTACAAGGATTTAAAGCAGAGTTTCTAGTGAAACAACATGAAAAGGGAGATAGCTGATTATGCAGCTAAGTGTTTAACTTGTCAGAAAGTTAAGGCGGAGCATCAGAGACCGGCAGGATTGTTGCAACCATTAGAGATTCCGGTATGGAAATGGGACCAGGTTACTATGGACCTTGTATTGGATTTGCAGAGATCACCGCGAGGTAATGATTCCGTATGGGTTGTGGTAGACAGGTTGACGAAGACTTCTCATTTTATTGCTGCAAAGAAGACAGATTCCCTTGATAAATTAGCCGAGCTTTATGTTGAAAATATTGTGAGATTGCATGGAGTTCCATCTCAGATAGTATCGGATAGGGATCCCAAGTTTACATCACAGTTTTGGCAGAAACTACAAAAGGCTTTGGGGACTAATCTGAGTTTTATTACTGCATAAAACCCGCAGACGGATGGTCAGTCAGAGAGGACTATCAGGATTTTAGAAGACATGTTGCGAGCTTGCATTTTGGATTTCTGTAAGAGTTGGGAGAAGTATTTGTCTCTTGCAGAGTTTGCTTATAATAACAGTTACCAGGCTACCATTGGTATGACACCCTACGAGGCACTTTACGAGCGGAAATGTAGGTCTCCATTATATTGGGACGAGGTAAGTAAAATGAAAACTGTTGACCCAGCTATATTACCTTAGATGATCAATATGGTGGATAATGTGAAACTTATAAAGAAGAGGATGCTTACGGCACAGAGTCGACAGAAGAATTATGCGGATAGACGTCGATAGGACTTAGTATTTTCATAAGGTGATCGTGTGTTCTTGAAAGTCTCTCCGCGGAAGGGGTTGATTCGGCACGGAAAGGGAGGTAAACTCAGTCCTAGATACGTAGGGCCATTTGAAATCATTGACAAAGTTGGAGATTTGGCTTATAGACTAGCGTTACCTCCGAGTTTGGGTAAGATTCATGATGTATTCCATGTGTCGCTGTTGAGAAAGTATAATCCCGACCATTCGCACATAATTGAGCCAGAACCGTTGGAGATTGATGAGTCTTTGGCATATGTTGAGAAACCTCTTCGAGTGGTTGACAGAAAGATTCAGGAACTTCGAACCAAGAGTATTCCTATGGTGAAAGTTCTTTGGGATCATCACGGAGTTGAGGATGCCACTTGGGAGCGAGAAGATCAGATAAGAGAAAAGTATCCGGAGCTGTTTGCTGAATCATGTAAGAATTGCGAGGACGAAATTAGTTTCAAGGGGAGATGGTGTGACGCCCAGGAATTTCATCACAATTCCTATATAACTGTTGCATATTTACTTGACCATTCTTATGTGCATTATTTTCCTTGCTTAACTGTTTTATTTTAAGGCAATTATTCATAAGAAAATTGACAGTTTTAAAAGTGCGATCTAATATTTTTCCTAAGTCATATGGCACATAAAAGGAATCAGGAACTTGTCATTTTGGACTTTCGAGTTCGGGAGCATGCATATGGAAAATATTTTCTGCATCATTTGAATAGTGTTACGTATGTAACAACATTAATTTCAACTAGCAAGCAATTAAATGAGTTTTAGCTTAGTTTGACTAGGATTTAGTAGCAATAGACTTTCATTTAACATAACATACCCATACAAATACACCTTATACAACTCATACATACATTTACTCAACGAAACAAAGCAAATAATTCCCAAAATGCCCCCCTACCTGTCGGCCTTGAACAAGCAAAGGAAAGAGATTTTTCTTCAATTCTTGGTGGTTTGATCCTTGGCTAGCAATCTACATCTTGTTCCAAGCTTCTCCAAACCTTCACAAGCCTCCTAGATCTCTAGCAAGTGAGGGAGTTGCATTATTATTGCATTTAAAGTTTGTGCACATATGTTGAAATTCTTGAATTGTCAATTATAATTATAATACTTGTTATGAATGCTTGTTATGAGTTCATTAGGGCCTATAGAGTTATCTTTTAAAGCTTGATAGAGGATTCCATGGTTGAAAGCTTAATTGTCACAAAAGAGATGAATAGTGCTTGAACTTAGGGTTTTGAGAAAACTTGCTAATTGTAATGAATTAAGGCTTCATTTAGGTGCTTTAGACATTAATGAAACTAGTCAAAAGCTCACGTGAGGTTGAATTGCTCGAAAATGAGTTAAAATGCAAAAATTGTAATCTTTAAAAAGGGGGTTTTCCACGTTAAGCAATTCAGGCACGTTTGGGCTGGGGATTAGGTATCCTTGGAGTACGGAAGCAATTTTAGTGCTTTCGTTGTGAGAATTTGGGGTCCGGATCGGGTAGTTGTAGTTAAAACTCGCTCGGGGCCTTCCCAAGCTTTTGCTTCAAAAATGGGTCTTTATGATCTTGATAGGTGTCTTTTGGCTTAATTAGGAATGTAGTATGATTAGAATGTTGTTTTGTAACTTTCAAATGCACATAGGAGAAGAAAAGCTTGGCTAAATAAAGGGAAAAAGTAGTGTTTTGGCTATTTTGATGCATCTAGTGCTTGTAGATGTGTTATCATGTGCTTATATGATTATCTAAAGTGTAATTGAGCTATTTGAGTAGATTGTGGAAAAAGTTATGTTGTTTGCCTCTTTTGAGACTATTTAACTATCTCGTGCACATGTTGGTTTATAATGTGATTATGCGAGGACGGCCTACTTTGTCGAACCTCTTACTTGTTAATTGTTGTTCTTGAATCTTGTGGATTGGTTTCGGGGTTGCGCAACCTCTTCGGACATGGTAGTGTCGAGAAACACGGGCGGCGTCGGGCTTGTCGAGCTCCCTCAACTACCATGGTGCCTATTCCCTTTCTCGCTATGTATACTCCACTACCCCAGAGGCGTGGTTCACCTGCTGGGCATATGGACCTACCTCAGGAGAAAGGGTCGTAGGATCGGGATACATCCGGAGTATCCCACACTTGGAGGAATAAGGGTTTGCCGGCACTCGCGTGAAGTTCGTGGCTCATGGAACGTGATTGAAGACTTGAAGTGGAACCGTATCCTTTTTAAAATGTGGTTATTTATTTGACTATTTAATCTTGTTACTTTGTGTTATATTTTTGACTTTCTATGATTGCATATCATATTGCACGCCCCGGTATGCTGCATCACCTCCCCGCTGGGCAACATTGTTGATCACTCCTCATTTAACATGTTTCAGGAGAAGATGAGGTGAATCCCCAGCTAGTAGCAGTAGAGGAAGAAGACGAAGTGCAAGTAGATCAGATTCCTTGATTCCTGTGTGATAAGGTTGATCAAATGTGAACTTTGCATGGAGTTGTTGTTAGTTGTTGTGTTTTAAGACCTTGGGATCTTGTATATATGCTTGGGAGTTGTAATCTTCTATGTTGGATATAAAGTTAGATGGCATGCAATAATGGATTCTAGTTTACTTCTCTTATTGCATGTTGTGTGTTTATTAACTTGATAGTACAATTTGGTTATAGTTGTATCCACTACTTATAGTTAAAGCTAACATTGTCTTGCATACTTGTGTGCTATAAGTAGATTTTGTTATTCCAAGGCTCGAATGGCCTTGTGACCTTGGGTTGGCTATGGAAGTATTGAAAGATAGGTTGTATGTATTGTTGCTTGCGGTTCAAATGATATGTGTGACTATCTGCAGGTAACAGTTTAGTCCACGGTACAGAGGAGACTCTGTCCGAGTGACGGGTCCGGGCTTGACCTATAGCGTGGGGTTGGGTTCGGGGCGTTACATGTGTTCGTATCAACCTTGTTCACCTTATTATGTTTCAAGAAAAGGAGACTTGTCTAATTGAAAATACTAGGCAGACGAATCTAAAATTTTTATTAGCTAAGGAGAAAACAACTGTTGATTTCAAAACAGATATCTATCCATAATGAAAGGTAATGTAATATTCTCTTCTTCACGTTTGATATTTGACTATTTTGTGCAATTGTTTTTAAATATTTACTTCTTGTTATGTATGATAGTAGGGCTTTAATTTGGAGTGATGGTAAGACTAATCCACTTCATATGTTTGTCCATATTGTAATTTCTTCTGTGTCCTCCGAAAGTAACTAATTTTTCACGTGTTCTTGTTTTCTTGGTATTTCTTTTACAGTTGTATGATTTCTACACAAAAAGTTTGTATTTGTAGGAATTAAGGTGTAGGATTTAGGGTATAGGATTTAGAGTTTAGAGTATATACGAGTTAGGGTTTAGAGTATATGATTTGTTGTTTAGGTAATAAGATTTAGGTTTTGGTTTTTAAAGTTTAGGATTTAGAGTTTTAGGTATAGGATTTAGAGTTTAGAGTTTAAGATTTAGTTTTTAGAGTATAGAGCTTAGGGTTTATTGTTTAGGTAGAAGATTTAGGTTTACGGTTTAGAATTTAGGATTAAGGGGATTAAGCTGATATGGCTAGCATATTCTGTCATTGAAGATTTAATGAGGTATGTGTTTGTGTCAACCCTCTTCTTCATTTTATCTTTCAAGAAAAGAAGATTTGTCTAATTGAAAATATTTCGCAGATGAATTTGAAGTTTTTACTGGTTTAGGAGAAAATAATTGTTGATTTTCAAAATAGATATCTACCCATAATGAAAGGTGCTGAAAATATTCTCTTATTGACCTTTGATGTTTGACTGTTTTATCCAATTGCTTCTAATAATTCACTTCATGGATGATAGCATGGCTTTAATTTAGTGTGACAGTAAAACTTACCTACTTCATCAATTTTTCCATATTGTATTTTCTTTTTTGTCTATATTGTAATTTCTTTTGTGTCCTCCGAAAATAACTAGTTGTTCATTTGTTCTTGTTTTCTTGGTATTCTTTTACAGGTGTATGATTTCTACATGAAAGGTTTGTATTTGGAGGAATTAAGGTGTAGGATTTGGGGCATAGGATTTAGATTTAGAGTATATACGAGTTAGGGTTTAGAGTATAGGATTTATTGTTTAGGTATCAGATTTAGATTTAGGTTTAGGTTTTAAGGTTTAAGATAGAGTTTAAGGTATAGGGTTAGAATTTAGAGCTTAAGGTTTAGGTTTTATAGTCTAGAGTTTATGTTTAGAGTTTAGGTATAATATTTAGGTTTACAGTTTAGAATTAAGGATTTGGTGTTTAGGGATTAAGGGTTTAGGATTAAGCTAATATGCGTAGCATATTCGATCATTGAAGATTTGATATGGTATATGTTCGTGTCAACCTTCTTCTACTTATTATCATTCAATAAAAAGAAGATTTGTCTAATTGAAAATACTACGCAAGTGGATTTATTATTTTTACTGGCTGAGGAGAAAACAACTGTTGATTTCAAAATAGATATCCACCCATAATGAAAGGTAATGATCTTCACCTTTGATGTTTGACTGTTTTGTCCAATTGCTTCTAAGTATTTATTTCATGGGTAATAGCATGGCTTTAATTTGGGAGTGACTATATGACTTACATACTTCATCTATTTTTCCATATTGTACTTTCTTTTGTGTCGTCCCAAAAGTATCCAATTGTTCATTTGTTCTTGTTTTCTTGGTATTCTTTTACAGGTGTATGATTTCTAGTCGGAAGGTATGTATTTGTAGGATTTGGTGTTTAGCGATTAGGGGTTTAGGATTAAACTGATAGAGGTAGCATATTCTGTCATTGAAGCTTTGATAAATACGTGTTCGTGTCAACCTTCTTCTATTTATTATCTTTCAAGAAAACAAGACTTGTTTGATTGATAATACTAGGCGGGTGGATTTGAAATTTTTACTGGCTAACGAGAAAACAACTGTTGATTTCAAAACAGATATCTACCCATAATGAGAGGTAATGAAAATATTTTTTTTCTTCACCTTTGATGTTCCGTTTTGTGTAATTGTTTCGATATATTTACTTCTTGTTATGGATGATAACATGGCTTTAATTTGGAGTGACGGTAAGACTAATCTGCTTCATTTGTTTTTTCATGTTATAATTTCTTTTGTGTCCTTCGAAAGTAACTAAGCGTTCATTTGTTCTTGATATTCTTTTGCAGGTGTATGATTTCTACATTAAAGGTTTTTATTTATAGGAATTAAGGTGTAGGATTTAGGGTATAAGATTTATAGTTTAGAGTATATACGAATTAGGGTTTAAAGTATAGGATTTATTGTTTAGGTATAAGGTTTAGAAATAGGTTTTAAGGTATAGGATTTAGAGTTTAGAGTTTAAGGTTTAGGTTTTATAGTCTAGAGCTTATGTTTAGAGTTTAGAGTTTAGGTTTTATTGTTTAGGTATAAGATTTAGGTTTACGGTTTAAAATCTAGGAGTTGGTGTTTAAGGATTAGGGGTTTAGGATTAAGCTGATATGGCTTGTATATTTTGTCATTGAAGATTTGATAAGGTATGTGTTCGTGTCAACCTTTTTCTCCTTCTTATCTTTCTAGAAAAGAAGACTTCACTAATTGAAAATACTATGCAGGTGGTTTTGAAATTTTTACTGGCGAAGGAGAAAACAGTTGTTGATTTCAAAATAGATATCTACCCATAATGAAAGGTAATTAAAATATTCTCTTCTTCACCTTTGATGTTTGACTATTTTGTTCAATTGCTTCTAAGTACTTCATGGATGATATGGCTTTAATTTTGGAGTAACGGTAAAACTTACCTACTTCATCTATTTTTCCTTATTCTACTTTCTTTTGTGTCTTTCGAAAGTAACTAATTGTTCATTTGTTCTTGTTTTTATTGGTATTCTTTTTCAGGTGTATGATTTCTACATGAAAGGTTTGTATTTGTAGGATTTGGTGTTTAGGTATTAGGGGTTTAGGATTAAGCTGATATGGGTACCATATTATGTCATTGAAGCTTTGATAAGGTATATGTTCATGCCAATCTTCTTCTCCTTATTATCTTTCAAGAAAAGAAGACTTGTCTAATTGAAAATACTACGCAGGTAGATTTGTAAATTTTACTAGCTGAGGAGATAACAACTGTTGATTTCAAAAGATGTCTACCCATAAATAAAGGTAATTATGTGATTTTCTTTGACCTTATTTCTCAAATCCTTATCTCGTTGGTTATGTTGTCTCATACTTCTCTCACATGTTCTTTGTTTCTAGACTCTATCATCATCCTTCATATTGTGGGAATATTAGAATATACACAATTGTCCCACATCGAAAAATTAGTAACTTCAAGACTACCTTATAAGATCTTGGGCTACTCAACCTAGCACCAATTGGTTTTAGGATGGAACCTCATGATTCTTAACATGGTATCAGAGCTAGGCCCATGGTCTAGCTAGTCTTATTCATTTTCTGAGTGTGTCCCACATGTGTTTAATCTTCTATGTACAGCCCTTCCACGTGCGACCCATATCAAATCAAGTCTACGTGTGTTCAATGTTATCTTCTACGTGTGACCATCTCAAATCAAGTCACAAGTAAGGTAGAATGTTAGAATCTACACACTTGTCCAATATAGGAAAATTGGAAACTCCAATACCACCTTATAAGATCCTAGGTTACTCGCAAACCAATTGATTTTAGTATGGAAACTCATAATTCTTAACATCCTAGGCTACTCACAAACCAATTGATTTTAGTATGGAACCTCATAATTCTTAACAAGGAAAAATGCTACTTCTTTGAATTTAATTGTGAGAATTTTTTATGCATATCTGTAGTTGATCTTTTCAAATAGGTTGCTCCTTTCCTTTGATCATTAATGGACAAGAATTGATGATAACTCAAATTTAGATCATGGTAAAGAGTTATATGTATGTGTTATTTAATACTTTAAATAAAGTTGGTTGCACGATACTAATTATTCAGGACATCTTTTTAGTTTTTTATGTATCTGAGATTGGTACAATGGCTCATCCTATACATCCTCACTCTTACAACAAGGTTAGGTATCGACTTTGTTCTCTTAGCTTGGTTAGCTTATTTAGGTCACTTAGTTTGGCTTAGCTTAACTTAATTATCTTACTTTGCTTATTTACTTAGGTTAGTATAATTTAGTTGGCTTAGCTTACTTAGTTTCCTTAGTTTGCTTACTTAGCTTAGGTGACTTAGTTTGCTTACTTAGTTTACTTAGTTTGGCGTGTTTACTTAGTTTAGCTTGCTTAGCGTACTTATTTAGTCTACTTAGCTTAGCATAGCTTAGTTGGCTTAGCTTAACTTAATTAGCTAGTTTAGCTCAGGTAAGTTTCTTACTTTGTTTACTTAGCTTACCTTAGGTTAGCTTGCTTGCTACTTATTTAGCATAGCTTAGCTTACTTACTTTACTTAGCTTAGCTTACTTAGCTTACTTAGGCTTAGCTTAGCTTAGCTTACTTATCCTATCTTAGCTTAGTTTAGCCTAGGTTAGCTTAGCTTACCTTAGCTTACTCATCTTACCTTGGTCAGCTTGTTTACTTAGCTTAGCTGAGCTCAGCTTGCTTACTCAAGTTAGACTTAAGCTTATTAGTTAGGTTAGTTTAGCTTAGTTAGATTAGTTTAGCTTAGCTTATTTAGATAGTTTAGTTTAGTTTAGCTTAGTTACTTATCTTGCTTATTTAGGTTAGTGCTTAGTTTACTTAGGTTAGTTTAATTATTTAGTTTAGCTTAGGTTACTTAGCTTAGCTTGCTTATTTAGCTTAGTGACTTAGCTTACTTAGTTTAGCTTATTTTACGTATTGTTATTGAGTTTGCTTTATTTACTTACTTAGCTTAGCTTATTTAGTTTACTTAGCTAGCTCACTTAGCTTTTCTTAGCTCGACTTGGCCTTTTTTTTTTAAGTCGGGCAGGTTTGCTTATTTAGTTTGGCTTAATTTGGCTTTGCTTAGCTTGACTTACTTAGCTTAGCTTGCTTGTTTAGCTTAGTGACTTAGCTTACTTAGTTTAGCTTATTTTATTTAGGTTATTTGTTTAATAACTTACTTAGCTTATTTAATTAATTACTTAGCTTATTTGGCTAGCTTTCTTAGCTTACTTAGCTTAGTTGGCTTAGCTTAAATATTTAGCTTACTTCCTTAATTAGCTTACTTAGCTAGCTCACTTAGCTTTTCTTAGCTCGACGTACTTTTTTTTTTTTTTTTTTTAGTCGGGCAAGTTAGCTTATTTAGCTTACTTAGTTTGGCTTAATTTGACTTTACTTAGCTTAGCTTAGTTTAGTTTACTTAGCTCAGCTTAGCTTACCTTACTTACTTTTTTTTTTGGCTTACCTTACTTACTTACTTAGTTTAGTTTAGCTTACTTGTTTAAATTACTTAAATTAGCATACTTACTTACTTTGGCTTAGTTTACTTAGTTTTGCTTACTTATCGTAGCTTACAAACTTATCTACTTAGCTTAGTTTAGTTACCTTACTTTAGTTAACTTAGTCAGCTTATTTAGCTTACTTAGTTTAGGTAAACTTAGGCTTAGCTTGCTTACTTACTTAGCTTAGCTTACCTTAGTTTAGTTTGACTGACTAACTTAGATTACCTTAGCTAAACCTACTTACTTACTTAGTTTAGCTTAGTTACTTAGCTTACTGAACTTACTTAGCTTTCGCTTACAAATCTTACTTATACTTACTTAGCTTACTTAACTTTCATAGCTTAGCTTAGCTTAGTTTAGCTTAGTTTGCTTACTTAGCTTAGCTTAGCTTACTTATTTTACTTAGCTTCGCTAGCTTGCTCACTTTATTAGCTTACTTACTCAGCTTAGCTTAATTAACTAAATTAGTTTACTTACTTTAGCCTAGCGTAGCTTAGCTTGCTTAACTTAGCTTGGTTGAGCTTAGCTTACTTAGCTCGCTTACTTTACTTAATTTAGATTATTTATCTTAGCTTAGTTTACTTTGGCTTGACTTACATTAGCTTAACTTAACTTACTTGGCTAGTTAACTTACTTAGCTTATTTTGCCTTGGCTTAGCTTACTTAGGATTTCTTTCTTACCTAACTTTCTTAGCTTAGATTAGGTTACATAACTTAATTATTTAGAGCTGAGCTTAGCTTAGCTTAGCTTACTTAAGCTTAGTTCAACTTACTTAGCTTATACTTGCTTACCTTAGCTTAGCTTAGTTGCTTACTTCTTATTTAGCTCAGCTTACTTATTTACTTACGTAGCTTACTTACGTACTTGGTTTACCTTACCTAATTTAGCTTACTTCTTATATAGCTTTTACCATAGCTTAGCTTACTTACATAGCTTAGCTTAGTTTACTTCCTTACTTAGCTAGCTTACTTATGGGCATTATTGAACACATTGTTGGCCATGTAGTGGGATGTGTTTCAATAGCGATCCAGTCATTCTGCACATTATAGTAATTTCACCAAGCTTTTGTATTGAACTATATTGTAAAAACGTATGTAAGCAATAATAAGCTTGTTGATAGTATGTGTATATATATATATTTCTCAATATGGTGTCAATATATCATCGTCAAATTGTAGCTAGATTCTTTTGAATACAGCGCATTCTGTCTTTTGCCCAAACGTGCTGGTTTGAATCTAGCTCATGACAACCTTTTTGGTAAAAACCTAATAATCAGATATTTGTTTGTTTTTTCCATGCAATTTCCTCTTAATTTATTCCACCTTTGGAACTTCTTTCTTTCCTTCCTTCCTCTCTTTCTAGTAGTCTGTTCGATTCTTCATCTCCTTACGCATGTGCTCAGGAAGCATACTTAACCTGTTCTCCCTACTATCTTGTTGCTCTCTGGATCCTAGTGGGAGGGAGGGATGGGTTTTCCATGGATGGTTTGTGATGTCATTATCATCCGGATCCTAGTTTTGTTTTTGGAAGGTGTTAAATGTCTGAATGTTAGAAATTAGTTTCTCTGTAGCATACATGCATAGAGAGCTCAAGATAATTTTTGATTAACAAAAAGATTAGTTCATCTAGACAAAACAGTACCTCTGCAAGTCACTTATTAGAGCTCAGCAAATTCTTAAGAAGTTTAGTGAATTTTATGATGGCAAACATCATTAGACTCATTTTTTGGTTGTCTAATCTGCAGGGGAACACTCAATTTGATTTTTTTATTTTTCTCTTATTTTTTATTTAATTCTTATTGCTCGCTTCTCTTCTAAAGATCTTAATTCGTAGTATCATATAATGATTTAAGCTTTGCAAGTTTCTTGGGAAAATTTAGTCATCTGAATCTTGTTACACTAATTGGCTACTACTGGGAAGATAAGCAATTTGTTTGTTTATGAGTGCATGCAGAACGGAAGCTTAGAAAACCATCTCTTCAAAAGTAAGTAGTAAATGGCTCTTTAAACACTTCATATATAGTCAATTTAGTTAGTCATCTTAATGTATGTAGTTACATAATAAGATTGACAGTGTGTTGTTGTGTGATGCCCGGGAATTTTATCACAATTCCTATATAATTGTTGCATATTTACTTGAGCATTCTTATGTGTATCACCTCCCTCGCTGGGCAACATTGTTGCTTACTCCTCATTTAACATGTTTCAGGAGAAGCTGAGGTGAATCCCCAGCTAGTAGTAGTAGAGGAATAAGACGAAGTGCAAGTAGATCAGATTCCTTGATTCCTGTGTGATAAGGTTGATCATATGTGAAGTTGCGTGGAGTTGTTGTTAGTTGTTGTGTTTTGAGACCTTGGGATCTTGTATATATGCTTGGGAGTTGTAATCTTGTATGTTGGATATAAAGTTAGATGGCATGTAATAATGGATTCTAGTTTACTTCTCTTATTGCATGCTTGTGTGTTTATTAACTTGATAGTAGAATTTGGTTATAGTTGTATCCACTACTTATAGTTAAAGCTAACATTGCCTTGCATGCTTGTGTGCTATAAGTAGATTTTGTTATTCCAAGGCTCGGATGGCCTTGTGACCTTGGGTTGGCTATAGAAGTATTGAAAGATAGGTTGTATGTGTTATTGCTTGCAGTTCAAATGATATGTGTGACTATCTGTAGGTAACAGTTTAGTCCACGGTATAGAGGAGACTCTGTCCGAGTGACGGGTCTGGGCTTGACCTATAGCATGGGCTTGGGTTCGGGGCGTTACATTTAGGTGGTATCAGAGCTACTTGAATGCATGAAGCCGGGTTAACTTCCTCGGCATGTGGGTAGAGGTCTATATGTGAAAGTTGAACTACGTGACTATGTGATTGTTTAATTGCCTAAGTGCTTGGGTAAAAGACATGCTAGCATGTAATAGGAATAGTAAAGCATTATATGATATGAATATGAAAATTTTAGAATGCTTGTTAAGTGTTTTATATGTTATCTTATGTGAGTAAGATGTTTTGAAAACAATGTGCATATTATCTTTGCATTATCTATTTGCCTATTATAATACTATACTCTTCTAGCATCGAGATGAGGAGAAAGGGAAGACCGAGGAGAGAGCCGGAGGAAGCTCCTAGGCAGGATGTACTTGGGCAAGGTGCAGGGGCAGCAGGGAATGTACCGCAGGGTCAAGAACCGAGCAATGCACAGATTCTAGCTACTATGGCCACCGCTATGAACTATAGCTCAGTTTGTGACTCAGCAGGGTCAGGCAGGGGTTGGTAGAGGTAATCAGGCAGCTAGAGCAGAGGGTAGTGGTACTGCTGGGGGTAATTTGTATGACAAATTCTTGCACCACGGGGCGTACAGTTTCTATGGTGAGCCAGATGACATGAAAGTTGAGATGTGGTTGAGCAAGTTTGAGAAAGTCGCTGCGATACTCGAGTGCAATGATGAGAGAAAGATTACTTATGCTGCATTCTTATTGGAGGGTGACGCCGAGGAGTGGTGGCGTACTGTTAGAGATAAATGGGATGCTGAGAGGGTACAACATTTGTGGGCTGACTTTGTTCGTGAGTTCAGGGACAAGTATGTGTCTGTGATAGCTCGCGAGAGACATCAAGAGGAATTCATAGCTTTGAGGCAGGGAAACATGACTGTAGATCAGTATGAGGCTACTTTCACTAGACTTTCTCGATATGTGTCGGTTTTAGTGCAGCCGGAGGACATGAAGATTCAAAGGTTTATCACAGGGTTGAGGAGTGATATTATGCTTAATCTGTTTTCGCAGGATTATCCGAGTTATGCTGCAGTAGTCAGGGCCACATCGAGGTACGAGAAACGTAAGGCAGATGTATTGGCCCAGTCTAGTCAGTCAAGTAAACGACAGTATCAGTCTCAGAGTCAGGGCTACCAGAGACAGTATCAACAGTCTGTTCAGATTTAGCAGCCGAGGCAGACCCAGAGCTACCCAAGACCAGTTCAGGCGCAGTCACAGCCGAGACCAGCTCAGAGCCAGCCACAGGGACAGTCACAGACCTGACCAGTGACCACTAGATATCAGCAGGGTAGTTCTGCTACATCTACTTATAGGACTCCTACAGAAGGTGCTACTGCCAAGAAAAACCAGCAGTGCAATCATTGCAATAGCAAGGGCCACACGGAGGCAGAGTGTTGGAGGAAATTGGGCCGATGCATGGGATATGGCAGTGATCAGCATAGAGCTAGAGATTGTCCCAGGTTTAAACAGGGACAGGTTCAGACTTCCGGCCAGGGTGCTTAGACTAGAGCTTCAGAAGCAGGTACTATTCCACGAGGCCAGGCATGGGTATTTGCACTTGATCAGGAGGAACTTCCAGACACGACGGTGGTGGTGGAAGGTACTTTTCTTATTAATAGTTAGCCAGTAGTAGTTTTGATTGACACCGGGACTACACATTTATTCATTACTCCTGCATGTGCACAATCTGCTACTTTAAAAGTTGATAAATTGTCGTATGTGATTGAAGTAGTTAGTCCTATGGGTATTAAATGTGTTACGGAGTCTGTATGTAGAAATTGTGATATTTGTATTGAGGGTCACATGTATCCTATTGACTTGATTATTATGCCATTTCAAGACTTTGAAGTTATCTTGGGGATAGATTGGTTGGGTCGATATTATGCATGTTTGGATTATAGGAGGAAAATTTTAACTTTAGAAGTACCTGATCAACCTGTTATTAAGATTACTGGGAGTCGAAAATCTACGGGGACTCTTATCATATCATCTATTAAAGCTACTAAAATGCTGAGTAAAGGTTGTGATGCATACTTAGCTTATTTAATTAATCAGCCTAGGGATAAATTGAAACTGAATGAAGTACCTGTTGTAAAAGATTTTTCGGGGGTATTTCCTGAGGAGTTTCCAGGGTTACCACCTGACCGAGAGATAGAGTTTGTGATTGATTTATTGCCAGGGACTAATCATATTTCTAGAACCCCATATAGAATGGCTCCCCTTGAGTTGCAAGAGTTGAAAATTAGCTACAGGGTTTACTTGAAAAGGATTTTATTCAGCCTAGTTCATCACCTTGGGGTGCTCCTGTGTTATTTGTAAATAAGAAAGACGGAACTCTGCGTTTGTGCATTGATTATAGGGGTCTTAATTAGGTGACGGTGAAAAATAAGTATATTTTACCCTTGATTGAGGAATTGTTTGATCAGCTGCAGGGTGTTGTTGTATTCTCTAAATTTAATTTGAGATAGGGTTATTATCAGTTGAAAATTCAGAAAGATGATGTACCCAAGACTACTTTCAGAACCAGGTACGGCCACTATGATTTGTTGTATTACCATTTGGGTTAACAAATGCTCCAGCTGCCTTTATGGATTTGATGCAGAGAGTGTTTAGACCATACCTGGATATATTGGTCTATTCTAAATCTGAGGCAGAGCATGAAGAACACTTGAGAATTGTGCTTCGAACACTGCAAGAACATAAATTGTTTGTCAAATTTAGCAAGTGCGAATTCTGGTTGAAACAGGTTGTCTTTTTAGGCCATATCATTTCCAGGAGGGAATATCTGTAGATCCTGCGAAAATCGAGGTAGTCATGTCTTGGAAAAGACCCGAAACTGTCACAGAAGTTCGTAGTTTCTTGGGATTGGCTGGTTATTATAGGCGGTTTGTTAAGGACTTTTCAAAAATTGTGGGGCCATTAACTTCCTTAACTCATAAGAAAATTGTATTTAACTGGGATGATAAATGCGAAGCCAGTTTTCAAGAATTAAAGAAGAGACTTACTGCGGCTCCTATCCTTGCATTGCCTGAGGGAACAGATAACTTGGTGATCTACAGTGATGCTTCGAAAGAAGGTTTAGGCTGCATTCTTATGCAAAATGGTAAGGTGATAGCTTATGCCTCTAGAAAATTGAAACCATACAAACTCAATTATCCTACACACGATCTTGAACTTGCTGGTGTTGTCTTTGCTTTGAAGAAATGGCGTCATTACTTGTGGGGTAATCAATTTGAGATATTTACTGATCATAAAAGTCTAAATTATCTATTTCTCAAAAGGATTTGAATATGAGGCAAAGGCGTTGGTTGGAATTGTTGAATGATTATAATTGCACCATTAGTTACTTGCCAGGAAAAGCTAACACTGTTACAGATGCATTGAGTCGAAAAGCTTCCGTGGCTAGTTTGATGATAAAGGACTAGGAGTCTGTGGAGGAGTTGTGCTTGTGGAAACCGAAGGCTTTTAGAATAGGTATCCAATTTGCTAGCTTACAAATCCGGTCTTTATTGCTATCTAGAATCAAAGAAGTGCAATAGTCAGATCCTCAGTTATTGAAACTTCTAGAGAAGTCCAAAGGGGGAGAGTCCGACTTCAAGTTGAATGATGATGGACTACTCAGGTACAGGAATAGAATCTGCATTCCTAGTGATTCAACTGTGAAAGATGAGATTCTTGCTGAGGCTCATGGTTCTAAATACACGATTCATCCCGGTAGCACTAAGATGTACAGGGATTTAAAGCAGAGTTTCTAGTGGAACAACATGAAAAGGGAGATAGCTGATTATGTGGCGAAGTGTTTGACTTGTCAGAAAGTTAAGGCGGAGCATCAGAGACTGGCAGGATTGATGCAACCATTAGAGATTCTGGTATGGAAATGGGACCAGGTTACTATGGACCTTGTATCGGATTTACCGAGGTCACCGTGAGGTAATGATTCCGTCTGGGTTGTGGTAGACAGGTTGATGAAGACTTCTCATTTTATTGCTACAAAGAAGACAGATTCCCTTGATAAATTAGCCGAGCTTTATGTTGAAAATATTGTGAGATTGCATGGAGTTCCATCTCAGATAGTGTCGGACAGAGATCCCAGGTTTACATCACAGTTCTGGCAGAAACTACAAAAGACTTTGGGGACTAATCTGAATTTTAGTACTGCATATCACCCGCAGACAGATGGCCAATCTGAGAGGACTATCAGGATTTTAGAAGACATGTTGCGAGCTTGCATTCTAGACTTCAGAAAGAGTTGGGAGAAGTATTTGCCTCTTGCAGAATTTTTCGACAATAACAGTTATCAGGCTACCATTGGTATGGCACCTTACGAGGCACTTTATGGGCGAAAATGTAGGTCTCCATTGTATTGGGACGAAGTAGGTGAAATGAAAACTGTTGATCCAGCTATTTTACCTGAGATGATCAAGATGGTAGATAATGTGAAACTTATAAAGAAGAGAATGCTTACAGCATAAAGTCGACAGAAGAATTATGCTGATAGACGCCGACGAGACTTGGTATTTTCAATGGGTGATCGTGTATTCTTGAAAGTCTCTCTGCGTAAGGGTTTGATTCAACATAGAAAGGGAGGTAAACTCAGTCCTAGATATGTGGGGCCGTTTGAAATCATTGAGAAGGTTGGAGATTTAACTTATAGATTGGCATTACCTCCGAGTTTGGGTAGGATTCATGATGTATTCCATGTGTCGCTGTTGAGGAAGTATAATCCTGATCCTTCGGATGTTATTGAGCCAGAACCGTTGGAGATTGATGAGTCTTAGACATATGTTGAAAAACCTCTTCGAGTGGTCAACAGGAAGATTCAGGAACTTCGAACCAAGAGTATTCCTATGGTGAAAGTTCTTTGGGATCATCATGGGGTTGAGGATGCCACTTGGGAGCGAGAAGACCATATAAAAGAAAAGTATCTGGAGCTATTTGCTGAAACATGTAAGAATTACGAGGACGCAATTAATTTAAGGGGGAGAGGGTGTGATGCCCGAGAATTTTATCACAATTCCTATATAACTGTTGCATATTTACTTGAGCATTCTTATGTGTATCACCTCCCTTGCTGGGCAATATTGTTACTCACTCCTTATTTAACATATTTTAGGAGAAGCTGAGGTGAATCCCCAGCTAGTAGCAGTAGAGGAAGAAGACGAAGTACAAGTAGATCAGATTCCTTGATTCCTGTGTGATAAGGTTGATCATATGTGAAGTTTGCGTGGAGTTGTTGTTAGTTGTTGTGTTTTGAGACCTTGGGATCTTGTATATATGCTTGGGAGTTGTAATCTTGTATGTTGGATATAAAGTTAGATGGCATGTAATAATGGATTCTAGTTTACTTCTCTTATTGCATGATTGTGTGTTTATTAACTTGATAGTAAAATTTGGTTATAGTTGTAGTTTACTTCTCTTATTGCATGATTGTGTGTTTATTAACTTGATAATAAAATTTGGTTATAGTTGTATCCACTACTTATAGTTAAAGTTAACATTGTCTTGCATGCTTATGTGCTATACATAGATTTTGTTATTCTAAGGCTCGGATGGCCTTGTGACCTTGGGTTGGTTATGGAAGTATTGAAAGATAGGTTGTATGTGTTGTTGCTTGCGGTTCAAATGATATGTGTGACTATTTGCAAGTAACAGTTTAATCCACGGTACAGAAAAAATTATGTCCGAATGATAGGTCCAGACTTGACCTATAACGTGAAATTAGATTCGAAGCGTTACATGTTGCGTCTGCAAAGGGTGGAGAACCACTTCCCTGAAATCACATTTTGTCCAATAAAAATTGCTAAATTTCTCACTTGGTCACCCACAAAATTATTTCTTTATTGGAGATTCGAGAAATCAAATTGAGTTAGTAAATTTAAAATCTTTCACGCCTTCATTATCTTAGTAGACAAAATGCACATAGTGCTCACGATCGAACTTACTTTACTATCGGAAATCCTGAAATAAATCATACAGATTTCGTTGATAAACCTTAAATTACGAAAATAAATTTTAGGGGACAAAAATGAGAATTTGTAACTTTTTAGGGAAAAATCCAATTGGCCATAAAATCTGATGAAGAATTTCAAAAGTACATAAAACAAATTCCAACCAATCCTTTTTATGGCCAATATTTTCTGCACACCAAATAACAAAACAAAACATCTCGTAACCTTAACAATTTGCCACCATAAACAAAATGGCCACCTCACATCTCTCCGACCACATTTTCCGGCCAACCCCACACCGGAGCACCACTTTCCGGCGCCTCCCCATCACTAGCCTCAGCCTCACCACCACTTTTTTCCATCCACCCAAATACACCAAAACTAGTAGCTTAGTAATAAAGAAGAACAAAAAGTCAAACAAGTGGGTGGTAAGGCTAAGCTTAGTTGACCAAAGCCTGCCAAAACCAACAGTGGACATGAAAAAGTTGGTTGACTTCTTGTATGAGGACTTGCCACACCTGTTTGATGATCAAGGCATTGATAGAAATGCATATGATGAACGTGTCAAGTTTAGAGACCCCATTACTAAGCATGATAGCATCAGTGGGTATCTTTTCAATATTGCTATGTTGAAGAAGCTTTTCAGCCCTGATTTTCAGTTGCACTGGGTTAAACAGGTACGCTTTTCTTCATATTTAGTCGAGTAGTGTAAATGACCCGGGATTCGTTTTTGAGCTTAACATGTGAACTGTTTTTAATGTTTGAATGGGTCTTTTGTTATTCAGGATTGATACCATAGTTAATGACTACTTTATTTAAAGATTTGAAATGTTATAGAAAGAGGTTATTATATTATTTATTATATTCAATATTTTCGTGCACGTTGTGCCTGATAGACAGACAGAACAAAACTATAGGCCAGGCAGTGGAGAGTTTTTTACCCGGTAGCCTGCTGCCAGTTGTATCGACCCGAGTCCAACTATTAACTTAAATTTGCTTTCACCATAATGAAAAATCCAAGTCACCATAAACGGATCATAAATCGTGTGTAGAATCAATCTGGGATAGGATTTCACACATAATATCTGATGCACGGGGTATAATTTCTTGATTGTTTGTGTGTGTTCAAGAATGGACAAGAGTTTTACTAACTTTAAACACGTTCAATAAGAAGAGTCTGTATTTTTGAAGTATTTATATCATCATTAGGACCACAATTTCAAACAAATGAAAGTATCTGTTCTTAGTAAAAGTTACTAAAATGCATAGTGTTATGTCATTTTAGTTTAGGATGTTACATCTGTTGATTATTCGAATTTTTTCTCTTGGATTACTCTTGTGATATTGACCAAAATAACAGAAGATCACTCTTTTGATTGTCGGCAATTAATACTTGCATGATTCAACAAATGCACGGTTACACTTGTGATTTGAGCCAGTTTATACTTGCATGATTCATCGAATACACGGTTACACTAGTGATTTGAGACAATTTATGCTTGCTCTGACGTAAGAATGATTGAACACACATAAGGTTGAATAAGAAATCAAAAATCGATACATCATTTACTTTTATAGGATAGATTTGAAGCGCAGTAGCAGCTTGTTCTTTCATTTGCACTATCCTTTTTTTAATTGATTTTTCCAGATGAGAAACAAAATTCCGCACTGCTGCTGAGTTCTGTTCTCTCTTCGTCGGATTTGAAGCACTTTTTTCCAAAATTTACAGGATATAGGAATCACATATTTTGTGCTGCAAAGTGAACTATCATTGGTATTTCGCAATCATCTTACATTGACATCTATCCTCTATTCATGGAACCAAATTATGCTTTTAAACTGCCATTGCATGTGATACTATGACTCTGTTTCCTGCATATTTCAGTTGCCCCCTGGTATTGCATCAGAACATACGTTCTCTTCTAAATCTAACTCGTCTAAGTGCTGTATGTGTAGTTTTGGTCAACAGATTTCACATTTAAGTATAATTCCGATTAACTAAATTTTGTTTTCAATTGATGGAATTTCTGCAAAACAGGAATCTCTATGGTTCATTTAATGTCTATAACTAGGGCTTTTTTGACTCATTGAAATGCTGTAGACAGGACCTTACGAAATAACCACAAGGTGGACTATGGTGATGAATTTTGTGCTTCTGCCATGGAAACCTGAGTTAGTCTTCACTGGTACTTCCGTAATGGGCATCAATCCAGAAACAAATAAATTTTGCAGCCACGTGGTAAGATTTTCCTCAAAAGCATTGGCGAGGAACTCAATATTGCAGATTGCCTTGACTAGTTGTTGAATTAACCTTTACTCTTTAAAATGTTTGTAGGATTTTTGGGATTCAATAAAGAACAACAACTACTTCTCTCTAGAAGGGTTGTTGGATGTCATGAAGCAGGTCTGTATTTGTGTAATACGTTAATCTGTTTGCTTAACAACATTCAAGCCTAATCGTATGCAAACAATATTTTCTAACAGTTGCGGATTTACAAGACGCCAGACTTGGAATCACCCAAATATCAGATACTGAAAAGGACTGCAAATTACGAGGTTCCTAGCATTTTCTTGAAGTATCTCTATTGCTGCCATTGTTTTATTCATGTAACCTAACATAGTGATAGCCTTAAGATGTTTACGCATTTGTCCTTTCAGACCTGTGGACACAAGGTGTCCAATGCTGATCATTTATTTCATGTGTAAATGATGGTCATAATCCTGAAGTATTCTTTACAGTTAGTTGATATCATCCGTCATTGCCACAGCCATGCAGATCTTTTTCAACTGCTTCAAGATGTATCACTCAAAAGTTTTCATATCAAATTCATGAAATATTTGGTCAGAAACATAGAAATTTCGTTGTATTCTATCAATAGATCAGATTTCCTCACATGATTACAGGTGAGAAAGTACCATCCATTTATTGTTGTAGAAACAGATGGTGACAAGCTCTCAGGCTCGTGTGGTTTTAATGATGTTGCTGGGTGAGTTTTTTTCCAAATCCAAGTAGTCTACTATATCTTTATAGTTCTTAGACTTTCTTGCTTGTTCAGATGATCTAATCTCGACCTCTACCTGCAATAGCTATATCTTTGGGAAGAATTCTGCCACTGAGAAGATACCCATGACAACTCCTGTCTTTACTCAAGCATTTGATGCAAATGCATCCAAAGTGTCAATCCAGATAGTGCTTCCACTGGAGAAAGATATGAGCAGGTAAAGTTTGAGGTTCATCACATGTTAAGTATTGACATGGTCACATTAAGAGAAAGACATTAGTGGTCTTTCTAATGACATAAACAATGCATTTAGAATGATCAACATGCTGGAATAAATTTCACTTCTTTTATGCTACTTCGCATTTTGTAAACAATCCAACGATACGTGATATTGTCAACAGTTTACCAGCTCCCAATCAAGAAGAACTTAGCTTGAGAAAGGTAGAAGGAGGGATTGCTGCAGTCTTAAAGTTCAGCGGAAAAGCAACAGAAGATATTGTCAAAGAGAAGGAGAACGCACTCCGATCTAGTCTTGTAAGAGATGGTCTCAGACCTACATTAGGTTGTTTGTTTGCTCGCTACAATGATCCTGGCCGGACGTGGAGCTTCGTAATGGTATGAGATAATAGTGTTCTCTTTTGTTTTAGAATTGCTTAAAATGTTATGAGATGATCATTATCAGCAATTATGTAAGGTAGACCATCCTCTTCTCTCTCCCTCAGACCTCCACATGCAGGTTATTAACTTCAAAATTTAAACAATCTTTTGCTCGATGAAAACAATTCTCTTACTTTTTGCATTGAATAAGTGAGGCTAAGATGAAGTAATGAATGTGGAGGTGTTCATCCCCTCACTATTTCGTCAAGGGTATAACTCGCCCTGGAAAATGCTGACCCTCTGCATATGTATTGAGATCTATCATACACCACTGCATCGGCAATTACTCAGCGCCAGCAATTTTCATCCAGCAATTAGTCAGATTAATATATTTACCTTTGAATCATCATTGTGTGTAGCATATGGAAAATGATGTATGACTGCAACAACTGTACATGTTTAAATGTTGCATTATGTAATAAGGTTCATGATTTTACATCCTTCTTATCATTGTTCTGCTAATGCATTTCCTGAATATCCTTCTTACTATTATTTCCTGGTTTGTCTCGCTGACAGAGGAATGAAGTGCTTATATGGCTCGAAGATTTCATGTTAGAGTAATCGGCTGGCCATTGATCTGACTGCCCTGATTCCGCTTCTCAGAATTGCTAGCTTTGTCCAGTTTAAGTATCACAAGAAAGTTTCCAGAATATTCATCTCAGTTGTCTGAATAGTCGCATAATGTAGAACAGTTGTATAAGAAGGAAGAGATTTGGAAACTCGAACAGGCTTGCTGCCATATTGTTATGTTGTTACAACACAGCCAATGTAAGGTACTTGAAGGGAGTTAATTGTTTCCAATTCTTTTTGTTTTTGCTTCATAGTTTGAAGCGTCAATTTTTGTGATGAGAAGTCTTGAATAGCTTTTGATAGAATCATTTCATACTATATTTGTCACGCTCGCAGACGAGACTGATATTATAGGTATTAGAAAATAACTAATTGGGCCTCAAATCAATTGACTCAAAATGGTTAAACTCAAGTTCTCTTATATACCCACTTATAAATCACTTATATACACTATCTTTCACCGATGTAGGACATTACGCATACCTTTGTTAAGGACTTAACGTCCTCGTTGGAGGTTCACATACTCGGAACTAATTAGGAGGTACAGGATTCTAAAGGTGATTCTTACGGTCTCAGGACCAACCAAGTGATGTAAAATTCAAGACTATACTTTTGAAAATAAAGATTTGAGATCTGTGCCACAACTAGTAATCCTTGATGGTAAATTAGTTTTGCACAATGAAAATTGTTATGGTTGATTGTTTGCTCGAAACTTGAATTGCTCCGGGGCAATGCAATGCCTGCTATCTCAAATTTTGGTTTCGTATCCTGAAGTAGTGGACCGAGGCAACGATGAAGGCACCTCCGGCTTGTGGCACTGCTGTTAGATGAGTGGGTGTGTCGGAGGGGTGTGTTAGGGAAGAAAAAAGAGATATCATAAAAAAATGGGAAAAAAAAAAATTATAGTTAAATGACTATTTTGCCCTTCAAAAGATGATCATGTGCACAACACATGACTATTTTGCATCCAATTCTAACAACAAAGTAACAGAAATTACTCACTGTGTCACTTTTTACAAATATTAGGGATTATTTATGTCACTTTTATAACAATAAAGACTAAATTAAAAATTAAAGACAACATGAGGGACTATTGATAAAATTTGCCCTAATGCGAAGTACCCCTTTATGTTTCAATTACTTTGTTGACAACCCTGCTATTTCAAGGAAAAAATAATCATTTCAACTTTTCTATTAACAAGATTAGTCAAAATGAGTTCAGGGAACAATGTGCAATATTTTGACAAAACCCAAGGGCTATTTTCACACTTAATGACATGACACAGGAAGGTAGGGTGTAACTTCGACATATCATAAAGTATAATTTTGACATATTATAAGAGTTATCATGCAATTTATTCCAAGTTTAATGATTGACACAGTAAAAATTTTAAACCCTAAATTTTAAATGATAATGACTCTCTAATAAGTTAGACTTCAGAACGTCTAGCCTCACCCCTTTCTCATTCTCACCTCATTTTTAACTCTCTTTCACTTGGCTTTACCTTATTTTTTATCTCTTCTACACGTGTTCGGACATTTGAGAAAGAATTCCCCCCTAATTGGTACATCAAAGAAATTTTTTTCATCCAAAGCACACCGCCTAATCACAAGCTAAAAGATAAGGTGACATGGCTTGCCACGAGTAAAAGTAGAATTAGCACATTTACAAGTTTATTTCATTTGATCATTTCTTCAGGTTTAGATGAGAAGTTTTGTCCGTTCGTCTGACAGATTAATTCATATCTCACATGTAAATGTAGAATTTATTTTCACATTTATTTAAATCAGTCTATCTGAATAAATTAAATATTTGTTTTTTAGATGAAAAACATTTCTAACTTTAAGTATATCTAACGTAATTATAATTAAAGTGAGATCTTATTATAAATAAAAAAAAAATTAAGCGGAAAAAGATTTATCTAACACTTGAAAATATATAAGAAAAGAAAGACACAAACACAAAAGAAGAAAGAAAAAGCAAAGGAAAAAGGATAGAAAAAGTGCAAAAACCAAACAGAACCTACAAGAAACCCAAGGTTTCTGAGCAGTGCTTCAGCTACACTAGAAAGGCCCTCAATCTATCACGCGCGCGTGTATATAAATACATATACATTTATACATATAACTCATATTATTGATCGGAGGGAAAAAGTCGAAAACATGGCGACGATGGAGATCGAGAAGAGAAGAAGCGAAGCGGTGAGAGAAGAGAGCTGTTCGGCGAAGGCAACGAAGCAAGGCGAAGGATTAAGGCAATACTATATGCAACACATCCACGATCTGCAGCTCCATGTTCGTCAGAAGACTCACAATCTCAACCGTCTTGAAGCTCAACGCAACGAGCTCAACTCCAAAGGTTCTCAACATTTCTTTCCTAATTCAATTTCCTAAATAATTGCAAACCCTAATCCTATAATTGTCAGTTTTTTTTTTTATAATTTTGTTTTTGCTATGATTGATTATAATTGTTTTTGTGGTGGCAAGTGATTGAAACCCTAATTTACATGCCCTAATTGTAAATTGGTGGTACGTTGGACCTTTGATATAAAACTGTACCTGTGCCCATATGCTTATATGCACACACACACGCGCGCGCGCGCGCGTACTTTTATATGTATAAGTTGTGGCGTCCTATATTGGTGGGGGACATGATAAGGGAGTGGTTTATAAGTGGGTCGCATGAGTTTAAGTAATAACTTGGTTAACCATTTTGGTTTGTGCATTTGACACCCAAGAAAGGGTCTTGATGTTGGTCTGAGGCGTGACAGTAAGTACACTGTAGCTATATATATTAGTGGCATGTTTGTTTTTTCATATGTATGTTTGGTGAATGTAGCAATGTGTATGTACTTTTATAGTTAAAGAGCGTGAGCTCCATCTGTGGTTGGAACATAAATGATTTTGTGAAGCATGATGTAATTCTGATTTTTATTTGTACGGGCTGTTTTCTTGGTGGTATGCTGTTTTTGGCATGGTATGTTTGTAATTCCCTTTTGTTTACAATATATAGCGTTATGCAAAGACTCATAATGTAAATCGAATTGGCGCAGTATGCTACAATCATGACTCATTTTTGAATCTATATTTAAATGGAAAAATGCAACTTGTCGGGTTGGAGTTGTTGAATTTCCTTTTGAATAGCTTAAAAATTAAGAATGATAACCCTTTTTAAGCATTAGCTGGAGTACAGGACCTTGACACTCATACAACGACCATTAAAAATAAATACTTATCGTTGGGAAAAGAGAGATACAGTTGTGTTACGGATGATTGTCCACCCGTCCAAGGGTGGGGGTTGGCAGTCATGGTCGATGCCTTAATGTTGTCAAACATTAGTAGAAAAATAAGTAAAATGTTTTAATGCCATCTATATACCAACACAAAGATGTGGGCATATCTAGTTACTTCTCAAAAAAAAAAAAAAAAAAAAAGATGTGGGCATCTCTAGTTAATGGTTTGTGAGTGTCTTAGCTATATCATCCATGATATTATGCTCATTATTATTATTGGCAGTGAGAATGCTGAAGGAAGAGTTGCAATTGCTCCAAGAGCCTGGATCTTATGTTGGTGAAGTTGTCAAAGTCATGGGAAAATCGAAGGTCTTGGTCAAAGTAAGTTTTCTTTTATTTTCAGCATGCTCGTATGAAGAATTATTTTTGCTTATGAAATAGAATATTTTTAAACGATGTGTGAACCATCTTTAATACTTGACACACAGTAAAAGACGGGATTCTGTCTTTACTTGCATCATCTTGCTCATGGATAAATTGACGCTTTATGCATCGATTGATGTGTTGCAGACAGTGCCTTTCGTTTTTGCATGGTAATGCCTCATTAGCATCCATAATATTATCCGAATGTGAACTTGCTGTCTGAAACATCTTTGCTTCGTAATATATTAGTATACATAACTTGCGCATCAGGATCACCTTTGAAAGCTGTGAGGCCACACATCATTGTGATATTACATGAGGAGATAAATTTAGCGTCATGAAACTATGCAGATTAGGATAAGATCTTAAACCTACAAGAATTCTACCTGATGAACGGAATAGGAGAGCTTTTGAAGGGAAAGAGTTGTCTATTTCTTTTTTGAAGTATTATTGGCTTCATGATCTCTGTTTTAGGACTAGGGCTCTTTTAATTTGATATGGATAGCTATCATACAAGAACGTTAGATAGTTTAAATAGTTGATGTAAATATTTTGGGTTTTCATCCCCTTGGTGCATATCAGTAAAATTCTTTACTTCTCAAAAAACAAAATTTATTATGTTGAATGTTTGCATTTGTGAATTCAATGCAGGAGAAGATTTGTTTTATGACCTTAGCCTGAATAGTGTTGATCTCTACTTCACTTTCTAATCTTCTGCCATGTGAAAGAAAGAGGAAATCTCTGTTTAGAGATAACCAAGTTAAAAAGTATGAATACAAAATAGTGATGGATGAGGAAAGGATGGATTGCAATTATTGCAATTACATTTTGAAACTCTTGAGACTTGTAGAACTGGTATGCCAGCTTGACTGAGATGTGATGGCTTGGTGGAAATTTTTTGTCTAGTGGTGGTCATATCTTCTTTTCTCTGGAAATGTTGTAGCTCAATGATTGAAGGGGGATGCAATGTCCAAAAACTTGAACTAATTAAGACAAAACAGGTCTTAACTTTTTCTTTAGGCTTCTTTGTGTCTTGAATTTATTGTATTCCCTGCATATTCAGGGATTTCGGCGAGTCAATATAATCTTCCTAATGGCCTCAGACAGCTTGGAGTATATTCTCCTTTACCTTCTTATAGATTTCCTTTCTATTAAAGATGATTCTGAGGAATACGAATTTATGATCAACAACATTCACACAGGAATGAAACACATTGTTTTCCTTGTTATTATTATTGGATTCTTTGGTAATCACTATTGAAATGTTGGATTCCTTGGCTACCAGGTTCATCCAGAAGGGAAATATGTTGTTGATATTGATAAAAGCATTGATATCACAAAGATCACTCCATCAACCAGAGTCGCTCTTCGCAATGACAGCTACGTTCTTCATCTGATTTTACCCAGCAAAGTGGATCCCTTGGTCAACCTTATGAAAGTTGAAAAAGTTCCCAACTCTACCTATGACATGATTGGTGGCCTTGACCAGCAAATTAAAGAGATTAAAGAGGTTTTTTTCTATTTGTCTCATTTTTTATTATGGTGTTACATATGGAAATTTCCATGTTCTCACATGGGAGTTGAGACTGTTGGTGCAAGTTTTTAGATTTATTATTATTATTATTATTATAATTATTATTATTTTTCTGTTTGCTTAATGCTAAACTTTCAGGTTATTGAGCTTCCAATCAAACATCCCGAGTTATTTGAGAGTCTTGGAATTGCTCAACCAAAGGTATGTTGCCAAATCATTCTTGTTTTCGTATTTTATTCTTCTTCCTCTAACTGGCATTAGTGGATATGTTTGCACTTACAATTTCTCTTTCCTCTTTGAAACGACAGGGGGTCCTGCTTTATGGGCCTCCAGGAACCGGAAAAACACTTCTTGCAAGGGCAGTAGCTCACCACACAGATTGTACTTTCATCAGGGTCTCTGGTTCTGAACTTGTGCAGAAATATATTGGTGAAGGTTCTCGTATGGTTAGAGAACTTTTTGTCATGGCAAGGTTTGTGGTTAACTTTTTAACTGGAATCTCTTGCATTATTCATCTTAGGCTTCTCAGTTTTCTCTTTTTCTTTTTTGTCTTGACAACTTGCTTAATTTGGATGTCTCGTTGTTTTTGGTGGAAAAAATGTGCAAATGATATAGAAATCCCTAGTGAAGAATTAAGAAGAGGAACAGTGAGTAGCAGTGATGGTTAGCCCATGAGAGGGGGGAGGTAATAGTTAGTAGCTAATGTGTACCAAATAAATTGTATCAAAACACAGTGTCTCCTTTGTAGCAGGCTTATATATTGTTCTCCTTTTTGTTTCTTGATTCACTTACTTTAGATACAGGCTACCAGAAACATTTTGTCATTAGAAATAAATTGGTTGGTGAACTTCAGAAAATGTTTATTATTCCATATTACTTTATGAATGTTGATCCTTTTGAAGGGCAGGCTGTGTAAGAGATTCAGTAAATTATCAGTTTAATAAGGCCCTTCCTGTAGAATATGGTTTGATTTGCTCAACTCTTTTTCTTTGGCAGGGAACATGCACCATCTATCATATTTATGGATGAAATAGACAGTATTGGGTCTGCTAGAATGGAATCTGGTAGCGGCAATGGGGACAGTGAAGTGCAGAGGACTATGCTGGAACTTCTCAACCAGCTGGATGGCTTTGAGGCATCAAACAAGATAAAGGTAGTTCTTGTTTACAGGTTCAGTGAAAGCCTGAACAGTATCTTGTTTAACATTTTGCCTGAACAGTAGCTTCTTTAACATTTTATACATGCTCATCTGTTACTATAACATTTACATTGCCCTTTTGCAGGTTTTGATGGCCACAAACCGTATCGATATTCTTGATCAAGCCCTTCTTAGACCAGGAAGGATTGACAGGAAAATTGAATTTCCTAATCCCAATGAGGAGGTATGTGCTTTAGTTCCACTTGCTTACTTCAAAGAAGTATGTTGACATGCATTCATTGAGTTCATCATTCAAGATTTATGGCTCGGATGCCTCTTTTCTTTTATGTGCTTTTTCTGCCTCGTGGACTTTTTCTTTGCTGTACAACCACTGCTTGATCATGAAAACTTTCTCAAAAGAATGTCGTCTATATGATTTTTGTATGCAGTGTTTTGCATACTCTTAAGATAAAGAGGTCACGATACTTGTACACATGTTTCTCTCATTCAGTGTTGCTTGCTATGATATTTCTGAGTAGTTGAATTTTGGTCTCCCTGTTCTTCTGTCCTGTTTAGATATGCCGTATTGGGCACTATTGGTTTGGACCTTAGTTACATAGATAAGACTGTAGTCCATTCTTATTGTGATTCATTGATTTCCTTCACTTCCTTGGCTTAATTACCTGTAGATAGTTTCATCAAATTAGTTGTCATTCTTTTTTTGCAGTCTCGCTTCGATATCTTGAAAATTCACTCCCGGAGAATGAACTTAATGCGCGGAATTGATTTGAAAAAGATTGCTGAAAAGATGAATGGTGCTTCTGGTGCTGAGCTCAAGGTGTGTGTCCTTTTTGCTTCGATTTGATTTGACGAAGAATTGACTGCTTCAGCCTCCAACATATGCTTTTTGATGTTCTGTTTCCACTGTTTCCATATACTCTAATTGATTCATAACATTCTGTGTGTGAATCCATTCTATGATGAACTGCTATTACTTGCAATCACAGTTACGCTGCACTCATGATGGCTGGATGCTTTCTTCTATGATGTGGTGACACTAACACATATTTCTGCACAATGAAATTTGACGATCAAAACATGTCAATTAACACGCATGTGAAGCCTGTGCAGTTGCATTTTTAGTCTATTGGGGTATTATTAGGAAGTCTGGAGATCAACCTTCCTCCCCTCAATTCCAAGTAATCAACTTTTCCATACTCCTAGAGAAAGCCAAAAGAGAAACGGAAAAAAATTGCAGTAGAAACACTAGCCTGACGAACAGTGAAAGATTTCCATTTAACTGCCTATGTTTCTTTGCATATACGAAAGATCAAGTTACTTTCTCACCTTTAGATGGGTTAACTCGTTCAGAATTTGGGGAAGAAATGCTATTTGAGTTGATATTTCAAGCCTGGATTTGTGATGCATTTTGTTTGTTTGCAGGCTGTGTGCACAGAAGCAGGTATGTTTGCCCTACGAGAGAGGAGGGTCCATGTGACACAGGAGGATTTTGAGATGGCAGTCGCCAAGGTAATGAAGAAGGAGACAGAGAAAAACATGTCATTGCGAAAGCTTTGGAAATAAGACCGGAAAAAATTATGTTTCTTTGAAGTTGCTGGACTTAAATGCCGTCAAGCTTGTGCTTTGCTATGGTCTGCAGATCGGACTTTATGGCATTTAGTAAGCTGGAAAAGTGCACATTGTGCTTTTCTAAGAATTATGGCCTCAATTCTATAAAGTTACACCTTTATGTTGTTGCATTAAATTGTGTTGGCCATGTTATTCTTTTGTGTTCGTAATCTGTGGTGAACGGTTACAGGAATTCAGATAGTTTGTTTTAAAAGCTTTTTTGGTTTACTTATGGTAGCATTCTGAACTGTCTCTGAAGTACATGTACTGGAAAAGAGATCTTTTATCCCTGTGGATTTTTTTTTTTTTTTTGGGTCAAATGAATTCCATTAATCATAAATAGTTACAAGGATTACCCAATACCCATAGGGTGTCGGATAATTACCCAATACCCATAGGGTGTACATCCGAGTTCAGAAGTTGATACAGCCTCGGGAGGATATTAGAGAGTCAATCTATCGGGAGAGTATCGTTACATTTTTCTTTAACAACTCAATCACAAGGTTTATTAGCAGATCTTCTAGTACAGTTGAACCTAACATTGGGGTTTTTTGTCACAATCTTTTGAATATTTTTTACAATGGTTCTTACTCTCCAATAGGGAGCAATACTTGGAGAAATGATTGCGCTGATCACTGCTTGCGCTGAACTCTCAATGATGATGTTATGATTCAGATAATCTCTAACAAATAGGTTGGCCAGTCTAATCGCCAAGGCTTCTGCAATAGATGCAGAAAAGCAAGAAATATGAGAGGCTTGACCTGCAATAAGGACCCCATCACAATTACGTCCAATAAACGCAATTGTTGCCTTATCCGGTCCTCTAAAAGACGTATTAACATTAAACTTGAATTCGTTACAGGGAGAGAGAACAGAAAGATTGCTCCTCAGAGTTGTTTTGCTGAATACGGATACAAGGTTTGACATTGAAAGCTGCAGCTCTATTGTAATCAGATTTGTTGCATTGGGCAAGTACGAGGGCTCTATCAATCGCAATTGCTTTTCCTTCAAAACATGCCTTGTTCCTTTGCTTCCAAATTTCCCAATAGTGAAATGCAAGGAGAGATGCAGCTTCATACCTTCCATAACCAACTTTGGAGCATTCGATAACAGTTTGCATGAACCATTCACTGAATATTCTGACATCAAGAGGGGATGGTTTGAGTTGAAGTGGTGACGCAAACCAAAACCTTTGAACCCAAGGACACAGGATGACTTATGACGTCAGCTGTTTTGTAGGGACGAATTTACACTCAAGGTTGTGTGGTGTAAATCTTATTAGTCTCACAAAATACTTTAAATTATCGAACGAGTGCTTTTATGTTTTTTTTTGTCTGAAAAGCGTTTAGTTGTCTACAATACCATTAGTTTTGGTCTTCAAACTACTTAGCTCTCATATGCCAAATATTTGACTCAGGTTCAATTACTGATTTGTTAACAGATTGAGCCTAATTAGTTGGCTCAAAATACTTAAGTCTATGTTCACATGGCGAACACAAACTATAAATTGAAACATATATCATACATATCTGATGTGAGACAGAATATCATAAACTTCCCCATGTCTATGTATAGCTTGATGACAATCCTAAAACACTAGTGTTGTATATATGGAGCAAAACCATTTTCAGAGGCGCGCTACTGAGCTGTTCATTATCAGTAGGTACTATGATCTATCCATCTTTGGAGGAAATGAAACTAGGAATTGAATTGCAAAAGTGTGGATGCTATGCTATGCTTTTGCAAATGGTTCATAAAAGTAGAAGGTATTGGTGATTACGAAACTACATATAAGAAGTTAGTTTCATTTCATGATCACGGATCCGGATACTCTAAACTCTAAAAATGGTATGGTTTTATTTGTTTGAATTTTTCGTGTGAAATAAGGGGATAAGGTGGTTCATACTGGAATATAAAGAGAACAATGATTATTTTACGTAAGTGTAGATTTTAGACCTAATAAGCTTAAATTTTTGGGTCAAAATTATTTTCTATATGCGTATTAAAACCCATTTGTTTTGAAGACTTTCAGGACTCAACACAATAAATAGTAGTAGAACTGATGGTTCGAAAATCTTTGCTAGACTCTGGAAGGACTACGGAGGTCAAAGTAATGCTATGGATTCCCAATGGAGCTAGATGATTGGCACATGGGTGATCTGGGCGCACAGGAAAATGCTACTAGGCCAACGTGGTAGTTGAGGTACGTATGATCCAAAGCTTGTGAGAGTGGTGATAAAGATAAACTTATTTGTGGAGTGATTTGGGATCAAGAAGGAGTTGAGCCCAATGAACAGAGTTCACATGTAAAAGGGGGGTCTGTTAGGATTTCCCATGTGAAACAAGGGGATAAGGAACGAGTCTATTGTGTCACATTGGAATATCAAGATAACAATGAGTTATTAATATACAAGTGTAGGTTTAAGACCTAATGACTTAGATTTTTATATTAAAATTGAGTTCTACATGTGTATTAAGGTCCATCTGTTTTAAAAACGGTTGTAAATTATTAATACTGTTATAATAAAATATGTCAACAGTTCGGTTGTAAATTATTAATACCATTAATAATAAAATATGTCTTACAGTTAGAAATTGTTGAATCTAACCTATAATACTCTGTAAGTTATCTTTGTGTTTTCATCTGGAAACGATGATCATGTCAAAAATGAGGCTGCTACTGTAACCTATCTACTTACATGTCAAATTTGAGGCTGCTAGTGCAACCTATCTACATCTCTTTAGTGGAATTCGAAGTCAACCTTCTAAAGATATCATTGAACATATCAACCGTGAGAATTTTCTCTCTCTCCCTCTTTCTTTCTTTCTTGATGTTAAGGTCATTAAACACAATGTTAAACAGTTACTTGAGGTTCGTTTCTTTCCTGAGAGCCAAGCAAAAACAAAAGCTTGACTACCTGAAAGCATGTTCCTTTGTCCAAAAGCCCATGAATGAGGATAAACGGTAAATGTGTTGTTTCAAGAATTAAAAGTCTCAAATCAAACATTCTTCTTTATTGAATTGATGTATGTTTTAGAGTATATCTGTTATACTACGAAATTTATAATTTTAATGTGAATTCAATATAAATATCTTGAGCAATGACGGACCTAGACACTCAGGGTCAGTGGGTGCCTGTAATGTACAACCGACTTAAAAGTTAATAATTAGGGATTGGAGAAATCATCTATGTATAAACTATTTAAGCAATATTATATTAATGATGAAAAAATAAGCACTAACACACATAACAATTATGAAAATATAAGCACTAAAACATATATGAAGTCTTTGTAAATAAAAAAAGTACCTCTTATAATTGTCCTCGGTGTGATTTCATATTTCGAGCACAAAATATTGTAGCTTGTTGAAAATAACTAGGTTTGATTTATTGGCCGAATATCAAGATTCAAGTATGTATTTTACATTTTGTTTATTAAGTCGGGTAAATTGAATTGAACATTCACTCTTTTTAGCTCAACAAAAAAAAAAAACCTTTGCTTGGCGGGAATGGAGAAACACGAATGAAGAAGATGATGAAAGTTTGGGTTTTGTTTTTTGGGTTTTGGATGAAAAATTTACTTATGATAAAGTTAACATTTTTTATGCCTTTGGTGCGGTGCAACTAGCAAAACAACAACAATAATATCAATTGTTTTTTTAATTGACAAATTACAAATTTACCCAACCAGGGGTGGACATGGTTCACAGGTGGGTCCGCCACTGGTCTTGAGTGTTAATTAATTCCTTGTTATAAAAGAAAAAAAAATTACTGACAAAGTAATTACTTATCATTGTACCTTTCCTACTTATTTTCTACTATTGATTTTCTCTACATCAATGCTTACAATGCTTACGTAAATCGCAAGAAGTATCTGCATGCGTAGAAGAAAAGGCGGCTGAAGACTTATGAAATTCCCAAATTAAACAGACTTGGAATCAGTCCATCTTGTCGAGTGTCATTCTTCATTTTCGCAGATCTTAAATGAAAAGCAATTATTTATATCGAAATAACTCAATAAGAATAAGACTCGTGAAGGTATTGGAGAATTATATTTCCACATGAATAAATAATAAATTACAGATTAATATATTAATTTTTTGCACTGTTTTACTTAATACTCATTGGTTTTAATTTAAAGTAAGACGCTAGTTTATTTATCATAGTTTTAGAGTTGGTTTGGATCCCTCTTAATACAATTAGTTTTTGATGAAATTCAGTGATTCTTATTAAGAGATACCTGATAAAATATACAAAAAATATGGAGATAGTATATCATAAAAGATAAAAGAAAGACTTAAATGAGTTAGATAAAGAAACTTAACAAGATCTCTCATGTATAAAACCAATAAAAGAAATAACTTTCAATAGAAATAAATAATGCTGTCATATTCATATTGTCAATCTCATTCAATAGAGACAAAACTTAGTTTAGTTTTGTGTGATTCATGAAAAAGAAAAAAATCCTCTTGGATAATACTTCACATGACAAATCTAGTGATCTAAAGTCCAAAGCCTGTCTTTGTCATAGATGTGTAGATCTTATCATATTTAAATAAGGGATAAATTTTATAAATGGTGTCCAATATTTATATTTTTTTAATTAAAAGTGATGTGCTTAGTTTTTAAATATTACAAAAAAAATTAATTCAGTATCCAATATTTTCAATTTTTTTTTCAATTTCGTTTCCGTTATTTTAAAAGTGATGTACTTAATCCCCAAAAGTTTTTAAAAGGTTTTAATTTAATCCCCGACGTGAAATTCTAATTTGTGACCTACACATGAAACTTTGGAGACTAAAGTGAAAAAGTGAAAAGAGTAAACGACTTAACACTCTTTTTTTATTTTTACTAAAAGTGCATAATACCCCTGTGTTTTATAAATAAGTTGATGATTACCACATGTGTTTTGAATACCCCCTTGTCTTTTTAAAAACGTAATTGAATACCCCTTATATTTTATAAATAAGCTAATTACACTCCATGTATTTTAAAACTTACCTGAATATCTCTCCTGCTAAAATGAACGATTTTTCTAACAGAGGCAGATATTCATCTGCTTTTTCAAAAACATAAAGGGATATTCAACTACGTTTTTAAAATAGAAGGGGTAACTAGCTTATTTATAAAACACAATGAGTAATTAGCTTATTTATAAAATACAGAAAGATATTGTGTATTTTTTTTTTACTAGGAAGATATTATGCACTTTACAAATAGTGTGAAGTTATTTACTCAAAGTGAAAACTTCGGGGTTTAGAATTAAAACTTTTTGTAAATATTATTTCGCGTCACTTTTGAAACAATGTTGATAAAATTAAAAACTAAGTGTAAACATTGAAACCCGATGTTCAAGTCGTGGACTAATCTGCGTGATTGGCTGGCGTTGACCACCAACTTGTGACTGCCATGAACCATGATGGCCCCAGCGCCGTTCGACATTTATTCCCCAAAAGCTACTTCGCCACGCTTCGGGGATCTTATTACATAGTTTACCATAATCCAAACTTTTCTCAAGATTTTCAAACATGTCTAAATGTAATCAGCTTCGATCACTCCTTCAATGGCTACCATTCTGGTTCATTCTCCTCACAGATCTTTTCCATATCTCTCTTGGTGATCTTGGCACTGCTGCATACTATAGCCCCCCTTTCTCACGTAAGTATACAACACCCTATACTTTGGGGAGTCTGGAACAAAGCCGTCTGGGCAAGTAAATCATCACTTTGGTATACTTTGGTCCTGGGTGAAAAACGTCCAGTGATCATTTTTGACTTAAATCGCTTGAGCGGATAATTATTAATCTGTCCAGGCGAAAAACGTCCAGAGAGTTCTTTTGGAGTTCTCTGCCATTTTACCCCCTCAATTTGGAAAAATAATATATATTTTATTTTTCTTTTTTTTGATTTTTTTTTAAAAAATTATTATATTAGACACTTTCGTTGTATAATAGCACACTCTGATTTCTCTTACTACACGAATATACCTTCTGAGTTTGAGTGCCTAAGTCCGCCACTAACCACCCCCGGACAATTCCTTGCTTGACTAGACACTTTAGCGCCCAGGCAATTCCTTCATTGCCCAGACAGCTTTGTCATACAAAATGTCAGCATACCTCATACTTGCAACTGGCTCTCTTCACGAGCGTTGCAATAGACTCAAAATGTGGTAGTGATTCATATTTGCAAAAACGTAATATAATTTGTGATCTTAACACTACTCATATATGTTGATTTTATTTAGCTACGATTTGCTACGGGAATGATCCAACCCAGTTTCCATCGAGCAATTTGTTTGCAGCAGCAGGCAGTGGGATTTGGGACAATGGGGCTTCATGTGGGAGGCAATACTTGGTGAAATGCATTAGTGGCAGCATACCAAATGCTTGCACTTCACGTGAAACCATTCAGATCAGAATAGTTGATTATGTCTCGAGTGCTGTTTCAAGTCCTTCAGCTCCAGGGACCTCCATTGTCTTGTCAGATGCAGCATTTCAGACTATAGCAAATATTTCAGCTGCCACCATCAACATTGAATTTCAACAGTAAATCCTCTCTTTCCTTTTTTATTAAATTACGATTTCAATAAAAGTTTAAATTGTTAAATAATGGTTTATTGTTTTCAAGATGCCCTGCATACACAAACGAGATTCGTTTTTTAACTTTGCACGTGCATAGTTTAATATTTTTAAATGAGTGGCGATGAAATTTGAAATAGAAAGAAGAAAAGGTAAGAGAGTAAGGAAGGCAATGACTTATGATGCCATATTATATTACCACCTCCATTAAAAGTTTAAGTTGTTATAAAATAGTTTATTATTTTCAAAACAAACTTATATGCATAGACATAATTCATTTTTTAAACTTTAAACTTGCACGTGTATAATTTAATGTATTTAATTTAGGTATGTGATGTCTTCTAATCTTTCCTGTCTAATATTTGGTTATCATTATTAGTTTTGATACTAAAAGATTGTATGCACCCTTGTTTAATGCAGGGTATGATATGATAGACAGCTTTTCCATCTTAAGGTGTTTAATTACTTATCTTGCGTGTTACTTCTTGGGGATGAACTGCAGTTCCGAGGGGCTATGATTGTTGCAAATGGTGGATTCTCTAGTAAAGTTATTCAGTAATGATGAATTGTTGAAATTATTTTATCGTAATTATATGTTGTTTATTATTATTGAATCTTTTTTATAATATTATTTTTCGTGACGTGATAATATCATGAATTATTAAGATTATTTTACCGTAATTATATATAGTTCATTATTATTGAATTTTTTACATAACATTATTTTTTATAACGTTATAATGTTACGAGAAAAATCTAAGTGGATTATAAGCAACTTGAAAGAGGAGAACTTAATTGGAGGAAGTTTCGTGCATGTGTGTGTTGTCAGCACATAGATTGGTTTGTTAGAAAATTCTGCCATGGGTGTATTCTTGTAGAATTGTGAATGTTGTCGTCTTGCTTCTGAATATGATCAATTGTAATATTTGTGCCAAACAATATAGATTTCTATAATCATATTTGGCTTTTACAATTCTTTCCTCGCATTGGAAGCTTCTACTTCGACGAATTCGTACTATATACGTCAAATGTAGATGATTGCGGGTAAAGCTTTCCTGTTACTATTTCATTATTGTATAATATAAGGTTAGTTTTTAAAACATTTGAACTTTCTTATAATTTTTATTTTTTCTCTCTCAAATTCACTGCATATATTTTTTTTTTCTCATTTCGAGTTCACCATATCCTGATTCTCTTTTTTTTTTACCTCAGTCTCACTCACACATTTTATTTCTCTCTCACTTTGAACTCACCTATCTTAACACATGTCAACTCAAAATTAAAACATTTAAAAATATTCAAAATCACATGACATTTTCAAGAAATTTCCTTACATATATAATAATAGCTAGCGACCAAAAGAATCTGATACCTCGTATTATTAAATAAAGAAAAATTTACCATCGGCCGTGCTGGATAATTAGACTTTCAATGAGAATGACTTTACCGTGAATGAGACGCCCTCCCTATTGCATGATAATGATGTTCCCACAAAAATAATCAAATTTTATCTTTGATCATTAAAATGGCACTTTTCGAAAACTTCCACATAGAAGATGGCACTTTTCGAAGACTTCCACATAGAAGTCTCCGTTTATGCTAGTATTTCCAGTATGTCAGACATAGATATCTATATATATCATGGGACCAATTTGAATAAGTTTGTGAAATTTTGAGAATTTATTTAAATAATTTAAAATAATAAGAATTAAATTAAAAAATCATGTCAACAATAAATATCACTGATGATGTAAATTATTCTATTTAAAAATATTAAAATTATTCTCGTATAAGACTAAAAAAACAAATCTACCAGCATGTACTGAAATATTTTTAAAATAATGGATAATACAATAAATTGAGGGTCTTAATATCATCATTGGAGAAAAGTGTAGAGTTTCACTCTCCTTTCGTGTCAAATGCGCATTAAGAAATCTTAATAGAAGGTAGCTATTTTTCTTTTTTTGGTCATTAAAGTAGCTAGTGGTTGGGATGGAAGTAAGGTTGCTATTTAATTAGTCTAGACTGATATCAGTTCTCTCACATAAAGTGAACCCCACACATATGATTCATTTTTTATATTAATTCTATAAAATCACATATAGGATTTCATTATCAATGGCCCCATGTTGTACTTTTTGTCGTGTGTTTGCGTGTGTGAGAGCTTGAAAATTTTATAAATATCAATGGATTTAATTCGAGTAGTTGTGCAAATTGGTTACAAGTCAATTGAGTCAACTTGGCCCACGATTCAAAGAATGGAGGTACTAAAGAAATTGAAGCTAAAATTACGACAACGAATGATGTGTCTACATTTTTTATAATATGCATTTCTAGGTTCTGTTAAAACAGGAGGAAAATTAATAAGCAAGAGTTGGAAGAGGTGAAGAACAAGAATAAAAGGACTAAAACAAATGGTTCTTGTGCTTACACCCTTGATGTGTAATTTATGAGAAAGCATTTTGCTTAGGGTTCAAAGGAAACTAAAGTTACTCAAAACTTGGCTCAAATTCAGTTCGTTAGAAGTTCGTTTGAGAGTCGGATATAAATAAAAAAAAAGTTTATTAATTTTAGATAGTTTGTAAAGTTAAGAGTATGATTGTATGTTGTGGGGGAGGAGGTCTGAAACGTGTGCATGAGTGTGTGTGAAGGGTGTACGTGATTTTTTTATGAATTGTGTGTTGATGAAAAAGAAAAGAGTAATGCTAGGTATTCCTTCAATTTTATCACCTTTTTATCACCTTCAATTTGACATACTTAGTTAACATGTCAACTCGAAAAATATTTTTGTTTCTCTCTCTTCTTTATTTATTTTTCTCTTTCTTCCTTTTTATTTTTCTCTTTCTCATTTAATGTTTTTCTCTCTCCTTTTATCTTCATTTTCTTTTGCCCTATACAGATAAAAGCTAAATGGTGCCAAGCATGGAGAACTTGGAGTAGTTAATTGCCAGTATGGTGCATCACTAACATTTGTATCAAAATAATGTTAGATGATTGATAAGCTTCACTAGTTATGCATATTTCTCTCCTCAGTAACAGAAGTATCTTAATAAGTAGCAATATGAGTTAACATGCTTGCATATTCTCTTATTAAGACCCTATGAATCGATTAAAATCTTAGATTCATACTAGAACCATGATCACGGCTAAATATGAATTGAAATGAAAGTTTTATAAAATATTTTTGCAAAGATCCCGATCTTCCTACTGATATACGGGATAAGAGCTAGGCTAATTATTTTCATCATATATAGCCAAGAAATAGGCCAATTCATGTAACAAGAAGAGACCTCAAAATTTTGAACCTTAACCTCGAGAATTATGATTTAATAATTAATTGGATAAGATTAATAACCAAATTTAAGGATGATGTTAGAAAAACGTAAATGGTATTTATTGATAATTTATCACTTTAAGTTTTTTAATTGATTTCTCTTATATAACGTTTGCTGTTGTTTGTATTCCACTATTTTGATAGATAATTTTTACCTTAACAATATTTTAGTATACACAAGAAATAGCATTTATGCTTTCTACCCAGTGAAAATTCAAAAAAAAAAAAAACCTATATATTGATACTTTTCGGTGGTTTATAAAATCATTTGGCATACTTTTTTTGTGGTTGTAGAATTATTTGGTAGAGAAAAACATTAAATAAGAGTGAGAAGTAAAAAAGGAAGAAAGAGAAAATTAGTTAAAGAAGAGAGAAATAAATTTAAATTTGCCAACTAGATAGGAGATGATAAAAAAACGTGATAAATAAGAGTAATACCTAGTAGTATTAAGGTGGTGTTTGGTTCACAGATTAATTTTTCATTCACATAAATCATATTTCTGGGAATGTGATTCCCAATAATGTAGTGAAATCTGTTTGGTACACCAAAAATATTTCTATTAATATGTTTTTAAATTTCTGGGAATATTATAGTATTGTGTTTGGTTTGCACTTGACATTCCTGAGAATTTTGATTAATTTTTTTTAAATACCCATAACTGAAAAGAAAGAGGTTGTGGTAATGTTATATATATATATATATATATATATATTTCTCAGTCATTTTAGTAAGGGAAACAACAAGAAATATAGGATGAAATGTGATGATGAAGAAGAATAAAAAGAAATATAGAAAGAAAAAGCAAGATGTACCTTTGCATATCGTTACGAATTTAATTTCTAAAATTAACCCTTCTTTTTTTACAGGAGGGACTCATTTGAATAAGCTTGTGGAACAATTGGGACCAAATTGGATGATTTGGAACAATAGAGATTAATTTAAAAACCCGATTAATATTAGAGACTCTTTGTGCAGTTAACCCTTATCAATAATCTAGATTCTAGAGCAGTATTTGAAGCTTGTTAATTAAAAATTTCCACTTAGACTCAGCTTTATGTCTTTGTTATTGCAAAAAATGTATTGAACATAACTTAGTTACTAGAGCTTTACTCGTGTTTAAATGGATTAAACCTTCATTGAGATTCATAGATTAATTAATTAAAAAAAAAAGACTCAAACATTTACATCATTACAAATCGAATCATTTTGTTTTTCTTTGGTCATAAAAATTGAATTGATTAACACCTATCATATATAGCCTTGATGAAACTCTTTGGTTTATTTGAGCACTAATTAAAGAGAGTGAATAAAATTCTTTTCTATTTAATGGCCAAAACGAAAACAAAGAATTTATGTCCATACTTAATTTCTTTGGAATAGGCATTGACAATTATACTATTGAGTTATGCATACATTAATATACTCTAAGCAGTTTCTTAAAATTAATCAAAAGAATCCTAAAGTCTGTGAGAAAGCCTTGTCGAAAAGGAAAGCCCATTAGCTTGACCAACCATAACCCTCTTTATCATTGCCAACCATTGTTCTCACTTCGCATCGAAGCTAAATAGTTTGATGCCAGACATTTATCATATATACAGCAATACTTATTCCTGCTCAAATCATGAACAACGTTGCAAAAATAGCTTGAAAGGTTCTAGTTTCTATTGGGTTAAAGAGAACATCAATTGAATTCAAGAACAATTAATTTTTATGAGATCCTACTTAAAATTAGTGCTTACAATCTTTGCCACCATTATAGTGGCCTATATTTTCTATGAAAATTGAGAAAACCTTCAAGGGTTTTGGGTATCTTTTGTGTGTGTGAGTGTGTGTGTGTGTGTGTGTGTGTGTGTTTTGGTTATCTAATGAAGGAAAATCAAACAAGAGTAAGGTTTGAAAATCATTCATTCATTTGGAATATTCAAGATCTTGTCTATTGAAACCAAGTCATCCTTGATCTTGTGTGCAATCCAGTTGACTACTGAATAAGCTTGAGTTGTAACTATTTATGGATAAGATTGAATAGTATTTTTAACATTAATCAGACATTAGTGAACAAATCAAATATTAGAGTTACGTGTATTTAAATCAAATAATTTACATAAATTCAATTGTTGAAGAAGATTAAAGATTTTGGGATAATTCAATTGATAGACTAACTTGCGCGGGTAATTAGGATTCAAATTATAGGGAATGGAAGATTAAAAAAAGACTATAGGAGAAGATTAGATATCGCTGCTAAAATGGCCAGTTGCATTTTAAGTGTGGTTAGTGAGAGGCCCTTTTTTTTTTGTTTTTTTTGTTACTCTAGTAGTTGATTGAATCTAAAACTTGGTAGAAGTACAACAGGGATCACATCAAGAGGCCCTTTTGTATGTCAGTTCTTTGTATTATTAGTCTTTCTTTAGCGTATTAGCAGTTCCTTTTAAATTATTCATTGTCTTCCTTACTTTGTATGGGATTTTATTGTAATATTAATCATCGATAATTGGTCGTTGATACCAGCATTTATTTGCATGGGATTTTTGTAAATCGAGAGGTAGACCTTCGAGAACAAATATTGGACCGAGAAAAAAAAGGGGAAAAAAGTGAAGTCTAAGCGCATATGGCACAAAAAGGAAATCCAATTTTGGTAAGACTTGATCTGGATCGTAGTTCAGATTCAAGTTGGTTCAGTGAGGGCGACCGCGAATGTCATCGAATGGGTCAGTCTTTTCCTTCAGTTTGTCCCATATTTTAAATAGAAAAAGGCGTGGGAGGATGTTGCAGATGTCCGGGACGGACACGACTTTTTCTAAGGCTAGAAGACCACTAGAAGACACCTAGGACTAGAGCATGTCGTGAAAGAAGCACACTAGGCGGGAGTGCTTCGACCGTGTCCCTGGGGCACAGTTGAATATAAATATCATGAACGCGAGGTGCAGGATACCAGGCCGAGAAACCCAGACAACCACTCCCCTATACGCCAATCGCTAGCGCATCCAGGGCCCCGGTGCCCATCTTAGCTGGAGAGGCCTAGCCTGATCTGAGAAGTGCTAATTCAATTCTGATAGACTTCATTCAAGAATGCCGCCATGTCACGCCCCAACTCGACCCCTCTTACAATCAGTCAGGACGCAACGGAATTTCGGCAGCATAACGACAGTAACATGAACATCAGGGTTCTAAACCAATCCTTAATAACAACATACATCAAACTCCACAAATCACCAACCAACTCCACAATCAAATTAACAACATACAACGCAACCATTTCATACATTAAACATTCTTTCATCAACTCATTCATAGTTATGCGCCTCCGTTCCAACATAGTACATAGGCTATACATACATATCAAAATAGATTATAAACAAACTTAGCAACCTAGATCATAACAAAAGAAAGACTACTAAGTTAGCATCATTTAGTTCATTATCTTACTACAACTTATACATCATAAATTACAAGGAAAATAAAAGAGAACTAGGTTAATATACAAGATAATAGAGTATACAACATCTCAAACATCAAGGACAAGACTCTGGCACATAGGACTCGTCCACATACGGCACATTTTCCACATTCTCCTCTTCAGGAGGCACGTACCCGTAATCCTGTAAAAGTACACTTGTATGCATGCAATAATAGAGAGTGAGCTTATATAAAATAAGCCCAGTGAGGATCCGATAGATCTCGAGCAAGGTCTATTAAACTCCTTGGAATAATCCTTTGAGTCAATAAACACACAATAACAATAAATAATACTATTATCACATAACTATATGACCATTCAATAAAGGATACTCTCTCTAGTTGGTGTAGCTCCAAACGCCATCACGATCTCAACCATTCTTCTTGTAACTCCCCATTACTCACGCACCCGGGGTACCCCCAATAACCTCGCCCTCCATGACACCTCCGTCATGCGAGCTGGAGGCAATCTCTGATAGTCATGCCGTTATCAACCCGACAGTCCGATGCTGCCCGAGAGGTGGCACACACATACCAGAGACCCAGCAATAATAATAAACATCAATCATCAATATTCCGAGAGATCAGCAACAAAAGTGCCCGATTCCCGTACTCAATAATCAATCAATAAAACATCAATATAACATCAATATAACATTAAACAGCAAACAACTAAGTTAGATGACAAAGTAGGCCATCTAACCGAACATGCATTAAACACACAATCAAACTCTAATTTACCCATCAACAACTCACAATTCAATCACTCAACACCACCCAACCATCTAAAGGCATCGTTCAAGAAATTAAAGAATGACAACCTAAACTTCTAAAATTCATAACTTACAATCTACTAATCCAAACATTGCCAAATCAGTTTCTATCACTCACCCATTCAACCTACTACATTAACCCTCTCGGAAATCCACCATAACACCTCCAAATCATGCCCGATAACCCTAAAACCCTAGGATGTCTTGGCTGGATTTTCCGGGTTTTCACACGAACAATGTAATCGAAAATTCGGCATTACAACAGCGCTAACACGTAATTATCAAGTATTTAGAAATCGACGGCAATCGATTTCAATCAACACAACTCATTTAATTCAACTTTGAACATTTTAATCAAAAATAAATACCCGAAAAATAAAAATTATGCTACATCCAACAGAAATTCGTAGTATTAGTATATAACGATCCCTAGCATGCAAGGAGCAATTATCTATCATCAGATTTCAATTCTAACGGTTAAATTTTCATTCATGAGCAAAAACATAAAAATGACATTTTGAGATCTAGAATTTTTCTCTCACCTTTGATCCGAAGTAAAGCTAGGAATGTGTGCAACAGGTGCCCAACAAGCGGAATCTAGCTCGGTTTGAAAAGATTCGGACTTTAAATGAGTTTTCTAAGGCAAAATTACTTTGAAAATAAGTTGAATAAAATCTATTTTTTTCCCTAAGCTTTCACGGCTGCAAGGTGTGTGAAAATGTGGTGTTTTTGCTTTGTTTCATTGTGTGTTGGTGATATATGCATGAAAGTCAACAAGTCAAATGAAAGTCAAAGTTGAAACTTTAGTATTTTTAGTGTTTTCTTGACTTTAAATGCATTTTATTGATCACCAAAGTTCAAAACAATTATTCAACACTCAAGATAGTTCAAGTAGATTATTTTTAGGTGACAAGAAGTTTTACAATCAAACAATTTCACGCGAGTCGGCTTAAAACGCGATTTTTGCAAAAGAAGGTGAAAAGTCATATTATTTATTTTCAAATGTCTTTTGAATGCACAATTAATCTAAAATCATTTAATACCACATATAAATACATTTATATTAATATATACTAGGTCAACAAAAGTCAATGCAAGAATCGGGTTTAGAAGAAATCACTATTTGACTCAAAAACGCTATTTTTCGCCCGAAAAATATATTTAAATTACTATTATGTTTCAGAATCAATTTTTATCAAACATGGGTCTATTAATAATAGAGGACTAGTTTTTAAGACGTTTAAAACACCCCTGTAAAAATTTTAGCGGACAGGTGTTCAAAAACACTATTCACTAAAAATCGACAATAAAATTTCTAACTCTGTTTTTGATGAAAATTTCATGAATGCACATTTAGCATGTTCTAGGAGTATTGACATCAAAATTATAACATTCTAGGTCATATAACACATAAACAGGTCAAATGCACGTAAAACGAGATAAAACACGTAAATCGAGTTAAAGCAGAAAAGTGGGGTTTCACACGCCATCCCTAGAATCAATAAGAAAAGAAGTGCTAAGTTTCAGATAAGTGAAAAAACCGAAACTAAAGAAATATAATTGGATCAAGTTATATAGAATTGGTTCTTGATCTCACCATTTTAACATTGTACTACTATATATATATATTTTTTTTTCAAGGGAGGCCTATCGTCGTACAATATATATGTAACCAGTAAAAATTGATTCAAAAATTTCTTGCAAATAATCGAATAACTTTATCATCAGACCGAAGTTTTGGTATACTACTATATATTAACTAAAAAAAGAAAAAACATGTCGAGCGTTGTGGAAGAATATGTTCAAATTAAGTCTATGACAAAATAAGTACTAGATTATAAAATATACGCGGGAGTGACACTTATATTGTGACATGATAGGCCCAAAAGTGTACTCTAACTTGTTAACTTAAGCCCAAGCAAACAAAACCCAACGTATACTGGTCCATTCTCAAAGGCCCAAGTCCACAAAGTGCGGCAGACCACACCACCCACATGGCAATCTACTTTCCTGGTTTTTGTTTTGTTTGGTTAAATCTCCTCTCCTTTATCTTTATCTTTTCTCTTTTTGGTTAATATCTCCTCTCCTTTATCTTTATTCTTTCCTCTTTTTGGTTAATATCTCCTCTCCTTATTCATCTTAGGTTTGTTTAGGTCAATTATGAAATTTTTACTTTAAAGCTCCATTTGTTGCTGTAAAATAATTTGTTGGGAGATAATATTTTTTTGAAAAATAAAATATCGAAAAATATTTTTTAATGTTTTAATATACAGTGAAAAATATTTTTCGACGTGAGATTTTATAAAATAAAAATACACATATAATATATATGTTAACCGTGAGGGTGGAGGGTGGGTGGAGGTAGAGTAAGGGGTGGGTGGGGTAGGGGAAGTTGAAGGTAGGGTAGGGGGTAAGTGGGCCAAGGAAGGGGGTAGGGTAGGGTAGGGTAGGGTAGGGCGGGGTAGGGAGTGATGGAGGGTGGGGTATGGGGTGGAGGTAGGGGTGAAGTGGGTGAGTTCTGGAAAATATTTTATTCTCCCAAATGACAAAATATTTTTCACTCTTTTGAACTAAAATTTTTTTTTAACCAGAATATATTTTTCGGTTGACCAAAATTTTCATGTTGTCAAACATTAAAAAAATTTGAAAATATTTTACTACAAACAAACAGAGCCTAAAACTATAAAAATTTTACTAGTAGAGCTTTGATTATAACCACTGCTAAAAAAAGCCATTAATTGTTTGGTTTATGTTGGACAATGTTGAATTTTTAGAAATGTGGGTTTCAAAAAATATGAATGGGTATATATAAATAATAAAAAAAATAATAGTTTTTCACATTACGTAAAAATAGCTTTGGATAAGCTCTTTCTAAAAACCTCTAATTTAAAGCTTCTTATTTTTTAACTTTTTTCAAATTTGGTTTTTATTTAAAAGCTTTAAAAAATGGGTCAAATATGTTATTTTTAGCTTCTAAATTCAAACGAAGCAGTTTTTAGGTGTCTAAAAGTTAAACCAAACAGACTCTTATAGAGTGTTTCGAAACACTTGTGGTATGAAATTCATTTTATTTATATTTATAAATAAATTTCCTTATTTAAAACTATAAAACAATATTATGTCAATTATGTGATTTATAAATATATTTATTGTAGGTATTCTTTTTTATGTCTCAACATCTTGGAGCTCTGTTTTTTAAACTTTGACACGAATATGTATTCCATCAATAGCAGTAATCAATTTTAAAATAAAATTTCATTAATTAGTATTGGTGAATAGATAATACGAATAAATAATTTGTAATTTTAGATAGTTGAGTATGTTAAAATTATCTGAAAATAAGGACGCATGACTAAATAACTCATGATTTATACTTTTAATTTGAAGATGAAAAATAAGCTTAGATTAAGGCATAAACAAGAAGAATAAAAAAGAAAAGAAAACTTAAAGGGTAATTTAGTCCTTAAAATATGATAAACTAACTTGATGGCTTAGAATTGTAAATTATACCTTTTTAACAAATATTGGATAAAGTTCGAGTAAATCTAACATTTATAAATCTTGAATTTTTAATTTTTAAAAAGATATTTCCAAACATAAAAAATTAAATTTGTAAATAAATTATGTAAAAAAATTAAAAATTTATTTATTTTAAATAGAATATAATAGTAAGATACACGATCCATCATGTGGGTTGATAAACAAGTTATCTCATGGTGATATGCAATAATCTCATGAACTACCTCCCAAGGTGATATGTAATAATCTCATGAAATACCCATAGTTGTTAATAGTATTGCACATTAAACCTAGATCTATTAACAAAAACAAAAAAAAACGGAGGATAGCAACAATGGTCCTGTATATTTTATTCTAATTATATATATTTTAAAAATCTCAGTTTAATCTTATATGTTTATTTAAAAATTTTAATTTAGTCTTATATATTTTTAAAAAATCTCAAATTAGTTATAACCTTTAAAATTGAAGTTAGCTTTAACGTAAAACTGATCATATGATTTCCCATCCCCATAATTAAAGGGGTAAAATTAAAAAATAATATGTGCAAAAGAGAAAAGTTCAATTATTTTTTGCATCTAGCATTACATTTAACTTATTCGACGTACAAGAGCTGGCGATACATTTTACCTTAATAAATATAGGTATATATGTACATTTTACGTAATAAACATATTACATATATTGATATATATATCTTCTGCCGTCCTCGTTGACGCGCTTTTGAACGTTTCACCATTTTCCTTTGAACTCACTCAAGCAATTAAACCTCTCCGCTAAATTAAGGTACCTATACATACACATATACATATGTCTATAATTCGAAAATTTTATTTGCATAAATATATTTGTGTTTGTGTGTATATGTAAGTTATTTGTTTATAATTGAAAGGGAATTTGAGGATTTCGATGAAGGGGCAAGTGCAGCTGGAGCAAACGGGAGGGAGAGACCAACCCCCTAGCGACTCCGATCCTCTGCTTGATGAACACCGCCATAGCCATGTCGACTCATCACCGTCACCGTCACCATCACCGTCGAGCGAGATAAACGATGAGGATATTGAAACTGGTTCCTTGCCGTGCTGCAGAATTTGCCTCGAGTGTGATGGTGAAGATGGTATATATGTGTGTATGTGTGTGTGCGTGCGTGTAAATATGTGAATATGTTTGTTGAGTTTGTTGGTTGATTTTTTATGTTACGAAAGGATAAGTTTGTATGTCAATGCTTAAACTGCATATAATAGACTACAAAGTGAGTTGGATCCCTTTTTGGACATGCGCATAGCAGCAGATTTGTGCACCGAGTTGTCCTTTTTTAGTGGTTGCAAGGGTAGTTAGAAATATGCTTGAAAGGTGGAAGCTTTATGTTGAATATCGTAAAATTCGACATCTCAGAGCATTTAGAACAAATTCGAGTTGTACTATGTTTTCCTTTGTTTGTGTAAATTATATATGCAGCCTACCTCACATCCCCGGGGCGTGGGGTGGGGGGGTTTCGGTTGGTTCAGCGGGGGTTTTACAGGCAATGTGAAATATAGCATTGAATATGCTTATATTGATTGGATTAGCTATGCAGTTGATTTTGACTCTGTGATGTAATTTGCAGAGTGCTATCTGTCTTTCCTTTTTCCTTCTCTATTTAATTTACACAAAATGTAAGTTAAGACAATAGACCCCAAAATGGTTCCAACCCTTCTCGGACTCCACGCATCATGGGAGCTTCATACACCAGGCTGACTTTTTAAAGGTTTTGAATATATGATCTTAGTATATCCCATAGCTCAGCTAGTCACAGTCATTGAGTATATGCTTTGGCCAATTAAAGTTTCCGAATGTCTGATCTTAGTGTATGTGATAGTTCCACTGGCCAATTAAAGTTTTCGAATGTATGATCTTACTGTATCTGATAGTTCAGCTTGCGACACTCATTGAATATATGCTTTGGCCAATAAAAGTTTTGAATGTATGATTATAGTGTATCTGATTGTACAGCTAGCCGTCCTCTTTTTTTGGGCCTTTTGGTCTCCAGAAGGGCTTTCTTTCTCCTCTTTTATTCTTGTGGGTGGGGGAAGAAGACTTGTGGGAAAATGTGTGTAAGTGTGTCGACACATCTTCCTGGCTGCTTACATTCTCAATATGCTTTGGTTTGTTTAGTAATTCTTTCCTTCCACAGATGATGAATTAATATCCCCGTGCATGTGCAAGGGAACTCAACAATTTGTGCATCGTGCATGCCTTGATCATTGGCGATCAGTCAAGGTCAGACATATTGGATGTCTTTACCGTTTGTTTAGTTGTATGAATTTTTTTTGGTCATAATATGGTATTCTAAGCAGGAAGGTTTTGCCTTTTCACACTGTACGACCTGTAAAGCTCAATTTCATTTTCAAGTAGTAGACTTGGAGGATAGTTCTTGGCGCAAGATGAAATTCAGACTGTTTGTGGCTCGGGATATTTTCCTTGTGTTTTTGGCTGTACAAACTGTAAGTATGACTTCTTATGTTTCCACCATTGAAAATCTGATACAAAATATAAGAAAAGATTGATTTCAAATGATGTCCTCGTGAAATAGTTTAGCAGCCTTTTTCTGTTTATCTGTCTGGGGCTTAGGATGATCCTCTTGCTGTGAAGTATTATGGGCTTATCTTTCATGGGTTTGAACTATTTCGAATACTATTTGATCACCTTGAACCATCTGTTCATAGTATAAGATTTGATGATAGCTTTATACAATTTGTTGGATCATATGGTTAGTCTTGAACTCTTCTCGTTGATTAGGATCTTAGAAATTCTGGCCTAATTAAGAATAATACATTAAGTTATTTTTTCCTATTGTAGGTTGAGTTCAATTCAATTTGGCTGCAATTTATTTGAAGTTTATTGGTGGTCTGTCTATGATACAAGTAAAGATGGAGTGCCAATTCATCGGCATGTTAAACGGTCAATGGTTCCTATTGTTATCTTGTAAGTGTTAACCTGATGTGACGTACAGTTGTGATGTTATGCATTGATCAGAAAAATGATATTAATTTTTTCTTCTAACATAACGTACAGTTCTGGATTTTGATTTTAAATTAGCAGACTCTCCTTACGCGACTGTATAAGCAGCTTTCTAGTAGTTGATAGTTACCATAGAGGATGAGGTTATTAGTTACTTCTGATATTAATTTGTAATTTTCCACATGCTTTTTTTTTTTTTTTTTAACTGGGAAATGTTTATACTTCTTACATTCATACTACTTTTACTGTTGTAAAGGGTTTCTATACTTTTGATTAACCTGTACATGACAATTCTTTACATATTTCAGTAATCAGTACTTGCTCAAATAGTATGTAGGAAACTTAATTGAAGGCTAAAATATGTTCACAAATCACGAAGTTTTTTCTAGCCATGAATTGAGTTGTTTTCTTCTTGTGGCTTCAGTACTTTCCTTACTATTTTCAGAAATTAGCAAAGAAAAAACTAAGAAAATTAAGATTATTATATTGATGGTTTCCTTTTTTTTTATTTATTTATGAAATTTGAAAGAGTTTGGCAGTAAATTTTGTTTTTTCCCAATTGATGTTTGTATTTTCCTTTTCTTCTTAGGTGATTGCTGTGATGGCTGGCTTGGCGTACCTACTGGATAGAAATGGAACTTTCAGGAATTCATTTAATGGCAGCTGGGACCACATACTTTCTAAGCATCCTATTCCTTTCTACTATTGTATAGGTAAAATTTGAGACACTATAATATGCTAAGCAGGAATGAAAATTATATTGAAGTTCCTGTATTTTCTAGCTGCTTATTTTGGCCATTTGCTTTGGCATGTAGTCAAACCGATCTGGTTGTCATTTTTTTGCCTCAACACTTTATTAGATTGTTAATATTTTAGTTAATACTTAAGATTGCCTGAGAAATTGGATGTGGTGTTATTTAGAACGACTTAGGTCCTACTACATAATTGAACGGTGAGGTGGTCTGTTTTATAAGTGGTTGTGGTTTCTGTTTAAGTTTCTCCATGAATGAGGTGCTTGGATTAGTTGCCAGAAAGTTTGTACGATTTCCCATGTTCTATACTAATAAATGAGATGAATTATTTAAATAACTTATTCTGAGTCAAGTAGCAGTGGTGTGTCTTTACATGGCAAGGTTAATTATATAATGACTTCCGTATCTTCAATCAACTACCTTTTACTTATGAGAAAATATTATTCGTGTTTGGTTTGTTTTTTAATTCTTTTTCATAAACGGTCCTTTATTCTCAAATAGCAGAGAGAAAAGGAAAAAGGTAGGATACCCCTTTAGTTGATTGTAGAAACCACTCCTTCACTGGCAAAACTAGGAAAAACAAGATTAGGTACGAGGTGATACGTGAAAGAGTAGGAGTGGCCTCGATTGAGGATAAGATGAGGGAAAATCGTTTGAAATGGTTTGGCCATGTCAGGAGATGACCTGTCAAGGTGCTTGTTAGAAGGTGCGAATGTTTAGAAATAGTACACCAGAAGAAGGGTAGAGGTAGACCTAAGATGACTTGGACGGAGACAGTTAGACGAGACTTTGCGTGTATGGAGCTTATAGAGGAGATGACTCTCGACAGAAACGCATGACGTCGCATGATCCATATAGTCGACCCCACCTAGTGGGACAAGACTTAGTTTGGTTGGGTTTTAGTTAAGAAATATTGGTATTCAGAAAATTCCAGATTGATGTTGTCTTTTCACACACACACTCTCTCTCACATATGTATATTATGATTTTGTTTGTTTCTATGCTTAAGTTACTGAAAATGACGTGTTTGATGATTCTTGGTACAAGAGAGAATGTTTTTAACAAAAAACACTGCCAAACACTTCTGTAGGAAATAGCTTTGCAATTTATATACTGGCTATAATAGTATCAGAGATATTTGCTATTAGTGCACTAGTTGCGGATTTTTCTGGTTCTGCACACTGTTTTCTGTTGCATAGAAATATATGTTTTCTATTTCGAGGTCTGACAATGTAAACAAAATCAGGAGTTCTCTCCCTCTTTATGCTGCTTGGGTTTTTGGGGCTCATGCTGCATTGCTCCTCCTACAACAATAATGACTCACGGGTCGCTGGCTGTCAAAACTGCTGTTATGGCTGGGCCATCTTGGATTGTTTTCCTGTTTCAATGGAAGCATGCTTTGCACTGGTTATAATTTTTGGCGTGATCTTTGCCATTCTTGGCGTCGCTTATGGTTTCCTGGCTGCTAGTATGGCCATCCAGAGGATCTGGCAGAGGCACTACCACATTCTGACAAAGAGAGAACTCACAAAGGTAGAAATATTTGACATTGTTTGCTGTATATCATATACATTCTCGTAGAAAAGTTCCTTTAACTTGTCATGCTCTTGTCGATGCTGAAATTAGTACTTTAATGTCTACTTGCTGAGCAACAAGGATTTGAAAATCTCCTATTTTTCAATTTTTTTTCTCTTTTTTTTTTTTTTTTTGGCTGGCAATCTTGAAAGAATTAAGGTAATATGAGAAAGTTTTTTTGTTGTTACAACGAAACATTGATTAACCAATTTGATTAATGGGTTTCATTTGAGGTGTAGGTGTTTCTGTTTGAGATTTTATTCATCTAATCCTTACTAGTGTTGAGAAGAAGTTGAGCTTTCTTTGGCCTTGCCACGCTTTGCTTTGGCATGACATGATTCACGCATCCCTCTCTTCATGTCTTCTCTATCACTGAGATAATTTTTCTGGTTCTTTGCAAAATGTTGCAGGAATATGTCGTGGAGGATCTCCGTGGCTCCTACAGCCCTCCAAAGCTGGACCCAGAACATGAAGAACGACTCAAAATGCTTAAATTACTGTAGATATGACCAAATTGTGCTCCCAAGTCATCTTCACTCCATTAACAATATCAAGGAGGATTCAAAAGCTGCATGTAACCTGTTATCGGCTGATCAAGCTGTTTATTTGATATAGAAAGAAATAAATATTTCAGAGGCTCTTTCAGACCTACGTGACGCTCAGCTGGAGGATAATTAGTAGAATCACGATGTCCAAACATGTACGTGTACCTATCCAAATTGTATGTATCACCTTCCGGTGATCCTTTGTTTGCTCTGCCTAAAGATGTGAATTCCATAGATCTGCCAATGGGGTTTATTGTCTGTGAAAACTGAAAAAATGGTTCAGTGTTTTATATCTAAGCATGTTTTAATAGCAGTCACTGTGTTATCTTGCCATGAACTTCTTCGGTAAATTCCTTACTTCTTGCTTTCCACGTTCCAGTAATATCATGCGATGGAGTGAGGATGGATCTCTTTATAATATTATAACGTTATAAGCAAATTCATTTTCCATTGTGATATATCTCACTGCAATTGACCGTGCATAATTTCTCTCCTCAATCTATGAGGTGGTCATGTTCTCCATAATAAGGTCAGCTATCTGATTTTTTCCAATGAGGTGAGGTCCTAACTAAATCATAATACAAACTATCATTCTATCTCGACACAGTACAAACCCACCTGTTGTTCTATTCAACTAAATTTGTTCCTGTAATCCATAACTTAACAGAACGCAGAGGGGGCAACCCATAAAAGGAGTATTAGGTTCTACCAAAATGAATGCGTGTTACTGCATGATAAGTGTCGTTATCAGGATTGGTCGTTCAACGTTTGTAACTAATTCTGTCGCCTCTTTTGGATTCGAAGAATATGGGAAGTATGCTAGGAAAAATTTCAGCATTGGCAGAAACATTAATTTAAACTCATCGGAGAAACATCAACTTAAACTCTTCAGTTTTGTTTAAGACTCTTAAATACAAAAAAAAATTCGCTATCAGGGACTATATTAATCATGGTTGATTTTTCTTTGCTGAAATATATATATTGTATATATAATGATGATAATAATATAAGGAAGATCAATAGTGGTATATACTTGATAGGCATCCTCTTGGCTATCTTATAATATATTAATTATCAGAAAAATAGGTCACTCTTGACCTCCGTTATAACATTATAATGTCATGAAAAGATTCAAATTCGACAAGCAATGCCGCAACCAATAAATGCAATGTCTATCAAATAGCCAAGAGGCATTTATATATACATAAAACAGTGAACTTAGCTTCATGGAGTACTAACTTGTAAAAGTAGAATAAAGGCGTTACTTTGTGAACATTGTACATTACATCTCCATGTTTCTTGCGGCAATGCGGATAACATTGCACTTTTTTTTTTCTATACAATAAAGTCCAAAACCGTAATTTAAACTTAAAACATTTAATCACAATAGGTCACTATTCGACTATTCACCCAATTCTTAGGTGTTACGGTTGCCTTTTCATTCGCCTCTAAGCCATGTTACATCTTGAGTGCATTTCAATCAAAGACCCTATCAAACTTTGGGCAATTGTAAGATTTGCAAAGAAGAATAGTTGACAAACTTGCTTCAAAGCCAAGCAAGTTACATTGAATTTGACAGAGGCCCTTGGCCAAAAAAAATGTTGGCATAAACCCCAAAAAGGTTTACGTTTGAACCCCATACTCGCACCATGTTTTACCTCAGACCGTTTTGGTGAGAATGCACATCACTTGCAAATGTTAAATGATCACCATCTCTAATCAACTCTATATTATCAACTTCTGCTCCATTTTTTATCAGAACTCTGGCAGGCAAAAATCCGTATTTTACACGGCCGATTCCAAGTAGCTCTTGGAAGCTTTGCGGAAGTAGGATAAGCTTTCCTGCATTATCTCCTTTCTCCGGGCAACTTATATTCACTCTAGCAGCATAGTTCTGAGTAGTTGAGGTAGTTGAAGCCGGATTAACAGATGAAACCAAGTCATTCTCCCCGTTGCGTACAGCTTTCATGATTCCAAACAATGAATTATGGAAGTTATTAGTCCTACGCCTTGGGCGCGATTGGCCCCAAGATCCCTCTGGCAACGGGAATGAGCCATCTTGGTTGACAGGGAAGATCGATGGCTCACTTTTAAATCTCCCTAGGAAGCGAAGGCCATGCCTTTCCTCAGGGATTGTAACATTGGGTTGAGTTTTGCTGTCTTTAATGAATTCAAAAAGAAATTTTATTTCTTCATGGACTTGCTGCTCAGCTAGATCCCTCGAGGTCCAACCATGTTCGTCTACTCTGTCAATATCAGCACCTTGGTCCAGGAGGAATTTGACCATCTTAGTGTTACCTTCACAAACGGCAATATGAAGAGCTGTAGTCCCATTGCTCCTAGGACGTGTAACATCCCCGCCATAACGTATGATTTGCTTCAGCAAGTCCAAATCATTTTTCTCAGCAGCGACACACGCAAATTGACCCACATCACCAGCAGATAATTTAGCATCATCTTAGTGTTACCTTCACAACCATGTTCGTCTACTCTGTCAATAACTGATTCATGTTTCTCCAAGATGGCCTCCCATAACGGTACATTACCTTCTGCATCTGCATAGTCAAAATGAAATATTAATGAAAACAAGAATACATGATTGCAGTAAAGAATGAATTCATCTGTTGCCCATATTTTTAACAAATCAGTTGCCACACATTCTTTAGTTATTGTATCCAAAGGAACAGCAATGTGCAACTTAGTCACACCGGTATGGATTCTTCACAATGAACCTACTAGTTACGGAGTTGGTAGATAAATTGATGGAGGCAGGCGTCACAGTTCACAAAATACAAAATGAAGAAAATTGGTTCCGCAAATTGGATGCAAGAATACAAGCTGTCAAACCAAATAGCAGGGACGGATCCAAGTTCTTTTCCAGTGGGGGATATAACACACAATTTAACGCTTAATATAAGTAATTTCTTTCTCTAGTGGGGGTTAATTAATTTTCCAGACTAAAAATACTCTAAAAATGCTCCTATATTGAGAAAGCTTCACACCTACTACCCTCCATATGCATCCGCCCCTACCATATAGTTTAGGTCGACCAATAATATTATACTCCATTTTCTACTTAGACTAATATGCTGATCCAGTAGAGACATAATCTATTTGCTGATAGAATAAAGTATGATCCACTAGAAATAACTTAAGAAAGTCAACCCAGACATCAAGATAAGAGGGGCATATATAGCCAGCTTATAATTTAATATGAACTTGTGGACATGAGGACCAGATCCATGGCATGTTAATTGCAAAAATGCAGAGAAATAGAATGAAGCAGAACTTGTGGTCAACCAAAGATTTCCAAGACAAATCACTACCGATATTATCTTACAAAGCAAAATATACATACTCATACAGTGCAGAATAAAAGGAGAACAAATGAAAGAAAAACAAAAGAATAGATAAAAGTAGCATAAATAGTAATATTTTTGAGAAAAGGTAAATCCCAATTACTTGACAGCAAGGTCATGGAAGCGTTTTCTATGATCACTGACTTGAGCAACGAGAAAATGAGTGACCAAGTCAGAAAGAATCTGCAATTTAATTGAGCAGAGGTATTCTGGACAGAATATTGGACAATCTTCAGTAGACGAGATTAACTAAGGTTGGATCGTGGTTGTGGTTGTGGTTACTGTTTTTCATTTGCCAAGCACACCCATAATTCAATGCAATGAGTAGGAATTGTTGCACTGTTGCTGAAGACTAAACTTAGCATCCATAAACAACCGAAGGTATGATTTGCAAAGACTATTTAGTGTTGAAAAATTGTGGCTGCATACATCAGGCAATGCTTTAAAGAGGCTACCATAAGAGCAAGAAGATATATAAAGGAAGAACTTTGCATGTCAGGTGGATTCCAGGGCGTGTAAAAACATTATAAATGTAGACTATCTATAAAATAAAAATAGCTGGATATATGCACACTGTTTGCGTCTGTGTGTAAAGGCTCAAAAAGAAAGAAGCGTGGTGAGTTTTCAAATCAGTATCAGAGTCCAAATTAGAGAACTAATTTGGTAGACATACCTCTACTATTTACATCTGCCCCAAAATCTAGAAGAAGAAGAACGCAATTCTCGTATCCTATAGACGCCGCTATGTGCTGGTTCAGAGAAGCCAAAAGGAAAATCAACAATCTTAGAAAATAAAATGAGAGAAATGGATTTCAGATAGTATATGTAATATGTGAATCCAAAATTTTAGAGTTTCTTGTACCATAGCTGTCCTCCCATTGTTGTCAGACTCGTTGGGACCTAGACCTCGCTTCAATAAGTGATGCAGCAGCAAGTCGTCTCCTCTAAGTGTTGCAAAGCATAGGTTGAGAGGTAGGTCCAATCTGCCACGAGCTATCGTGTTCTCTGTCTCCAACAAAACTCCTTCCATAATTGGATCCTTTAAATCTTTTAAGTGCTGCCGAACCAAAGAGGGAAAATCAGTACAGAAAATTACATAAAACTATCAAACTTCACTCCCATAAGCAGGACTTTTGTGATAGTAATAGTGCAACACGACTCCACTTCTTCAGATTGAAGACGCCAAAAAGGCTTTCATTTGATAATGCTGTCTTCTAAATAGACTGGTATAGTAAAGGTGTATGTACCTGAAGCAAATTATTGACGATTACTGTCCCATCTCCAACATTGGCCTGTACAATATTCAAAAATGTCGTACGATTCAACAGTAGTAACTGGCTCAATCGTTTTGTTCGGACAGTGAAAAGCCGAGGTCCATAACAGAGAACCCCAATCTCACCAACAACATCCCCAGTTTTGGCCTCTCCAACAACCTGCAATAACCATTTAAATTGTGGTCAATTAACTGTATTTGGGGAAAGAGTCAGTGTACGGTACAAAAAACTCGGCGTTGAGTTACAAATTAGACTTGCCTGTTCAGTTACATTTTTGAAGATCAACAGATCCTGCAAAGTAATTCTAGAATTTAACACTAAAATTTATATAGTTAAGTACATTAAATGCCCTGTCTCGCTAAAACAAGAAGATGTACATTACCACAGCTCCAGTAACAAGAATATAGAAGTCTGTTGGTGCTTCATTTTGCAAAATTACGTCCTCATTTGGAGGAAAATACTCGGCTTTCATTTCAGAAACCTTAAATCATAGGTGAAAAAGATATCATATAAGAATGTGCTCTTACGGAAGAAGAGGCACAATTGAAAATGTTGCAAGTGGATTATTACCAGTTGGAAGAGTAGATCATTGGACGCACCACGGAACATGTATACTTTATCTATCAGAGAGTAAAAAAGAAAATGTGAAATGCTTGATCGAATAGCCTTTGGAAGAGAATCAAGGGTCTCTTGTTGATGCAGCCTCTCTGAGTTGGTTCTGAACTTTAAGCACAAGTGTGAGAGCATCTGGTCTTGAAGGCGAGTGGGTAACTGATTCCTCTGTGCAAAACTTGTGGCAGCCTGAATGGTATCTCTCTGTCATGGAAGCGTGATGTTAGTAATTCGGAAGGACTTGATCAAGATGTTAATATCCAAGAAACGCAACAATCAGTTAAATCTCAAACATAGCCAACTTAAATTAAAGGAATACGAAGAATAAGTTGGAGTTCACTCACAAATTGTCTAGTCTTACTGGTCCCATGAACAACCAAATTGGTCATGTTTCCTATCAGATATGCTGTAAGCCAAAGATTAAAGAACATGTAGAAGATATCAAAGATCATCTCCCTTGTATTCTCAGCGTTCAAATCTCCATAACCAAGTGTAGTAGTGATCGACCAGTAAACTGAAGTCGCGTAACGAATCCCTAGGCTCTGATGAAGGAAATCTTCAATGGATGCCCCATTCCATGTCTTCTTCGGATCAGGATAATGAGCAGCAAGTAGATACTTGAAGCAAGCAGCACAGTGCACTGCAAAGAGAGTCACCTATGGAACAAAAAAGATAGCACGTTAGAAAAACTGTTCCGTGGAAGTGGCCAAAATATACTCTACAGTCTACAACTACATACTTACACAGATAAGCTTTACACACCGAACCCAAAAGTAGTTGAAGTTCCGATCTTTTTCTAGTCTGCTTTGAAGAAACAAAATGACAAAGTGTAAAATGAAAAAGCTTGATAAAAAATCCATACCAATAGCATAACTTACAATAAGAATCTGAAGCACTTTACCGGGCAAATAATGCGCTAACTCTACGTAGACGCCAGAGACGAAGCATGTTAAAGGAGGCATATGTCTGTAAAGGTTTAGGGGATATCTTCCGAGCAAGTTCCGAAGGGATTGTGGATATGATATCAAATGCCAACCAAGAACTTGCATATCTCCAAGCAATTTGCTTCGGGTCATCGACAAGCAGGTATGAAGTTTTATCAAGGAATGCTACAAAGAAAGTTAGAACAATGTCAATAGCAAAGAATCCATTGACAACATTATCAGTGATGGCCAGTGGTCCTGCTGGTTTCTTCAGAAAACCGAATTCAAATGGAGACACCCAAGCAGTGTAGATCACAAGAACAACCAGATACGTCTCCCATGCCCTGCAAATTCAAATTCCAATCCAAGGATTTTTAGCAAAAGCCTCTTTTGTTATATATTGTAGACGAGACAAATCACATTGAACATTTACAGAGTTATGAAAACTTGAAGTCAAAATGTGTACTAATGACCTTTTTCCATCAGAAAATTCATGAAGTCAAAAATGGTTCACAAAGAGTTAGACTTATTTTAGACTCTTATTATAACTTATACTTTTAAAAGAGACTGTTTTCACGTCACCAACTGTAACCTTCGTGTGTGTTCATATATGTACGAACGACAGTGACAACTGACAACACACAGTCACACAGACACACGGGGACTCAAAGTCTTGCAAAAGACATGCAAAACATATACAAACATGGTAATACGATGATGTTAAAAAACAATATGTATATATATCAAACCTGTAACGGCGATCATAAGGAGAGATGATGGTTCTGCGTAGCTTAACTCTGCGGTTGCTTCTTGCACCAAGAGAAGGAAGAATCCCAGTAGAGAGACTATAATGACTGCTATCTCTAGACAACTGTTCTATCTCTTCAGCACCGCCACACATTGAAACCCTAAAAACCCCTCCTCCTATATTGCACATATCCGCAAGCTTTTCGCTCGTTGTTAGTATTGTGTATGATCCTTTCTGTAAATGAGAAGTTGTTCCATGTGTATATATGTATATATAGGTGAAGAGAGGAGACTTATTATTACAAGAGACAAACATGGTAATGCAAATTTGTAATAATTGTTCATCAAATATAAAGATTTTATTTTTGCACTTTTCTCGGGTAACGTATCCGCACCGCCTTCACTTTCAAAAAACCTAGTTTGACACCTATACCCTTGTGAAGTCCACTCTTGGTGCAGTGAGAGGAAGCCTCTTTGACCTTCCCCTATCATGATTCATATACCATACGTGTATGACCATATATGCGTATTAATTCTATAAAATCACATATAGGATTTCATTATCAATGGCCCCATGTTGTACTTTTTGTCGTGTGTTTGCGTGTGTGAGAGCTTGAAAATTTTATAAATATCCATGGATTTAATTCGAGTAGTTGTGCAAATTGGTTACAAGTCAATTGAGTCAACTTGGCCCACGGTTCAAAGAATGGAGGTACTAAAGAAATTGAAGCTAAAATTACGACAACGAATGATGTGTTTACATTTTTTATAATATGCATTTCTAGGTTCTGTTAAAACAGGAGGAAAATTAATAAGCAAGAGTTGGAAGAGGTGAAGAACAAGAATAAAAGGACTAAAACAAATGGTTATTGTGTTTACACCCTTGATGTGTAATTTATGAGAAAGCATTTTGCTTAGGGTTCAAAGAAAACTAAAGTTACTCAAAACTTGGCTTAAATTCAGCTCGTTAGAAGTTCATTTGAGAGTCGGATGTAAAAAAAAAAAAAAAATTATTAATTTTAGATAGTTTGCAAAGTTAAGAGTATGATTGTATGTTGTGGGGGAGGGGGTCAAAATCGTGTGCATGAGTGTGTGCGAAGAGTGTACGTGATTTTTTGTATGAATTGTGTGTTGATGAAGAAGAAAAAAGTAATGCTAGGTATTATCTCAATTTCATCACCCTTTTATCACCTTCAATTTGGCATACTTAGTTAACATGTCAACTCGAAAAATATTTTTGTTTCTCTCTCTTCTTTATTTATTTTTCTCTTTCTTCCTTTTTATTTTTCTCTCTCTCATTTAATGTTTTTCTCTCTCCTTTTATCTTCATTTTCTTTTTCCCTATACAGATAAAACCTAAATGGTGCTAAGCATGGAGAACTTGGAGTAGTTAATTGCTAGTATGGTGCATTACTACGATTTGTGTCAAAATAATGTTAGATGATTGATAAGCTTCACTAGTTATGCATATTTCTCTCTTCAGTAGCAGAAGTATCTTAATAAGTAGCAATATGAGTTAACATGCTTCCATATTCTCTTGTTAAGACCCTATGAATCGATTAAAACCTTAGATTCATACTAGAATTATGATCACGGCTAAATATGAATTGAAACAAAAGTTTTATAAAATCTTTTTGCAAAGATCCCGATCTTCCTACTGATATACGGGATAAGAGCTAGGCTAATTATTTTCATCATATATAGCCAAGAAATAGGCCAATTCATGTAACAAGAAGAGACCTCAAAATTTTGAACCTTAACCTCGAGAATTATGATTTAATAATTAATTGGATAAGATTAATAACCAAATTTAAGGATGATGTTAGAAAAACGTAAATGGTATTTATTGATAATTTATCACTTTAAGTTTTTTAAATTGATTTCTCTTATATAACGTTTGCTGTTGTTTGTATTCCACTATTTTGATAGATAATTTTGACCTTAACAATATTTTAGTATACACAAGAAATAGCATTTATGCTTTCTACCAAGTGAAAATTCAAAAAAAAAAAAAAAACCTATATATTGATACTTTTCGGTGGTTTATAAAATCATTTGGCATACTTTTTTTGTGGTTGTAGAATTATTTGGTAGAGAAAAACATTAAATAAGAGAGAGAAGTAAAAAAGGAAGAAAGAGAAAATTAGTTAAAGAAGAGAGAAATAAATTTAAATTTGCCAACTAGATAGGAGATGATAAAAAAACGTGATAAATAAGAGTAATACCTAGTAGTATTAAGGTGGCGTTTGGTTCACATATTAATTTTTCATTCACATAAATCATATTTTTGGGAATGTGATTCCCAATAATGTAGTGAAATCTGTTTGGTACACCAAAAATATTTCTATTAATATTTTTTTTAATTTCTGGGAATATTATAGTATTGTGTTTGGTTTGCACTTGACATTCCTGAGAATTTTGATTAATTTTTTTAAAATACCCATAACTGAAAAGAAAGAGGTTGTGGTAATGTTATATATATATATATATATATATATATATATTTCTCAGTCATTTTAGTAAGGGAAACAACAAGAAATATAGGATGAAATGTGATGATGAAGAAGAATAAAAAGAAATATAGAAAGAAAAAGCAAGATGTACCTTTGCATATCGTTACGAATTTAATTTCTAAAATTAACCCTTCTTTTTTTACAGGAGGGACTCATTTGAATAAGCTTGTGGAACAATTGGGACCAAATTGGATGATTTGGAACAAAAGAGATTAATTTAAAAAACCGATTAACATTAGAGACTCTTTGTGCAGTTAACCCTTATCAATAATCTAGATTCTAGAGCAGTATTTGAAGCTTGTTAATTAAAAATTTCGACTTAGGCTAAGCCCTATGTCTTTGTTATTGCGAAAAATGTATTGAACATAACTTAGTTACTAGAGCTTTACTCGTGTTTAAATGGATTAAACCTTAATTGAGATTCATAGATTAATTAATTAAAAAAAAGACTCAAACATTTACATCATTACAAATCGAATCATTTTGTTTTTCTTTGGTCATAAAAATTGAATTGATTAGCACCTATCATATATAGCCTTGATGAAACTCTTTGGTTTATTTGATCACTAATTAAAGAGAGAATAAAATTCTTTTCTATTTAATGGCCAAAACGAAAACAAATAATTTATGTCCATACTTAATTTCTTTGGAATAGGCATTGAAAATTATACTATTGATTTATGCATACATTAATATACTCTAAGCAGTTTCTTAAAATTAATCAAAAGAATCCTAAAGTCTGTGAGAAAGCCTTGTCGAAAAGGAAAGCCCATTAGCTTGACCAACCATAACCCTCTTTATCATTGCCAACCATTGTTCTCACTTCGCATCGAAGCTAAATAGTTTGATGCCAGACATTTATCGTATATACATCAATACTTATTCCTGCTCAAATCATGAACAACGTTGCTAAAATAGCTTGAAAGGTTCTTGTTTCTATTGGGTTAAAGAGAACATCAAATGAATTCAAGAACAATTAATTTTTATGAGATCCTACCTAAAATTAGTGCTTACAATCTTTGCCACCATTATAGTGGCCTATATTTTCTATGAAAATTGAGAAAACCTTCAAGGGTTTTGGGTATCTTTTGTGTGTGTGAGTGTGTGTGTGTGTGTGTGTGTGTGTTTTGGTTATCTAATGAAGGAAAATCAAACAAGAGTAAGGTTTGAAGATCATTCATTCATTTGGAATGTTCAAGATCTTGGCTATTGAAACCAAGTCATCCTTGATCTTGTGTGCAATCCAGTTGACTACTGAATAAGCTTGAGTTGTAACTATTTATGGATAAGATTGAATAGTATTTTTAACATTAATCAGACATTAGTGAACAAATCATATATTAGAGTTACGTATATTTGAACCAGATAGTTTATATAAATTTAATTGTTGAAAAAGATTTAGGATTTTGGGATAATTCAATTGATAGACTAACTTCTCTGACATACGGGTGACTAGGATTCAAATTCTGGGGAATGGAAGATTAAAAAAAGACTATAGAAGAAGATTAGATATCGCTGCTAAATTGGCCAGTTGCATTTTAAGTGTGGTGAGTGAGAGGCCCTTTTTTTTTTTTTTTTTTTTGTTACTTTAGAAGTTGATTGAATCTAAAACTTGGTAGAAGTACAAGTGGGATCACATCAAGAGGCCCTTTTGTATGTCAGTTCTTTGTATTATTAGTCATTTTTTAATTTTTAAGGGTGGCCTATCGTCGTATAATACATATGTAACTAATGAAAATTGGTCTCAAAATTTTTTGTAAACAATCGAGTAACTTTACCACCAGATCAAAGTTTTGATATACTACTATATATTAACTAAAAAAAGAAAAAATATGTCGAGAGTTGTGGATGAAGATGTCCAAATTAAGTCTATGACAAAATAAGTACTAGATTATAAAATATATGGGAGTGACATTTATATTGTGACATGATAGCCCAAAAGTGTACTCTAACTTGTAAACTTAAGCCCAAGCAAACAAAACCCAACGTATGCTGGTCCATTCTCAGAGGCCCAAGTCTACAAAGTGCGGCAGACCACACCACCCACATGGCAATCTACTTTCCTGGTTTTTGTTTTGTTTGGTTTTAAATCTCCTCTCCTTATCTTTATTCTTTTCTCTTTTTGGTTAATATCTCCTCTCCTTATCCATCTTTAGGTTTGTTTAGCTCAATTATGAAATTTTTACTTTAAAGCTCCATTTGTTGCTATAAAATAATTTGTTGGGAGATAATATTTTTTTTAAAAATAAAATACTAAAAAATATTTTCTAATATTTTAATACACAGTGAAAAATATTTTTCGATATGAGATTTTATAAAAAAAAAAATACACATATAATATATATGTTAACCGTAAGGATTGAGGGTGGGTGGAGGTAGAGTAAGGGGTGGGTGGGGTAGGGGGAGTTGAAGGTAGGGTAAGGGGTAGGCAGGCCAAGGAAAGGGGATAGGGTGGGGTAGGGGTGGGGAGGGGAGTGATGGAGGGTGGGGGATAGGGGGTGGAAGTAGGGGTGAAGTGGGTGAGTTTCAGAAAATGTTTTCTTCTCCCAAAAGAACTCTTTTGAACTAAAATTTTTTCTTAACTGGAAAATATTTTTCGGTTGACCAAATTTTTCATGTTGCCAAACATTAAAAAATGTGGAAAATATTTTACTACAAACAAACAGAGCCTAAAACTATAAAATTTTTACTAGTAGAGCTTTGGTTATAACTGCTGCTAAAAAAAGTCATTAACTGTTTGGTTTATATTGGACAATATTAGACTTTTAGAAATGTGGTTTCAAAAAATATGAAGGGATATATATAAATAAATAAAAAATAATAGTTTTTCACATTACGTAAAAATAGCTTTGGATAAACTCTTTCTAAAAACCTCTAATTTGAAACTTCTTATTTTTTTAACTTTTTTCAAATTTGGTTTTTAACTAAAAGCTTTAAAAAATGGGTCAAATATGTTAGTTTTAGCTTATAAACTCAAATGAAACACTTTTTAGGTGTCTAAAAGTTAAACCAAACAGACTTTTATAGAGTGTTTCGAAACACTTGTGGTGTGAAATTCATTTTATTTATATTTATAAATAAATTTTCTTATTTAAAACTATAAAATAATATTATGTCAATTATGTGATTTGTAAATATATTTATTGTAGGTATTCCTTTTTATGTCTCAACATCTTGGAGCTCTGTTTTTGAAACTTTGACACGAATATGTATTCCATCAATAGCAGTAATCAATTTTAAAATTAAATTCCATTAATTAGTATTGGTGAATAGATAATACAAATAAATAATTTGTAATTTTAGATAGCTAAGTATGTTAAAATTATCTGAAAATAAAGACGCATGACTAAATAACTCATGATTTATACTTTTAATTTGAAGACGAAAAAGAAGCTTAGATTAAGACATAAATAAGAAGAATAAAAAAGAAAAGAAAACTTAAAGGGTAATTTAGTCCTTAAAATATGAACAACTAACTTGATCGCTTAGAATTGTAAATTTTACTTCTTTAACAAAGATTGGTAAAGGTTGAGAAAATCTTGAATTTCTAATTTTTAAAAAGGTGTTTTCAAACATAAAAAATTGAATTTGTAAATAAATTATGTAAAAAAATTTAAAATTTATTTGTTCCAAACAAAATATAATAGTAAGATACACGATCCTTCATGTGGGTTGATAAACAAGTTATCTCATGGTGATATGTAATAATCTCATGAACTACCCATATTTGTTAATAGTATTGCACATTAAACCTAGATCTATTAACAAAAACAAAACAAAAAATAGAAAATAGCAACAATGGTCCTGTATGTTTCATTTTAATTATATATATTTCAAAAGTCTTAATTTAATCTTATACGGTTATTTAAAAATTTTAATTTAATCTTATATATTTTTTAAAAGTCTCAAATTAGTTATAACCTTTGAAATTAAAATTACCTTTAACATAAAATTAATCATACTATTCCCCATACCTATAGTTAAAGGGACAAAATTAAAACACAACATCTGCAAATGAGAAAAGTTAGCATTACTATTAACTTATTCCACGTACGAGAGCTCGCCATACATTTTACCTTAATAAATATAGATATAACATATTACATAAATATAAATATATTACATATATTGATGTATATATCTTCTGCCGTCCTCGTTGACGCGCTTTTGAACGTTTCACCATTTTCCTTTGAACTCACTCAAGCAATTAAACCTCTCCGCTAAATTAAGGTACCTATACATACACATATACATATATCTATAATTCGAAAATTTTATTTGCATAAATATATTTGTGTTTGTGTGTATATGTAAGTTATTTGTTTATAATTGAAAGGGAATTTGAGGATTTCGATGAAGGGGCAAGTGCAGCTGGAGCAAACGGAAGGGAGAGACCAACCTCCTAGCGACTCCGATCCTCTGCTTGATGAACACCGCCATATCCATGTCGACTCATCACCGTCACCGTCACCGTCACCGTCGAGCGAGATAAACAATGAGGATATTGAAACTGGTTCCTTGCCGTGCTGCAGAATTTGCCTCGAGTGTGATGGTGAAGATGGTATATATGTGTGTATGTGTGTGTGCGTGCGTGTAAATATGTGAATATGTTTGTTGAGTTTGTTGGTTGATTTTTTATGTTGCGAAAGGATAAGTTTGTATGTCAATGCTTAAACTGCGTATAATAGACTACAAAGTGAGTTGGATCCCTTTTTGGACATGCGCATTGCAGCAGATTTGTGCACCGAGTTGTCCTTTTTTAGTGGTTGCAAGGGTAGTTAGAAATATGCTTGAAAGGTGGAAGGTTTATGTTGATTATCGTAAAATTCGACATCTCAGAGCATTTAGAACAAATTCGAGTTGTACTATGTTTTCCTTTGTTTGTGTAAATTATATATGCAGCCTACCTCACATCTCCGGGGAGTGGGGTGGGGGGGTTTCAGTTGGTTCAGCGGGGGTTTTACAGGCAATGTGAAATATAGTATTGAATATGCTTATATTGATTGGATTAGCTATGCAGTTGATTTTGACTCTGTGATGTAATTTGCAGAGTGCTATCTGTCTTTCCTTTTTCCTTCTCTATTTAATTTACACAAAATGTAAGTTAAGACAATAGACCCCAAAATGGTTCCAACCCTTCTCGGACTCCACGCATCATGGGAGCTTCATACACCAGGCTGACTTTTTAAAGGTTTTGAATATATGATCTTAGTATATACCATAGCTCAGCTAGTCACAGTCATTGAGTATATGCTTTGGCCAATTAAAGTTTCCGAATGTCTGATCTTAGTGTATGTGATAGTTCCGCTGGCCAATTAAAGTTTTCGAATGTATGATCTTACTGTATCTGATAGTTCAGCTAGCGACACTCATTGAATATATGTTTTGGCCAATAAAAGTCTTGAATGTATGATTATAGTGTATCTGACTGTACAGCTAGCCGTCCTCTTTTTTCGGGCCTTTTGGTCTCCAGAAGGGCTTTCTTTCTCCTCTTTTATTCTTGTGGGTGGGGGAAGAGGACTTGTGGGAAAATGTGTGTGAGTGTGTCGACACATCTTCCTGGCTGCTTACATTCTCAATATGCTTTGGTTTGTTTACTAATTCTTTCCTTCCACAGATGATGAATTAATATCCCCGTGCATGTGCAAGGGAACTCAACAATTTGTGCATCGTGCATGCCTTGATCATTGGCGATCAGTCAAGGTCAGACATATTGCATGTCTTTACCGCTTGTTTAGTTGTATGATTTTTTTTTTGGTCATAATATGGTATTCTAAGCAGGAAGGTTTTGCCTTTTCACATTGTACGACCTGTAAAGCTCAATTTCATCTTCGAGTAGTAGACTTGGAGGATAGTTCTTGGCGCAAGATGAAATTCAGACTGTTTGTGGCTCGGGATATTTTCCTTGTGTTTTTGGCTGTACAAACTGTAAGTACGACTTTTTATGTTTCCACCATTGAAAGTCTGATACAAATGATAAGAAAAGATTGATTTCAAATGATGTCCTCGTGAAATAGTTTATCAGCCTTTTTCTGTTTATATGCCAAATTTTGTTTTCTTTCTGTCTGGGGCTTAGGATGATCCTCTTGCTGTGAAGTATTATGGGCTTATCTTTCATGGGTTTGAACTATTTCGAATACTATTTGATCACTTTGAACAATCCGTTCATAGTATAAGATTTCACGATAGCTTTAAACAATTTGTTGGATCATATGGTTAGTCTTGAACTCTTCTCGTTGATTAGGATCTTAGAAATTCTGGCCTAATTAAGAATAATACATTAAGTTATTTTTTCCTATTGGAGGTTGAGTTCAATTCAATTTGGTTGCAATTTATTTGAAGTTTATTGGTGGTCTGTCTATGATACAAGTAAAGAAGGAGTGCCAATTTGTTGGTATGTTAATAAGATGGAGTGCCAATTCGTTGGTATGTTAAACGGTCGATGGTTCCTATTGTTATCTTGTAAGTGTTAACCTGATGTGACGTACAGTTGTGATGTTATGCATTGATCAGAAAAATGATATTAATTTTTTCTTCGAACATGATGTACAGTTCTGGATTTTGATTTTAAATTAGCAGACTCTCCTTACGCGACTGTATAAGTAGCTTTCTAGTAGTTGATAGTTACCATAGAGGATGAGGTTATTAGTTACTTCCGATATTAATTTGTAATTTTCCACATGCTTTTGTTTTTTTTTATCTGGGAAATGTTTATACTTCTTACATTCATACTACTTTTACTGTTGTAAAGGCTTTCTATGCTTTTGATTAATCTGTACATGACAATTCTTTTACATATTTCAGTAATCAGTACTTGCTCAAATAGTATGTAGGAAACTTAATTGAAGGCTAAAATATGTTCACAAATCACAAAGTTTTTTCTAGCCATGAATTGAGTTGTTTTCTTCTTGTGGCTTCAGTGATTTCCTTGCTATTTTAGAAATTAGCTAAGAAAAAACTAAGAAAATTAAGATTAGTATTTCATTATATTGATGGTTTCCTTTTTTGTTATGAAATTTGGAAGAGTTTGGCAGTAAATTTTGTTTTTTCCCAATTGATGCTTGTATTTTCCTTTTCTTCTTAGGTGATTGCTGTGATGGCTGGCTTGGCGTACCTACTGGATAGAAATGGAACTTTCAGGAATTCATTTAATGGCAGCTGGGACCACATACTTTCCAAGCATCCTATTCCTTTCTACTATTGTATAGGTAAAATTTGAGACACTATAATATGCTAAGCAGAAATGAAAATTATATTGAAGTTCCAGTATTTTCTAGCTGCTTATTTTGGTCATTTGGTTTGGCATGTAGTCAAACCGATCTGGTTGTCATTTTTTTGTCTCAACACTTTATTAGATTGTTAATATTTTAGTTAATACTTAAGATTGCCTGAGAAATTGGATGTGGTGTTATTTAGAACGACTTAGGTCCCGCTACATAATTGAATGGTGAGGTGGTCTGTTTTATGGGTGGTCGTGGTTTCTGTTTAAGTTTCTCCATGAATGAGGTGCTTGGATTAGTTGCTAGAAAGTTTGTACGATTTCCCGTGTTCTATCCTAATAAATGAGATGAATTATTTAAATAACTTATTCTGAGTCGAGTAGCAGTGGTGTGTCTTTACATGGCAAGGTTAATTATATAATGACTTCCGTATCTTCAATCAACTACCTTTTACTTATGAGAAAATATTATTCGTGTTTGGTTTGTTTTTTAATTCTTTTTCATAAACAGTCCTTTATTCTCAAATAGCAGAGAGAAAAGGAAAAAGGTAGGATACCCCTTTAGTTGATTGTAGAAACCACTCCTTCACTTTTTTGAAAATTGAGTTAAGAAATATTGGTGTTCAGAAAATTCCAGATTGACGTTGTCTTTTCACACACACACTCTCTCTCACATATGTATATTATGATTTTGTTTGTTTCTATGCTTAAGTTACTGAAAATGATGTGTTTGATGATTCTTGGTAGAAGAGAGAATGTTTTTAACAAAAAACACTGCCAAACACTTCTGTAGGAAATAGATTTGCAATTTATATGCCGGTTATAATAGTATCAGAGATATTTGCTATTAGTGCACTAGTTGCGGAATTTTCTGGTTCTGCACACTGTTTTCCATTGCATAGAAATATATGTTTTCTATTTCGAGGTCTGACAATGTTAACTAAATCAGGAGTTCTCTCACTCTTTATGCTGCTTGGGTTTTTGGGGCTCATGCTGCATTGCTCCTCCTACAACAATAATGACCCACGGGTCGCTGGCTGTCAAAACTGCTGTTATGGCTGGGCCATCTTGGATTGTTTTCCTGTTTCAATGGAAGCATGCTTTGCACTGGTTATAATTTTTGGCGTGATCTTTGCCATTCTTGGCGTCGCTTATGGTTTCCTGGCTGCTAGTATGGCCATCCAGAGGATCTGGCAGAGGCATTACCACATTCTCACAAAGAGAGAACTCACAAAGGTAGAAATATTTGACATTGTTTGCTGTATATCATATACATTCTCGTAGAAAAGTTCCTTTAACTTGTCATGCTCTTTTCGATGCTGAAATTAGTACTTTAATGTCTACTTGCTGAGCAACAAGGATTTGAAAATCTCCTATTTTTCAATTTTTTTGGCTGGCAATCTTGAAAGAATTAAGGTAATATGAGAAAGTTTTTTTGTTGTTACAATGAAACATTGATTAAACAATTTGATTAATGGGTTACGTTTGAGGTGTAGGTCTTTCTGTTTGAGATTTTATTCATCTAATCCTTACTAGTGTTGAGAAGAAGTTGAGCTTTCTTTGGCCTTGCCACGCTTTGCTTTGGCATGACATGATTCACGCGTTGCTCTCCTCTTGTCTTCTCTATCACTGAGATAATTTTTCTGGTTCTTTGCAAAATGTTGCAGGAATATGTCGTGGAGGATCTCTGTGGCTCCTACAGCCCTCCAAAGCTGGACCCAGAACATGAAGAACGACTCAAAATGCTTAAATTACTGTAGATATGACCAAATTGTGCTCCCAAGTCATCTTCACTCCATTAACAATATCAAGGAGGATTCAAAAGCTGCATGTAACCTGTTATCGGATGATCAAGCTGTTTATTTGATATAGAAAGAAATAAATATTTCAGAGGCTCTTTCAGACCTACGTGACGCTCAGCTGGAGGATAATTAGTAGAATCACGATGTCCAAACATGTACTTGTACCTATCCAAATTGTATGTATCACCTTCCGGTGATCCTTTGTTTGCTCTGCCTAAAGATGTGAATTCCATAGATCTGCCAATGGGGTGTATTGTCTGTGAACTGAAAAAATGGTCAGTGTTTGATATCTAAGCATGTTTTAATAGCAGTCACTGTGTTATCTTGCCATGAACTTCTTCAGTAAATTCCTTACTTCTTGCTTTCCACGTTCCAGTAATATCATGCGATGGAGTGAGGATGGATTTTTTCATAATATTATAACGTTCTAAGCAGATTCATTTTCCATTGTGATGTATCTCACTGCAATTGACCGTGCATAATTTCTCTTCACAATCTATGAGGTGGTCATGTTCTTCATAATAAGGTCAGCTATCTGATTTTTTCCAATGAGGTGAGGTCTTAACTAAATCATAACACACACTATCATTCTATCTTGACACAACAAACCCACCTGTTCTATTCAACTAAATTTGTTCCTATAATCCATAACTTAATAGAACGCAGTGAGGGGCAACCCGCCCATAATGCAGTTTGAAATTAGAAATTGGAGTATAAAAACAATCTTATGCAATGTCTATCAAATAGCCAAGAGGCATGTATATATACATAAAACAATGAACTGAGCTTCATGGAGTATTAACTTGTAGAAGTAGAATAAAGGCGTTACTTTGTGAACATTGTACATTACATCTCCATGTTTCTTGCGGCAATGCGGATAGCATTGCATTTTTTATTTTCTTTTTTATTTTCTATACAATAGAGTCCAAAACCGTGATTTGAACTTGAAACCTTTAATTACAACAGGTCACTATTTGACCATCCACCCAATTCTTGGGTGTTACGATTGCCTTTTCATTCGACTCTAAGCCATGCTACATCTTGAGCGCATTTCAATCAAAGACCCTATCAAACTTTGGGCAATTATAAAATATGCAAAAAAGAATAGTTGACAAACTTGCTTCAAAGCCAAGCAAGTTACATTGAATTTGACAGAGGCCCTTGGCAAAAAAAAATGTTGGCATAAACCCCATAAAGGTTTACGTTTGAACCCCATACTCGCACCATGTTTTATCTCGGACCGTTTTGGTGAGAATGCACATCACTTGCAAATGTTAAATGATCTCCATCTCTAATCAACTCTATATTATCAACTTCTGCTCCATCTTTGATCAGAACTCTGGCAGGCAAAAATCCGTATTTTGCACGACCAATCTCAAGTAGCTCTTGGAAGCTCTGCGGAAGTAGGATAAGCTTTCTTGCATTATCTCCTTTCTCCGGGCAACTTATAGTCACTCTAGCAGCATAGTTCTGAGTAGTTGGGATAGTTGAAGCCGGATTAACAGATGAAACCAAGTCATTGTCCCCGTTGCGTACAGCTGACATGATTCCAAACAATGAATTATGGAAGTTATTAGTCCTACGCCTTGGGCGCGATTGGCCCCAAGATCCCTCTGGCAATGGGAACGAGCCATCTTGGTTGACAGGGAAGATCGATGGCTCACTTTTAAATCTCCCTAGGAAGCGAACGCCATGCCTTTCCTCAGGGATTGTAACATTGGGTTGAGTTTTGCTGTCTTTAATGGATTCAAAAAGAGATTTTATTTCTTCATGGCCTTGTTGCTCAGCTAGATCCCTCGAGGTCCAACCATGTTCGTCTACTCTGTCAATATCAGCACCTTGGTCCAGGAGGAATTTGACTATCTTAGTGTTACCTTCACAAACGGCAATATGAAGAGCTGTAGTCCCATTGCTCCTAGGACGTGTAACATCTCCGCCATAACGTATGATTTGCTTCAGCAAGTCCAAATCATTTTTCTCAGCAGCGACACACGCAAATTGACCCACATCACCGGCAGATAATTTAGCACCATTATCTGTAAGTAGCTTGATAACTGATTCGTGTTTCTCCAAGATGGCCTCCCATAACGGTACATTACCTTCTGCATCTGCATAGTCAAAATGAAAAATATTAATGAAAACAAGAATACATGATTGCATTAAAGAATGAATTCATCTGTTGCCCATATCTTTAACAAATCAGTTGCCACACATTCTTTAGTTATTGTATCCAAATTTAGGAACAGCAATGTGCAAATTAGTCACACCGGTATGGATTCTTCACAATGAACCTACTAGTTACGGAGTTGGTAGATAAATTGATGGAGGCAGGCGTCACAGTTCACAAGATACAAAATGAAGAAAATTGGTTCCGCAAATTGGATGCAAGAATACAAGCTGTCGAACCAAACAGCAGGGACGGATCCAAGATATTTTCCAGTGGGGGATATAACACACAATTTAACGCTTAATATAAGTAATTTCTTTCTCTAGTGGGGGCTAATTAATTTTCCAGACTAAAAATACTCTAAAAATGCTCCTATATTGAGAAAGCTTCACACCTACTACCCTCCATATGCATCTGCCCCCTACCATATAGTTTAGGTCGACCAATAATATTATACTCCATTTTCTACTTAGACTAATATGCTGATCCGGTAGAGACATAATCTATTTGCTGATAGAATAAAGTATGATCGACTAGAAATAACTTAAGAAAGTCAACCCAGACATCAAGATAAGAGGGAGGGGCATATATAGCCAGCTTATAATTTAATATGAACTTGTGGACATGAGGACCAGATCCATGGCATGTTAATTGCAAAAATGCAGAGAAATAACATGAAGCAGAACTTGTGGTCAACCAAAGATTTCCAAGACAAATCACTACCGATATTATCTTTTAAGTTATACAAAGCCAAATATACATACTTATACGGTGCAGAATAAAAGGAGAACAAATGAAAGAAAAACAAAAGAATAGATAAAAGTAGCATAAATGGTAATATTTTTGAGAAGAGGTAAATCCCAATTACTTGACAGCAAGGTCATGGAAGCGTTTTCTATGATCACTGACTTGAGCAATCGTGAAATGAGTGACCAAGTCAGAAAAAATCTGCAATTTAATTCAGCAGGGGTATTCTGGACAGAAAATTGGACAATCTTTAGTAGAAGAGATTTATTAACTAAGGTCAGATCGTGGTTGTGGTAGTAGTTTCTGTTTTTCATTTGCCAAGCACATCCATAATTCAATGCAAAGAGTAGGAATTGTTGCACTGTTGCTGAAGACTAAACTTAGCATCCATAAACAACCAAAGGTATGATTTGCAAAGACTATTTAGTGTTCAAAAATTGTGGCTGCATACATCAGCCAATGCTTTAAAGAGGCTGCCATAAGAGCAAGAAGATATATAAAGGAAGAACTTTGCATGTCAGGTGGATTCCAGGACGTGTAAAAACATTATAAATGTATATAGACTATCTATAAAATCAAAATAGCTCGATATATGCACACTGTTTGCGTCTGTGTGTAAAGGCTCAAAAAGAAAGAAGCGTGGTAAGTTTTCAAATCAGTATCAGAGTCCAAATTAGAGAACTAATTTGGTAGACATACCTCTACTATTTACATCTGCCCCAAAATCTAGAAGAAGAAGAACGCAATTCTCATATCCTTTAGATGCCGCTATGTGCTGGTTTAGAGAAGCCAAAAGGAAAATCAACAATCTAAGAAAATAAAATGAGCGAAATGGATTTCAGATAGTATATGTAATATGTGAATCCAAAATTTTAGAGTTTCTCGTACCAGAGCTGTCCTCCCATTGTTGTCAGACTCGTTGGGATCTAGACCTCGCTTCAATAAGTGATGCAACAGCAAATCGTCTCCTCTAAGTGTTGCAAAGCATAGGTTGAGAGGTAGGTCCAATCTGCCACGAGCTAACATGTTCTCTGTCTCCAACAAAACTCCTTCCATAATTGGATCCTTTAAATCTTTTAAGTGCTGCGAACCAAAGAGGGAAAATCAGTACAGAAAATTACATAAATTATCAAACTTCACTCCCATAAGCAGGACTTTTGTGATAGTATCAGTGCAACACGACTCCACTTCTTCAGATTGAAGACGCCAAAAAAGCTTTCATTTGATAATGCTGTCTTCTAAAGCAACTGGTATAGTAAAGGTGTATGTACCTGAAGCAAATTATTGATGATTACAGTCCCATCTCCAACATTGGCCTGGACAATATTCAAAAATGTCGTACGATTCAACCGTAGTAACTGGCTCAATCGTTTTGTTCGGACAGTGAAAAGCTGAGGTCTATAACAGAGAACCCCAATCTCACCAACAACATCCCCAGTTTTAGCCTCTCCAACAACCTGCAATAACCATTTCAATTGTGGTCAGTTAACTGTATTTGGGGAAAGAGTCAGTGTACGGTACAAAAAACTTGGCGTTGAGTTACAAATTAGACTTGCCTGTTCAGTTCCATTTTTGAAAATCAACAGATCCTGCAAAGTAATTCAACGATAAGAGACTGGCAATTTCACATAGACTAGAATTTAACACTAAAATTTATATAGTTAAGTGCATTAAATGCCCTGTCTCGCTAAAACAAGAAGATGTACATTACCACGGCTCCAGTAACAAGAATATAGAAGTCTGTTGGTGCTTCATTTTGCAAAATTACGTCCTCATTTGGGGGAAAATACTCCGCTTTCATTTCAGAAACCTTAAATCACAGGTGAAAAAGATATCATATAAGAATGTGCTCCTATGGAAGAACAGGCACAGTTGAAAATGTTGCAAGTGGATTATTACCAGTTGGAAGAGTAGATCATTGGACACACCACGGAACATATATACTTTATCTATCAGAGAGTAAAAAAGAAAATGTGAAATGCTTGATCGAATAGCCTTTGGAAGAGAATCAAGGGTCTCTTGTTGATGCAGGCCCTCTGAGTTGGTTCTGAACTTTAAGCACAAGTGTGAGAGCATCTGGTCTTGAAGGCGAGTGGGTAACTGATTCCTCTGTGCAAAACTTGTGGCAGCCTGAATGGTATCTCTCTGTCATGGAAGCGAGATGTTAGTAATTTGGAAGGACTTGATCAAGATGCTAATATCCAAGAAACGCAACAATCGGTTAAATCTCAAACATAGCCAACTTAAATTAAAGGAATACGAAGAATAAGTTGGAGTTCACTTACAAATTGTCTAGTCTTACTGGTCCCATGAACAACCAAATTGGTCATGTTTCCTATCAGATATGCTGTAAGCCCAAGATTAAAGAGCATGTAGAAGATATCAAAGATCATCTCCCTTGTATTCTCAGCGTGCAAATCTCCATAACCAACTGTAGTTAGAGTAGTGATCGACCAGTAAACTGAAGTCACATAACGAATCCCTAGGCTCTGATGAAGGAAATCTTCCATGGATGCCCCAATCCATGTCTTCTTCGGATCAGGATAATGGGCAGCAAGTAGATAGTTGAAGCAAGCAGCACAGTGCACTGCAAAGAGAGTGACCTATGGAACAAAAGAGATAGCACGTTAGAAAAGCTGTTCCGTGGAAGTGGCCAAAATATACTCTACAGTCTACAACTACATACTTACACAGATAAGCTTTACACAACGAACCCAAAAGTAGTTGAAGTTCCGATCTTTTTCTAGTCTGCTTTGAAGAAACAAAATGACAAAGTGTTAAATGAAAAAGCTTGATCAAAAATCCATACCACTAGCATAACTTACAATAAGAATCTGAAGCACTTTACTGGGCAAATAATGCGCTAACTCTACGTAGACGCCAGAGACGAAGCATGTTAGAGAAGCCATATGTCTGTAAAGGTTTAGGGGATATCTTCCGAGCAAGTTCAGAAGGGATTGTGGATATGATATCAAATGCCAACCAAGAGCTTGCATATCTCCAAGCAATTTGCTTCGGGTCATCGACAAGGAGGTATGAAGTTTTATCAAGGAATGCTACAAAGAAAGTTAGAACAATGTCAATAGCAAAGAATCCATTGACAACATTATCAGTGATGGCCAGTGGTCCTGCTGGTTTCTTCAGAAAACCGAATTCAAATGGAGACACCCAAGCAGTGTAGATCACAAGAACAACCAGATACGTCTCCCATGCCCTGCAAATTCAAATTCCAATCCAAGGATTTTTAGCAAAAGCCTCTTTTGTTATATATTGTAGACGAGACAAATCATTGAACATTTACAGAGTTATGAAAACTTGATTAATATTCTACTAGGATCAGACATTAAGTCAGTATTCAAACAAGAAACAGATTGATGGTTATGCGGAGCCCCCACCACCGATACAGTTACCATGCCCTGTCCTGGTTTTTATCTCGGAGTACTCCTACCAGAAAAGGTATGGAAAACCTTATGACCCTACGTCTCGAAATGTCAATCCAAATCATAATTATAATGCGCCAAGACAATTTTTTCGTTGTGCATTATTTCCCGGATAAATTACAAGAGAAGCAAAGTTACCAAATGAAAATGAATAGACTTCGAAGTTAAGATAAGAAAATATGATGTCAATAATGAAAAACACCTGACAGTTAAAACAGGTCATAAACTAAAACCTAACAGTGTCCACAAAAGTAAACCAGAATAACATTATAACATTAAACTTTCCAAAAAGTGATTTTTTTGGCTACTTAGCGCATTAGAGAATTTGAATTTAGATCATCTCATAATGTATAACCTTGTGAGACATATCTAATAGTAGTGAACTGTTGACTGTATGAATAATTTACTATCATTGAATCTCCTTTGTAACATTATAACGATACGAGAGCTGCCAAGTCCAGAGAATTCAAGATTGTTATGATTGCCGACAAGAACAAAAGGAAGAAACGAAGAAAAAGCAATCAGTCAACAAGAAGCAGCACAAAAGTATGATACTAACTAACGATTTATATGAAAATATTCTAAAGAAAACTAGAAGACTCGGAGAAACTAATGCCATGATGTTTGGACAAACACTAAGAAAACGTATACAAATAACCTTTTTCCATCAGAAAATTCATGAAGTCAAAAATGTACAAACAAGATACTCTAAATCTGAAAATAAATTGTTTAAAACGAAAAAAAACATAAAGTCAAACCTGAGGGTACAAACACTTTCAATTGGTAAAATTTGTATCCTTATATCTTAATAAAAGAAATTAGTTTCTAAAATTTTAATCTCATATTTTCTCTTTCCCAATCTATTTAAGACATTAAAAATTGTTTAGTGCAAAATTAAAAAACGAATCTAATTTTTACGTACGAAACATGTTAAAAATAATAAATAAATATGAAAACTCTCCCTCATCTATCGCCTTGATCAGTAACTCCAAACCCTTTATGCAAATTAATAGGCATTAAATATTCAACCCAAAAAAAACAGAAAAAAATATATGTTTATAGGAAACTGCACTAGTCTCGCAATAAAAAGATGCTAAAAGATGTCAACAACTACTACACATTCTAAGAAAGTCTAAAACAGTTAAGAAATCATTGTGTGTGTGTGTGAGAGAGAGAGAGAAATGCAAGAAAAACAAGGGAAACAAACAGGAAAAACACTTTAATGATGATCTCAGTTCTATGGGCCACACAGGATCTCTTGTTTTTGCTTTCCACATACCCACAAGACAATATACAATTGAATCAAAAATTTTACCAATAAAAGTCAAATTTTACAGATAACAAATTGTTATGTAATATGAATATTCCAATAATTGATAATTCCAAAGAATTGTTTTCATATATATAGAACTATGCAAAAAGAGAAACCAAAAACTCAATACCATTCAAGAAAAGAAAGGAACGATCAAAGAAAAGCTGGCAAATTGCCACCCTATATATATATGTTACCATCAACAGCAGGAACTCGACATACATGAACACGTTAAGATGAAAATTCGGTCTACAAATCTTCTATTATAATTTGGAATTCGCGAAGAATTAGACTTATTTTGGACTCTTATTGTAACTTACACTTTTAAAAGAGACTGTTTTCACGTCACCAGCCGTAACCTTCGTGTGTGTTCATATATGTACGAACGACAGTGACAACTGACAGCACACAGTCACACAGACACACGGGGACACAAAGTCTTGCAAAAGACATGCAAAACATATACAAACATGGTAATACGATGATGTTAAAAAACAATATGTATATATATCAAACCTGTAACGGCGATCATAAGGAGAGATGATGGTTCTGCGAAGCTTAACTCTGCGGTTGCTTCTTGCACCAAGAGAAGGAAGAATCCCAGTAGAGAGACTATAATGACTGCTATCTCTAGACAACTGTTCTATCTCTTGTGCACCGCCACACATTGAAACCCTAAAAACCCCTCCTCCTATATTGCACATATCCGCCATCGCTGTAGCTTTTCACTCGTTGTTAGTATTGTGTATGATCCTTTCTGTAAATGAGAAGTTGTTCCATGTGTATATATATAGGTGGGGGAGACTTATTATTACAAGAGACAAACAAAGTAATGCAAATCTTTAATAATTGTTCATCAAATATAAAGATTTTATTTTTGCAGTTTCCTCGGGTCACGTGTCCGCACAGCCTTTACTTTCAAGAAACCTGGTTTGACACCTATACCCTTGTGAAGTCCACTCTTGGTGCAGTGAGAGGAAGCCTCTTTGACCTTCTCGTATCATGATTCATGTACCATATACGTGTATGACCATGTGTATGCAGTTAAGGTACATATGCTGATAAACTCTTTCCTTTTTTATTTACTTAAAAGAGGTCTAAGTCATTTTATATTACTTAAGATATTATACATGAAAATAAATCTCGAGATCTCTTGTATTTAAAGCAAGAATCACACTACTAAACCAAATGACCAGTGATACTTTTTCCTTATTTGATATACAATGATTAAGTTATTCATAAATATTATTAAGTAATATACGTCATTCAATTTGGGAAGGTGGTATAATAAAGCCTTTAGCAAGATTAATCGTTTTGAGCTATCAATTAAACTCAGAATACTTAGGCTATTCTCAATGGAGTCTCTAAAATGCAAATCTTTCTTAATTTGGGTATTTTTAGAGACTCCAGTCTCTAAAAGTAATACTATTCATGACAAAAGTACATGGGGTTCATCACTTTTGGCTTAAAAAATATCAATATAGAGACTCAGTCTTTATTTTTTTCAACAAATTTGTGGAAGAAAATGGAGAATGGGTCTCTATTTTGGCATCTTTTAAGCCAAAAGTGGTGGACACCACGTACTTTTGCTATGAATAGTATTGTTTTTAGAGACTGGAGTTTCTAAAAACACCTAAATTAGGAAAGTTTTGCATTTGAAGACTCCATTGAGGATGCCCTTAGTTATAAATCACAGTTGTTTTATGTCTTACACTAATGTGGGATATCCTAATCACACCTTTTTGAGTACCTGATATTTTTACAGTTCATAGATTAGGACCAACTAAGCAGTGCAAGCCTTATCCACAAGCTAAGACTAACTAATTTAGTGCCTAGTGTCCTCGCTAGCACATGACCAGAAGTTATAGATTAGAACTAATGGTGTGTTGTAGAATTTTAGAAATGACTCGAGTTCAAAATGTGACTCTCACTGCTTTTCTGATGTCCAACACTCCCCAAATTCAAAACTACATGATGCAAGTAAAATTAGTATTATATACTTGATAGTAATTTGTCTTAGGCTTCAAAAATCATTGACCAAAAATAGCTAATATGAGTTATCACTTAATCCCATAATATTCACTTATAAATTAGTCTTACTTTAAGTCTCATACCAATTTGTGACATCATAAATCTACTTTATATATTTCATTCTATATGCTAGACTATTTGTCGTGGTTGTAAACCTCAAAATCGAGGATTTGGACTCCTTGATCCAACTTGAGTGTGCTTCTACAACCTACATAATAGAAGGTAGACATTAGTAGTGCGAGCCAAAGACATTATGACATTTAGACACTCAAGTTAAGAGTAACATGCACTATATCCTCCTGTGTTTTAAAAAGTCGCGTTATAAACCATGTGTTTTAAAAAGTCGCGTTATAAATCCTGTGTTATGGAAAACATTGCATACACTCCCCAAACTCAAATTCTGTTTAACTCTGTTAGTTAGCCTTGTAAAAAGACAAAATTATCATTGTTTAAAGATAAATCCGTCAAAGAGGGTATTTGTAACTTTTTTGATATCAAAAGGGGGTATTTATCACTTTTTTAATATTAGAGGGAGGTATTTACAATCTTTTTCATTTTACAATATCATAACTATGTGCTAATCTACCTTCTAAGGAGATCTACAACATTAAACTAATAAATATCATTTAATTAAAAGAATAAAAAAATGTACAACTTATATAACAGAACATTGATGTACACCATAAAAAATATAAATTTTATGCTTGAAGTTCAAAGTCATATTACAACTAGCAATAATCGTACCTTCACTTGGAATCATGTTCTTCTACAAGTAGATTAAAATCTTTAAATAAGTGTAAAATCAATTTCAAATCGAAGGAAAATCAATTTGAAATAGTTTTTCTCTCTAAGATTGTCAATTTTTTTTTTTTTTAATCTTTGAAGGGGCAATTTACATCTTTATAAAAAAACATAGGGGCAATTAGAAACCTTATAAAAAACACAAGGGGCAATTTATAACCTTATCGAAAACACAAGGGGCCATTTACAACCTTATCGAAAACAAAAAGAGCAATTAGCAGCTGATGTTAAAAAGGGTATTTTTGTCCTTCTGCATGTGTTTTAAAGCTTGATAAATGTCATACTTGCATTTCAAGCGTGTGTATTACACTCACGTTAAAATTGACAGAAAAATAGACGGCGGGGGATTATATGCAACGTTTTCCATAACACAAGATTTATAACGCGACTTTTTAAAACATAAGGTTTATGATACAATTTTATGAAAAACACAAGGAGGTATAATGCATTTTACTCCTCAAGTTAATGATGAAATAGGTAAAAGGTTATATAAGGTAAGACAATATAAATGGAAGGTTAGAATGCACATTCGAAGAAAGAGATGACCTCAGACGACTGAGTAGAGAATTGGGCAGAGGCTCATTAAGGTAAATTTGCATGTCATAGGACTATTTATAGTGACTTGGTGATGATGTATAATAATCAGTCCCCAAAGGCAAATATAAGCTACTACAATATATGTTAACGATTGAGACCTGAATATCCTCTCTTGATTAATAAAAAGAGAACAAGCTTATTCCTCAGTTAAATGTTATAAATAATGTAAATTTTTTCATTTTCATGGAATATTTTTTCTCTCAAAACATAAGTAACGGGACTTGTAACCCATGATTAGCTTAAATTAGTATGGAATAGATTGATATCATCTTTCTTCTCTCTTTTTGTTATGCTTCCTTCGGTTTATGCAATTTTATTCGCAAAATATCATGTTACGTTGTAAATAGTCTTTTCCTCGTGGTTTTCTCACTTGATAAAACAGCTAAATGAGAAGAAAAACAACTCAATTAATTAGATTGTGTCCATTCTTACACACTATAGTACTAGCAATCATAGAACAAAACTAAAAAAAAAAAACACTAACATTATAGAAATTAATAAACGAAGCACTAAATGCATACCAATCAGCCTTTCATCCTTCCTTCGAGAATGGTTCTTGAGATCCAACATGAATGTACTCCATTTAGTAATTTTTCAAAATTAAAAAGTATGATTGACCTAATTAATTATTTCGGAGTTTCGATATCATTATAATTCTTAAATCTTAATGAAAAGTTATTGAGATTAGACAAGGGCAAGTGTGGTGTTTTGTTTCAAAGATCATAGACACTTCATTTTGTATGTTTTTCGTCCTCTATATATATGCAAGTGGCATTCAATTAGTTCTCAATACTTTTCGACCAAAAATAAATAAATAAATCTTTAATCTATCATACATTGGATTGATAAAGTATTTTAATTTCTAGTACAATAACTACATTATTTTCCAGAATAATTTATATAAAATATAATTACCGACCATGAGTGGGCCCCGGATAAAGCAACATGATGGCATATTTCATACCAACCTGGCCAATTAAAAGTCAACCTCATCCAAATCTTAAAACTTCGCACGCACAACACTAGTTGACTTTTGCCACACAATTTCCCAGAACAGATGAAATTCATATATAACACTTTCCTTAAGCAAACTTCTTTAGTATTTGACTGCCTAATTAGTCGGAGGTTATAAATTTTGATGTTGTGCCCGGTTCTAGACGGTCGGAGGAGAAGTGTTATAAGATTTAAAAGGAAGTCTGAATAAGCTATGGCTTATAAATAAGAAGATGAGGAAAAGATAAAATTTGAAATCATAGTGTTTTCAAAACCGAACAAGAAGTCAAAGACAGAGACCAAGCTTAGAGGTGTAACAATAACTCGAGACCTTCTTAAGCTTGACTACCAAGTGATTTATAAAAGCCAACTCTTGAACTATACTAATTTTAGATGTTAACAGTACCATTATATATTAAACTAAGTCGTAATTTGACTTATGGATGAATTAATATGTGGAGAGAGCTATAATTTGCAGTCATCTTCATCTTGTCTTTGTTTTGATTAAAAGATTAAACTCTTCATTGAAAATGCCAAAATTTTATTTATTTTAATTTATTGTGGCATAATTCTTCTTGACCTTGACACCGAGATACATCGTCTAGAGTTCATTGATGACCTCTACCCAACTCCCCCACACCCCAAGAGGAAATGGAAAATTGAAATGAAGTCTGTCCATGACATTAGAAAAATGTATATTTCTCGTATGGATAATGTATTTGGCATCTCAACTTGATGGCCAATAATGTTGTTCAAGACGTGAATACATTTCAACCCAATTAGAGTGTCAACAAACCCTGACGAGTACTTTTAATTGCATGTTGTATTAGATGGCACTTGAGTAATCTTGCCTTTAATTCCTTATAAAAAAACATAATATGGTTATAAAGGATACGTTTCTAAAATAGAAAATTCTCATCTCGAATCTCGAGTTATATGTTAATTTTCAACTTAGTCTCCAACATTTGAATACGTTTTAAGGGGTCCTCAAATCTAACTCTGTTACATTGTTTTTATTGCTCAAGATGCTGACCGATTGAAATCCCTATTTCTCCCTTGTTATGCTGCTGAGTAGGATGTTATTACTATTCATTTCAGATAAATTAGTTGTTCATTGCATTAAAATGATAGGAAACACAAAAAATGGATTGTAATGGTGGGAGTATGACTTTTGCTTCAAATGGATATATTCTATCTATCCATCGGAATAATTTATAAACAAAAATTTTAACAAATAGTTGGAATTTTAGGCAATTTAGCCCCATTTTGCATGCTCCTTTTTTTTTCCACCTAAAAATTCACTCTCTTTTTTGCGTCCATTCACAAATATATCTGCATCAATTTCGTCTCTTTTTTTATACAGTAGGGCAAAATTAAAGGGCAGATTTATAAAATTAAAAAATAGGAGATGCTATTGTGGGAGAAGATAGTTTCAAAAACCTATCCTATATAAGTTCGAGATCATCAATGAATAAATATCCAAAATATCACTAATTCATCTGAAATTTGTAGCGTTAAACTTTTATCTAACACGATATTAATTTGGGCATGATCATCTTGATCCAGAAAAATAAAATAAAAATTGCAATGTTAAATACTAAATCACACATGCAATCCAAGAAACAACACAATTACACACAAATAGCATTTTCTACCTATATTATGTAAAAACAATAGCTAAAATTAAAATGAAAAATTCTAACTACTTGTAGCGTTTGGTGATGTAGTGAGTAGGCCTTTTGTGTCCAGTGAGCTATAGGGTTTCAATGAGCTTGAGTGTGTGTGTACATTATGTGTCACGTGTTTGTGTGTGTGTGTGTGCGCGCGCGTGTGTGCGTGTGTGATTTAAGATGTTGATGATAGTTTTACCGGGTTAGCCACGATAGTGCATTAAACATGACTTGCTCAGTTGGTTGGATTTTATTCGTTTATTAGGACTCTAGAGAGTATGAATTTACTGTTTTAGCCCCATCAATTAAGAAAAGTTAATGAAGTTAAAATTGGAGGGAGGGACCCAAGAGACTTTTAGAAATTGAGAGACCTAGTTGAGAATTGGCATATATTTTGAGGACTCAGATGGAATATTTTCCTTTTTTGAATTGCTAGAACTAGCTAGCTAGGTCTTTGCCTCTTGATTGGCTTTGTATTGTAGTACCCTTTGAAGTTTGAATTGCAAAAGCTTCTGCTGGCAGAAGAAAAAAAAACAAAAGGAATTGCAAAAGCTAATGATTTGTCTGCAAAATTGCTAACTTTCTAGGACTTTGATCTAGTGGTAATGTTACTCGTTGTATGCGAGAGGTTGCGAACTCAAATTTTATTGATTATATTTGTACAGTTTTAGATCTCCCTAAATAAAATAAAAAATAAAAATAAAAATTACTAACTTTCTGGTTCGAGTTGAAATGGTTAACTTAACCCTTCCTTACTCTCTTGATCAGGCGGGGACATTTGAGATGTCAACGAGAGAGGTGATAATGTAAAGTTTTTCATGACATGCACACCTCACAAACTCGACTAAATAGAATAAGAAATCTTCACAGATCTCATATAACACTTCCATATGCATGCACACACCACAAACTGGCTAATATTAATATAATTAACATAAGGTTTTGACCCCAAAGAGGAAGAGGGTCTAAAAAAATGAACATTATTGATTGACAGGTATTGGTTGAAAATCTAGCCTTTGAACCATTCTAGGGTTAAGATTCAAGAGTACAGCCAAAATGCCATACTCAATGTTGCCCCCCCAAGTCATTCATAATAATTCAAATATCTTTTCCACCGAAAGAAAATAGTGAAAGCATTTGAATACTACTTGGAATATTGAAAGAGTTTTTTTTTTTTTTTTCCTTATTTTCGTAACAAGCATCTAAGGGGGAAAAAAAGGTGGTCTATCAATAAATTCCTGCACATTACTCACCCCTGTCCATTTGTCAATAGCACCGCTATATGACAGGAAATATATTCATGAAAATCCCAAGTACCAATATTAATGAGCAGTCAACATCAACATAGTGAAAGTCAACTCTGTGGCAGGGATGATGTCATGAACGTATTAAATTATTGGGTTATTTTTCTATAAAATATGTGGTAAATTTATTACATATACATAAACAAAAAGTGATTTAATTAGTTAACAAATGTTAACCAATTATCAGAAGTGGGGATATCATATTAATTTATTCAAAACTCTGTAAGGTCAAATTAATAAAAAGAAAAATTTTAGATATTTTGATATAACATATCTGTACGATATATACTAATGTGGATTAGTTTTATGAAATAACAACTTAACATTTGACTGTATCAGATTTGCCACATACCTCATAGAAGAATTTTCCTAAGTTATGGGTTCTTCTTCTATAAGGTATGTGGCAAATTTGCCACATGCACATAGACAAAAAGTGATTCAATTAGTTGACAAATGTTAACCAATTATCATAAGTGGAGACATCATAGTAATTTATTCAAAACTCTGTAAGGTCAAATTAATAAAAGAGAAATTCCAGACATTCTGATATAACATATATGTACGATACAGACTAATGTGTATTAGTTTTATGAAATAATAACTTAACATTTGACTGTGGCAGATTTGTCACATGCTTCATAGAAGAATTTTCCTAAGTTATGGGTTCTTCTTCTATAAGGTATGTAGCAAATTTAGATTATTAAGTTAAGTTAAGTTGTTAGGGTGTTTATTTTTTTATTTATTATTTTTTACACGTCTACTTAAGTGTAATTAGATAGTTTTTTATTGAATTTTACACGTAGACATAAATTTCACAAAAGTAATATTTTATATCATCCCTTCACCTCTCATTTGTATGATAAGAATTCATGTATTAAATATCAAATCTCTTATGTATATAGTAAAAATTCTACTATATAAGGTAGAATGACGGAATGAAATAGTAATATATAACATTGCTCTTTTCAAAAATGGGTAGGGTGAGTTTTGAATCCAAGATCATTTAGTACCTAGGCTCTGATACGATATAAAATTACCCCTTATTATCTAATAATTGTGAATTGTTGATACATTTAGGATATCACTACAAGAAAACAGCCATAAGGCTAACAGAAATGGCGACGAAAAAAGTTTGGTAGCCATTTGCAACGAATGGCGACGAACTGAACTATTTCGTCACCGTTTGGTGGCTAAAATGTGCGAAAAAAAATATGTTAATAGGAAAATTACAAATGGTTACTATTTGGTAGCCAAACGGCAACGAAATAGCGACAAATAAAGATAATTTTTGATTAATTAGTTTTTGGTCGCCATTAGGTCGCCAAATGGCGACCATATGGACACCGTTATCATTAATTTTTGTTCGTATCTTAATTACCAAAAATAAATTATAAAAAATAATTATAAAATAGAAAAAATATAAATATGGTATCCATTGACCAAAAAATATAAAAATTTATAGAAGTAAAAATTATAAAAAAAATAAATTGACAAAAAAAAGTTAAATAAACAAACTAAATAAGGGTCGCCCTTAGGTCGCAAAAGGACGACCCATACGCGACAAATATCATATAATTTTTCAAAAAGAAATTACAAAAAAAGTAAAAAAGTTATAAAATAAAATAATTAATTATATCAACTAAATTCTATATTTTGAATGATAGTTCGTAGCCCCGTGATGGCAATTGGCCAACAAACGGTGACAAAACGTAAAAGTTTGGTCGCCATTTGGTCGTTAATGGCCACGAAGGGGCTACGAAGTATCCATGTTCATAAAATGTTATGTAGATTTAAAATGTAAAAATGAATAATAACAAATACATTAGAAATTTGTTCAAAATCTATTTTGTTTTGATTGAAAATATATTATAAGGTTTATTCAATGGTATAAAGTTGTATATATTTAAGATATAAGAGTATGAAAATGAATTAATGATTAACAATTCTATATTTAACAAAAGTGGGATTATGAAATATAAAGTGAAAAACAATGAAGATTGTGTCATTGTCATTAGTTTTTCGCACACCAATCAAATTGTAATTTCGCACTAATATCAATGAATTAGTATAAATTGAAGAATGACTATAATAAAAGATAATATTAAGCTTAGAAGATCTACTTAAAACAAAAGAATTGATTCTATGAAAGAAATTTTATTTTTTGCATGGTAGTTCATAGCCTTGTGGTGGCTATTGGCCACTAAACGGCGACAAAAAGTAAAAGTTTAGTTGCCCTTTGCTCGCCAATGGCTACGAAGGGGTTACGAAATATTCATGTTCATGAAAATTTAAGTTGATTTAGAACATAAGAATTAATAATAACAAATACATTACAAGTTTGTGTAAGATATCTTTTGTTTTGATTGAAAATATATTATAAGATTTACTCAATGGTATAAAGTTGTATATATTTAATCACTATAATAAAATATAATATTTAACTTAGAAGATCTACTTAAAACAAAAGAATTGATTATATGAAAGAAATTTTATTTTTTGCATGCTAGTTCGTAGCCTCATGATGGCTATTGGCCACCAAACGGCGACCAAAAGTAAAAGTTTGGTCGCCCTTTGGTCGCCAATGGCTACGAAGGGGCTACGAAATATTCATGTTCATGAAAATTTAAGTTGATTTAGAACATAAGAATTAATAATAACAAATACATTACAAGTTTGTGTAAGATATCTTTTGTTTTGATTGAAAATATATTATAAGATTTACTCAATGGTATAAAGTTGTATATATTTAATGACTATAATAAAAGATAATATTTAGCTTAGAAGATCTACTTAAAACAAAAGAATTGATTATATGAAATAAATTTTATTTTTTGCATGGTAGTTCGTAGCCTCGTGGTGGCAATTGGCTACCAAATGGCGACCAAAAGTAAAAGTTTGGTCGCCCTTTGGTCGCCAATGGCTACGAAGGGGCTACGAAATATTCATGTTCATGAAAATTTAAGTTGATTTAGAACATAAGAATTAATAATAACAAATACATTACAAGTTTGTGTAAGATCTCTTTTGTTTTGATTGAAAATATATTATAAGGTTTAGTCAATGGTATAAAGTTGTATATATTTAAGATATAAGAGTATGAAAATGAATTAATGATTAATAATTTTATATTTAACAAAAGTGGGATTATGAAATATAAAGTGAAAAATAATGAAGATTGTGTAATTGTCATTAGTTTTTCGCACACCAATTAAATTGTAATTTCGCACTAACATCAATGAATTAGTATAAATTGAAGAATGACTATAATAAAATATAATATTTAGTTTAAAAGATCTACTTAAAACAAAAAAATTGATTATATGAAAGAAATTTTATTTTTTGCATGGTAGTTCGTAGCCTCGTGGTGGCTATTGGCCACCAAACGGTGACCAAAAGTAAAAGTTTGGTCGCTCTTTGGTCGCCAATGGCTACGAAGGGGCTATGAAATATTCATGTTCATGAAAATTTAAGTTGATTTAGAACATAAGAATTAATAATAACAAATATATTACAAGCTTGTGTAAGATCACTTTTGTTTTGATTGAAAATATATTATAAGGTTTAGTCAATGATATAAAGTTGTATATATTTAATGACTATAATAAAAGATAATATTTAGCTTAGAAGATCTACTTAAAACAAAAGAATTGATTATATGAAAGAAATTTTATTTTTTGCATGCTAGTTCGTAGCCTCGTGGTGGCTATTAGCCACCAAACGGTGACAAAAAGTAAAAGTTTGGTCGCCCTTTGGTCGCCAATGTCTACGAAGAGGCTACGAAATATTCATGTTCATGAAAATTTAAGTTGATTTAGAACATAAGAATTAATAATAACAAATACATTACACGTTTGTGTAAGATCTCTTTTGTTTTGACTGAAAATATATTATAAGATTTAGTCAATGGTATAAAGTTGTTTATATTTAATGACTATAATAAAATATAATATTTAGCTTAGAAGATCTACTTAAAACAAAATAATTGATTATATGAAAGAAATTTTAATTTTTGCATGCTAGTTCGTAGCCTCGTGGTGGCTATTGGCCACCAAACGGTGACCAAAAGTAAAAGTTTGGTCGGCCTTTGGTCGCCAATGGCTACGAAGGGGCTACGAAATATTCATATTCATGAAAATTTAAGTTGATTTAGAACATAAGAATTAATAATAACAAATACATTACAAGTTTGTGTAAGATCTCTTTTGTTTTGATTGAAAATATATTATAAGATTTACTCAATGGTATAAAGTTGTATATATTTAAAGACTAAGGATAATAAACGTGCAAGGGATGATATTGAAAGATTTTGTGATCGCCTAGAATTATGTATTCAAGATGGCAAAATGCCTATAGCCGTGTACACACTCCCTGTTTCATCTAAGAAATTACTTTTAGAATGGGTAAGTGAGTTGCAATTCCCTGATGGATATGCCTCAAATATAGCACGGTGTGTTGACATGAAGGATTTGAAGTTGTCACATATGAAAAGTCATGATTGCCATGTATTTATGGAGAGATTGCTTCCTATAGCCTTACGAGAGTTATTGCCAACATATGTGTGGGAAGCTTTAACTGAACTGAGCTTATTTTTTTGAGACATTTGTTGCACAACACTCCAACAAAATGAGCTTGAAAGGATGCAATTAAATATTGCAAACATTCTTTGTAAGTTGGAAAAGATATTTCCTCCATCATTCTTTGACTCAATGGAACATTTGCCTGTTCACATGGTTTATGAAGCAATATGTGGCGGTCCTATGCAATTTCGGTGGATGTATCCTTTTGAGAGGTTCTTGCATGTTTTGAAGATGAGGGTGAAGAATAAAGCACGGGTTGAGGGATCTATATGTCAAGCATATATTCTCCTTGAAACGTCGACATTTTGTTCTTATTATTTTGATCCTCATGTAAAAACTAAAACTAGGAACGTCGGTCGAAATGATGAATCAATGGATAGAAATTACCTTGAAGGGTGTTTATCTATATTCAGTTACCCTGGTCGTCCGATGGGCCAAATGAACAATCCCTATTTAGACGATCAAGACATGAAGGTTGCACACTTGTACGTTTTGATGAATTGTGAAGAGGTGTCCCCATATATCAAGTAAGTTAATGACCCGACATATGTGTATTAATTCTATTAACTAGATTAAAAGAAGGAATGCATTTACAGTTTAATAATTAATACTGTACAGGATGTTTGAAAATGAACTTCTTCTCAATTTCCCAACATTGACTGAATCGGAAATGATGTATAGCATGGATAACAATTTCCTAATATGGTTGCGCAATCATGTAAGTAAATGTTGAACCCTTATTAACGTTTCGACCATAAAGTTCGTCTATACTTTGACATATATTACATTCGACTTTAATTAATGTGTTTTATAGCTTATCAACACTAATGGTCTGGATGATCGAGTAAAATATCTATCAATGGGGCCTAGTAAGAAAGTGCGCACATGGCCAGGGTACTTGGTAAATGGTTACCGATTCCACACTTTGACTTATGGAGCATCGAGGACTACTATGAATAGTGGAGTCTTTGTGAAAGGGTCAACAGACAATACGGATGAGAGTGATTATTATGGTTTGTTGACTGACATAATTGAGTTGGAATACCATAATCCAAGTCTCAAACATACAAGAGTTGTCCTTTTCAAGTGTAAGTGGTATGATTCTCAAATTAATAAGGGGTTAAAGGTTCATCCGAAATTTCCGTTGATTGATGTAAATGTGAAGAAAAAATACCCAAAGTATGAACCTTTTGTCTTAGCCGAACAGGCACATCAAGTTTACTACGTTAGATATCCTGGTGCTAAGAGAGACCGAGCAGATTGGTTGGCTGTATGCAAGATCAGACCAAGGAACCAATATGATGTGTCTAGGGTTGATGATGATAATGTTATAAATGAAGACACGACATTTCAAGCGGATGACATGGATGTGCCACTTGTACAACCAGATGAAAATGTTTTGCTCGTGTGATTTCACGAGTCAGGTGAATGCATTGAGGTAACTGAAGATCCTGAAGAAGAACATGATGAGCAAAACAACAATGATGAAGATAATGAAAGTGCAGATGACGAAAGCATAGAATATGAAGAAGAGCATGATGACCATGACAACGATGATGAAGATACAGAAAGTTCAGATGATAACATACAATTTGAAGACGATGAATGACTTGAAAGAAATTTGTATTCACAACTTCAATATTGTGGTTGTTATTATTGTATAATAAAAAGTTTAAATATTTTATATGTATTTATCGATATTTTTTATCTTATTATTATTTTTTTAAAATTTAGTGATGCCTAGACATAGAGGTAAAGGTAACAGCCCGTACAATGGTTGGTCACGATCGGGAAAACCATCATCTTCAACACCATCTGCATCACATGGTGATGAGGATAGTATGGACACTCCTACCCACGTCGGGATATCACCTCCTTCTACAGGATTATCTAGGAACTTATCTGCGTTCCACGTGCGCGACGAGGATGAGCACGTGGATATGGTTGGTGTCACGCCTACTTCCAGTTGCCAGCGTCCATCCACAGATCAGGCAGAGTCATCAGCACGCGTCAAGGGAAGTATGGACTTTCACGAATTAGGCTTCCATTCGTTGGAAGAGTACACTAGATGGCTGGGAGATACACGTACGCATCTTCGACTATATGAAAACGGGTAAAGATATTTTTAATTTTTGTAAATAGATTTGTAAATGTTCTAATTAGTTGTTGCAAATGAAACTAACAAAGATATTCTTTATTTTTGTTAATAGTTTTGTACTAGCTACAGTGGTGCAAAACTTTAGGATGATTTTTTATGCTGGGTACGCGCAACCATGGATCACTTATGGAGAGGTCCCACCTAATGTCAAGGATTTATGGTTCCACAAATTTGAGGTACAAAATATTATTATTAATGCAATAAATATTTATTATTGCTTTTATATATTATGTAGACATGCATGTTGTATTAACTCATGTACTTGTTTTTATTCATTGTGTAGATGGATTTCAAGTGGTACCCGTGTGACACTTCCCTAATAAGGAATCATTTCCATTTCAAGGCAAGAGAGAGGTTGAAGGACCTATTGAACAAGGCCCATAAAGTTCACAAGTGTCCTAAATGGATCACGGAGGAAAATTGGGTGCAAATGAAAATTAAATGGAGGGATCAAAAGTGAATAGGTATAGCTGGGAAGAACAAGGAAAACAGGAAGAAAAACACATCAGTCCACTTTGCGGGTGCCACTGCTTTTCATGAGTACAAGAGAAGAATGGTATGTAAAACAATTATGTAATAAATTCAAAAGTGGGATTATTTAATTTTATGTCTTATCTTATCTTACAATTATGTACTAATTATGCGTTAATAATGCAGGAGTTAAAAGAAAGCCGTCCGGTGACCCACGCCGATGTTTTCAAAGCAACGCATAGCAAAACAGTGGATGATGAAACCCATTACTCTGATGAAAAGGCTTCTCAGTTAATGGTAAATATTATTACAATGTACCAAGTGTGTTATAAAGCAATAAGAAAACTTATTATTTCAAATTTCTCTTTATAGGAGCGGTATAATGAGATGCTCCAGCAACTTGAGGCTGTGAGTCAAGCCAACCCCACAACGCCGCCTGTTGACCCCGACCAGATCTTCTTCGAGGCAGCTGGTGGGTTGAGGATAGGATGTGTCTATGGACTCCGCACACAGGGAATTCGCATTGGGAGAGGATTACACGAAGCTTCCACCATTCCCCCAGCTAGATTAACGCAACAACAAGTTAACGCTGCTGTCAGTCAGGCAACAGAGACCATTAAACGACAGCTTGAGGAGCAGTAGCTGGCGCACTCGAAATTGCTGAGCATTGTGACGCAGCTGCAAGATGACATGACCTGCATGCGAGACAAGCGCTCATCCCCTGATCCAGACCAGCACGATAATTAGTAGGTTTTAATTTATTTTTTTTAAAAAATTCTAAACCTAATATTATGTACTTTATTTTGAAGATCTTTTAAATACTTAAATATGCATATATTAAATTAATTTTGGTTTTGTAAATATTAAATTTAATTTTTTTAAAAAAATTATTGTGTGGTGACAAAATGGCGACAAAAACGTAGCTACCACGTGGTGACTATTATTGGCTAAAAAATAATTAAAAAATTTGGCTACCTAGTAGCGACGATAAAATAGCCACCATATGGCCACCAAAATCGGCTACAAATTTGGGCTACCAAATGGCGACCAACGTAAATAATGAAAATTAATGAATAAAAAAAATAATTAAAAAATTTGGCTACCTAGTAGCGACGATAAAATAGCCACCATATGGCCACCAAAATCGGCTACAAATTTGGGCTACCAAATGGCGACCAACATAAATAATGAAAATTAATGAATAAAAAAAATAATTAAAAAAATTGGCTACCTAGTAGCGACGATAAAATAGCCACCATATGGCCACTAAAATCGGCTACAAATTTGGGCTACCAAATGACGACCAACGTAAATAATGAAAATTAATGAATAAAAAATAATAATTAAAAATTTGGCTACCTAATGGCGACGATAAAATAGCCACCATATGGCCACCAAAATCGGCTACAAATTTTGGCTACCAAATGGCGACCCACGTAAATAATTAATAAAAAAAAAATTGAAATATTTGGCTACCTAATGGTGACAAAAGTATGGCTACCACATGGCCACCAAATTATGGCTACAGAAATTGGCTACCACATGGACACGAAATTAAATAATTAACAAAAAATATTAAAAATAATTTGCTACCTAATGGCGACAAAGATTGGCCACCATGGGGCGACCAAGTATAATTAATTGATACAAAAATTAACGAATTAATTAATAAAATTGCTAATTATAAAAATTAACTAATAATTTATTTTTCTAAACATTACGACCAAGGGGCTACGAAATGTAAAAAAAAAAAAAAAAAATTCCGATTTGGCCACCAAAATGCGACCAAATAACAAAATGGCAACAAAGGTTTTCTCGATGCTCGGTTTTTGGTCGCCCAATGGGTATAGGCGACGAAAGGGCGACGAGAAACCTTCGTTGCCCCAGACCAATTTTCTTGTAGTCGATAAAATAATGTGGAAAATTCACAATCATTAGATTTTGCTAATAATGTTATAAAATGATCCTTACTTTTTTATGACATTGTTATATATATTATTTCATTAAGGAAGGTTAGCTATAGTTTCAAGGTCCGATTTATAGATGTTTTTAACTGTAATAGGTACATTGCTGGTGGATTTAGACTGGTGCCAGTAGGGCTGCAATCTCCATGGCCAAAAAAAACATTTAAAAAATCTGTCTATTTTTCAAAAAGAAATAAAAATCTATATATTTTTAATTAAAAAGAGACTAATAATTTTTTTATTAAATCTCAAACACCCCCATCAACTTTTACGATTGCCAAAATTTTCCCAGTCAAGTCATTTCATTGGCACATTTTAATTTACATAATGACCATTATGTCCATGATCCAAATATGTAATTATCAAGGATTGTTGAAAACTCGTTGTTGTACTTGATTAATCGTTATTTGTCGTTCAACTGAATAGTTCCATTTATTTTTAATTATATTGGTTTTTAATAAATTAAATTTAGATTAACATAGTTAATTAATATATCCATACCTAACGCAAGATATATCACATAAATTATAACTGTTTACATTATTTTAGAGACAATAAATATATGATTTTAATTTAAAAATAATATGAGGCTCTCAAAATAATACCCAAGATTATAGACATTAAAACTAAATTGCATCTTACGACAAACCACATTGAATTACAATAATAAAAAATGAAGAATAAATTAAAAAAAAAAACCAACCAAAAAACTTCTTTGCAAAACTAGTATACTAAAAATACATGGATAATTTTCACATATTCTTTTTAAAATATTAGGGGACTTATTTTATTATACTAAAAGTTATTTTTGAGAATACACATTTAGAGCATAAATATAATCGTCGATATCCAAAAAAAATACAATAAAATTAATCTTTTTTTTTGGTCAATAAAATTAATCAATATAGGAAAATTTGGATAAAATCTTAAAAATTCATAATCAAGTTAACCATGAATACCCCTCATCTAACTTGTACGAATATACAAGCTACGCTCTAGTAAGAACTTCTCCTTTAACAGAAGTGGCTTTCGTCCATCAGAAATTTGCTTTAATTTATGCGACGCACACGAGGTCTAAAGGGGAATAATTAATGGTATCACTTCTCCTTTTTATACTTTTTGATACTCTAGCAATTATGACACAAAAAGAAAAACAAAAACTCTAGCAATTCTTTTATCACCATTAATATCATCATATGATACTCCTACTTTTTAATCTCTCACATGTTAAAAATTAAACCGATGAACATGCACACTAGAATATTTAACACAAAAGCATCTTATATATGTACAACATGTTACTACTACTTTACCTATGCTAGCGTCTATATCGTTGAATGTTGTCGGAAAGCAAATCTTTATAGAACATGAAAATCAGACAATAAGAAGAATAGCAATGATGATGATTTTAATTTAATTAAGCCTAGAACAAACCATCGATCGACATGTTCTTTCTTTTTTGATCGTCCGAAGGTGATGGGATGGTGTTTAAAGTGGAAATAAATAATTCATTAGGTAGGCAAAAGGACCAAGGAGTGAAAACTTGATCCATTAATTGGTACTGATCAATCTTTTGACACTATGTTTAGATTCACTTTTTAAAGGAAAGAAAGGTTGGAAAGGTAATTGAAAATCCTTTCTCTAGTTTAGATTCACTTTTTGATGAGCTAAAAGTAAAAGGAATGATTGAAATTGAGAGTATTTTGCAATCCCCCAATTTATGGATTTTTTGAAGGGAAATAAAAGGTTATCATGAGTCGCCACTAAAGGTTAGGTGATGCAGTCAAGTAGTAATTCGTTATGATCAAATATTAGAGCGCACCATTATGCGATGCGATTTATAGTCTTAGGGTCGATCTAATATAGTTCTACCTAGAGTGTTTTTTGTCGTAAAAATAAAAATAAAAATAAAAAAGTTGATGAGTGCAAAATTTTAATTGTACTTAGTATTTTTACCTGACTCCAAATATATCATGAACATAACAACAATTATTAAAAGAGTATTTAATTAACTTTCTATCTACAATTATCCGTTCAATTCCTTTTTCCTCTCCAATACAAACAAAAAACTATAAAATTCTTTCATTTTTTTTCTCTTATTGTTTTTTCGCAATCCAAATAGAGAATCTCTTTTCTTTTCTTTTCTTTATAATTTTTTTTTCTACTTCAGTATTCTTTCCTTTTTTTCCCTCCCAAATCCAAACATAGTTTAATTTTTTTTTTTGTCAAACATAGTTTAGGTAAGAAGTGCATGCATTTGGGTAGTTTAATATCACTGTCTCCTTTTGTCCTTCGGGGAAAAAAGTGTTCTTTTTGGTTGAAAAGCGCTCTTCTTTAGTCAGATCAGAAAACTTTAACGGGCTCTTTTTTTATGAGACATGTGATAAATTTATCACATGTATATAGATAAAAAGTGATTTAATTAGTTAATAAATGTTAACTAATTGTCATAAGTGGAAACATTATAGTAATTTATTAAAAATTCTATAAGGTTAAATTGGTAAAAAAAAAAAATTTAGATATTCTAATATAACATATCTGTACGATACAGATTAATGTGAATTAATTTTATGAAATAACAACTTGACATTTGACTGTGACAAATTTACCACATATCTCACAGAAGAACTTTCCAACTTTAACATGTTAGACATGAATTTATTTATGATGTTTTCTCAACAACCATACATGGGGTGCTAAAAAGCTCCAATTTACACTGTTTTGTAAAATAAAAACAAGGGAAATGTTTCGTTTGTCTGGGTCCACACCAAGTTTCTTCGTTCATCACAAGGGCGGATTTATGTAGTGTGGGAGGGGACCGTGACCCCCCCAATGTTTTAAATTTTTTTTAAAATATTTATGTAGTATCGTTAAAAAAAATTATCGACACCCCTAAATTTTAAAAAAAATTATATAGTATCATTAAAAAAATATTTTAACTCTCAATATTAAATTTCTAGATCCGTCCCTACTTCATCACATTGAAAGTTTGTTGAAAAGTTTGTCTTTCCTTCAAAAGTGCCAAAAATCTCTCATTCTTTGCATGCTTCCACTATAATTACATGATTACAAACAAAGGTAACGGACATTTTTCAATTCAAGATCTGTATGCGCAGCCGATAGAGACAAAGGGGGAATTATTCACGAATTAGCGGGACTATATCTCTCACTTATTTTAAAAGTAGAGTCATTAAATAATGAGTTAAAATCATAAGCGGAACTACACTATTGTAAGAGGGGACTACAACTTCACTCACCTTAATTTTTTTTTTTTTGAAACTTTGTGGATTTTGAAGGTCTTTTAGGCTGAAAATCAATTTAGTATGCACTAAAAAATACTTTTTTCTATATAAGGGTTAGATTGTGATTTTAACCCCCACTAAATAAAAATTTTGGATCTAATATTGGTTGGAACTATATTTTTTAAAACTGTATATATTTTTTAAAATATTATTAACTTAAAAAATCAATTTAACTACCACTAAAAAATATTATTCATATAAAATTTTAAAATTGTGTATTTTCAACCTCCACTCAACAATATTAATCCTGTATCTTCGGAACTTCCCAACAATGGCTACTACTAGTTTGATGAGGGCTCGGGTTGTGATATTACTTAGAACTTGAAGACATTTAAGTGGTCCTTTGCTTTAGAGGTGGCATTTGGGCCAAGCCAACACAGGTCTAGTTCAGCCTAACACACTAAAATTCGGGTTCAGCTCACCTCGTTTAAAAATAGGTTCGACTCGTCCCAACCCACCATATATAGGTGGGCCGAGCTGGGTCATATATTTTTTGACTCAGCACATTTGTGCCTAAACCCATTTGTACCCAAGCCCAGCCCAGCTCAACCCATAAGCTCAGCCCAACCCAACTCGAACCCAACACAGGTCCAGCTCAGCCCATAAGCTCAACTCAGCCCAGCTCAAACCCAAATTGAGCCCAACTCAAGCACAATTCGAGCCCAAATAAAGCACATCAGGAGTCCAACTCAGGCCCAACACAATATAAGCACAATTGGAGCCTATTGATTACACAAATTGAATATTATGCATTATGACTAATAACTTTTTTTTAGATAAGTTAAAAAATATATAAAAATAACAAATACCAAATTTATTTTTTAAGATGATACAAAATGACTTGATATCAATTTTTTTCTATGATATTGTAAATATTACAACTTGTAATTTATTTTTATATTATTTTATTTTTTATAATTATAATTTATACATGTAGTTTTTCTTATAAATATGTATTGTATTTCACTTCATTTTATTACAAAATTATTTATTTTACCACAAGAAAATACACAGTATTTATGCCTATCAATATTTGGAATCATTTTACTTACTTTGAAGAACATGGGTATGTAATTTGCAACTATTGTGAACATAAATATATATTTCATCGCCAATTTGGAACTGGAACGCTTGTAAGACATCTTGTATCTCAACACTCAAATGTTCCAAACTATTTCAATCCTCAACCACCGCCGCCACCACCACCACCAACAAGCCCAGCACCCGCATAAGGAGCATAATAAAATGAAAAACCTCTCCACCAACTTTCTTCAAGCATTTATGTAATATTCTTTTATGTTTATTAGTAACGTATCCATGTCTCATAAACTTGTGGTTTGTTAAGTAATATTTTAATGTTTTATCATTTATATTAATATTTTCACTGAACTTATGTCTTGTTAATGATTAAATTAATTTTTTCGTAAAAAAAGTTAAGCTTAAATTTTTTTGGTTATTAATCCAACTATCAAAATTCAAAAAATAATAATTACAAAACAATAAATAAAAAACGGGCTGGCCCAGCCCAACTCGTGACTCGTAGTAGCGGGCTCGTGGGCCGAATTGAATCCTATATCTCAAGAATTGTGTCTAGCCCAACTCAGTCCACTAAACATATGTGCCAAGCCGGACTTATTTTTCTTAACCCATAATTCAAACGAGACGTACCGCGCCGTGCCGAATTAGCCAATTTGTCAGCTCTACTCTGCTCCAACATGAGGCAGTAAATGATATTTTTGTCCATATCCACATAACTATCCAAAGTCGCCCAAAAATGGATCGGCTTGGATCAATGTATATGGTCCTAAAATGGATACGGTTTCAATTAAAGCACATGCATGGAGGAATATTTTTATATATATATTAATTTTGAGAAACCCATCATTCTGATCCTCCAAAAAAGGGAATTTTCCGCTTATCATCCTTCATGTTTGAGGATAGTGACACTTTGCCTCCACAATATGTTTTGGTACCCATTTAAATTCCTTGACTAATTAATGGTCAAAGCAAACAAAATTGGTGTCAATAGATATATTTCTAATTGTACCTTCTAAATATCATGTCTCTCTAAAATTAACACTGAAACCACAAAAAAATAGTTAAATGCTGCAAAAGGAGGAGTCGAATTCTCTTGGCCTTTGCTCAACTTTCCTCGACATAGAAGCTTTTCATAATTTGTCAATAAAGTAGTCAATTAATCTATCCATCATCCTCGGTTTTTTCCAAGAAAGGGCATTGCATAGTATTCATCTCAATTTTGATGAGTTTCATGTGAAGGCGTATATTAATATATTAAATTTATTTTTTACTGTTTATTGGAATCGAATAGTTAGTGTGTTGTGCTATTTTCTTTTTTATTTTATATTTAAAAACAGTTGCAACCTGTAGACAGATTTTTTTCCTTGCCGGCAAAAATTACTTATTTTTCTTTTTATTTATTGAACTTTTGAAATTTTGGATGGATGATTGAGTTGGACCAATTTTCTCCTATAATGTAGTATAGTGTGCTCCTTTTCTTTTCATTTTTCATCAAAAGTCAATTGTAGGTAGATAGCCTTTCAATATAGCGAAAGGAAATGGCATTTTTGGAATATTCCATTTGTGTTATAATAGATTCTAAATGGATAGACCTAAGTGGCTACAAAAAAATATCAAGAGGCAAAGTGTCACTCCCCCAAAATGAGGAGTGTTAAGTGGAAAATTTCCAAAAGAAAAATAGAGAGACACCCATCGCAACGAGACCTAAAACATAACATCTCTCTTACTCTATGTTTGGATCGTTGAGGGAAAACGAATAAAAGAAAGTTAGAGGAACAAATCGTAAAGGAAAGAGGATTACTTTTTTTGGAGAGTAAAATGCACAATAACCCTGGTGTTTTATAGAAGTTGCATAATCTTGTATTTTCAAAAATTGCATCATAAACTCTATACTATTAAAAAGGTTGCATCATATATTTTACGATGATGGAGCAGAGACTGAAGAATGCATTTTAGAGAATATTACTTTTGATGTTAAACATAAATTGTATCTGGTTAAAAGGATTCGACGTGATCTTTTGAATAGATCGATATGTAGTGCATGGAATGTAAATGAAACATCATAGTGACATCATATGGCAATCTGCAGTTCTTACTGTTGATTGTAAATATTTTTTTGTTTTTTAATAAAAATCATTGCTAATTTAGCAAAAAAAGGTTGCATATAACCCCCTGCTATCCATTTCACTGTTAAATGTAACATCAATTGTAATGCACGCGTGTATAATGCAACTATCCCATCAATTTAGTGTCTTAAACATATGAAAAAAGGATGAAAATGCCATCTAGTAGCCATTTGTTAAACACTTGCATCAATGTTTGTACATACCCACAACACCACTTATAAACCACACAAACACACTATTTTCCACCGATATGAGATGTCACATACAACCGCATTTAAGGACCTGACGTTCTCATAAGGGGCACACATATCCAGGACTAACCAAACGGTGAAAGATTCTAGAGGTGGCTCACACCGTCTTCTTAGTGTATTACTTTGTCTCGCTTAACACTTAGTTCCCGTACTGGCTAGTGACCGGTTTTGAATACCATTCTATCATGCCTCGGGCCTAGAACCCCGAACCCACATGCAAGACTGGTGTTATAGATATAAAAAAATAATTACTTGGATCTCTCTTTTCTACGTACTGGCTCAAAATGATTAACCCAACATGTATAGCCTCGAGATGAATATCTCCTCTCTATGAAGGCTCACAAGTGTTTTTCTTTACCCATTACCTATCAGAAAAGGGTTTTAACTAGAAAAATACTCTCGAAACTAGAAAAATTTTATGGTTCGCCAAGATTGTCTTGTAGACGTCATTCAAAATCAAATAAAGAATTAATAAATAAAGCAAAATTATTATATAGTACACCTCAAAAACATGTTAGAAATACTTTGATTTTTGTTTGTAATATATACATTTTATTTGTTTTGTTATAAGCTTTAGTGAATTGTCACATTATTAACTGATTTTTGACATTTCGGTTTAAACCACCCACAGACCTCCAAACACCCAATTTGCTTGACTATTTTGCCTTTGGGCTGCATGCAATTTGTCCTCGTGCATGGTCCTGTAGCATGATATAGACCTTGTAGAATGCACCATCATACATTATCAACTATCCTTAGGGAAAAAAGGCACCGGCGGATGCACCTTACTGTAGTCTCTATTTGTTTAGAAAAATGTTAAAAATTTTATATATTTTTTAATTAAATTACTGTAGTCTCTATTTGTTTAAAAAAATATTAAAAATTTTATATATTTTTTAATTAAAAATATATTTTTAGTTAAAAAAATTAATTAATTTTTACTAAAAAATAATTATATAATTAAAAATTATATATTTTATTTTTATTAAAAAAAATTCTAAATCTACCCCTGAAAACAGTTATCACAAATTGATATATGCTATGGACACCAAGTGGATGGAATAATAGATATCTACTCCACTACATGTCTAAAGACATCAAGGCGCCAAAGCAAAACAAGAATTGAATATCGAGATCGACATCCACCGAACCCATGCAATCTCGACAAATAAACAAAAAAACAAAAAAAAAATGAACTCATACAATCAATATAGTTGGACAGTTTAAGGACGAACTTAGAATATTTTATGAGTAGGAACTAAGTGATGTTAAACATTAAATTGAAGGGAATGGATATTTTCATAATATCATAAATGATAATATAAAGAAAATTCAACGGTTATAAATTATTAATACAGTTATTAAAAAATAACGTAGGCAATTTACAACTATTATATATCGCTTATAACATCATGATATTATAAAAAAAATCCTTCTTTAATTGAGATTGTTTAAATTAAGTGATTTTTAAACAAAGTATATTTAGAATTTTAATAGCATTTTGTGCGATGAACGAAGATCGCAGCTTCTACGAACCTACATTTAGATTTGGTCACCAGTGAATCGCCATTGGGCCGCTGAAGAATCTCAAGAGGACTAACGCATCTCGCAAATATACACATGGACCATGTTGAAATTCTAACTAATCCAACTGATCATCACCAAATTTTTCACGAAGTTTTGGCAGATTTGGAAAATTCAACTTACCTAGTGTCCTGGTCTAAAATCAATTTGAGTGTACAAGACACTATAGTCAACAATACATCAACTGAACAAAATATGATGGAACACATTCAACGCGGTTCCACTTCCTAAATATCTTCGGACATGTGCATATGTAATATGAAATATGCCATTCTATGAAGTATCATAACACCATTTGAGCCCCCAAGGCATGGTTCATCGATAGTGAAAGTGATCAAATTATTTTTATGAGGTCTTAGATTTGATATTTTTTATTATTTTGAAATTCTACTCTTGACTGATTTGGTACATGTGTAGGGACATATCGCTGCATTCGAAAGTTTGTCAGTTAGTGATCAGGCTAACATAACACCATTTGCGATATATGAATGATTCCATTTTTATTTCTTAACAATGACAAAAGTTTTCTTATAAATTGGGCTTTGCCACTTTAATTATTTCCTTGTGTTAGTGATTAATTTTATATCTAAGATGAATTCAACACAGACATTTAGGCAATATTTTGCTTATATAGAGTTTACGGAGAAGATAGTTCTCGACATCAATGTGTGGTATCGTTAGATTCATATGTTTCAATCTCAACTAATGAAATAGGATTTAATTTAATTTGATTTTAGTTGAGTTGATTTATTTACTAATTGTTGATCTTCCATTTCCAAAAGTAGATAACTAATTTATCTTCATTGATCGTGCGGCGGATCTTTTAACTTGCCGTCAAAAGATGCCAAAATAACGTCCATTTTAGGCATAGGCCACTCGACCACAAATTATTTGGACCAGAGGAATCTACAAAGTGAAAGTTTAGGAATTTCTTCTGAACGGTAAATGCACTGCATATTTCTTTCTTATCTAGAATGTAATTTGGTCCATTTTCTCTTTCTCAAAATGAAATTCTATATCACGATAGCCTTCCTTCTTTTTTTGACATCCATTTGTCTCAAAAGAGTTAATGAACCACACGATTATAGATATATAAAAAGATCGTGTTACTTTTTCTTACTCTGAATAACTTTGACTAGACCGGTTTATATATTAGAAACATACTACTTCATTTAAAGATTTATTAAAAAATGATCGAATTTCATAAATTAAATTTTTACGTGATTAAAAAAAGACTTGTGCTACTTTCATTCTAAAATATCTTTTTTTTAAAAAAATTACGGTCGTTTTAAAAGAAAATCTGAAAGGTCATAGTCTAAACGGCCTAATCATAATCCTATGATAGGATAACAATAATCAAAGAGAAGCATGTATATCTCTATACAGGACCGCGTGCACTTACCCGTGTATGTGGCAAAGATAAAGAGCCAAGCTCGTCGGTTGAGAATTTCTAGCCAATCTCTTAACCACTTGCCCTTTTTGACTATCAGCTAAAAGCTTAAACCACTTGTTGTATGCCACGATATAATTAGGAAGGCATCAATTATTTCACTTTTTAGCATGCTCTTCACACCAATCAGTTGAGGTTTACCATATGCGGACAAATTGATCTTAATTTTGACAGTCCACTTGATATATTTTACTATTCCAAATATGTTCGTCTCTATACAAAGAATGTATATGTTCATAATATAGTAAAGTTATAAGTTAATTTTAATAATAGTAAACTGATGATACAAGTATAATGAAAAAGCCTTTATAATTCATAACTATTAACTCTTCTCACCATGGTCGGATTTATATAGGGAGTAGTGGGGGCTTTAAGAGCAGAGTTATTAAAAAGTGAGTTATAATTATAATTTTTTAAAAATATGTGTATTTTTTAAAGTATTTTTAGACAAAAATAAAAAATAAAAATTGAGCCCCACATAAAAAAAATTATTCATATATAAATGTTCAATTGTGTGTTTTTAATTCTTACTAAACAAAAATCTTAAACACGCTCCTGCCCCTCACAATATTGTTACGTTATAAATGGATCCTCACGATTACAGAAGATTGTGTGACAGAGGAGAGAGAATACTATTAAACTCTAAAAACTCTATTCGGCCTAAATTTTCCAACGAAATTTCGGATTCCTCATTCACTTGGGCAATTAAGAGCTTGCAATTTATCTTTTTTTTTTGGTCAAACAAATAGCATTGCATTAAATCACAAACGAGTTACTAATGGATACATTTTAGAAGAGAATGTTGTAACAACTCAAGAGACTAGTCTGTTAGGTGAAAGAATTTCTTGCACTTAAGAATTACCGCATCTTATGAGAGTGAGATCCTGATGTAGAATCATTAAAAAAGTACATTCCAACTCCAATTATAAGAAAGGGTGTCAGCATTAAAATAATCAACGATCCAATCCGCACCTTGTTACCAGTTCTACACACAAGTGAAAAAGTGGTTAAAGGCATTGCTTGCAATTTATCATTCAAGTTTGCAGTTGTCAAAATCTTCTCTACTTGACTGGTATATCTAACATGATTTGATTGTGCTCAAAGGTGACTCTTCCAGTACTAGAAATTAAGTAGTTCATGTCAATTCAATTAGTTATAGTTTGAATATAGGACACTAGAATTGACATCGGTGTTATAGTTTGAACATATGACACTAGAATTGTCATAGTTTGAACATATGACACCGGTGTAATATGTTCAACCTATAACTAACTGAATTGACATGAACTACTTAATTTATGAGTAATGTTAGACGTTACTATTTTTTTATCATTCAATTATCACTTTCTAGTTGGCATCTTTAGTTGACATGCCAACTACATAGATTTATTTTTATTCTCTCTCCAATCTTATTAATTTCTCTCTTATTTTTCCTTTTTTATCTCCTTAATCAACATTTCCTTTCTTCTCTTCTTACTCTTTTATTTAACCCTACATGTTCACTGCATATTATTCTTTTTCCAGATTTTTCTCTTTTCTTGACGAATTGATAATTGCTATATGGAAAAATTTGTTATTTTAAAGCTAATCATACAGAACTTTGTATGTGAAATTGTTATTTTATCTTTTCCAGGTTATGCTTATAGATGTTGATGAATTAGTCTATAAATGCTTATGCTAATGGATTTTGATGGGTGGAGTGTTTGTGTTTAATGGTCTATGCTGATTGTATAGGAGTTGGTATTTTGGTATATGAATGCTTCAAAATGTTTTGTACTTGATATCAAAACTTTAGTATATACTAAAGTTTTGACAACTTGTTATCACGTGCTTCAGTTTTTCGCCATGAAAGATGGCATCTCATTCTATTTTGACATTTCATCTTTTCCCCAAACTATAAACTCATGTACAAAATTCAAGAAATAAAAACAAAAGTATATCAATGTGAAACAATGGTTCAGTAAATATGCCGCAACATCAAGCAATTTGTCTTTTTTGCGAAGAAGCATATAACCACGACTATTACTGCACTTCATCATCTTACTATGCATATGTTAACTAAATTAACTAAGTTTAATGCTAGCAATTATGATATAAGCTTAATGCATCAGATGCTCTTGCCATGCACATGTTCATTAGGTACTACAATATTCACGCATTAGTTCAATAAATAGTTTATAATCCTCATTAATTCTTATTGCACATACAAAGTTCTATATGATTAGCTTTAAAATAACAATTTCTTCCATTGTACGAAAAGAGAAAAATCTGGACAAAAGAAAAAATGCAATAAATGTGTAGGGTTAAACAAAAAGAGAGAGAAGAGAAGAAAAATATCAAAAAAAAAATAATTATCAAAAAAAGAGGGTGAAAAGGGGAGGAAACGTTGATTAAGGAGATAAAAAATGAAAAAACAAGGGAGAGAAAAATTAATAAATTAATAAGAGAGAGAAATTAAATAAAATTAATAAAATTAAAAAAATAATAAAAATAAATCTATTTAATTAGTAGGCCAACTAGACATGTTAAATAAAATGTGATAATTAGATGACAAAAATAGAATGACATTCAATATTAGTCTTAATTTATAGTATTGGAAGAATCACCTTGGAGCACAATCAAGTCACGTTAGATGCTTGTGGAAGATGCACGCGTCAATTGTAATGCACGCGTGTATAAAGTTGCCTTGGAGCACAATCAATCCACCCTTATCCCGTCAATTGTAATGCACGCGTGTATAAAGTTGCACTTATAGTTTGAAGCTCATCCCCCCCATGATCAAGGGCGGATTTACAATAGGGAATATGGAGATTTATTCCCCACTTATCCCATCATAACCTACTATTACAACTCTTTGGATGACATCCGCAGGGAAGGCCTTGCGGAAGATGTGGATTCGAAACACTTTGAATGTTTCGAGATTAGATGTTTTGGTGCATGTATTTAGATGTGTTATTGTAATTCAGTATTTAATAAACATACTACTTATAACATATTGGTACCAAATTGGTGATTGTAGAGCTCGTGAAGTTATATTAATTTTTACATAGTATTTACCTACCTACCTATTTTTTGATATCTAATCAGATAGAGGGTTTCCCAAGATTATCAAGAAAAAATTATTAATTTTAGGTAGAGTAATTTGTCCCCACGATAGCATCACTCTCAGTGCAATTTTTTAATCTCTTATACTTATCTTTTACTTATTCGTGAGTTCTTATTTATCGCAAACAAAAGTTATCAAACAATAGAAACAAGGGTACACATTGAATTGCCAAAAGTTATTAATTGTAAATAGAGATCCCCTAACCCAATTAACAAGCCTTAGTCCACTGCTGATATGAACATCTTAGTTTTTCGCCTTTTTTGCAACATCATCTATATATTTTTAGCCACTTTTACTATAACTCCTCCCCTCAAATTTTTTCATTTCCTAAATTTTGGATTATCTTTTTGATTTCTATGCTATAATATAATTTGAACTCATATTACCCATATCTCTATCTCAATAAGCCAATACTATTCTTTAAAGTCGTTTGTTGAGATCATGGCTCATTTCTCCACTATCCAATTAATAAAAATCTTTTTAGCCAATACTAAGATTATCTATAGCAATTTTAATATTCATTAGTTGTTGAGATCATGCTCATTTCTCCACATGTCAATGGAACACAGTGTACTTATTTTTTCCTTAAAAAATGTTCAATAGACATAGTTTTATGGTAGTGGATTTTAAAAATAAATTATTATAATTTTATACGATTTCAATAATATACAAATTATATAGGAACTCACAACTGTCTCAGTATTATAAACTTCTATATTTTGTAATTTTTAAAAGAGTTTAATAATTAATCTCAAGATAAATAATGCCAATTTAGAATAATTAAAGTTTGTCCCATTGTGAAACCAATAAATAGCTAATTGAACATTTAAAAGACAAGGCTTAATTTAGTCAATGCAATATTAATCTCACTAGTTGGTATTAGGGAGGGAAAATTGTTGCCCTTTTATGAGAAGAAATTAAACCGAAAAAAGAAAGAATGAGAGACTGGGCCGGTCCGAGCTGCTCTGTTGATTCATGTTGCATGAACTAACTCAGACAACAACTTGGGCCGGTTCAATAATCGGATAGATAGTGTAAGAATTGGGCTGAGCCAGTGTCAACAAGTTGGGCGAAGCAATTTTATGGACCTCGTATCCCACTGGGCATGTTGATATTGGGCCGCAAGATGTAGGGCTAGTCACTGAATCTGTCAGTTGATCGACCCGAATTCTCCAAAAGTTGATCCATTGTCTCAAAATTATCTTAGAATCAGTAAATGCTTTATCCCCCTGAAAACATTTTTTTTTTTTTTTGGATAAACAAGAGGAATAACCATTGTATCATGATATGGAAAGTATATCCATGAAGGCTATATTATTATGATCAAGCGGATTTTCAGTTCGTTTATCATGTTCTAAAAGATATAACATATCAGATGGTACATTGTTAAGAAATAAAGAAGCCAAAAGGATGACTAAGACCAAAAGAGGCCAACCAATCTTAATACTTATTTGCTTCACGATATACATGATGGATAACGAAATTCGGGTGGTGCCACAAAATGGATTTGCAATCTTCAATCCATGGTTGAAGATAATTATTTGAACTTTGATGCATCATCTTGAAAAGCAATTAAGAATCCGTTTCGACCTCCAAAAGTACAAGATTCATTGGAGTTGCCTTTGTGAGTCCTGAGCATAATGCCATTAACACTACATGAATAATGGAAGTGATACCAAGATTAATGACAACCACAAATCTATTCTCCCCTTGTATCCCAAAACAAACCACCTACTATTGTGAGTCCTTGAGTACTTTTAACACAACCATCAATATTTAGTTTTAAATCCCTCAACAATAACTCTTAGACGAATAATTGGATAACCCTTTTATTTCGTGGACAAAAAAGTCCCAAAATTCGATTGAGCAAGTCGAATTTCTCTCGCATAGTTAAGAAGAAATGGTAATGGATTGCTTGGAAGTTGTACAACATAATTGCTATATAAGCGTGAATTTCGCCACTTCTATATCCACCATAGAGTACTTGTTTTTTTTTTGGGGAAAAACTCAATTTAATCCTTAAGGTTTAGTATAAATATAAAACAGGTCCTGTGCTTAGAAAAAATATGACTCTACAGGGATCTGTTTGGTTTTTATGCTAAATCTCAGGGACTAAATTGGCTTTTCACCTTTTTTTTGTTGCTAAGAAAATAAAAGAGATATCATTAAGTTCAACAAAAAAAGGTAACAAGATTTACAACTGCTCAGCGCAGTACGTCAACCTAACAAATGATATTTTGAAATCTCCAACATCTACAAATATCCCTATTGATTTCACTATCAATTAAATTTTGGGTAAATTGCACCAGACCCCCCCTGTGGTGAGGTTTAAGTGCACGCGACTCTCCTGTGGTCCAAAAACCCCCTCCAGACCCTCTTTGTGGTCATATAAAAGTACATATGACCCCCTTGCCGTCAAAATTCCGTCTATGTAAGTAACGGAAAATGCGAAAAGACTTTTATACCCTCGAGGGTTTGGGGGTAAGGGTTGGGTTTGGGTTTGGGGGTGGGATGACGATTTTTGTGTTGTTTGGGGGAGGGGGGGAAGAGAAGATGGGTTTTTTACTTTATTTTGATTTATTTTATTTTATTTATTTATTTAATAAAGGGTAATTTGGTCAAATATTATAATTATTTTATTGTCAAAAACTCACTTCCGTTAAATTTAACGGATTATTTGACCACAGGGGGTCTGGAAGGGGTTTTTGGACCACAGGGGGGTCGCGTGCACTTAAGCCTCACCACATGGGGGTCTGGTGCAATTTACCCTTAAATTTTTTACAGGTATAAATTTTTAATCTATTGACTGAAATATAACAACAATAATAGTCTTCTCAGAGGCGTAACTATCATTATGAATCTTGAGATTCCTCTCTTTTCACATCATAGAGTACTTGTTTACTATACACAATGATGGTATTGTTTGATTTTCAAATTGGATTGAAGCCAAAGCAAGTCACGGCAACCCCACATCTGCATTATCATACGGTGGTTGAGAAATAGCAAACCAAATTGCTTTTGCCTTTGGACAGTTACGAAAAATGTGATCCAACCACCAAGGCTTTGATCTAGTGGTAAAATTAAAGTGAGAGGTCACGGGGTATGTGTTGTATGACTTTAGGCCTCCCTTGAAAAAAAAAAATTGTGATCCAAAGAATTCAAAGTTGAATCATAATCCTTGCAAGCAACAGTAGGAATAATACCACGGCGCCACAATTGCTCACCCGTTGCCACTTTACCATGGATCAACTGCCAGATAAATGATCGAATGCGTTGCGGGCATGTCAATTTCTAAACTAATTTTCAATCAAAAGAAAACATGTTATTTGAAACTTGTAGAATTTGGTATACTGATTTTACACTGAAAGTTCCATTCAGGGGTTTACCCCCAACAAACAAAATCATTATGGTCATCATTTGGTCGCACTCTCATACTCGCTGTCCTTCAACATCCAATTATGAAACCCTCGAAAAAAGAGAATGAATCGAAATATAACTGCTACACAAGGACTAGTTCCATGAACCATCTTCCAAAACATAAGAGAAAATTAAGTTGGACTGAACTGATTCAAGTATAGGCATCACAACAAAATCTTATAAGCATTTAGTGACACAATCTATAGAAAGAAGATGACCCTGAACTAAATATCTCCTGGCACATGATAGCTGCTATCTTGCGCCACACCACCAACCACCAGATCTCCGCCTCATACCTCATTTTTTTCAAGCTCTAGAGTTTGTGCTATACACTTTCCTACCCCTCACCCTAGCCTTACCCCACTGGTATGACTAAAACAAAATACCACCGCAAGCAGTATCCTACTTCGTCAGACTCCAAGGAGTTCTTTAAGGGCCTTGATGATTCTCCGACGAAATCATCAAATGTTCCCTCCACTACATCGCTGTCTAACGATTCGTCTCCAAAGGCTCGTGAGGTCCCTACTATTCGGGGTTGTGATAATCCTTTGTCCGATAGTGACAGTTTGCATGTAGGCAACGTTGTGGATTTTCCACCTTTGAGATCGCCTAAAGCAGCTGAAATGGAGACTGTTGTGTCCATTTTGAGTCATATTCCTGAAGTTCATTATGCTGACTTGGCTGATGTTCCAGTGAACAAAGACCCAGCTGATGTTGCGGCTCTTCCCAAAAATCGTGGAACAACTTGTTCTTTAGCTAGGCAAGTAAGCTGAAAGAACTTAAATTTCATCAACCTCAAGTTATTAATGGCATAGTCAGGGGTAAACCCCTTCTGAAAGTCCGTGAACTTGGTTGCAAGTTTTGGGAAAACTCATTAGTGGGTCAGTTTATTGACAAGGCCCCTCCTTTTTCGTTGGTGAAGACCATGGTGAACAATTTGTGGAAACAATATGGGATAATTGATGTTAAATCTACGGATGAAGGACTATTTTTTTTTCCATTTTGAAAATCATAAAGACTGTGAATCAGTGTTAAAGATCAATGGCATGTAAATCAGAGACCATTGTTAATTCAAAAATGGCAGCTCGGTATTGAATTGTTGAATTTTCGGTTTGATTGAATTCCGATTTGGGTTCGACTCCGTAATGTTCCCACTGAATATTGGACGCAAGAAGGGATTAGTTATGTTGCTAGTGGCATCGAAAAACCTTTGCAAATGGATGCAAACTTAGAGACTAGAACAAGGATGTCCTACAAACGTGTTTGTATTGAAGTTGGTATCAACGACCCACTCCCTGATTCTTTTGAGCTGGAGTTAGAAGTGGAGGATGAAGAAGTCCAGGTGATTCCTAAAATTGTTAATATTCAAGTTGAATATTCATGGAAACCCAATCCATGTTTTACATGTAAAGCTTTCGAACACCCTTCCAGTAGATGTCCGTATAAGCCCAAAGAAGATGTCCCAAATCCGACTCACAAACAGGAACCACATTTTCTGAATCCGAGAGGCAACGCTCAAAGATACAAAGGGCATTCCAGAACTCCTTTGAAGAAATCTAATATACCCATGCCATTAATTGCTCAATCGAACAAAGGTAGACAAATGTCTAGAACTCCAATCCCATCCAAAGGTAAGGAGAAGAGTTAGTTGAATAATCAGTTTGCTTGTTTGGATAACTTGAATGTTGATGAAGCAGGTCTTAGTAGTATGATTCCTCCGACTAATGAGAAAACTTTGGGAGACCCTCCCTATGAAACTAATCATATTCCCCACCCCCCTAACCAATGAAGATTTTCATTTGGAATGTGCGTGGATTAAATAAGCCTTACAAACAGGCAGAGGTGATTAAGTTATTGCATAATAGAGCTGCAGATGTTGGGTGTTTGATTGAGACGAGAATCAAGACCAATGTCAGCAAGCAGACTTTAGTTAACAAATTTTGCAACTGGGCTCTTACTGGTAACTTTGATTGTCATAGTGGAGGTCGTATTTTGGTTGTTTGGAATCCCCAAAAAGTTTATGTGGGGAAAATTATTAGTTCTGATCAAGCAATTTTGTGTTCTATTCGCCATCTTGAGTCTGATAGAGAGCTGAATTTTGGGTTTGTTTATGGGGAGAATGATGGCATTCCTAGAAGAAGGCTGTGGAGTCAAATCAGGGAGTGGAGTTCTAGTTTTGCCCACCTGCACTTGCTTTTGGAGGAGATTTCAATGAAATTTTGGCAATTAGTGACAGATTAAGGTGTGATGTTCTTCCTAACAGCTCTTGGGATTTTATCCAGTGCCTCAGGGATGCAGATTTACTTGAAATCAAAAGTACAGGTAACCATCTTACATAGAACAATAAATCCACTACATCTCCCTTCAGAGCTAGCAGACTGGATAGAATGGTTGCAAACAGTAAATGGTTGGAGATGTTTCCTGACACTACTCTTGAGATCCTCAATCCGGATATTTCGGATCATTGTCCTCTTTTGTTGTCTCCTTTCAACTTCGTTAAGAGTAGAAATGTGCCATTTAAATTCTTCAATGCTTGGGCAAAACATGATTAGTTTCATTCTATTGTTGCCAAAGTTTGGGATTCTAGAATCTTGGGTAATCCAATGTACCGAGTTGTTAGCAAACTTAAGCTTTTTAAAGCTGAGTTGAAGAATCTTAATAAGAAGTATTTCAGTGATACTGGCCGAAGGATTGAAGACACTAGAGCTACGCTTGGCTTCGTTCAAAGCAATATTTTGGCTGGCAAATTTACTCCGGATAACCTTGTTGTGAAGAATAGACTTTTGGTTGAGCATAAGACCCTTCTTGAAGCAGAATTGAGTTTGTGGAAACAAAAGTCTTGGGTGTCTTGGGTTGAGGAAGGGGATGCTTGCACTTACTTCTTCTTCAAAGTTACTAAGCAAAGGGCTGTCAAAAACTCTATTTCTTGTATTTTGGATCAACATGGAAATATTATTAGGAATGTGGATGAGATTAATAAGGAGGCGGTGTCTTATTTCAAGCAACTGATTGGTCCTAATGATACTCATCATCACCAATACTCAGTTACAATGATCAGTAACTTAGTGAGAAAGTCTATTGAGCTTGATCAAAGGGATGAACTAATCAAACCAGTCTCCTCTAATGAAATCAAAGAAGCGCTCTTTTCAATCCCTAATGATAAGAGTTCGGGACCTGACGGATATAATTCTTTCTTCTTCAAACAGTGTTGGAATATTGTTGGATCGGATATTGTGTTGGCTGTCAAATCTTTTTTTTGTTCGGCCGTATTCTGAATGAGATTAATTTTACTAATCTGGTTCTTATTCCTAAAGTCCCTAATCCTTCCGCCATGAGTGATTACATGCCAATTGCATGTTGTAATGTCATTTACAAATGTATTTCTAAGATCCTTGCCAATCGGATGAGTCTTGTGATGCAAACACTTATATCTGATTCCCAAAATGCCTTTGTTAGGGGGCGGTGCATCTCAAACAATAGTCTTCTTGCTCAGGAGTTGATTAAGGGTTATGATAACAAATGAGCTACTCCTCAATGCTTAATTAAAGCAAACATCAAGAAGACATATGATTCTATTGAGTAGGGTTTTGTGCTTGATACCCTTCGAGCTTTCAAGTTTCCGAACCAGTTTGTCCATTGGGTGGCCAATTGCATCACAACTCCTTACTCTGTTTCTTTCAATGGCAATGTTCATAGATTCTTTAAAGGCACTAGGGGGCTTAGACAGGGCGACCCCATCTCGCCTTATCTTTTTGTACTCTCCATGGAGGTGCTCTAAGGTATTTTGGAGCAAATTGCATGCAATAAGGAGTTCAAGTTCTACCATAAATGTAAAATCAGTCGTCTCACCCACCTCTGCTTCGCGGATGATTTGATGATCTTTCTTAAAGGTGAGGAAAAATCTGCTCGGCTCATCAAAAATGGCTTAGACCATTTCACTGCTCTTTCTGGTCTTTCTTTTAGCTTGGAAAAAAGTGATGTTTTTATTGGTGGATGTGATGAGCAGAGTAAGAACATAATTTCAAATATCTTTGGGTTCAAGATTGGTTGTCTTCTTATCAGGTACCTGGGTGTTCCTCTTATTTCGGGTAGGCTTCTTAATAGCCATTGCAAGTATTTGGTCGACTGAATCACACAAAGAATTGGCAAGTGGTCGAAGAGTTTCTTTTCTTTTGCTAGCCGACTTCAGATTATCAAATCTATCCTGGGCCAACTTTACTCCTACTGGTCTTGTATGTTTATTCTTCCTAAGGGAACTATCAAGGAGATTGAAAGAATTCTTGTGTCATTTCTTTGGTCAGGCTCTGAGGACCAAGAGAATAAAGCCAAGGTTGCTTGGGAGTCTGTTTGCAAAAAAGTTGAGGAGGGTGGACTTGGTATACATAGTATCCATGATATTAATCAGGCTGCCATTATGAGATATCTTTGGATCCTTCATACTAAGCAAAAGTCAGTGTAGTGCAAATAGATCTACTCCAATTATCTCCGTAGATCGAACTTTTGGGACTTAAAGATGCCTGTCAGACCTTCATGGGTGTGGCGGAAAATTCTGATGTTGAGGAACATTGCTAAAAACTTCATCATGCAAAAAATTGGCAACGAATCTATTACTAGATTTTGGAAGGATCACTGGTACCCCTTGGGGATTTTGTGTGAGGTGTTTGGTGATGAGACAATTCGTGTGGCTGGTTTAAATGTTGATGCACTGGCGATTGATTTTATTGAAGGTGATCATTGGAGTTGGCCGAATGAGAATGAGATTTTTCTTATCATTCGCAATCATCTTAATGGCATCACTTCTTGTTCGAATATGGAGGATCGGATTGTGTGGATTAACTCCCCTAATGGTGAGTATAAGATGAAATGGGCGATGAAGCTTATTAAACCTCATTTTGTCAGAGTGAATTGGAGTGGTATTATGTGGTTCAAGTATTCTATTCCTAAACATGCCTTATGTACTTGGTTATGTTGGATGGATAGGTTGCCGACTAAACTTAAATTGATTAGGTGGGAGTTGTTTATTGATCCTTACTGTGTGTTGTGTTGTGGCTGTGTCGAAGACCGTGACCATCTGTTTGGCCTTTGTTCTTTCACGCGAAGGATTTGGCGTGTTGGTTGGATGATGTGCAAAGGATCGAGAACCATTTGCAATTGGAGTAAAATCATGGATTGGTTTGTGAGTATTGCTGATTCCACATCTTTTCAAGCAATCTGTATGAAAATCTTCCTTGGGGCTTTCATCTTTCATAATTGGAAAGAGAGGAACATGTGTATCCATGACTCTATTTTACTCACGGAGGAGCAAATTACTCATAATATTATTTTTGATGTGCGTATCAAATTGTGTAAAGTTAGGAAAGCCAAATACTCGCTTTTGAACCAGGCCATTTGCAGGGCTTGGAAGTTAGATGATAGATCTTACTGATAAACTTTCTTAAATGATGTAAATATTTTTGGATCAATACATACCGCTTGCTTTTAGCAAAAAAAAAAAAAATCTAATAAGCATTTGTCACATAACCACCAATCAAGCCATAAGCAGATAGTGTGACCATTTCGTACCACCCATTTGATCCTTTGCCCCAATGTCTGGAAATTAACACAGATACTTTTACATATACGAGAATCAAAGGTTTCCCATAATACCCCAAGGAAAGATAGCGAAAATACTTAGCATGCGATGATTGTACCCATAAAAGATTTTGATCAGTCAACAATTTCTACCCAAGACCTTTTTTTTATATATATTTTTTCTCACATTATTTAGGGGTTGTTTTTTTGTTTTCAAAAAATGAAAAATAGAACTACTTGTTTGGTATGAGTTGTTTTTGATAATTATTTTTAAAAAACTGTTTTGAAAAATATGTTTTCAAGAACAAGAATACAAGAACAAGCTTAGTAAGATGGCTAGAAAATGCCACGTGAAAATGGCAAGGTAAATGGCTTGCATTTCATTGCACAACAACTCATATTTATACATGTACATGGCCTCAATCAATGCCTATGATATATGCCAAGTGGCTACAATCCTAGCCCTACATTTGTCTATGTACAAATAAAATTTATAGAGCTATCTACACATTTGAATTCAAGTTTGGGCAGAATTTCCAGATTTCTCCACTGTTAGGCACCATTCTGCACCATTTTGGAACATTCCTGCACCAGTTGGGCAGACTGGGCTACTACCCTGGGCAGACTGGGTAGTTTCCATGCCTTAGCCATATTTCTGGAACCTTCCAGACTTAATTCTGCCTGCTTCCCTCCAATTCGCCCCAAAGTGCTTCCTGAGCCTTCTCCACTGCTCTAGAAGCTTCCACACACGCTAGGAAGGGTCATGGTTTGCCTTGGGCCAATTCTCGCACTTGAACCGTCGACAATGTTCATGGCACGTTTTTGCTAAGTCGTGGGCATCCGTACGACCGGAATGCGCATGTCGTTTCACCCTCTCCTACCAAACTTGGCGTCACCCTCAACACTGCTGCACACACGAATAGGTGGCCCGGGCTGCGCCTGCTCATTGATCCCTACTCGAACTGGTGGCCTTGGCTGCACGAGTTCGTCATCTCCTTCCGTCCTTAGGCTGGTTCCCCATGAACTGGCCCTTCCATCGGGCTGGTTGCTCGGACCGCAAGTACACACTTGGGTTGCTGAGGTTTTGTCTCCTTGGTGCCTGAGGTACTACACATGAGCACACTGATTGTGCTGCACACAAGCACACTGACTGTGCTGCACAAGAGCACACTGACTGTGTTGCATGACCTTGCCTGCACGATGGGCGAGTGTCTCCCTAAGTCGCCTGTTTCCCTGCGGGTATCCCTTGACCAACTACACGACACACAGTGGCTGGGTGCCTGGCTTTACCTCTCGAGTCATAGGGATGGCACACCGGGGGATGGTTCCTGTCACCACAATAGCATCCTTGAATGGGACGATGATTGCTCGAACATCGTCAAGCCATTCCATTCCAAGCACAATGTCGTAGTCATCAAGCGGAATGACCGTGAAGTCCATAATACCCTACCATGGTCCAATCTCTGTCCTCACTACTTGAGCTACACCGACAATTGGAATTGCCTTGGTGTTGGCTGCTTTGATCATGCATCCCATTGGTTTGACTTGCACTCCGAGTCGTTTGACAACATCCTCGCCAATAAAATTGTTGGTTGCTCCCGTGTCTACCAATGCTTTCAATACATGGCCCCTAATTGTGATGGGGACATAAAGTGAACCCTTCGGCGACCCCTTCGCATGTGGCACTTCAGTTTCGACTGGCTAGATGAACTGAAGCGAACCCATGTGCACCTCTTCCTTGGACTGCCGGTTGTCCTCCTGTTGGAAAAGTGATGCTAGCTTGCCTTGCTGTGGGCATTTTGCTACCCAATGTTCCTTGCTTCCACACAAGAAATAGTTCCCGTCGTTGTTAGGCCATTGCGTGCCGACCTTACCGTTCCATCGTCTATACGGCCTACACCTGTCGTGCAAGAGACACGATGTGTCCTTCCTCTATTTGGGTAAAGGTGTGCCTTCACCGTTGCTGGACAGAGGTGTGCCCCTGTCCTCTCTACCTACTCTGTGGCGAGAAGCAGTACCCTTGTCCTAAACGACTACCATGTCTACCCTTTGGCTGATGGCAGCAACATCGGCCTTGAGCTCTCCCAAGCTCGTCGTGAATGACTCACGAAACCTGTCAATGGTTTGCCTGATGTCATCGACAAATGAGTTGAGGGTGCCAAGCAACTGACATTCCAAACTCTCCCCGCATTCTTCCAATTCAGCAACACGTTCGTCTAAGTTTGCCCCATCCTTGGCCTCAAGTTTACAAAGACGACTAAGCACATTGTCTAACACCAAACTATTCTCAAGTGTGGCTTGAGAAACACTTTCCAACCACGCCTCAATCAAGCTGAGCTGTTCCACCGAGCTAGCCCGAGAGCAAGAAGTCATGTCCTTGTCCCTCTTGGACTGTCTCTCTACCTACTTGATGGCTGTGGCCTGAGCGACAGTGACAACATCATCTCCCTGGTTACCAGCCATGCTTCCCATAAAATTCACCAATGAAGCAGCCAACGAGCTCACCAACAAAGTCCTCCGACAGACTAACCAACAAAGAGCATGCAGCAACGCGCGTTTGAGCCAAGCCGACCTTGGCTCTAATACCACCTGTCACGTGGTTAGAGATTGGGGATAAAATCTTACCAATGTGCTGTCTTAGCCAATGTGGGTGTCGACTAAGTACGCCTGCATTATCAGAGTAGCACAAAATAAACACAAGTATTAAAGATTGATGACCCCAACACTAGCTTGCAAAGGGCACTTGGGTGAGGGGCTGACCTTTGTGCAAGATAAGCACCAGTAGGCAACACTGGTAGGAGTTTGGAAAATGCTATGTAAGATGGCTGGAAAATGACACACAAAATGGCAAGGTAAATGGCTTGCATTTCATTGCACAACAACTTATATTTATACATGTACATGGCCTCAATTAATGCCTATGATCTATGCCAAGTGGCTACAATCCTAGCCATACATTTGTCAATGTACAAATAAAATTTCTAGAGCTATCTACACATTTGAATTCAAGTTTGGGCGGAATTTCCAGATTTTTCCACTGTTGGGCGCCATTCTGGAACATTCCTGCACCTGCTAAGCAGACTGGGCAGCTAGCCTAGGCAGACTGGGTAGTTTCCATGCCTTAGCCATTTTTCTGGAACCTTCCAGACTCAATTCTACCTGCTTCGCTCCAATTCGCCCCATGAGCCTTCTCTACTGCTCCAAAAGCTTCCACACACGCTGGGAAGGGTCATGGTTTGCCTTGGGCCAATTCTTGCACTTGGACCGTCGATACTATTCATGGCACGTTTCCGCTAAGCCGTGGGCATCCGTGCGACCGAAACGCGCATGCCGTCTCAATAGGCTGTCTAATACTTGGGCACTCGAGGCCATGCGCGGGGTCGGCCGGCAGTGGGCCGTTAGCGCTTAGGCATAACACATAGTATTTAGGCATCATTGGGCATAGCACTTGGGTGCCCATAGCATTTGGGCATAGAGCTGGGTGCACATAGCACTTGGGCGTCAATGGGCATAGCACATAGCACTTGGGCATCATTGGGCATAGCACATAGCACTTTGGACATTTGCGCGTCGACACTTAAAACTTATGACGTCGACACTTGGGCATCATTGCGCACAACACTTGGGTATAGCACTTGGGTATAGCACTTAGCACTTGGGCATCCTTGGGCATAACACATAGCACTTGGGCATCCTTGGGAATAGCACTTAGCACTTGGGCATAATTGGGCATCACTGTTGCCTCGAAACCCCACGACACTTGCAACGGCACTATAGCAGGCAGAGAGCGTGGCAAACTAACTTGGGCTAATGTTATTTGGACTTTGGCGCAGAGCACTTGGCAACACTTGGGCATTCGCGCGTCGACACTTGGGTTACGACTTATGACTTACTTAGGCATCTGGAGACACACTTGGGGAGCGGCATAGGGCGTCAAACCTCTTGGCCCGTTCGGGGGAAATAATATCGGTTGATGGGATGGGATGGGATTGCATTGCGGATGGGGCGGAGATAGGTGAGGAGGGGGGAGGGACGAATCAGAGCGACAAAGGGCTGAATCTCAGTGGATCGTGGCAGCAAGGCCACTTTGCCACTTACAATACCCCATCGTGTATTTAAGTCGTCTGCAAAGGATTCTGCCCGCCACTCGATGGGAATTGTACTTCAAGGCGGCCGGCGCAATGCTTCCGTCGCGACGGCTTGGCCAACGACACGTGCCCTTGGGGAATGGTGGCCCCTACTGCTAGTCGGTGAACGGGCAACAAGTGACCGCGTTGCTTCTAGCTCGGATTCTGACTTAGAGGCGTTCAATCATAATCCAGCACATGGTAGCTTTGCGCCACTGGCTTTTCAACCAAGCACGATGACCAATTGTGCGAATCAACGGTTCCTCTTGTACTAGGTTGAATTACTATTGTGACACTGTCATCAGTAGGGTAAAATTAACCTGTCTCACGACGGTCTAAACCCATCTCACGTTCCCTATTGGTGGGTGAACAATCCAACACTTGGTGAATTCTGCTTCACAATGATAGGAAGAGCCGACATCGAAGGATCAAAAAGCAACGTCGTTATGAACGCTTGGCTGCCACAAGCCAGTTATCCCTGTTGTAACTTTTCTAACACCTCTAGCTTCAAATTTCGAAGGTCTAAAGGATCGTTAGGCCACGCTTTCACGATTCGTATTCGTACTGGAAATCAGAATCAAACGAGCTTTTACCCTTCTGTTCCACACGAGATTTCTGTTCTCGTTGAGCTCATCTTAGGACACCTGCGTTATCTTTTAACAGATGTGCCGCCCCAGCCAAACTCTACACCTGACAATGTCTTCCACCTGGATCGGCCTGCAGAGCGAGCCTTGGGTCAAAAAAGAGGGGCAGTGCCCTGTCTCTGATTCAAGGAATAAGTAAAATAACATTAAAAGTAGTGGTATTTCACTTTCGTCTTTTGGCTCCCACTTATCCTACATCTCTCAAGTCATTTCACAAAGTCGGACTAAAGTCAAGCTCAATAGGGTCTTCTTTCCTTGCTGATTTTGCCAAGCCCGTTCCCTTGGCAGTGGTTTCACGGGATAATAGACAAGGACAGTGGGAATCTCGTTAATCCATTCATGCGCGTCATTAATTAGATGACGAGGCATTTGGCTACCTTAAGAAAGTCATAGTTACTCCCGCCGTTTACCCGCGCTTGGTTGAAATTCTTCACTTTGACATTCAGAGCACTGGGTAGAAATTACATTGCGTGAGCATTCACAGGGACCATCGCAATGCTTTGTTTTAATTAAATAGTCGGATTCCCCTTGTCCATACCAGTTATGAGTTGGCTGTTCGACATCCGGGGAAGGCCCCCGAGGGAGCCGTTCCCAATACGTCCCCCGGTCGGCATGCGGCGACCCGCTCTCACCACTGAAGCAGCTCGAACTGTCACGCCCCGACCCGACCCCGCAAAAGGCCAAGCCCGGACCCGACACATGGACGGAGTCCCCTCTATACCGTGGACAATCCGAAAACCCCACATTCAACATAATATTCGCGAAAACCACAATAATCATTTGAAACAAGTCAACTTCCTTTTAGAAACATACATCTTCTCATTAACCAACTTGGCAAACCAAAATGTCATGCGTACTACACAAGTACTCATGCCACTAAGCAGTTAAACCATTAGCATGCAGTTCTTTACTAGTCATGTAAGTATATCTTTACAACTTTACAACCATTCAACTTTTACAACATAAGACCATAGAGGCCTTAAAATAGAAACTACATACAAGGCTACAAGCCTCAAAATGAAGCGACAACCAAGCAATATACATATCAAGCATGGCCCGCACAAAAGACTGGCAACCAACCACCAGCTAAGCAAAGAAAGTGCTATCAAGGAAACACCTCCACTTGCTCTTCCTCCTCCTCAACCACCTCAATAGGATCAGCTTCAACTACTCCTGTAAAATATAGTATAGAAAGGGATGAGCAAAAACTATTGCTCAGCGAGGGTTAATTGGTCTCAAGGATGGAGGTGAGAGGAGAATGCAATGCAAATAGTCAAGTAGATTAGTCAATTAACATATAGAGATACAAGCTAAGCCAACAATAAATCAAGACAAGCATTAAGGCTATAATCATTCAATTAAAAGATACAATTCACTTTCCACGAGCAACTTTCAATCACGAATCCGATGACGACGGGCCGGCCCAACCACCATATAACTTCAGTTTGGAATACCCCAGAAGTATCTAATCAATTCTACGACCCAAATCTCCCAGGGCGGCAACCCAAGCAAGAAAGGGAATAGGACACGGAGCTAGAGCAACCAACCCTGGCAACCCGAGGCTACCCAGAGAGGCCCATCACACCGCCTGACTCTATGAATGCAATACAATATATAATGCAACAATCGAGCAATAGAGCCACACGTGGGAGAATAACAAAGTAGGTTACTCTCGCACGCAATAGCAACAGTTGATATACATTTCAACCACAATCAACTATAATAAGCACAATAAGCAACAACAAGCAACAATAACATTCTAAAAGCCAAAACATGCTAAAGCCCAACAAAACACACAACGACCCCAACTTTCAAAATGCTACTACTTCCAAATGAGCTACGAGTTTTGGAAACCGACTTCACCATTCCTCCTAGGTCACCATAAGGCACGTCTAAAGACCACGAAACCCTATTTTACCCAAGAATTCCCGCAAAGCCCCGATTTTCCCTTTTGCTTGTTTGAACTATAGCTACTCCAGCCGATCACCCAACCAATGTCACAACTGCACCAAAAGTGCTTCCATGACATACCTCGACAATGCCTTCATGCAAATTGAGGAATTGCCAAACTCGACCAGAACGACCCCAACATGTACCAAGCCATTTTTCCCCGATTTTCCATTACAAAATCCAAATAAACCTTACATTTAAGAATTCTAACATATCTAGCATCTTTCCACATCAATAGAACGCAAAACGGAGCAACTTTTACGAAACGGGAATTTACTATTCATAATTTACTATTCTATTATCAATTTAAATTGCAATTGCTATATTTAACCGTAGAAAATGCTAAAACCCTACAAATACATGGTCTACAATCATCAAGGAACATTCTTTAAGCAACAAAACGGATAAAATAACAATCTACGCATAATTCCCAAAATTTAAAGTTTGTATAACATATATTCAAATGCGCAAATAAGGATGCATCCCTCACCTTAGACGCTAGGAAAAGCACGTTGGAAGCCTCGGAAACAACCCCGTGCAAGCTCTTGCGAAGATTTGAAGATTTGAAGTTGAAAATGTTTTTTTTTTCTTTTTCTCCTATGGTTTCGGCCTTCTCTCTCTTTTTTTCCAGCTTTCTTGTGTTTTTTTTATATGCTATTTTGTCTATTTAAAAGATGACAAGCTAAGTCAAAGTCAAGGTCTTGGTCAAAGCTAACTTAAACTTGGTCAACTAAGCTTATTTCATGCATTTTAAGGCTAAAACAACTAATACAATTATAATTCTAGTCAACAACAACTAAAACACTAAAATTAAAACACTAAATACTAGTTTTCACTATTTGCTGAGGACTAGAAATCATTTCCTAACTAACACTCTCGATATGCAATGTAGTTTGCGACAGAGAATGAATAACAAATAAATATCAAGGAATTTAAGAAAAATATAATTTTTTAAAAAATAAACAGAAAAAATTTCACGTTCCGAGCTCGGGTATTACACCCTCTCCCCCTTAAAACAATTGCGTCCACGCAATTCTTACCTGGTTGACAAATAACTCCGGATACTGACTCCGAACCTGGTCCTCTCTTTCCCAAGTTGCTTCCTCAAACCCGTGATGATTCCACAGAACCTTTACCATCAGAATACTCTTCCTGCGAAGTTCCTGAACTTTTCGATCCACAATTTGAATCGATCTCTCCTTATAAGTTAACTTTTCCTCAATTTGCAAAGGCTCTGGTTCAAGTACATGTGAAGAATCTGGATGATATTTCCTTAACATTGACACGTGAAAAACATCGTGCAGTCTCGACAAGCTCGGAGGTAAAGCTAATTGATAAGCCAAAGGACCCACATTTTCGGTGATCTCAAACGGACCCACATACCTAGGACTAAGTTTTTCGCTCTTACCGTGCCGAATCAACCCCTTTCGAGGAGAAATCTTAAAAAACACCTGATCTCCCAAAGCAAACTCAAGATCCCGATAGTGCTTATCCACATAACTCTTCTGACGACTCTGAGCTGTAAGCATACATTGGCGAATAAGGTGAACATTATCGACCATCTTAATCATCTCAGGTAACACACTTGGATCAACTGTTCTCATCTCTCCAACCTCTTCCCAATACAATGGGGATCTGCATTTACGACCGTACAACGCCTCGTAGGGAGCCATACCTATAGTAGATTGATAACTATTATTGTAGGCGAACTCCGCTAAAGGCAAAAATTTCTCCCAATTCTTCCCAAAGTCTAACACACATGCCCGAATCATGTCTTCCAAGATCCTAATGGTTCTCTCAGACTGGCCATCAGTTTGTGGATGATATGCAGTACTGAAGCTCAATTTAGTTCCCATGGCCTCTTGCAATTTCTGCCAAAAACGAGATCTAAATCTGGGATCTCTATCTGACACTATACTCTGTCGCACACCATGAAGTCTCACAATATTAGCAACATAAAGCTCAGCTAGCTTATCAAGGCTATCATGTTTGTTCACGGGAATAAAATGTGAAACCTTAGTCAATTGGTCCACAACAACCCAAACAGAATCACATCATCTCGGAGATCTCGGAAGATCAATCACAAGGTCCATTGTTACATGTACCCATTTCCATTGTGGAATCGACAACGGTTGCAGAAGCCCGGCTAGCCTCTGATGCTCAACTTTAACCCTCTGGCAAGTTAAACACCTGGATACATATCCAGCAATCTCCCTCTTCATATTGTTCCACCAGAAGTGTTGTTTCAAGTCTCTATACATTTTAGTACTGCCAGGGTGAATCGTATATCTTGAATTATGTGCCTCAGACAGAATCTCATTCTTCAAAGTCGGATCACCAGGAACACACACCTTGTCCCCGAATCTGAAGATACCATCTGCATGTAATTTAAACTCCGACTCTCCCCCTTTTGCTTTTTCTTGGATTTTCAAGATGTGAGGATCAGTCTTCTGAGCCTCCCTGATTTGTGTTAGCAATCCCGACTGAATTTGCAAGTTAGCAAATCGAATCCGTACTTCAGTAGCTTCTGGCTTCCACGAGCAAATTTCCTCCAAAGTCTCCCAATCCTTGATAATTAGACTTGCAATAGTAGCCTTTCGGCTTAAGGCATCTGCAACTACATTGGGCTTACCTGGCATATAGTTTATAGAGCAATTATAACCGCTCAATAGCTCTAGCCATCTCCGCTGCCTCATATTCAAATCCTTTTGTGAAAATAAATATTTGAGACTCTTGTGGTCAGTAAAAATTTCAAATCTGCTACCCCACAAGTAATGACGCCACTTCTTTAAAGCAAATACCACGGCGGCTAACTCAAGATCATGTGTAGGGTAATTGACTTCATATGGTTTTAACTTCCTAGAAACATAGGCAATCACCTTACCATTCTGCATTAAAACACATCCCAAACCTTCTTTAGACGCATCACTGTAGACAACAAAGTTTTCTTCACCTTCAGGTAAAGCTAGTACAGGAGCTGTAGTTAGTCTCTTCTTTAGTTCTTGGAAACTGGATTCACATTTAGCATCCCAATTGTAAGTAACTTTCTTTCGAGTCAACTGGTTTAAAGGCCCAGAAATTTTAGAAAAGTCTTTAACAAACCTCCGATAGTAACCTGCCAACCCCAGAAAGCTCCGAATCTCTGACACCGTTTCAAGTCTCTTCCAAGACGAAACAACTTCAATCTTAGCTGGGTCTACTGAAATTCCTTGATGTGAAATGATATGGCCAAGAAAAGATATTTGATTCAACCTGAATTCGCACTTGCTGAATTTAGCAAAAAGCTTGTTTTCTTGCAAAGTCTGTAACACAATCTTCAAATGTTGTTCATGTTCAGCCTCATTCTTAGAGTATACTAAAATGTCGTCAATAAAGATTACGACAAATTGATCAAGATAAGGTTGAAAGACCCTCTGCATTAAGTCCATGAATGTGGCTGGTGCATTCGTCAATCCAAACGGTAACACAACAAATTCATAATGGCCATATCTAGTCCTGAATGCCGTCTTAGGTATATCATCATTCCGAATCCTAAGTTGATAGTAACCCTGCCTCAAGTCAAATTTTGAGTACATACTCGCACCCTGCAATTGGTCAAACAATTCTTTAATCAACGGCAAGGGGTATTCGTTCTTAATCGTGACTTGATTAAGTCCCCTGTAATCAATACATAACCATAGCGCGCCGTCTTTCTTTCTCACAAACAACACAGGCGCACCCCACGGCAAAGAACTAGGTTGTATAAACCCTTTCTCAAGCAAGTTTTGAAGCTGAATTTTGAATTCCTGAAGTTCAGCCGGTGCCATTCTATAAGGACTTCTAGAAATTGGCGCAGTGCCCGGCATAAGGTCAATCACAAACTCAATCTCCCTATCCAGTGGTAAACCCGGTAATTCCTCGGGAAAAACACCAGGGAAGTCTTTAACAATTGGAACCTTATTCAAATTCAACTTATCAGTAGGTTGATTTATTAGATAAGCTAGGCAAGCTTCACAGCCCTTATTCAACAACTTGAAAGCCTTGATTGATGATAAAAGGGGTATTCTGGCAGCCCTGCAGTTCCCAACAATCTCTAGTACTGGTAGGTCAGGAATCTGAAGATAAACAATTTTTGTTCTACAATCCAACTGAGCATAGTATTTCCCCAACCAGTCCATTCTCAAAATGATTTCAAAGTCACGGAAGGGCAGTATAATTAAATCAGCAGAAAAATTACGGTACTCAATGCATATATCACAAGATTTGCAAATAGACTAAGTAACAAATTTTGCGCCCAAAGGTATACTAACTTCAACTTTATATGGCAGTTTAACAATGCTAACATTCACAGATCGTGCACATGTAGGAGTTATAAACGAATGAGTAGCTCCGGGATCAATCAAAACTTTAACTGGCTGAGTATTGAGAAGAAAGGTACCTTCTACTATTGCTGTGGTATCGAGTAACTCCTCCGTATCTAGTGCAAAGACCCTAGCCTGTACCCTTTGTGCTGGACCTGCACCTATAGCCCTGTTCTGCACACCCTAGCCTTCAGTACGGCCTTGAACATTCTTAAACATAGGGCAATCTTTCACCCTATGCTGCTTGCTCCCACAGCCAATGCACTTACCACTCTTTCTCCAGCAATTAGCTTCAATGTGCCCCGATCGATTACAAAAGTTACACTGCTGATTTTGCCTTACAACAGTGTTTCCCGTAGGTGCGGGGGCTCTGGCAGTGGTAGGAACTATACTTCCCTGCTGGGGTCTAGTCACAGCTGGTCTTGCTTGAATCTGATACTGTGGCTGATACGGACGCTGTTGAGGAACCTGAACAAAAGTCTGATACTGTTTCTGCTAACTCTGGCTGCTCTGGCCCAAGTACTGTTTCTTACTCGGCTGGCTACTCTCAGCTATCATCTCTGACTTTCGTTTCTCAAACTTCGAGGCTGCTTGGAATGCCTCGGGATAAGTAGCATAAGTCTGCCCAGTCAAATGCAGCTGTATATCCATTCTCAGCCCACGAACAAATCTACTAATCATCCTCCTAGCTGGCTGCACCAGCTCAGGCATATACCTCGACAATCTGACAAACCTAGCCTCATACTGTGCGACAGTCGTGTTTCCCTGCTTCAAGCTCACAAATTCTTCTTCCCGCATTTCCCTAGCCATCTCGGGAATATACTTGTCCCGAAACTCACTCACGGAATCATCCCACAAATGCGGAACATCCTCACAGTCCCACCTCAACCTAACAGTGTTCCACCATTGTTCCGCGTCGCCCTCAAACAGGAATGCTGCATATGCTATCTTTGCCTCATCAGTGTACCTCAAAGCAGCATAAATTTTCTCAACACAGTTAAGCCATCTCTCGGCTGCCTCGTCATCCGGTTCTCCGAAGAACTTATCCGGTTCGTGCCTAAGGAATTTTTCCAACTGATTATTCTCAGCCCTAAACCCTTGTCCACCAGGATGAGCTATATTTCCCTGGGGATTATTATTCCGCTCCTGCCTCTGCTCATGCAGTACCTGAGTAATCCGGTCTACCGCAGTAGTCATAGTAGCCATAAACTGTTCAGGCATCAGTTGCTGACCCTGTTCTGCTGCCTCCTCATCAACCCCTTGGCCTTGAGTACTACGACATGGCGACATAGTAACAACTTACAGTAGCTGGCAACATATAAAATCAGTTTATAGACAGAAATATAACACATAAGATTAGATAACACTCAAGTCAATAACAATCAAATATCCTATCATACAATTCACATAACGCGAGATTGACATGTCAAACTAATTCACTTAAACACATAAGCACTCCAAGTTCACATAGTCATACTATAACATTTTTCACTTAACAATCACACAATAACACTTTATCATTTTAGACCTTTACCCCACAGACCGAGAAACATAACCCGGCTCATGCAACTATATCATGCTCTGATACCACCAAGGATGTCATGCCCCGACCCGACCCCGCAAAAGGCCAAGCCCAGACCCGACACATAGACGGAGTCCCCTATATACCGTGGATGATCCGAAAACCCTACATTCAACATAATATTCGCGAAAACCACAATAATCATTTGAAACAAGTCAACTTCCTTTTAGAAACTTACATCTTCTCATTAACCAACTTTGCAAACCAAAATGTCATGCATACTACACAAGTACTCATACCACTAAGCAGTTAAACCATTAGCATGCAGTTCTTTACTTGTCATGCGAGTATATCTTTACACCTTTACAACCTTTCAACTCTTACAACATAGACTATAGAGGCCTCAAAATAGAAACTACATACAAGGCTACAAGCCTCAAAATGAAGCGACAACCAAGCAATATACACATCAAGCATGGCCCGCACAAAAGACTGGCAACCAACCACCAGCTAAGCAAAGAAAGTGCTATCGAGGAAACACCTCCACTTGTTCCTCCTTCTCCTCAACCACCTCAATAGGATCAGCTTCAACTACTCCTGTAAAATATAGTATAGAAAGGGATGAGCAAAAAATATTGCTCATCGAGGGTTAATTGGTCTCAAGGACGGAGGTGAGAGGAGAATGCAATGCAAATAGTCAAGTAGATCAGTCAATTAACATATAGAGATACAAGCTAAGCCAACAATAAATCAAGACAAGCATTAAGGCTATAATCATTCAATTAAAGGATTTAATTCACTTTCCACGAGCAACTTTCAATCATGAATCGGATGACGACGCGCCGGCCCAACCACCTTATAACTTTAGTTTGGAATACCCCGGAAGTATCCAATCAATTCTACGACCCAAATCTCCCTGAGCGACAACCCAAGCAAGAAAGGGAATAGGACACGGAGCTGGAGCAACCAACCCTGGCAACCTGAGGCTACCCAGAGAGGCCCATCACACTGCCCCTGACTCTATGAATGCAATACAATATACAATGCAACAATTGAGCGATAGAGCCACACGTGGGAGAATAACAAAGTAGGTTACTCTCGCACGCAATAGTAACAGTTAATATACATTTCAACCACAATCAACTATAATAAGCACAATAAGCAACAACAAGCAACAATAACATTCTAAAAGCCAAAACATGGTAAAGCCCAACAAAACACACAACGACCCCAACTTTCAAAATGCTACTACTTCCAAACGAGCTACGAGTTTTGGAAACCAACTTAACCACTCCTCCTAGGTCACCATAAGGCACGTCTAAAGACCACGAAACCCTATTTTACCCTAGAATTCCCGCAAAGCCTCGATTTTCTCCTTTGCTCATTTGAACTACAGCTACCCCAGCCGATCACCCAACCAATGTCACAACAGCACCAAAAGTGCTTCCATGACATACCTCGACAATGCTTTCATGCAAATCGAGGAATTGCCAAACTCGACCGGAACGACCCCAACATGTACCAAGCCATTTTCCCCATTTTCCATTACAAAATCCAAATAAACCCTACATTTAAGCATTCTAACATATCTAGCATCTTTCCACATCAATAGAACGCAAAACGGAGCAACTTTTACAAAACGGGGGTTTACTATTCATAATTTACTATTCCATTATCAATTTAAATTGCAATTGCTATATTCAATCGTAGAAAATGCTAAAACCCTACAAATACATGGTCTACAATCATCAAGGAACATTTTTTAAGCAACAAAATGGATAAAATAACAATCTACGCATAATTTCCAAAATTTAAAGTTTGTATAACATATATTCAAATGCGCAAATAAGGATGCATTCCTCACCTTAGACGCTACTAGACGCTAGGAAAACCACGTTGGTAGCCTCAGAAACAACCCCATGCAAGCTCTCGCAAAGATTTGAAGATTTGAAGTTGTAAATGTTTTTTTTTCTTTTTCTCCTATGGTTTCGGCCTTCTCTCTCTTTTTTTTTTCAGCTTTCTTGTGTTTTTTTTTAATGCTATTTTGTCTATTTAAAAGATGACAAGCTAAGTCAAACTCAAGGTCTTGGTCAAAGCTAACTTAAACTTGGTCAACTAAGCTTATTTCATGCATTTTAAGGCTAAAACAACTAATACAATTATAATTCTAGTCAACAACTGTGAGGTCCGACCTCGATTTGCGTACGATACCTCGTTTCGTGTGCCCTAATCTAGATTTGCGCGCCTTGACCTAGGTTTAAGAATTGTATTCGTTTTGTGTGCCATGCATTGAATTACTTGCATTCGTTTAGGGTTGCGTGCATTTACTAAAAAAACGTGCGTTCGTCTCGTAGTGCGTGCCCTAATCTCGTAGTGCGTGCCCTGGACCTAGGAAAGCGTGCCTCACGCTAATCAAGAAAGCATCTTACACGAAGCACTAGGTCATTAATTAATCCTACAAAATCCACTAACTATTATTAAATTACTAATTCAACCCACTAGAAGACAAAATCTCACAAAAAGCTAGACATTCCTTATTCTTTATTCCTTATTCTTTTTGCACTTTCAACACACAATTAAATAATGCTCAAAAGATGACACAAAATCAGATTTTTTATAGCCTTGGCCGATCACCACATGAGTTTTGTGCTTGCTTGCTCAATTCAATTTAATTCTAGACAACTTACGACAATTCTATGACACAAATGCATAAAAAAATTATCTCAAAAACCTCCCAAAAGCTTCCAAATCTTGACAACTACTTCTTGCCCATACTAGGAATTTCAAATTACATCTTGAAGACACAAAAAATCTGAATTTTTGCTGCCCAAGGCCGAACATGCTTCATCAATTGCAAGGCTCTTGTTTTTTTTTTTTTCATTTCTCTCATTTTCCTCTCATTCTTCTCTCTCTCTCTCAGCCTTGGCTAAGTTCCTTCACTTCATAGTTCATCTTCATCACACCATAGTTAATCAAGACAAGCAACAAGCAAAGAAACTCGCCCAAGCTAGCTAGGATGCAAGAATCACACATGCATGCTCTTTGAGTCACCATTTCGGCCTTGGTGAGTTTACTAGCTTCCATTTCTTTTCTTCTTGTTCTAACCACATGCATGTACTAAGAACTTGGCCACTAAGCTAGGAAAAATAGAGAGAAATCGGGTGGTGTCTTGGCTAAGCAAGGAAGAAGAAGAAAATTGTGCTTCATCAAGTTTTGTGCATCTTCTTGTTGATTTGCTAAGGTGAGGGCCAAAACCTTTTGAAAATCCTTCAAAAATCCACATGCATGCTCTTAAATGTATGTCTTTGCTTCTGTACTTGAGTTATATGTGTGTTCATAAGCTTTTACAACCATGCATGGCAAGATTTTGGCTTGAAGTTGATGATAGATGAAATCAGGTTTGTTGACAGCTCTCTAACTTGTTGTTGCGAGGTGAGTTTGGCTAGGCAAATGAAGTTGAAAATGCATGAATATTGGTAGGTGACTAGTTTTTCCAGTTTTGAATATTTTTCGTAGAAATAGGACAAAGCTAATTTTGACTCTAAGGTCCTCAAAATGGCAAATCAATAAAATGTGTCCAAATCTGGAAGTCTGGAAAAATGAAGCAGGTTTTGGCAGATGCACTCACCTTGTGGAACGAACCAGTTTTGACTTAGTAAATGATGTCTAAAATGCATGAAATTTGATGTGCTGCTAGATTTTTCAATTCTGGACATTTTTGTCAGAAATGGACTAAGGATAAATCTGATCCTAAGGACCTAAAAAATGACAATTATTGAAATGTGTGCAAATCTGGACAGTTTTGTGCAATCCCACTGTTTTGGCCATAACTATTGATCTCGAACTCCAAATGATGCAAGGTTTGTTTATGATTTTAGTTTACTTATTAAGATTTAATTTGACATCTTATTTACTGGAATTGGATATTGTTTGCTTGACTCAATGATTGTGAGAAAACAGCCTATTGCAGTGATGGTTTCACTTAGTTATATGCTTAGAAATTTGTTGTAACTTCTCTTGTGGTATTAATTGCTTTGGATTGTGGCTTTGGGATGTTGTGTGGACTGTTTTGAATAATTGGGAATGTTTGAATTAATTGATGTATGGCTTGAGATTGACTTTGAGTTGACTTGGGGCTTAATCGCACGAGTAAGCACGAAATGGAAACCCTAGTGACTAGGCGAACTTGCTAAGTGTTGATCCTTTGAATATCGAGTGTAAATATATGTTTAGTAGGCTGCCCGCAGTTGCTTTATAGCCCTAAATGTGATTTTGATTCATTGCATGTTGACAAATAGGCCTTTCTTGCATCCGAACCACGTAGATTGTTGTTGCATGTTGAATAACCTTATTATTTGATTACGTGGACGTTGAAATGAGTTATATGACCTGATTTACGTGCGTTACATGTGGCTGCCCATTTAATGTTCATATAACTCCATATGCTTTTCAAGTGAAATTACTTGTCTATTCATGCCTTGCTTGTTTACTTGTCAATGTGCAATCTTATGACTGTCCGGATGCAACCTACTTTGTTGTCCTCCTAATGTGATATATTAAATGTCATAAATGTGCATTGCATAGAAGGTTGCAACCTTTCATTCTGGCGTGGTAGCGTTCACGTATACCGGGCGGCATCGGGCTTGCCGGTGCAACCGTGACTACCATTGTCCAATTCCCTCTCTCGCTTGGGGGCTAGACTTCCTCGGAGAGTTGGGTCGTAGGATTTCGGGGTACATCCGGAGTACACCCACTTGGCATGTTAAGGGGATGATTTGAAGTCGGCCACAACAACTGAGAGCAAAAGCTCACCGTATCCTTTTTCTATATGTATAAGTACTCTCGCTTGGTTCCTAGAGGACCTCGGGGAGAAAAGACTGGTAATTGTGTTCCTTTACTTTATCTTATTGTTATGTACTTAGTTGTGTTATATTCATGCTTGCAAAAGGATTTTCATAAGTTGAACCGAAAAATGAGTTTCAAAACCTATTTCTCGTTCCCCCTCGCTGAGTTCATAAGGACTCACCCTCTTTTATCATCTCAGGTGAAGAAGATCAAGAACAGGTACCTGAGGACGATGTGCCTAACGATGATTCCTTGGAGTGATTGCCTGTCTTGTGTGTTTTGCATGATTATGGCTATTTGTGAACACTATGCTACTTGAAGACCATTTCTTTTTATGTTGTTCAATGTTTGTAATGTAAAAGACCCCCGTTGTAATTTGGGGTCTAATTTTGGTTTGTACTGATATTAACTAGACAGACACTAGACACTACTATGACCGTTTTGCTATTATTACTACTAGTATCTATCATAGGATTATGATGTAACAGGTAAGGACTAAGTAATCGAACCTATCCAATCTTAAGCAGGTACTCGCTATTAAGCTAAGATCAACAAGTACTTTATAACGAGGATTAACAAACAAACAAGACATAGTATCATGCTAGGTTATTAATCAAACGCGACATATAGTTAGTAGGCGTTTCAATTGATGGTAAATAATAATCCTAGTTGGAAATGAAATTGAGATTGGAAAATTTGAGGCATTTAGAGGATTAGGTCGAACCAAGAGCCCAATTACAACCGTTATGCTGCTGGTTTTTCGAAATTTTTTTGAGTTTAGACTAAACATTAAGTGTTAAATTTTCATGATCGATTAAGTACGAGACGAGACTTGAATGTTTAGATCACACCCTAGTCTAACCTTATAGGCTGGGTTGGGGCGTGACAACAACAACTAAAACACTAAAATTAAAACACTAAATACTAGTTTTCACTATTTGCTGAGGACTAGAAATCATTTCCTAACTAACACTCTCGATATGCAATGCAGTTTGCGACAAAGAACGAATAACAATTAAATATCAAGGAATTTAAGAAAAATATAATTTTCAAAAAAATAAACATAAAAAATTTCACGTTCTGGGCTCGGGTATTACACGAACAGTCTGCCAACAGCCGACGGGTTCGGGACTGGGACCCTCGTGCCCAGCCCTCAGAGCCATTCCTTTTCCCGAAGTTACGAATCTATTTTGCCGACTTCCCTTGCCTACATTGTTCCATCGACTAGAGGCTGTTCACCTTGGAGACCTGATGCGGTTATGAGTACACCCGGGCTTGGACGGCACTTGGTCCTCTGGATTTTCAAGGGCCATAGGGGGTGCGCCGGATACCGCGCGACATACGGTGCTCTTCCAATAGCTGGACCTTGCCTTTGGCTGAGCCGTTTCCAGGGTGGGCAGGCTATTAAAGAGAAAAGATAACTCTTCCCGAGGCCCCCGTCGACGTCTCTGGACTCCCTAATGTTGCCATCTACTGCCACGTCTCGGTTCAGGAATTTTAACCCGATTCTCTTTCGGTGCACGCGCAGAAAGCGCTATCTGTCGGGTTTTTACTGACCCTTAGGAGCGACTAACCCATGTGCAAGTGCCGTTCACATAGAACTTTTCCCCTCTTCGGCTTTCAAAATTCTCATTTGAATATTTGCTAGTACTACCAAGATTTGCACCGACGGCCGCTCCACCGGGGCTTGCGCCCTGGGTTTTGCAGTGACCGCCACGCCCTCCTACTCATTGGGGCCTGGCACTTGCCCTGAAGGCCGAGTATAGGTCGCACGCTTAAACGCCATCCATTTTTGGGGCTAGTTGATTTGGCAGGTGAGTTGTTACACACTCCTTAGCGGATTTCGACTTCCATGACCACCGTCCTACTGTCTTAATCGACCAACACCCTTTGTGGGATCTAGGTTAGCGCAGTTAGGCACCGTAACCTGGCTTCTGGTTTATCCTGCATCGATAGTTCTGCTTACCAAAAATGTCCTACTTGGAGCTCTTGATTCCGTGGCGCGGCTGAACAAAGCAGCCGCGCCGTCCTACTTATTTAAAGTTTAAGAACAGGTCAAGGGTGTTGCGCCTCCGATGCCTCTAATCATTGGCTTTACCCGATAGAACTCGCACGCGAGCTCTAGCTATCCTGAGGGAAACTTCGGAAGGAACCAGCTACTAGATGGTTCAATTAGTCTTTCGCCCTTATACATAAGTCAAACGAACGATTTGCATGTCAGTATCGCTGTGGGCCTCCACCAGAGTTTCCTCTGGCTTCGCACCGCTCAGGCATAGTTCACTATCTTTCGGGTCCCGACAGATATGCTCACACTCGAACCCTTCTCAGAAGATCAAGGTCGGTCAGCGGTGCACCCCTTGAGGGGGATCCCGCCAATCAGCTTCCTTGCGCCTTGCTGGTTTACTCACCCGTTGACTTGCACATATGTCAGACTCCTTGGTCCGTGTTTCAAGACAGGTCGAATGGGGAGCGCGCAGGTGCCGAAGCACGCCGAAGGCGCGCGCTGCCCCGCCATGATCGAGGTGATGGCGTTCTGTGGGCATATCTACTGCTTGGGCTTTGGCTGTCGCCCCAAT